>CM056050.1:78698980-79898980 GCA_029574335.1 Rana kukunoris | reverse complement strand
CACTCCCAGTCAACAAAAATCTGTCACAAAAACAAGCACAACCAATCAAGCAAGAACACACACAAAGAGAAAACTAACACCCAAAAAATCACACAAGCACTCAGCAAGAAACAGTCACAAAAACAAACAGCAAAAAATCAGCAAGAAAACAAACGAACAGAAATATATCAAACAAACAGTCTCTCAAACACTTATCAAAAAACACTTTCAAAGATCTACTAACAAACACTTGATCACACAGAACACTAATCTGACAACTACAAAACACAACGCAACGAACAACAGGACAAAAGCACTTGGTTAAATGGGAAGGGACAAAGGGATGTACTTTTGCAATGCAAGTGCGTTTGTCTCTGTCTATTTATGCTGTTTGCGTAGTTCACAAAGTTGCCCTAGTCCATTTCCAATTTCACTGATTGCGCCGCTCCCGAGTTGTGAGCATGCGCACAGCGGAGCTGACCATGGTCTCCTTCAAGCGCCCATGCTCGAGCCAGCCGGCCCTTCATTTGGCCCTTCATTTGCATGGGGTCACGGCTCATTTCAATGTAACACGCCCACGTCCTTCCCAATTTGTATTACTCCGCCTTAAGCCTCTGAAATAACGTTACGCATGCGCAAAAGCTACGAGAATAGGGTGATTACGCGTCAAAATTGTGCAAGTCTAACGTAAAGGCGGTGCGCTACGCCGGTCCAATAATGCACAGATGTACGTGAATCTGGGCCACACTGTTTAATTTACATTTTCCTTTCTATTTATGTATATGAACTGTATATGTATATGAACTGTATATGCACTGTACTTTATAAAAAAAAAAAATCGAAGTACCTTTTTCCTAACCAATATACAGCTGTCACATGTCCCAGCTCTTTCCCAGCCTGTCTGCAAGGAAACATAAGCAGGAGGAGCTTCTAGTCCTCTGCTACTGGTCACATGTTAAAAAAAAAAAAAAAACCTTTGCAATACAGAGTAAAAATAAATTGATATCAATAAACTGTTTTAATTGTCATAGAAATATACATTTGAAATCAAATATTTATTATTTTGTGGAAATAACATGATGTGGGTGGATTTCTGCCAGTCACAGGCTGTATCTTGTACCTCCAGCCTGTGTCTTGGCACAAGACGGAGAAGAAGCCACCATTAGGCTTCATGTACACAGGACCTTGGTTTAACCTTTCCTGAATGATTTAACTTGACAGCTAGAATCTGACATTTAGAAACCATGTTTAGAGTCTTTTTTTTTTAAAGAATTTTTAAATGAAAAAGTCTGTAAGCGAAATGCTGCTAAATGCGAGTTACCGCGTTAGCATCGTTTACCAGCTGTTGCAGGCATTTGACATTTCAAATGCCTCTAAACATCCATCTTGAACGCATTTTTTTTTGCATAGAGGAGAGGTCAGGGGCAGCTTAGAATTGCCCAACTGCTCCTAAACCTCCGTTTACATGAGGCCTTAATCTAATATTGCACCCCATTGTGATTGGCTAGTTAGTGGGCATGGAGGAGAAGGGATTGGGCTGTCATTTACCATTGTGTATGTAGCACTACCCCCAGAGGAGCTGCTGGTTTGTTTTGGGTGTATGGTGCATATAGCGGTAGAAAAGAAATGTCTGCAACAGGTGTCTTTTGCTGTGCTCTTTATTACCCAGCCGGGTAAAAGCAATAAAAGGATAGAGTTGAAGGAAGAAGGAGAACAGCACATTCAGGCGTAGTGTTTGAAACAGTCCTGCTCCCATATGTAACACTTCCTGCACCACTCCTGCCTGAGTGGGCTTAGCGTACCTGGACAGGCCTCTCTCACTGACCTGGCAGCCGGAGTAGCATTCAAACCTTTTTTGGGGAAAAGTCTCTGCCACAGACCCTCTTGGAATGGACTCTGCCACAGGCCCTCACTGATTGCAATTTGCGGAGACAATCCTCCTTGAAAGAATTACGCCTGGATCTCCTTCAAATAGTTGCCCAGGTACCGACTGACAGGTGATCCTAAAGTGTCCGGCTCCCTTGATCCCCGGTGGTTTGTCGTAATCCTTTTGGTTCGCCAGCCTCTCATTCGCTCTCCTCAGATGGACTCCCCACTGAACAGCTATAGGTAGGTCACACGTGATGCCGTCACCCTAAAGGTGGATGCCACACTGGAAGAAGACCAAGACTCAATGGCGTCTGTCCCATAAATACCCTCTCCCAGCATGCCCAGCGAGGAAACTCCCTCCTGATTGGCTGCTGGGAAAAAGCACCCAAGTCTTGACTCCACTGCTGCCATCTATCGTCCTGGGGTGGAACATCACCCCAGCAACAACAGAATGAGCCCACAGCGCAGCCAAGCTGAGACAGAGACCCTGTTTTGAACATAGTAATTTGGATCAGAGTCTACTAATACTCTAATACTCTGATCTACCTCTAAATTTCAATAGCACCGGTACTTGGAAGTAACCAGGCGCAACATGTATATGCCCACATGTGTGAATCTATAGTCATATGGGCTGCTCAGATGTGATAGGGAGGAAACAATCAGCATAGAAACTCATAGAAAACTGAGCATGTGCAGAGCTGTCACCACAACTGCAAAATCCCTAGCTGAATTGGGGACATGAACATAAGGTGGAGTTAGATAACAAGAAACATTTTCTATCTTGCTCCTTCCAATTTTCTTATCACTGCCAATGCAAATGGCATTTTGATCCTGCTAAAGCCATACACACGGGCCGAAAGTCTGACGACATCAGCCGGTTAAAAAAAAAAACGTCCCGTGTGTATGGCAGCTGGCCGTGTATATGGCTGTGTGTATGGCAGCTGGTCCAACAGAAGCCGTCTTCTGTCGGACAAGCATGCTGGAAAACCAGCAGCACACCGGCTCCTGATCAGCACACTCAGCCAATTGCTGACCAGAATGTTCTGGTGGGGGGCATCCCCCTGTCAGAACACAATAGAACAGCAGGGGAGATCGATGTACTAGCATTGGATTTGTTAATACAGTGGCTCCAATCTGAGCTGTGAGTTTTTTTTTTTTTTTTAATTTACTGGTTTGAAGGGGGACAAAAATAGTGTGTGCTAGTCTTTACTGTCAAGCTATGCAGATGTTTTGTTTACCCTTTTGGTTGTGGAAGTTTTGATGTAATTTGCTTTATAGTGGGACTAGCAGCATTGTGGTTTTGTTTCATACCAGTTAACAGAGCTAGGCATGATTTTATGACTTACAACATAGCACGCTCTAGCCTAAACAAAAGGTGTTTAACCTGCCAGCGTCTGTTTCCCATAGTGCTTTTCTTTCTCCAGTAGCATTTAAAATTGTACTACAACAGTGTTAGTGGCTGGATAATAATTCTCTGCAACAATTACCACCCGCTGGTATATTTTTGCACTTTCTAATTCCATGTTATTAATAATGAATAAAACTACAATTTTCCTAGCTCGCTGGGGGCAGTAGGGAATCATTCCAATGAATATTTCAGCATGTTATTTTAATCATGGTTCCACCATGTTCATGTGTGTCATATTTTATGCTTATAAATTCCAGGCTGCCGAGGGACCCCATAGTCATTAAAAGGCAAACTGTTTATTGGAAGGTTGTTCTTTGATTTACAAGCCTTGTTAAAACCACTGTAAAAAAAAGCAAGCTGTGTGCCATTAATACTTGTAATTTGATGCAGCATTAGTAAATGGGTTCCTCGTGATTAATGCTTTTTAGCAGTATGAGAAGTCATTTAAAGCTGGCTACCTCAAGATGTTTAACATGTAAATACAGAACCCCCGCATTATATGCCCAAGTGTCTTTATATTGCTTATTCGTTTGCATATATAAAAGAGAAACTCCACTAAATGCTGCTTGCATCTTAACTGTCTACTTAACATACATGACATTGGTGCTCCATACTGGTCCAAAGGGCAGTGATGGCCATATGTCACACTGCCCTGAGACTAGCATGGCACCTTAGAATCGGGGATAGCAGGTTTGGACAATGCTTTTTTTAATTTGTAAGAGTTTTTTATATGTGTGTTGAGGTTTTTCTGTTCTAGGGTGACCATATATCCTTCTGGATTCGACAGAATTACAGATGCAGGAGGTTCCTGGTCGGGGCATGACCGGATGTAGGAGTGTCTGTGCTGTGTGAGTGAGAGCGCGTGTCCTCCCGCTCAGCTCTCCCCCCCCCCCCTGGAGCTTTTGGAATGCTTTTGGGATGTTGGATCGCCTAGAGATCTGAGCGAATTTCCCCGGAGCCTCACTACTGGAGGTCGGCACAAAACTAGTTGAACCACCGCCGCAAGTCTCGAAGAGCCGCCCAGCATCAATAGCCAAGGGCACTCAGGAAAGGAAAAATCCTTCTCTCCCTGTTGTTACTCCGCTTTACCTACCTGTGCCACTCGGGGGGGGGGGGGAGTGGAGCCCGTGGAGCCGCGAGTCAAGCCCAGGAGCGGGGCGCATCTTAGGGTTCCCCCTCGCTGCTATAGATCTCGCGGGAGCCACGGGAGTCTCGCGAGACTTCGGACATTCTATTCTACTACGGCCCCATCCTGAGTTTCGCTGGGAAACGCCGAGAGACGTTGCTAAAGTGATGCCCGCATAAGTCTCACTCCTGCACTGTTGCAACTGCCTTTAAAGGACGTTAGCCCAGGATCTTCTGTATCCCTGGGTTTTTTTTGATTGAGGGTGGACAGGGAGGTGTGGTACTTTTTCTCCCACTACTCCCCAGAGTTCCTTAGTGTTGACACGTCTGGGGCTGGCCATAAACCCCCCTCTCAACTTAAAGCATTATAGGGAGTGGGGGCGAGCACAAACCACCGAGAGAGCTTCCCCACCCAAGACAGTCCCTTGGTTCCACATCGTATACAGCCATAAACAGGGTGCCCTGAGGTGTAGTTTTGTAGTGCTGCTTGCCAGGAGGTAGTCCTTTTAGCTACCTGGAGACGAGTCCCCAGAGGTCTAGATAAAGCTACGGCACCGCTAGCCAGGGCCAGGGCCACCCTTATAGGGGTCCCGAGGACGGTCAACGACAACAAGCTTTCCACCCACGCTAGGTGCCCAGTCACCCAGTAAGGAATGTCCTCCACCAGATCTACTAAGAGCAATCAGGCAACTGCCGCCAAGTTGGAGCGCTTCGCACATACCCCTGCCACTTCGCCTGCCAAAGGCCATCTACCTGCAGCAGTATCGCAAGCTAAGGCGCAGACGGGTCTATCCCAGGAAAGAAGGAGTTACGGACAAGCAACCGCTAAGTCATCTAGCATGCACAATTCAACTAACGTCAAAACCGTGAGTACCAAAGGGCTGGGATTAGAACCCGCTGTAACTGTAACCATGCCTGTAACTCCGGGGGGGCTCGCTGTCCCGGACTCTTTAATAGCAGGTCCGACTCCAGAAGGTGAACCAACCCTTAGGGATGTACTTAGTGCGGTTAACTCATGTAGAGATTTTATGGCCAATTTTGATATTCAGCTAACAGGCCTAAAAGAAGAACTGTTATCTATGAGGCAGGAACTGCACAGGACTGTGGTGAGAACTAACGATTTGGAGGGGAGGTTGAGTGCAGTTGAAGATACTCTATTTCCATTGCGAGGAGAATTAAGGGGGTTACAGGAGCTAACAGACCTCCAAGCGGCTAAACTAGACGCAATGGAAAATAGACTGCGCAGGAACAACGTGAGAGTGGTTGGCCTACCTGAAGGATGCGAAGGCACAAATCCGATTGCTTTTATGGAAAGCTGGTGCAGGGAAATTTTTGGTCCTAATAGTCTTTCAGCATTTTTTTCTATTGAGAGGGCCCATAGGGTCCCCTTTAAAGCACCCCAACAGGGGAAACATCAAAGGCCATTCTTACTCAAACTTCTTAACTACACTGACAAGGTGACTTTGCTTCAAAAAGCTAGAGAGCTGGGAGAGATCACATATAAGGGAGCAAGAGTTTCAATATATCCTGATTTTTCACCTGACTTACAGAAACGCAGAGCTGAGTTTATCCCCATCAAAAAGTCCTTACAGAAACACAAAATTACATATGCTCTTCTGTACCCGGCCCGCCTTAGAGTGGTAGCTCTGGGCAGGACTCTCTTCTTCAATGACCCGAGCGAAGTTGTAAATTGGCTGGAGGAAAATAAATCAGCGCTATAGCTCCTCAGGGACAGGAGAGGGGTCTAGGCCCCACTAACAAATTTTATTGTCAATCGCTTGTTCCTGGACTTGGGGGGAAGGTATCAAAGTAGCAAAAGCAACATGTCAAGCTCTCACTTGTCAAGGCTCCTTTCTAGAGACATAATTTTTTTTACTCTATATATTTATTTTTATTCACTTTCTTCTATACATAGATATGTGCACTTTAAGGTCACCAAGGCAAAGACGGTAACCAGTCACTTGGTAGCACAAAAAGGTACTGGCATATAAAAGGCGTATTTAAATCCTGGCTATGCCATGCTAAGTATATTGAGTATATTCACAAGTATATTTCCACAAGCAGATTCACAAGTATATGAACTAAAGTACTCTTAGGTCACTGTTTAAGTAAATGTTAGTACTAACTTGATTATTTAGATAAAGCACATACTTAGGCGTATTAATATGGTTACTAGTGCATGCCCTGTACATCCATGAGAGCATACCCAGGAATGATGCTACTGGTTCACTTATACACAGTCCATGTTTTCAATACCGGTGAGGTTTGTGGGGGGTTTTTGTGTGTTTCTTTTTTTTTTTTTTTTTGTATATGTATGTACATGTATGTACATGTCAAGTACATTAAGAATATCCACAAGTATAAGTACATAAGTACATTCACAAGTATATTCACAAAAGCACTCTTAGGACACTGTTCAAGTGGATGTTGGCATTGGCCTGATTGACTGGAAGGAGCACAAATTTGGGTGTATTGGTACGTTTACTGGTGTGTGCCTCGTGTGCTCATGAGTGCATGTCCAGGAATCATGCTACTGGTTCGCTTGCACACAGTCTGTGGTTTTGATACCGGCGAGGTTTGGGGTTTTTTTTTTTTTTGCTGGGCTGCTTACAAGGGAGCACTGGTTTGCTTTAGCACCCTCGTGATCTACCCAGGTTTTTGTTGCTGTATACTCCTGAGGGGGTATCCACAAGGGCATTGATCCTTATAATAGGGGAAGAAACACAAATGGGGTAATTTTTACCCCTTCTTTTTTCCCTTCTACTTCCCTTGGTTTGGTTTTTTTTTTTTTTTTTTCTCTCTCTTTACGCTACTTGGCTCCAGGTTGCCCTGAGGGGCCCTTATGGGGGGGACTAGGCATGAGTGGGAGGGACACTGGATGCGTGATCTTGGGGGACGAGTGTGTGTGTGCGAATAGCGGTCATGGGACTAGCCCCTATGGGAAGCCCTATAGGGCAAGGGAGGAAGGGGATGGGGGGGAATGGGGTGGGTGGGGGGGGAGGGAGGTCAATAGGGGGGGGTTCAGAGAGCATACATTGGGGATATTATAAGCTGTGTCACTACAGGTTAGAGGAGAGAGGGATTATGCAGGTGGGCCGCTTATCCATCCACCGAACCCGAGAACAGGCCATATGTTCTGGCTAATCTGTACATTCCCCCTCCCTTTAAGCTTGACATCTTAAACAGCCTCATTAAGTATATACTTGATAAACCAGACGTCCCCATTATAGCTGTTGGTGATTATAATGAGGTCCTGGACAACAGCATTGATAGATTTCCTCCGAGGACCGGGCCCACGGGGGGGCGACTGGCTGGTTTTATAGAGGAAGCCGGGATGAGAGACATTTGGAGATCCTCTTTCCCACAGACTCGCCAATTCTCATGTTACTCCAGCTCCCATCGCACACTATCAAGAATTGATATGGCCCTGTGCAGCGAGGGTGTTTTGGCCCTGGTCAAGGAGATACACTATGGCCCTAGGGGGATCTCAGACCACTCCCCGTTGATGCTAACAATAAGGATTGGTGTTAAGGCTCCACATAAAGAATGGCAGATCAATCCTGGTTGGCTGGAGCTGATTAGCGAATTCCGAACTACGTTGTCGCAACTAGCTGAGTTTATACTCATTAACAAAGGGACGGCGCCGACGGGGGTAGTCTGGGACTCCCTTAAAGCCTTTTTGCGGGGCCTACTTATCCAACAGGTTGCCAGAATAAAGAAGGTATCGAGAGGGGAGGAGGCTAGGTTGTCCAGCGAGTCTGTCCAAGCTGAACTGAGATTTATTGGAGAGCCAACTCCAGAGATGCGGACAGCATGGCTGGCAAAACAAGATGAATATAGGTCGCATATCCTAAAAACAGCTGAGAATAAGAGAACACTACAGAGGCAGAGTCAATTTGGGGAGGGAGAGAAGGTAGGGCGTATGCTTGCTCTTCTGAGTAGAACGAATCCCCCCCCCTCAAATGTCCCAGCAATAAGAACAACGACGGGTGAAATCTCAACCGAAGGCCACGTGATTTTAAAAACATTTTGCGAATACTATAAAGAACTCTACAAGTCCAGAAGGGGGGCGGTGAGTGGTGCCATGGAAACTTTCTTTCAGAAAATAGTAGTTCCTACGTTGCCTGATAGAGATAAACAGGAGTTAGACGCACCAATTACCCTAAAAGAAATCCAACAAGCAGTAAGCGATATGCCTAATCAGAAATCCCCGGGCCCAGATGGGCTCCCTATTGAAATATACAAGAAGCTGGGGGAGATATTGCTTCCAGAACTATTGAGGACTTTTGAGGGGGCGGTGGGCGAGGGGACACTCCCCCCCTCAATGTCGGAAGCAACCATTTTTGTAATCCTCAAGGAAGGGAAAGACCCTCTGGAACCCTCATCTTATCGCCCAATCTCCTTACTATCCTCTGATATAAAGATCCTTGCCAAAATTCTTGCAACTCGCCTAAATAGACTCATCTCTAACCTCATTCATCCAGACCAGTCTGGTTTTATTCAAGGGAGAGCAACGAGTATCAATATTAGGCGTACCTTCTTAAATATACATACACCATCAGATAGTGAAGGATCCAGGGCAGTGCTGTCACTCGATGCTGCCAAAGCTTTTGATAGCCTTGAGTGGGCATACCTCTGGAAAGTACTTGATAGTTTCGGCTTTGGCCCTATTTTCATTAACTGGGTCAAACTGTTGTATGGTGAACCAAGTGCCAAGATTAGAGTTAACAACGAGACGTCTGAGACCTTTCGACTGGAGCGGGGGACGAGACAGGGGTGCCCGCTGTCCCCCCTTCTGTTCGCCCTTGCAATGGAACCATTAGCACTCATGGCCAGGGCGAGGTCGGACATAACGGGGTTCAGAAGACATCATGGAGAAGACAAGATTGCACTTTTTGCAGATGACGTCTTGTTTTTCCTGGGGGATACTGGGGACGCACTGGATAAAGTGATGCAATTGATGGAGGAATTTGGCCAATTTTCAGGCCTCACTATCAATTGGACAAAGTCAGCTTTGCTGCTGCTGGACCCGGTGGATCCTCTGATGTTGCCAGGCCTTTCCCAAATAACAGTAAGCACCAAAATTAAGTATCTAGGGATTTGGATCACTAAGGATCCTACCCAGTACATTGATTTAAATCTTGCTCCACTCTTATTGAAGTGGAAAAATAAGTGCGATATCTGGAAAAGATTGCCCTTATCTGTTGCAGGGCGGTGCAACTTAATAAAAATGATCTGGCAGCCGCAGTTGTTATATGTGCTACATAATTCTCCATTATGGATTGGACATAAATGGTTTAAAAAAATAGATTCACTGTTTAGGGAACTTATATGGAAGGGAGGCCAACCCAGGATAAGTTTACAAACCCTACAACTTCCAGTTAAAGAGGGGGGAATGGCGGTTCCACACCCAATGTTATACTTTTTAGCAGCACAACTGCAACATTTGGCGGGATGTGGAACCGCCGAAGGAGGTAGTGTTATCAATCGACTCCTGCTAACAGATAACCCACATAAATCACTAGTCGAAGCCCTAGAAGCAGATTTTTTCTGCCATAAACATGCGACTACTAAACTAGTCATTAAAACATGGCATAAAATAAAAACAATCCTGGGGTACGATGGGCCAACAGAATTTTCCCCCCTCTGGAACAATACGAACTTACAAGAGGTAGTCGGCATTGAGGTATCAAGAGACTGGGTGAGTAAAGATATATTTCGCCTAAAGCACCTGTTCAAGGGTAATATCATGAAGTCGTTTCAAGAACTAGCTAGTGAGTTTAAAATCTCAAATAAAACCTTCTTTAAATATTTACAAGTCAGACACGCCATACAGGCGCAATTTGGCTCACAGACGGTTACGTGGACTCAAATGCCCGCCCTGTCTACTGTAATCGAGGCAACTACGCCTAAGGGCTTAATATCCGGCATGTATAACAACCTGGCTGCTAGGGCACTAAGCAAAGTAGGCCCGCGGAAGAGCAAAATGGCGTGGGAGAGTGACTTGGGCACAATATCCCCAGAGCAGTGGGATAGGATTCTTCACCAGGGTGCTTGGGTGTCCATCGCTCCGGCCCAAAGGCTGTCTCACCTATTCCTACTACATCGGGTCTATCACACCCCCCATAAAATGTTCAAACTAGGGTGGAGGCAAAATAACGAATGCCCAAGATGTAACGATAAAGGAGATCTTATCCATATGGTTTGGAAGTGCCCAAAACTCTACACTTTCTGGGAGGGAATTGTAGTACGGATTAACGGGATATTTGGGTCCGCACTCGACCCAATAGCTAGGACTTGCCTCTTGGGTTGTATGGATGAGACTAGGGTACCACATGGCACCCTGGAAGCTATTGTGAGATGCCTATTCCAGGCGCGCAAGATAATTGCCCAAAAATGGCAAGCACAGGCCCCCCCGACTATAGACAATTGGTTGACAGCAATGAAACAAACAATTTCAAATGAAAAGGTGTACTACACCACCCAAGGGAACTATGGCAAATTTGTTAAAATATGGGGCCCATGGCAGCAGGCAGCTGTAATCCTTAACTAGCTGTCTGTGACGCTAACAATTGGAAACTATCCAGTCCTTGCACAACAAATCTTAAACTAGCGAATTGGCGAATTGCCTCGTCTTCCTCTGTGTTTTTTTTTCTACTTTCTTTCTTTTCTTTCTTTTCCCCTCTTTGTCTCTCAGAGGGTTAAACAAAACAACGGGACCCTGAGGCAAGATGGCACAATATATTTTATTCCCTACCCCGATTGTATGCTCCCAAGGGTAGGGTAAGGGTGGGGGGAGGAGGGGGGCGGGGGGGTACCATACAGTCTACAACACAATCAACAGCATCTAGGGATCTAGAGCCTTTTACCATAGGTGTCAACTACCCGGTACGGGAGTAGGGACTCGAACTAGTATGCTTGTACTTATGTATTTTACATGTAAACTGACTCTGTTTATGACTGCTGGGATCTGTATAATCATGTTAAAAATCAATAAAAACTATTTAATATATATCCTTCTGGATTCAGAGGATAGTGACCTGTTTCTCTTGTTTGCTGGCAACTAAAAATGTTGTAGAAATGCAATCAAGTAGTACTGGAACCAAACTTGCATCATTTGAGATGCAATGACTTCAGCTGCTAGTAAATTTGATAGACGTGTAGTCTTTTCTCCCCCTTCTCCTGCAGTGTAGTTCTGCTAAAGACTAATGAAGTGCGTTCAGTAATTCCTTGACTGGTCAAACACACCCCCTTGTCATCTCTGTAATACAAGTCTATGTGAGGACACTTTGGATAAGGGGTGTGGCTGTTATTCAGCTATGCCTGCGCAGAGCACTGCTGCATGAGGGCAAATAGCATGTGTAGCACTACCGCCGAAGGAGCTGCTGGTTTAGATTTGGGCCTGCCATTACCTTACTGTTCCCCATGCTTGTCCTAGGGGTCCTTCTTGAAGAGTTATAAATGTCCACACCAACACTTTGTTTCTTTTTCTTCAAGCTTTTTTATTAAACAAGTTCCGTTAGAGGGACAGAGGGTTAGGGAAGATTCAGTTACCTTGCTTTGCGTATTGCGGGTATAATCTTGGAACCAGAGGGCAACTGCTCCGGCACTGGACCCAGCGACCACCGGATAGGCCTTTCTCACTGACCTAGCAGCTGGTGCGAAGCTCGTTCAAAAGTCTCTGCCACAGACTTGATGAATGCCGTCGAGTCGTTACACGGTCCTCTGCCACAGGGCCATGCACTTTGCAAAAGGTCAAAGAAATTACACAGCTCACAGTGCCAGGATCTTTCAGCCAAACCGGTTGCACTGTGAGGAAATTTGGCCAGGATGCATCCTCTAATTGAATTCTCAATTGATCAGCTTCTTCCTGCTGTGAAGACAGCACAGGACCATCCCTGGAGCGGTGGCCCCCAGAAACTTCTGAGCCTACTCGCAGTAACGGAACCTCAGGCCAGCAGGCCCCAAGACCAAAAGGCTGCTTACCTGAGACCAGGATCGGAAGACACAGCCAGAACAGTATCTGCCCCTTAAGTACTCCTCCCCAGAATGCACAGCAGCAGGGACGACGCCACTGAGATGCCCTTTGGGCAAGAAGCACCCAATACACCCAGCTTATTGCAGTTCCAAACTTGACCACTGGTAACGGCGATACCCACAGTCAGGCAGAAGATGTGCAACGCAGCCGAACTGGAACAGAGACCCAGAATTTGACATAAAATTCTGAGCTAAACTACAGCTCGGATAACTAAATAGTTGCTTGCCATGCTACTCATTTTTCTTTAGTTTATTTAGACCTGGAACAATTGTTCTGATCAGGAATTCTGATTTAATTTGCAAAATATTTGTTTGAAAATGTTGACTTGTGGTATTGAATTGGCAATAACAGCCAGGAAACTAGCAATTTCAATTGATCTGCAATTGTAGCCTACATAATTTCTTTACATTTCTTTATTGTGCGTTATAAAAGTGACTTCAATATGTTTTTGTATGTGAATAGGTTTATAAAACAGTAGTGTAATGGATGCATAAAAACAATCTACTTCTGCTATTTTACATCTGCAAACTGATAAACTGATCTGTTTTGCACTATGGTGTGCTATGGGTACTATGCTTCCCACTTGATTTACAATGATGACCCAACATGTCCCGCCAAAAAAATAAAGGCCACCTTATCTTGATTATAGGACTGCATTCATCTTGTTTTATAGTGTTCAACTAGGACATGTGAAACCAAAGCTATAAATGTTTGCCATAAAAAGCATCATCTAACTAAATCCCTCTTCCGTTTTAGTCAACTCCATGATTTCTGGCGACTGGACTATTGGGAGGATGACCTAAGGCGGAGAAGACGTTTTGTGCGCAATGCATTCGGCTCAACTCATTCAGACGCCCGCTTAAAATCCACCATTGAATACGGTTAGTACGCTATTCTGTTCTAAGTCCCTATATTAAATTGAGTTTGTGTGGTCAGGGTTATTTTTTTCCATAACTTTTGGATTTACTTTAGAAAGTTGGGAAATGCAATTTTCTTCTTTTTCACGGCAGAAGGAAAAAAAAGTTTCACTTTTCAGAAAGCAGATGTGCAGACGTGTTTGTCTTTTTGAAGTTTGGACACATGGAGATCGGCATATGAGAGTTTCTGTTGACCTGTCCCTGTTTAAATGTGCCTTTTACACTGATGCTATTTCTATTCCTCTTGGTGATTCTAATGAGTTGACTAATTTATGAGCTTGTCATGTGAAAGGGATTTGGTACAGTTTGATGTACTTTCAGCGTCTGGTGTTGGAATGTGATTAATAAAAGAGCTAGAGGCAGGGAGGGTTTCTTTTTCTTGGTAATTAATTCTCATTTATTTCTTTCTTCAATAGCAGTTTTTGCAGTTTAAAGTTCATTTCTCTACATTATCAGTTTTCATTCCTAAAAGAAACATGACCTTCTTTGGAAAATGCTAGTTACCTAGCTGTCTGCTGCTTTGGCACGCTAAAGCCTAGTATACACGATCAGGATATTTTTATTCAACCCAGCGGGTTTATAAAAAAAAAAAAAATGAAAGTTTAGGTCGGAGACGCTGTACTAATGATTTGTTGTTAGTACAGCGATCTCCCTTGCTTGAGCTATTGTGTTCTGAAAGGGGGGTGCCTCCCAGCGCCAGAACGCCCCGGGTCGTGGTAATAGGCGGGGTAATAGGAGGAAAAAGAACAAGCAGAGAACTGTAAGGCCGTGTACACACGATCGAACATGTCCGCTGAAACTGGTCCGCAGACCAGTTTCAGCGGACATGTTCGATCGTGTGTACGGCCTATCGGACCGGTTTCCAGCGGACAAAAATTTCCAAACATGCTTGAAAACATGTCCGCTGGAAACCTGTCCGTCGGACAGGTTCGTTGGTTAGTACACAAACCAACGGACCAAAATGTGTTTTACGTCACCGCGTTCTGGTCAGAGGGGATTTTGGTCCGATGGTGTGTAGCAAATCAGACCAACAGACAATTCAGCCTTGTCCGATGAAAATGGTACGTCGGACATGTTTCCTCGGACATGTTTAATCGTGTGTACAGGGCCTTAGTGTTAAAATCATCAGTAGATGCAGAGATACAGTAGGTAGCTGAATTTGTGTATAATTTTCCGATCCACTTTTTGGAATTTCCTCCACCATTTCCTGCCTACCAAGCCCCATCCATCAAATTAATAGCCCACAAAGGAGGGGGTGGGACCAAAGTAAACTTTTCCATGAAAACTTGAGATTGGGTGTAATTTCAGTTGCCTGTATCTTTGGAATTTATATTCTTTTAGACATTTTTTAAAAAACGTATTCATTTTTTATTTTATTTTTACCCTATGCTCAGTTTTGCCTGAATTATAATCGCCTATGAGACCCATTGCCATACTGAAGCCAATCTATGGCTTCAAAAAAGCTCCTTCAAAGCTCTGTGCTTTACCTGCTGATAATCAAAGTAAATGCTACTCCTGTTGTCCACACCACTGGACACTGCTCTGATGCCGAGTAGCCCCTGGCTAAATCTTCTTCCAAGACCATTTAGGACTGTTGACCTCCTGGATCCCCCCTCAGCACTCAATGGTTCCTGCTGCTGATCTGCACATCGCTACTTTATCCAGTAGAGGGGTGGAGGTCAGAAGAAAGAACCACTGAGCACCACTGGTTACCCTGGAGCTCTACACTCCCAGGAGTGTCATTCTCAGATGGAACTTTAGCCTGGGATTACTAAGCATCAGAGCAGTGTTCACTGTGATGGGTAGCAGGAGAGGTAAGTATTTATATGCTTTTTTGCAGGTACAGTGCTTTTAAATAAAAAATGTGAGTTTGAAGAAACAAGTGATTACGATCGACCCATGCTGTGTGATTCATGTGCTGCCTGGACTGCTTGTGGATTTGTATCCTACAGTCAGCCAACAGACTGATACATTACATGTGTAGTGTAGTGGCCTTTCCTTTTTGTTGAGAAACCTCATGTTGGGAAATCTCTGCATATGATTTCAACTCTTGCAAGTGCCCAATAATTTACCTATTTCTAACTTTATTGATAGACAATGCTCAGGTCAACATCGGGCTGTTATATAGAGGGATAAGGGTGATGGGGTCCTAATGATCACAAATCGATGAACACCCTGAAGACAAGATAAAATGAGATCTTTAACCACTTAACCCCCGGACCATATTGCTGCCCAATGACTAGAGCACTTTTTGTGATTCGGCACTGCGACGATTTAACTGACAATTGCGCGGTCGTGCGACGTGGCTCCCAAACAAAATTGGTGTCCTTTTTTTCCCACAAATAGAGCTTTCTTTTGGTGGTATTTGATCATCTCTGTGGTTTTTATTTTTTGCGCTATAAACAAAAATAGAGCGACAATTTTGAAAAAAAATGCAATATTTTTTACTTTTTGCTATAATAAATATCACCCAAAAATATATAAAAAAACATTTTTTTTCCTCAGTTTAGGCCGATACGTATTCTTCTACATATTTTTCGTTAAAAAAAATCATAATAAGCGTTTATTGATTGGTTTGCGCAAAAGTTATAGCGTTTACAAAATAGGGGGTAGTTTTATGGCATTTTTATTATTATTTTTTTTACTAGAAATGGCGGCGATCAGCATTTTTTTTCAGTACTGCGACATTATGGCGGGCACTTCGGACACTTTTGACACATTTTTGGGACCATTGGCATTTTTTTAGCGATCAATGCTATAAAAATGCATTGGATTACTATAAAAATGCCATTGGCAGTGAAGGGGTTAACACTAGGGGTAGGGGAAGGGGTTAAGTGTGTTCCTGGGTGTGTTCTAACTGTATGGGGGGGTGGCCTCACTAGGGGAAATCACTGATCTTCTGTTCATACATTGTATGAACGGGAGATCAGCGTTTCCCCCGCTGACAGGACCTGGAGCTTTGTGTTTACACACAGTCCATTTACACACACAGCCACGGCTTGGCCCTGCCCCTCTCTATCCTCCCCCTCTCTATCCTCATTGGCCCACTCACTGTGATTGACAGCAGTGGGAGCCAGTGGCTCCCACTGCGGTCTTAGCCAGTCAGAAGGGAGAGACCCAGCAGTGCTGAGGCTTCTGTGCCACAGCACTGGTAAGTATTGGGGGGGGGCATGAAGGTAAACGACCTTGAGCCTTTACTACCATATTAGTATAAATGAGTCCCCTGTGTGGATGCAGATAACACATGTGTCATCTATTGGCAATGTATAGTTTATCTAAAGACTAACTATAGCTTATTGACAATCTCTGCCCTAAAGGAATTACCTTTGGTTTGGATAGTGTGTGGAAATGTTAGAACCTCTGTGTAAAATGTCCCCCTGTGATTGTCTTTCATAGCATTTGGACAGGAAGTGGTAACAACTCTTAACTAGCACAGACGCAGCAGTACATTTTTTTTTTTTTTTGCTGGGGTCCTAATTCAAAGCTGAACTCTGGAAAACCAGTCCTCCCTCGCAGTGGGGCTGCATTGGCTCTCCAAGGGTTGGCTGCCTGTTTATGCCTAGAGGATTGGGTACAGCAGTTTTCTTATCTGATCCTCCATGCCTGCACGATCGTCTGCACTGCTAAATCAGTCCCTTTGCCTTTTTCCAGAAGGTCCTCTGCTGTAATTATAAGAGATCTAGGGCCCAAAATCCTACACTGGATGTGAGCACACAGAGGGACAGTCCACTACTGGAACAGAGGTCCTGAGGATTTGAGGATTTGTTTGAACCATTTGATGGTGGTCCTGAGGATCTGTTTAGTAAAAGTGCTTTTACTAATCCCTAGCCAGAAACGAGCCAATAACCCTTGCAGTGTGGGGCAACGCTGCTCACTGCAAGGCAGGACTTTTACATTTGGAATGTTGGTGAATGGTGACAATACAAAATGCATTTAGTGGAAAATATGCCGGTCCTATAGAATTTTATCACAATGTTAAGGGTAAAATAATGTCACATTCCACAAAATGGCTTTCTCTGCTCTGAGAAAATGACAAATACACTTTAAAGTAATGGCTGCATTATTGTCTCATAAACCTGCATAAGACATTATACTCAGCTTGTTTCTTTACTAACTTGTCAGATATCACTTAGATTGTGAGCAAACTGTTCTGAAATATTAATGCGTGAAAGCGAAGTCGGCAATCTCCGCTGTGGCACTGATTAAAGGCGTCAGCCTAAGTAAGTGTGATGGTGCATTTTAGGAGAGAGAAGTCAGCCCCAGTCTAGCACAAACACACAGCAAGGATGACAAAATGAATCCGTTCTATTTGGTCTGGTGCTAGGAAAGTTGTAGGAAGAGTGCAGCTGCAGATATGTGCCTGCTCACTGCTTTATGACCTTGGAGAGGAATTCCTGAGCAGCTTTACGTCTTGTGTACACCTAAATGAGTATTGATGGTGCGTTTCTGAAAGCATGCTGATACAGTCTGCTGTACACAATGCATCAACCATGTGTCTAGCCAGGCATGGTACCCTGTGATTTACCTTTGAACGTTTCTTTTTTTTTCCTGGCAGCAATTGATACATCAGCTGTTTTTTTATTTTTATCCTCATATATTCTTCTTAAACTGTTAAGTACATGTTTAAACTAAGAAGGATTTTGGAATTCAATATCTCCAAACATAAAGTCCTCACTTATAGAATACATAAACCCCACACTATATAAATGTTCTGTTTGGTAACAAGATCTCTGAAATATTGTGCCTATTGTATACCTGACATTTAAAATGTTTGTAAATCTCAGAAATGAAATCTGAACAAAGCATAGCCCTCTTTAGTGTGTGTGTGTCTCAATTAAGCCTGCTGCTTTGTTCCTCTGCTATCAGCATGAATCACTGACAAGTTTTCCTGACACCAAGAGAAAAATGGTGACATGGGAGGGACTGCCATCTGATTAAAAGCTTCAGCTCTGTTTCTGTGTGAAGGACATTTGTCCCTTCCCTCCAATCAGCTCTGAGCTCGGCAGAGTGTAATTTCAGTGCTCCGTCCCCTGTTTTCTAAAAGTAAATATTTAGCTTGTCTTATTTTCCAATCATCCATGAGAAATATCAAAAAGACTGCCTCCATGTGCAAGTTACACACATATAGAGCAGGGTTTCTCAACCAGGGCGGGAGCTTCCTGGCTTCTGCTGCTTGAGTGGATGGGAATGTGCCTGACCCCCAAGATCGTGCCCCCCTGGAAGAGGGAGGTATAAGCAGCTGAGCAGAGGGAGCCTAGTGACTGTGAACTTCCTGGAGGTAAGCTCAACTAGCATTACATTGTGGGTTAGTTTACAGGCACCTCTATGCTTGGTCCGCTGAATTACTGCAGCTTAGCATAGATGTGCTGTTAGCAACAAAGGCTGTGAGCTTTTCATGTAGCACAGTGAGAAATTGGGCTCATTAAAGCATTGTGACTGCCGCCCTCCCGACCCCCCCAGTGTGTATTATCCTTCCGACCCCCCCCCCCATTATGTGCCCTCCTTACTACCCCTAATGTGTCCCCTCCCGCCCCCCAGTGTGCGCCTCCTGACTCTTCCCTGGTGTGTGCCTTTTTGACTCCCCCAATGTGTGCTCTTCCAACCCTCTCCCTCCCCCCAGTGTGTGCCCTCCTGACCTTCCCAGGGTGTGTCCTCCTGGCCTTTCCGGTGTGTGCCCTCCTGACCTTCCCGGTGTGTGCCCTCCTGACCTTCCCGGTGTGTGCCCTCCTGACCTTCCCGGTGTGTGCCCTCCTGGCCTTCCCGGTGTGTGCCCTCCTGGCCTCCCCGGTGTGTGCCCTCCTGACCTCCCCGGTGTGTGCCCTCCTGACCTCCCCGGTGTGTGCCCTCCTGACCTCCCCGGTGTGTGCTCTCCTGACCTCCCCGGTGTGTGCTATCCTGACCTCCCCGGTGTGTGCTCTCCTGACCTCCCCGGTGTGTGCTCTCCTGACCTCCCCAGTGTGTGCTCTCCTGACCTCCCCAGTGTGTGCAAAGGTATGAGCCAGGGAACGACGCCGTCAAATTTTACACCGCGTACGCCGTTTACATAGTACTACGTTAATAGGGCAGTGCGTAGGTTACGTTCACGTCGTAGGCATTGCGCCGGCGTATCTTAGTGAGTATATGCAACGTGATTCTGAGCATGCGCGCACATGTCCAGTTCGACCGGCCATTCATTTGCATGGGGTGACACTTAATTTAAATAGATGACGCCCACCTCCTTCCTACTTTGAATTAGGCAGGCTTACGCCAGCCAATTTGCGCTACGCCGCGCAACTTACGGAGCAAGTGCTTTGTGAATACTGCACTTGCCTCTCTAATGCCGCGTACACACGGTCGTTTTTTGTGATGAAATAAAACGTCGTTTTAAAAAACGTAATATAAAATGATCGTGTGTGGGCAAAACGTCGTTTTATGTCTTCTGAAAAACATTCGAACATGCTTCAATTTTTTATGTCGTTTTTCAGAATGTCGTTTTTTGTGTTATAAAAAATGATCGTGTGTACGCTAAAACGACATTTTTAAGCCCGCGCATGCTCAGAAGCAAGTTATGACACGAGCTTGAATGGGACAGAGTGCCGTCGTACGTGTTGTACGTAACCGCGTTTTGCAAGAGCATTTTCAGAAAACGATGGTGTGTAGGCAATGTCGTTTATTAAAACGTTTTTTTACAAGACAAAAAACAACCGTGTGTACGCGGCATAAGTTGCGGCGGCATAGCGTAAAGAAGATACGCTACGCCCGCACAAAGATACGCCAATGTATCTGAATCCCGGCCTAGCTGTGTATTCAGTGACAATGGTGCTCACTGATTATGACTGAATGCTTGTATGTACAGAGGGGGCCGGGAGCAATCTCCTGGAGGTGGAGGGCAGGTTTAGGATGTGTTAATGAGGCCAGCTGCTGAACTAATTCCTTCTAACGGTTTTCCCGTTCCAAATTCAAGGAAGTAATGGAGGAGTTTTCTTCAGGAGGGGTATTGCCTTCTGTACCATATAAAGAAAGCTTTTTCTTGTTTTGCAGCAGTGGCATATTACTTGCCGAATAGCCACTGCCGTTATATGGCGGCAGGTTGGATCCCCTGCATTAATCACCATAGCTGTACGGCGGCTGCTTTAAGGGCTATAGGGGGCGTGCGCACCCGCACCCCCCGCAGCCGCTCCACGTGGTTGGTGGCCACGATGTCTGCCGGTGACCTGGGATCGTTCCTCAAAGAGCCAGATGTAATCAGACAGATTCCCGTTCTGTCAGGGAAGTAGAGAGAGATCTGCCGTTTCCTGTGATGAGAAACTGCGATCTCTCTCTACTCCCTGTCGGTACACTCCCCAGCACAGTTAGAGACACCTCCCTAGGACACACTTAATTAGAATAAAAATGCCTAAATATATCCCCTTTTTTGTATGCACTATAACTTTTGTGCAAATCAATCAATAATTGCTTATTTTCCAAGAATATGTAGAATACATATTGGCCTAAACTGATGAAGAAGTTTTTAGTTTTTTGGGGGGGAGATATTTGTTATAGCAAAAAGTTAAAAATATATATTTTCCCAAAATTGTCGCTCTTTTTCTGTATATAGCACAAAATAAAGCTCTTTTTGTGGGGGAAAAAAAAGGAAGTCAATTTTGTTTGGGTACAGCATTGCAAGACCGCGCAATTGTCAGTTAAAGCGACACAGTGCCGTTTTACAAAAAATTGCCAGGTCATTAGGGGGCAAATCTTTCGGTCCTTAAGTGGTTAATGGCATATTGGTACCAAGGGAAGCTGGGATTTAAAATATAAAACAAGGAGGACTTGTCCTTTAACTGTATATTTAGGTACCGTATTTAGTAAGTCCTTCAATATGTATTTTCTGTGAGATCAGCAAGTTTATTGCAGTAAATCATTCCTTTAAAACTATTATGTTCTCTCTAATGTACTTTCAGGATGTACACAGAAGTCCAAGTCTCTTTTATAGGCAAATTTTTACTTCTGGATAAATAAGCCTTGTCAGGTCATTATTGTGGCAATAGTTAATGCATATTTGAAGCACAGCAATCTTATTAGCAGTGCTGTCAATGTAAAGAACACTCCATTTCCCGTGCGTTCTGTAATAACCTTCCCGTGTTCCGCTGAGGTAACTCCCATAATCAGAGTATATTGTCGGCTCTCCTAGCCTGGGCAAGCATGAAATGAAAAGCTTGTTTATATTGATCTATTTTTTCCTTCAGTGTGTCCTTGATGCTTTTTCTCAGTAAGGAACAACTACTGGGTTTCTGTGTCTATTTTCTTATTGATAAACGCAGAACCTTCATTGCTGGAGCTCCACGTCACACAATCCCTGTAATAAGTTACATTTTTTAAAAATCAATCTGCCCATTGCCACTTGTTGGTAATATAAGGGGGGCTCCAGTATTTCTTGTCAGATGTCCCAGGTTGTTGGTAGAAGATTGTTGGAATGATTCTTAGGCCCCTTTCACATGAGAGGACCATTCGTCCGCTTATTACACGTCCGTTTACGGACTTGTAATGGGCCCCTATGGGATCGCGTCCGTTAGCGGATGATGCATCCGCTAATGTCCGCAACGATCAGCGTCCGTTAAGGTCCGGTTTTTCGGACGGAAGAAAACCCTATTTTTCTTCCGTCTGGCGGATCGCATCGGATGCAAATGGACAGACGGTCCGTTTTCATCCAATTCCCCATAGGGGGTAGCGGAGGAGACACAGGGCGGTCCCTGCACAGTGTGCGGGGACTGCCCTGTCCGCCGACAGCTCAGCGGGACCCCCCGCTGAGCTGACGGACACACACGGAGCGGACCGAAAAACGGACCGCTCCGTGTGAAAGAGACCTTAGATTTTATCCATGTTTCATTGGAGATGGTACACACTGCTGCAGTACAGATGCACATTTCTGATGCCCATGAGCATCAAACCGGATGATACCGCAGTAGGTCAAAGCTGTGTGCCTGTCTGTCTCTTCAAAAGGAAGATATACTTATAGCAGTTGGTGTCTCAGGGAGCCATGCCACTAGAGAAAATACCAATGGAGCAGCTTTTCTGTTCTCCTTACTTAACCTCCCTGGCGGTATGATTCTTTAAGATTTTAGGTGCTAAAAGCGGTACCATTATTTGCAAGGGAATTTGGCGTTTTATACTGTAGGCTTGTAATTCTTAGGAATAACTCACTTAAATCTATTCAAACAAGAGTCTAAATAGGCCATCCCGGGTGATGATTTTTTTTTTTTTTTTTAATTAAAAATTATATATAATAAATAATATAAAAAAATGATCACAAATGATAATATAATTATAGTAAAAATTATTCAATAATGTAATCAAATCAAAATCACTGAAATTTGCTCAGTTGCAGAATTTTTTGCTGTCATTTTTTTTTTTTTTTTATGACGAATTTCCCCATAAATCGCTATCGCTAAATTCTGCAAGTGATTCTGATTTATTATCGCTGTTTTTTTAGCTGCTCTAAAACAATTTTTGCCATAAAGGGACACTTTTGGTTGCTATGGGCAATCTACAGTTTGCAGGGAGAAAGAAAAGTTTTTATTATACAAAATGACATGTAGTGTACAGGGCAGACCACTAGGGACATGGGGGGGTGTGTATTTTTTACATACAGTACTGTAATCTATAAGATTACAGTGTACTGTATGTATAGTGTTTGTTTACTTTTTTAAATTTGGCGCCGTTCCCCCCCCTACGTCGCGACGCTCGCAGGGAAGGGAATCGGCGGAACACACAGAATCAGGCGGACATCCGCCCGCCGTGTACTGCGGGGATTCATCGCTGGATCGCAGAGAAAAGGTAAGTAAACTTTTTCTGCATCCAGCGAGGTAAGCGCGTGTGTGGCACGGGGTTACCGATATTAGCTTAAAAATCTCACCCCGTGCCACACACGTGAAGACCGCCAGGGAGGCTAGTCTGACCGGCGATCCAGCGGGAAACCCCCGCCGGATCGCCAGGAATTTTTGGGGGAAAAAAAAAAATGCACCCCGAGCGTGACTCGGGGTTACCGCTTCTGGCACTGAATGTTAACCCCGAGTCACGCTCGGGAATACCGCCAGGGAGGTTAATAATGTTAGTCAAAGGGATGGGGTAACCAAAGCTGCTGTCTTTCCCGGGGTCCTATTCTGGCTAAACTATTTTCAGGATGTCCATGTCTTCTTTTTTTACATTATTGGCTACAGATTAGTGGTGTCTAGAAGACATAGAGATTCAGGAGTGGAATGGGTTGTATGATGTCTGATTCAAAAGTTCCATGAAATTGGTGGTGTGATTTTTTTCTCTACATGCCACATACAGGGATATCCCTTTTAACTGTCAGCTAAAGCAGGGCCTTGATTCCCAGACTTTCGAAGTCCCCCACAATCAGGGGCGTATCTACCGCGAGGCAAGAAAGGCATTTTCCTTGGGCTGCGCCTGCCCCAAGCAGAATGGACACTACAAGGACTGCAGAGAAGCTCCAAATATGTGGCACTTGGACTAATCATGTCTCAGGGTCTGATGAGGAAGCCGCAGCTGTTCACTATGAATGGCTGCAGCCTCCTAATCAGACCCTGAGAAAAGAACGCATGCCTCCGCAGGGGGCCGTCCACCAGTCTGCCTTCCGGCAAGGAGAACTTAGGGCTTCAGTAATATTAACAGCCTGGAACACGGGCAGCTCCGAGTTAGACTGGTGCCCTCAGCTCACCATGTTACAGGATCAGCAGCACAGAGCAGCCTAGTAAAATGTCCACATGATAGACAGTTAAGAGGGTTAATAACCCTGTTCTCTAGTCCTATCTGAGCTGCCTGACTGGCGCACACCAGTAATACTAGAGACTGCATGTTACTATCCAACCCACAGTCCAGAGACCCCGAATAGCCATTTGAGAAGGTGGTAAGCCCAATTTTAGTCTTGCCTAGGGCAGCACCACTGCCCACAACACATACAATACAGGAATGTCTTACAGAACTAAATTATATCATGCAAATAGAAGAAATGTTAATCTTGGTCAATAAAAATGTTACTAAGTCTACAAACTTTTTTATTTTATTTTTTTACGTCTCAGGCTGCAAACCCCCTAGGTTTTTTTTTCCCTTCTGATTCTTCTTTGTCTGAATCTCTTATATCCCCCAATAGTTAGTGGAAAAGTGGCTGACAATACCTTTTATATACCAGTATTATATATTGTCAGTGATGTTACAGCCTTACGATAATTCTCCATCCTCCTAGAATCTATTAAAGGGGTGTTCCAGCCGCATTTATTTATTTTTTTTAAAGTCAGCAGCTACTAACAGTGTAGCTGCTGACTTTAAATAAGGACACTTACCTTGTCCTACTTGCCCGCGCTGATGGCCCCCCCGATGCCGATCCCACGATCGCTCCGGGTCCCGTGCCGCCATTCACACTATGGGAAACAGGCAGTGAAGCCGTACGGCTTCACTGCCCATTTCCTACTGCGCCTGCGTGAGTCTCACGCTGGCTTGTGAATGGGCAGCTGCTCTCTGAGAACACACACAGTTCCCAGAAAGCAGCGCGCCCCATTCACAAGCAGAAGAAGAAGAAAAGACACCGTGGTGTGGAAGAGGCAGATTACGGACTTCCGCATAGCAACAGGTATTTCGGGTGAGTATGTTTTTTTTTTTTTATTTAATTTTTTAAGCTTATATGGTCAAATGTTGTTTCCCTGGGTGGGACTCCGCTTTAAGCCGACGTCAGCTCTTGGAACAATTTTTTTCATACCCTTAACTGGGCCTAATTGGCATAACTACCCGAGATGATGCCTGAGCCTGCAACTGCTGGGAGTTGTTGCAGTTTTATTTTTTGTGCAAATTGTTGTGTTATGTTGACGTTGGTCTTAGTCACTTAATGTACCATCAGTATTACTCTACAAGTATCTTGTTTTGGTTCCCACCATTGTCACTGTGCCACGTTTTTTTAATAAAACTTTATACTTTAAAAAAGAAAAGCAAAGAACAGTCAGCTGAAATGGGTTGTATGACCTCATAACATTTCTATACGCCACACTTTTAAATTTGTCTAACCTGTAGATTCCCAAAACTCATTTGTGGTACATTGATGACCTTAAAGCGGAGCTCCACCCTGATATATATTTTTTTTTTTTAAATCTGAAAAAAATAAATAAAAATGAAATGGAAAAAAATAAATAAATACTCACCCTAAATAGGCTGTTGCTATGCGGAAGTCCCGAATCTGCCCTCACAATCCGCGCTGCTGTTTTCTTCCTCCTCCTCTTCTGGGTGTCTTCTTGTGAATGGGCCGCGCTGCATTCTGGGAACTGTGTGTATCCCAGAAAGCAGCCGGACCATTCACAAAGCGCCGCGTCGCTCGCACATGCGCAGTAGGAAACGGGCAGTGAAGCCGCACGGCTTCACTGCCTGTTTCCCTGACTGTGGATGGCGGTGACGGGATCGAGGATCGGCATCGGCGGGGGCCGTCAGCGCGGGCGCCTAGGACAGGTAAGTGTCCTTATTCAAAGTCAGCAGCTACACTGTTAGTAGCTGCCGACTTTGAAAAAAAAAATGCGGGTGGAGCTCCGCTTTAAGTATTACTTAACACAGAATTGAAGTAAGGGGTTGTATTTTAGGATACTCTCTCAAATCTGGCTTGCCTTAAATTGATATGTTTCTTCAGAGCTTATTAAGGATGGTATATGTGATTATTACCTATGAATGTCCTCACTTGAGGTGGTATCCTGGAGAGCATGTCATCAACACTGTTCTGCTGAATTCCATTGTGCTTTATAGACAATACAAAGTGCTGCTTTTAGAGAGGGAGATCTTTTCAAATACATCTATCGGGACTCTTGTCAGAGGTGTTCATTTCACTAACACATATCTATCCTTATCCTCACATCTTGAATGAATTGCCCATTTGTACTGTACTTGAAAAGTGTTGCCTACAATAGTCATATCAATAGCAGAACCTGTATATTACATATACGAGAAGTAAAAAAAAAAAAAAAAAAAAAAGAAATGAAGTTCCCTTGAAGTAGATTTCCAGATGTTTGGAAACATTAGGATTTCCTGTCAGTACATTTAGGTAACACTGTGATGAGGTTAACTTTCCATCCTGCCAGCCTTTTCTAGAGATGAAAGCCAGTTTTACACATAAATTGCCTTATCGCTGATTCAATGTGGTGCTACAGAATCGGACCTTCTCCCCCTCACGTTTGAAACTGCCATCACTGTAAAGTCTATTGCAAAATAAACATATCTAATTGCAATTGTCACCTTTTGTATCTATTTGGCCACATGCTAATACATCTCTTCTCCACTAATCCCCAGCCACCATTCTAACTTCTGGACGTCATTGGTAACAAGCTTCTTTTTTATCCACATTTTCACGTCAAGCCCACTAATGATGTCAGCTTCAGATTTCACTCATGGACTATACGCATATGTTATATACATATAGCCCGTATATGTTGACATGGCTATGGCAAGATAAAAGGCATTGTTACATGACATGTTACTGTAGTTTTGGTAGTGTATAAACTATAACAAGGTGCATGAACAAAGGCTGGTAAAGTAAAAAAGAGAAAAAAAAATGCCTTTCTCTTGAGTTAATTGGAGGACACAAGGATAATCACCAACTTGGTATATCGCCTCCTACAGGTGTTGGACACAGCACACTGCTTCCACATGCTTTTAAATAATTGTGTTCTTGTTATTTGCACTGCTATGACAAGTAACTGAATGTTCACAGCTGTGGAGGGGTTCTGGCCATCAGCAAGGTCTACACCAGGGGTAGGCAACCTCTGCCCTTCAGCTGTGGTGAAACTACAAGTCCCATGAGACATTGCAAGACCCTGACAATCACAGACATGACCCCTAGAGGCAGAGGCATGATGGGATTTTTAGTTTCCAAACAGCTGGAGTGCCAAGGTTGCCTACCCCATGTCTACACCATAGGATGGCTTTTAGTGATGTAACATTCCCAGGAGGGCAGCTGTGAGGCACCAGTTATGTCACCAGTGCCTCAACATTCCAGTAAGTTGGAATATAATAAAAGCTACATACTATAAATAATCCTTTATGTAACCAATTAAAGTACAGTGTTTTGACGCAGACCCGCATGCATTGTGGATTTATTTTTTGGGGGGAGGGGGGTTGAGGTCCCATTTAAAGTGACATTAAAGCCTAATTTATAATTTTGAAAAATGAGATGCTGATATCATGGGACTCGCATTCTCTTACTGTGTTTTTTTCTTTTCATTCTCTGTTATCTTTATACTAACCCCCATCTACACAGCTTAGCTTTAGTTATGTAGGAGCCCCCTGTGGAGTCTGGCGGCAGTCTCCACTTGGTGGGCACTCCCATTTTGAACTACAAACTTACATGCAGCTGCTCCCATCACTGCACACAGGCACAAGAGAGACAGAACCTCTCCTTATCGCTCACAGCGGCTTACAAGCTTAAGGCCTCATGCACACAGGAGGTTTAAAAAATGCCAACGCTGCTGCCAGGAAAAAGCAGTGTTAAAAACACGCTGTTAGCCACTTTTTTGAATAGCATTTATGGGCGTCTTTTTTCGTGTTATTTTGCATTAGCTTTTTGGGCTTTTTTATACTCCCTATAATGTAGAAATGCCTAAAAATGGCAAACGCGGCTAACGGCTTATTACCACGTTTACGGGAGTTTTTGGACTTTTTTTTGTTTTTGCAGCTCAACAGCCTCTGCTCCTGGACGTACAGGATGTCGTGTTTTTGGACTTTTTTTTACTGCCCCTAAACCCTTGTGCCTCCAACTTCAAGCGCCTCTGACAGTTTGTGTGCATGGAGCATAGGCTAACATGGAGGGGCATTTAGAGGCAGTTAAAAAAAAATACGTCAGACGCCCATAACAGCAGCTGTAAAAACTTCCTGTGTGAAATGAGCCCTTAGCTTTGGTTCTTGGTATCCTCATCACATGTCTTTGGTATTAGTATCTAATTTTACAAAAAAATATAAATTGTCTTTATTTAAAGTGCATTCTATTCATGTGACTATGGCTTCGGGTACTGTAAGTAAAATGGGTCTTTGTATTGTTTTTTTTTTTTTGGGGGGGGGGGGGGAGTTAATATCCTGGAGTTAAGCTTTAAGCTTCTTTGAATACACTTGTCTATATCTCCCCATAAGGCTGCATTCACACCTTTGCATAGGTGATTTGCGTAGGTGATTTGCGGAGTATTTGCGCTGACAAAAAATAGGCGTTTTGTACGGCGATTTGCGGCGACAAAAGGCGTCGTATTTAACCGCGTTTTTTTTTTACAGTCATTGTTGGCTATGCCGAAGCCACCCGATACGCGCGTCGAAAAAGGGTCTGGGACTTGTTTTAACATCGTCGTTCGGCGTTCTATCGATGTACGGCGTTCTGCGTTAGGAGATGTGAACAGTCTCCATAGAGAACAATGCAATTTCGACCCTCCGGCGTACTGTAGCATTGCGCTTCAGGCGTAAAAATGCCTAGGTGTGAATGGAGCCTTATTGTGCATGGCAAAGCAGTTGAGGGTGTTGTGCAGTATAATTTAACACATACAACTGTTGGGATAGTGGATAGACTGTAAACCTAATTGAAGGTGCTGTAGAGTGAGGTGACCAGATTTTTTAAATAAAATTTGGGGACATATTTTTTTTACTAGTAATGGCGGCCATAACACCCTGTCAAGTTTTACTCTTCATTTCCCGGCTACTACTGGGTGGGGAGCGGAGGAAGATCACTCTGCCGAGGAAGGCAAGGAGATAAGCAGGCAGACGACCTGAGCCAAGGTAGAATAACATGCAAAAGGAGCTGAATGGGCATGCACCAGAAACTGAACAAATATTCCTTCCACTTTGACCAGCACGTGATCATCAGAAAGGTGCACATATAAATTCTGCACTGACTGTCTTTGAAATTGCCCCAGCCCCTGTTCAAATCCAATCCAGGGACAAAACCAGGGGGAAACTTGGCCGGGGTCAGTGTCTTCAAACCGGGGACTGTTCCCGGAAACCAGGGATGTCTGGTCACCCTATTGTAGAGTGTTCCAAATATCCAGCATAAAGAACTGTTGGACTAATAGCTCAGGCAGTTGGTGAACCAAATCCATTCACTAATATCTCATAGAAGAGAAAAAGCCTTCATCTAAAGAATACCTGGTGACCTTGTCATGAAGGGCCTTGTTCAGGTAATGCCAGTCTCCCAGGTGTGCTCCTGTGTTATCACCTTGTTATATGCTCCCAGGTGTAGACCACAGTAGTTGTGCTAACACAAGTTGCACAGACATATTTTCACTGTCAGGAAGGTGGTTGGCAGAAATGAAGTGCATCTGACGCTGGCCTGAATGCTCATAGACAGGAAGTGAATGAGAGAGACTGGAGGAGATCAACAGTACTGAGATGAAAAAGAGGAAAAACATTTTACAAGGAAAAAAAGAGACCATGTTTGATACACATTGCTTTAGCAAGCTAAATGTCATTTAGTTAGGCTTAGTGATATGTTATTGTAAGACAGTGGTCAGGACAATGCATGTCATTATTTGGCCTTTTTCGGACAAACTATTTGGAACCAGTGGTTTTTATAGCAGATACAGATTCGGATTACAAAACAGTTTATAGCTAGTTGTTTCCAAAATGTATTTGTATGTCTGCTGCAAACTTTTAATAATTATTGTAAGCTGAGATATCCTGTTACTCAAAGAGGTGTTTCAGTCATATTTTAAAAAACTGAACAGTCAGCAGATACAAAATCTGTAGCTGCTGACTTTTAATAGATACCGTATTTTCTTTCTCGTACATCACGGGACACAGAGCGGCATATTCATTACTATGTGGGTTATATGGAGTACCTTCAGGTGTGGACACTGGCAATCTCAAACAGGAAGTCCCCTCCCTATATAACCCCCTCCCCTAGAGGGAGTCCCTCAGTTTTTTCGCCAGTGTCTTAGGTGTTGGTCACGGAATAGCTTTGCTCCACATCCTTGGATTAAGGGCGGGCTAACCGGATCTGTCCAAGGAGCCTCAGTGCCAAAGTGGACAGTACCCGGGCCCCAAGCCGTGGGGTTTTGCCTATAATGCTCCTCTTTGGAGGGCTGGACCCTGGGCCCAGGACTTGGAGTTTGTAAAAACCCATAAGTTCCTGTTTGCCAGGGTGCTATATAGGTCCAGGACAGTGGGTACCTTCATAGGACCCCAGGGCCTGAAGGTCTACTACGCTACCCACGGAGATGGGAGAAGATTGGATCAGTTTGCTGGACAAACATCCTGCAGCATGGAGCAGGTAAGGGGGAGCCTGCGGGACTTGGTTCGACAGCAGGCTCTCCGGGGTAACCTAAAAGGGGGGATAGCCTAAGTATGCTCTGCATGGGCAACCTTGTTCACTATGTCTAAAGAGAGACAGGATGACACCTTTTCCCCCCCCCATCACTAGGTCCCCCTGTCTAAATATGTGTGCTAGCTAAACCTGCTGTTTCTTCCTAGGGCTAGTAAGGATCCCTAGGGGCCTTTGGAGAGTCCTACCTGGCCGGGGGTTTGAAATCTGCCGCCTGTTTCTGCGTTCCTGGATCTCCAGCAGCGCGGCTCCTCCATGTTCCTCCTGTTTCCGGCATAACGCGCCGCGCGCGCGCCGCGTTGCGCGCGCACGTCTTATGGACGTTTTTCGCGCCGTTCACACAGGAGGGCGGGGGGGGGGCGTGCCTGCGGCGTCATACAGGGTGTTTTGCGGTAGATGCTATAAAAGATTCCATCCAGCAGGCCTCTCGTTTATCACTATGTTTGGTGCACATGAGAAGGCTCTTATGGTTGAAGAACTGGGCGGCGGAGCCCCCATGCAAAAAGCTTCTGGCAGGGTTTCCCTTCCATGGAGGACGACTCTTCGGAGAGGATCTGGATAAATATATTCAGACTATTTCAAATGGCAAAAGTACAACAAAAACCTTTTAAAAGAACACCGGTCAAAAAGACATTCCGGGCTACTACATTTAAAAGGCAGCTCTTTCCTGTCTCGGGGCCCTCAAATTCCAGGCAGTATCGACGGCCGCCTGCACGATCCAACGTTAACAGTAGATCGCAGGGACAGACCCCTGGGGGTAAGAGGCCGTGGTATCGCAAGCCGTCAAAGACAGCCCCTAAGTCTGCCTTATGAAGGGGCGCCCCCACTCTTCGCGGGTGGGGGGAAGGCTTCGTTTCTTCGCAGAAGTTTGGGAAGCCAAGATCCCCGACAAATGGGTCCGGGCATCTGTAACCACAGGTTACAGACTGGAGTTTCTAAGGTATCCTCCGCCTCATTTTCAAGAATCAAGGCTACCAAGGGATCCAGCGAGGAAGGCCTCAATGCTGGCAGCTTTGGATCACCTGCTTTGCCAGGACGTAATTATAGAAGTGCCAGCCCAAGAGCAAGGCCTAGGTTTCTATTCCAACCTCTTTGTCATACCAAAGCCCAACGGCGATGTCAGGCCCAATCTTGGACCTAAAGAGGTTAAACGGTTACCTAAGGGTTCGTTCCTTTCCGGATGGAATCCATCCGGTCAGCAGCCGCCGCGCTTCAGAAGGACGATTTTCTGGCCTCCATAGACATAAAGGATGCTTACCTTCATGTACCAATCTTTCAGTCGCATCAAAGGTTTTTACGCTTCGCGGTGGGGCAGCGACACTTCCAATTCAGGGCGCGCTCCCCTTCGGGCTGGCCACGGCCCCCCGGGTATTCACGAAGATCCTAGCCCCAATTCTGGCCAATTTAAGGATCCAAGGGGTCACAGTCCTAGCATACTTGGACGACCTTTTAATCATAGATCACTCACGACCGGGTCTGCAAAAGGCAGTAAAACCTCACGGTTCAGTACCTCGAAGAATTCGGCTGGGTCCTGAACCGGGGAAAGTCAGCGTTCCAGCCTACAAAGCAGTTGGAATACCTCGGCATGAGGTTAGACACAGAACATCAAAAGGTTGTTCCTGCCCCTTGTAAAGATCGAAGCTATCAAGGGGTTGGTTCAGTTGGTTCTAAACAAGAAAAGTCCAACTATTCGCCTGTGTATGCGATTACTAGGCAAGCTAGTGGCCACATTCGAGGCAGTACCATACGCTCAGATCCACACTCGCGTCGCTCCTACAGGCAGCCATTCTAGCAGCCTGGGGCAAGAGGGCACATGCCTTAGAGTCCCCTTTGACGCTATCATCAAGGGTCCGACAAAGCCTGGCCTGGTGGTTGAACCCTCAGAATCTTCTAAAGGGAAAATCCTTCAGCCCTGTTGTCTGGAAGGTAGTTACCACAGACGCCAGCCTGGCAGGCTGGGGGGCGGTCTTCGAGGGGTTCTCCCCGCCAGGGAACTTGGGTGAAAGCAGAGAGGCAGCTCCCCATCAATATCTTGGAAATCAGAGCTGCCCGCCTAGCCCTTCTGGCTTGGACCTCCAGATTAAAGGGGTTCCCGGTGAGAATCCAGTCAGACAATGCCACGGCGGTGGCATACATAAACCACCAAGGGGGGAACCAGGAGCCAGGCCGCTCAGAGGGAGGTGAACTTGATTTTTCAATGGGCAGAGGTTCATGTACCCTGCATTTCGGCGATATTCATTCCCGGAGTGGACAACCTGCAGGCAGACTTCTTAAGTCGCCAGAGTCTGTTGCCAGGGGAGTGGTCTCTGCATCCCCAGGTCTTTCAGACAATCTGCCAGAGGTGGGGAATGCCGGACGTAGATATAATGGCATCCAGGTTCAACAAGAAACTAGACAGGTTCGTGTCGCGAGCGAGGGATCCTATGGCCTGCGGAACTGACGCGTTGGTTTGCCCTTGGCATCAATTCAGACTTCTATATGCATTCCCTCCACTACAGTTACTCCCGCGCCTGTTGCGCAAGATCAGAGTGGAGAACAAGCCAGTCATTCTAGTAGCTCCGGCTTGGCCCCGGAGGACTTGGTACTCACTAGTCCTGAAGATGGCAGTGGGAGACCCTTGGACTCTTCCTCTACAACCAGACCTACTCTCACAAGGCCCGATCCTCCACCCTACATTACAGCGTCTAAATTTGACGGCCTGGAGGCTGAATCCCTGATTCTCAGGGATAGAGGCCTGTCTAGGCAGGTAATTCCTACCCTGATTAGGGCTAGGAAGCCGGTCTCCAGGGTGATTTATTACAGGGTGTGGAGGAACTACGTAGGCTGGTGTGAATCCAAAAGATGGAATTCCCGCAAATATACTATTGATAGGGTGTTAAGTTTTCTCCAGCTAGGAGTGGATAAAGGCCTGGCACTAAGCACAATCAAGGGACAGATCTCAGCTCTGTCAGTGTGGTTTCAGAGGCCACTGGCCACCCACTCGCTGGTAAAGACCTTCTTACAGGGGGTCTTGCGTATTAATCCTCCTGTCAAGTCACCAATTTGTCCATGGGACTTAAATCTTGTCCTGTCCACTCTACAGAAACAGCCTTTTGAGCCGTTGGCTGAGATTCCTTTACTCTTACTGACAAGAAAGTTGGTTTTCTTGGTCGCCATAGTTTCGGCCAGGAGAGTGTCAGAATTAGCAGCCTTATCGTGTAAGGAACCATATCTCGTTCTGCATAAGGACAGGGCAGTTCTCCGGCCCCATCCTTCCTTTCTACCAAAGGTTATATCCAAATTTCACTTGAACCAGGATTTGGTACTTCCATCCTTCTTTCCAAAACCTACATCTAGAAAGGAGGGGTTGCTGCATACCTTGGATATTGTCCGGGCCATGAAGGCCTATCTTAAAGCTACAGAAAAGATCCGGAAAACAGATGTGTTATTCGTTCTACCAGATGGCCCCAAGAAGGGGCAGGCAGCTGCAAAATCCACCATCTCGAGATGGATTAGACAATTAATCATTCAAGCCTACGGGTTGAAGAGGTTGCCTCCTCCGTTGTCGGTAAAGGCCCATTCTACCAGGGCCATGGGCGCCTCTTGGGCAGCACACCATCAGATCTCTATGGCTCAGATATGCAAGGCGGCAACGTGGTCATCAGTCCACACGTTTACAAGGTTTTATCAACTAGACGTGAGAAGAAATGCGGATGCTGCCTTTGGTCAGGCAGTACTACAGGCTGCAGTTTGAAATCCTCGGGATCAGAAACACCCTTGGTTATAAAAAAAAAAAAAAAAAAAAGTTTTTTCTTGACTAAGTTGGAATTATTATTATGATTTGAGTTTATCTCTAAATTGAATCCTTCTTTGGAAGATGTCTCCCTCCCCTCATTAAAGCATTGCTTTCGGACATCCCACATAGTAATGAATATGCCGCTCTGTGTCCCGTGATGTACGAGAAAGAAAAAGGGATTTTTAAATACAGCTTACCTGTAAAATCCTTTTCTTGGAGTACATCACGGGACACAGAGCTCCCACCCCTCTTTTGGGTGACCATTTTGGGAGGCATACTGCTTGCTACAAAACTGAGGGACTCCCTCTAGGGGAGGGGGTTATATAGGGAGGGGACTTCCTGTTTGAGATTGCCAGTGTCCACACCTGAAGGTACTCCATATAACCCACATAGTAATGAATATGCCGCTCTGTGTCCCGTGATGTACTCCAAGAAAAGGATTTTACAGGTAAGCTGTATTTAAAAATCCCTTTTTTCGCTCTATAAGACGCACCTGACCATAAGACGCACCTAGGTTTTAGAGGAGGAAAACAAGAAAAATAAATATTCTGAACCAAATGGTGTACTATTTTTTTTTTTTTTTATTATACTACTACTATAGGTGGGTGGTGGACACACAGCAATACCATCCCACCTATCAAATTAGCTCAGCTACACTATCTGGTGGTGGTGGTGGTGACACAGCAACCCCCCCCCCCTTCTCAGATCAGCTCAGGGAAGCAGGGCAGACACAAACACCCCTTAAGCCTCTTCTATCACATTAGCTCAGGTGATGAGCAATGGATACCATACCAGCTCACACCTCCCACCCCCTTATCAAGGGCTCACCTCAGGCAGTGGAGGACACTGCCATTATAATCCCCTCTGGCTGGCTCAGATGTACCCAGGAAACAGCTAGAAATGAGGACTGGGGACATCGTTTACAGCAGCAGCTGTGGGGGAAGGAGCAGGAAGTCGGACAGGACTAGACCACGGCGCTGGAAGGCGGGGGGGTTCAGCTGAAAAAAGAAAACAGCAAAAGCTCTCACTGCCTTCAGGATGGTGTCACCTCTGGCGGGTGACACCCGACCTGGGTGCAGAGCGCACCCCCATAGCACCGCTACCGACATCCCCCATGTTTTGACACCCGGGGAAAAACGTCTCCCCTCGCTCCCTCTTGGTATGCCCCTGCTAGGATGCGCCGCACATTTCTGTCATCTCTCCTTCATAGAGAAGGAGAGAGGGATTTTGACACGGCGGCGGTTGCGATGGGGGGGGGTTAGTGCCTGGTCAGTATTCACACTATAAGACGCAGGGACATTTCACCCCGTTTTTGGGGGGTGAAAAAGTGCATCTTATAGTGCGAAAAATACGGTACTCGCTTGTCCCAGGATCCAGCAGTGTCCTCACCTGGCCGGCTTCTTCACTGGGCTTTGGCATACTAAGTGTGGGCCAGCTGTGACTACTTGCAGCTACACACTGCGCATACGCAATCTAATTGGTCAGTTATATTATGTGCATTTAGGAAAGAATCCAGGCCTCTCTTAAAGCAATCTGCTGAGCTGGCCAGAACCACCTCTGGAGGGAGTCTGTTCCACATTTTCACAGCTCTTACTGTGAAAAAACCTTTCCGTATTTGGAGGTGAAATCTCTTTTCCTCCAGACATAAAGAGTGCCCCCTTGTCCTCAGTGTTGACCTTAAAGTGAATAACTCAACACCAAGTTCACTATATGGACCTCTTATGTATTTGTACATGTTGATCATATCCCCCCTTATTCTCCTCTTCTCAAGAGTGAATAAATTCAGTTCCTCTAATCTTTCCTCATAGCTGAGCTCCTCCATGCCTCTTATCAGTTTGGTTGCCCTTCTCTGCACTTTCTCCAGTTCTCCGATATCCTTTTTGAGAACTGGTGCCCAAAACTGGACTGCATATTCCAGATGAGGTCTTACTAATGATTTGTACAGGGGCAAAATGATATCTCTATCTCTGGAGTCCATACCTCTCTTAATACAAGAAAGGACTTTGCTCGCTTTGGAAACCGCAGCTTGGCATTGCATGCCATTATTGAGCTTATGATCAACTAAAACCCCCAGATCCTTCTCCACTACAGATCCCCCAGTTGTACTCCCCCTAGCATGTATGATGCATGAATATTCTTAGCCCCCAAGTGCATAACTTTACATTTATCAACATTAAACCTCATCTGCCACTTTGTTGACCAATTAGACAGAGCATTGAGGTCGGCTTGTAAATTGGAGACATCCTGCAAGGACATTATTCCACTGCATAGCTTGGTGTCATCTGCAAAAACAGAAATGTTACTTTTGATCTCAGACCCAATATCATTTATAAATATATTGAAAAGTAAGGGACCCAACACTGAACCTTGGGGTACACCGCTGATAACCTTGGACCATTCAGAGTAAGAATCATTAACCACAACTCTCTGAATTCTGTCTTTCAGCCAGTTTTCTATCCATTTACAAACTGATATATCTAATCCTGTAGACCTTACCTTACACATGAGCCGTGTGTGGGGAACTGTATCGAACGCTTTTGCAAAATCCAAGTATACCACGTCCACTGCTACGCCTCTGTCCAGGGTTTTACTTACCTCTTCATAAAAAGAAATCAGGTTTGTCTGACAACTTCTGTCTTTCATGAATCCATGCTGTCTGCTGCTTAAATAGTTTGTTTCCAGCAAGAACTCATCCACGTGGTCTTTTATTAAACGTTCCAGTATCTTCCCAACTATAGAAGTTAAACTAACAGGTCTATAGTTACTAGGTAAAGACTTTGTTCCCTTTTTAAATATGGGCACCACATTGGCTTTATGTAACGTTTTTTTACGACATTTCCATAAAATAAATGTATCTAGTTTCTTATATCTATTGTGTGCCTTCAAAGTCCAAAATTACTAGTTCGCCAAATCACCACGTCAATATGACTGGAAGTTGGTATCTGTGAAAAATAGGTACCTGCTCCTACCCCCTAAAAAAAAGTGCCTGTGACATAAAAACAAGATAGACCCCCTATATTTTAGAATCTCATCTTACTGGACACATTGGGGTTGATTTACTAAAGGTAGAAAGTGCAAAATCTGGTGCAGCTCTGCATAGAAACCAATCAGCTTCCAGGTTTTTTTTTTGTGTGTGTTTTTTTTTGTCAAAGCTTTGTTGAACAAGCTAAATTTATTTAGAAACTTGTTGGCTACCATGCACAGCTGCACCAGAATAATAGGAGAAATAAAATGCATTAATATATAAAGAATATACTGTACACTAAAGATGTTGTCATATTAGTTTTCGTCTTTGCCATTCACTATCCTTTTGTAGAGCATGAAATATTAAACATCAAACCTGATATTTCCTACCTGAATACTCAGCAGAGTTTTTTGAAGGAGATGTAATCTGTTCATTGTCCTGTTTGTGAATACCCATAGATTTGTATTGTAGCCATATTAACCATAAGTCACCCATGGATCAGTCCTTAGGGAGAAAGGGTAAAGTACTGATGGCAGGACCAAAATATTTACAGTTGTTTCTATCTGGGCCATCACCTCCCCAACAGAATCTCACAGGTAGATCCAAAAATGGAACTAAGAAGATGATGAGCGTATAGTAAGGCCATTTGCGCAACATAACTAAGGGGGTATTGTAGGGACCACTTTCAGCAGCAGATGAGAGCCATTTCCTAACAAGCTAAATTGTGGCGCAAACCAATGCTAATGCACCATCCACATAAGTTGGCCTCTACCCCCCTAGTTAAAGGTTGACACGCTTGTGTAGCACAGGTGGTTCGTGAAATGTTCCCACGGTTTGAAAAAGGAGCCAATAGGAGTTCCAAAACGCATTACAATAGCAACCAGCCCACCCCAAGTGTGACGTCACATCCTGCCTTGTGTGCCACAGTGGCTCTCCTCACTTCAAGGAACATTGGACTTGGTTTCCTCACTGACAACACACTGTTTGCTGTCACATGCGGCTCTTCAAGTGGACGCTTCCATCCAGTGTGGTATGGCTGCAGATGAGCTTTTTAATTTAAAAATTCTGTGAGTTTGTATTTGGCTTTTTAATCATAATAAACCCACTGATGATGCATTAGGCTGGTGTTCCTTTTTTGCAAGAGCCATTTCCTGAAGCAGAACTGAGAGGGTAGGTGGCATGGTAGGAGCATATGTTAAGCAGCAGAACTAAGAGGGTAGGTGGTATGGTGAGAGACGCTCCCTGCAGCAACTAAACGGGTATAGTAGGATCCACTTCCAGCAGCAGAACCCAAGGGGTAGGTGATATAATAGTAGAAGTCACGTAACTTTACATAAATAAATAAACATGCCATCATTTTCACTTGCTAAACAGGGTATAGAATTGTAGACATGGAGCTCAGTGCGACAAGTAGTCTTGCTGGTGCTGTCTGTATGAAATGGTTGTTTGTATTATTTAATACCAGGGCAGCAGGAATTCTATATGTGGCCAACAAACATATTGAGGTTTTGTTAAAATGTTTTACTTTATACACAGTTGAGGTAAAATTGTACAGATTTCGAAGTTTGGTGTCCATACCAAACCTTTGTTTTGTGTGCGTCCTTCACAGGTAAGAACATCATGCAACAATGACTTCTATTCTTTCTTTCTGGTATCCAAGAAAATGCCAGTTGGATGGGGGGAGCTTTCTCATCTGTTACAAAGGCCAACTGTTAACAAAATACGTCTTAAATCAGTTAAATTTGCCTGTGCGTTATTATCTTTACTGTTTTCTATTATTTATAGTAGGAGTAGTGGTTAATTTCTGCTGCATGTTTATATGTTATGTTTAAGAGTCTACAGGGTTATAAAACAAGATGGGGAAAAGAAAGCAAAGTAGCTCTGTAACTGGCGTTTGATTTGTGGCGTGTTAAAGTCGTTTTTGTGGGAGGACAGTCTTTACAAGCCATGTAATGAGACCGCCCCTGGGAGACCTCATTCCTCCTGTGCTGCTTATATTGATTAATGTGACCTTAATTCATAAAAGATCCTCTAGTCAAGCCGTTCATTTAGATAAACGTTTATTTCATACCTTAGAAAAACGGCCTTCCACTCATTCTTTCAGAGACTGCTATTTAAAAATCAATTTTACTAAAGTAAACTGTGTTTGATTGAAACCGTTTTATATACAGCAGCTGTACGGACAGGCAGCCTAAAAATAAAAGCATAAGGTTTATGCATTATTGAGGAGTAGTAATTAAAAAATGAATAAATTTTAAAGATGTGTGTACATTTTATATACATATGTTTGTGTGTTTTATGTGTATATGTATTATTATTTTTTTGACTGTGAAAATATTTTTTTTGTCTTACAAACATAAAGGTGTAACAATTGGCACTCATATGTAGAGGTTCCCCGGTCCTCACATTTAAAAAAAATAGGATTTTAATCAAACTTTCTCAATTGATAAATCTGTGTGTTGGTCGCTGCATTTTCTTTTAAATTTTTTTAATTTAATAAAATGTTTCTAAATCCCACGTATCGGATCATATTATGTTGTGTAGTAATCATTTGTGTAGCTGATGCTATCCAATGCTTTTATGTAGATGCCAAGCTTAATATATCGTAGGGACATCCCTCTGCATGTGTGACCACAACTTTACACATTTTAATCTGCTGACTCTGGATGATTTCCATTTTGTTGTTCTCTATATCTGCATATTTTCTATCATTTACTTTACATATTTATGTTGATATTAAATCTTTATTCTGGTCTTGTGTGATTCTCAACTACATTTGTAGCTTGGTGTTAGCTCTGTTTTTAGCTAAGGTATTTTTTGTTTTTTCACCAAAGGCACAGATGAAGATGTCATGAAATCAAAGAAGACTTTCCGAAGCCAGGCTGCTGTTAATCAAAATGCCGAAACTGAGCTAATGTTGGAAGGGGATGATGATGCTGTTAGTCTGCTTCAAGAGAAGGAAATTGACAACCTTGCAGGTAGGCCATCTTTTTTACAATCGTAAACAAAGCTGCCCTATAAAAGTTAAAAGCAGTGATATATTTCAGTGGCGCAGGTAGTAGGAAGTAAACAATTTCTATATAAAATAGTACAACGTGTTGGCTACAGGGAATAGAGTGATGCCATTGAAAATACTTCTGTTTATCCTTGCTACTCATATATTTATTTGCACAAAATGGTCCTTTACACATATCATGATTTTATTCCTATTCAGAGTATAAACCGCAGCCTTTTTTTTAACCAGCAAAGTAAAGGCGTAATATGCTAGTATGCATCGCATACTAACATACACTTACCTGCTCCACTGTCCAGCGCCGCTCCGCTCCTCTTCCCCTCTCCGCCAGCGCCTCCATTCTAACTGTGAGCACCCGGCCGTGACAGCTTTCGGCTTCACGGCCAGGCACTCACTGCTCATGCATGAGCGGCACTGCGCTGTCTGATTGGACAAGCGATCGTCTGGGACCTGTCACGTGTCCCAGGCAATCGCGTACAGGGAGGGGCCGCTGTAGGCGATATGAAATATTGCCTAAGCGGTGCCTGGGCGGAAGGAGGAAGTGGGACAGGAAGTCCCACTCCTTCTGAAGCCCCCACTTCCCCCCCCCCCAAAAAAAATGACACGCCATATGTGATATGTAAAGGGGCAAGGAGTGGTTTAAGCAGAAGTTCCACTTTTGGGTGGAACTTCGCTTTAATGAGGAATAGTTTTCACGCGCCCTTGTTGATCTGGAAAAGAGTGGCAAAAACGCCCCATTTGGATGGGATCTAAAGGCTATAACTTTAAGGTCTCATGCACACTGGACATTTTTACAGCTGCTGTTTTTGGCTTTAGATGTTTTTTTTCTGCAGCCAATAAACTCTCCAGCATGTTATCCTATGTGTCCATGCACTCATGGGCTGTTATCAGCAGTTTTTGGCAGGGGGGTTTTCTAGCTGGGATAAAAAACCAGAACTAGTGGGTTTCGAGAGAGGTTTTTCAGCTACAAAAATGCTCTAGCTCTCAAAAAGCTTAAAAATGTCAAAAAGCAGAAAAACAAGGCTCGTCATCGTTCATCAGCGTTTTTGAGCCATAAGCTTTAGTGGGAGTAGAATTATGTTTTAAAAAAAAGCTAAAAAACACTCAAAAATGCTATTGCAAAAATGCTGTAATACATACTACAAACAAACTACAGCCACAGTTTTTTTTTTTTACAGCTAAGGCTACTGGCTTTTTTATAACATCCAGTGTGCAAGAGGCCTAATAGTTAGCGTCTCTGTTTTTCTTTTCCTCAATAAACAAAAGAAAATCCCAGCTCACTTACCAGCCAGCCTGCAACAAACCAAACTGATCCTGCCTAATACTTCACATAATGCGTAAGCTGCATGTCACGGCACCCCAGTGTACTGCAGTCCTAGCTCTATAATTTTGAGAGTCACCAAAGTTGGAGTACATATATGATAATTGATAGATTAAGGGCAGGAATGCCTGGGGCTCTTATACGTCATATACCTTTAAGGAGGAAAGGACTTTCTCTAGGCATACCTTCCCTTAAGCCCTGTACACACGATCGGAAATTCTGACCGTGTGTATGCCCCATCAGAGTAATTCCATCGGAGTTTAGATAGAGAACGTGTTCTATTTTACTCCGATGGAGTTCCGTTGCAATTCCAATGTGATTTTGGTTGTACAGCTGTCAGATCGTGTGTACGGGGCTTTAATCTATCAATTTATTATATATGTGCTCCAACTTGGGGGACTCTCAAAGTCATAGGACCGTAGTACATTGGGATGCTTTGATGTGGCCGCTGCAGGTTACGCATATATTTGAAAATGTGTGCAAACTAGACCTGTTTTTAACATGAACTATTGGGATCATTTCGGTATGTTGCAGGCTGGCTGGTAAGTGAGCTAGGAATTTTTGTTTGTATTTTGACTTGTCGCCCTTGCATGTGCTCCTTGCTGCAAATGCTAGTTATAGGTTGAGATGTCTTTTTTTTTTTTTTTTTTATAAACATAAATCAACCTATGTGTGATAAGGAAGACAAACTAAAATGTCCTATTTTTTTGATTTTACCAAGCAGTGGTCATAGAGGTCCTTCTGGTCATTCTTCCAGTATGGAAGTTGTTCCTGAGCGGATCACAAAGCTTTTCTTTTTTTTTTTTTTTTTTTAATGTATGGCCAAAAAAGCTTTGTGAAAACATGGCCTATTTTATTCTCAATATCCTGCATATAAGTCCCCAGGATCCTACAGGGAGTTAAAAAGATGTGAAGAAAATAGATGCTGCTGCTACTTAAATCAAGCATTGGTTCTTTTAGTATGAGTAGTGAGGATATATTATTTTGTGTTTTTATGTGTGTGTTTGAAGTCATTCTGCTGGTGAAAGAAAAGGAATGACCTACTTTTATCTAGAATAAGCTCATAACAAGCACCCCAAGCCATGCAAACACCCTCCACATCTCTCATGTTCTCTATACTCGGTGTATCCTTGCCATGTGCCATGCACCAGCCATGTTATAAATGTTTTAACCTTTTTCTCCAAAAAGTGGACGCATTGGGAATAGATACTGAAGTGTCAAAATTTCAGATTTAAAATATTTCTGTTTCAGCTTTAGTCCCTTCGGTCCCCAGACTGTTTACGTCAAGAGGCAAGTTTCATAGTATTTTAGTGAGTTTTTTAATACTTCTGTAGTGCTATGACATTCAGTGTCCCAATCACCTTTATAACCACTTAACAGTCTATTGTGATTCCAGTGAATGTTCCTGTCCCTCAAGTACAACTATTTTTTTTTCTCAGTGTAACGCTTTATACATTTTCTAACATCTGCTAGCCTTACGTATTATGAAAAGAAAGACCTCAATCCACCATAATATGTTCAAAAAAAGTATTGCATGAGCTGCTGTTTCAATAATGCTCAAGGAATGAGTGTAATAGTGGTGAAATCTCCACTGTCCCCTAGTATGATGATACTAGCTTTATCTCTTTTATAGATAGTGTGTAGACACCTGTGGTATGTTGTTTACTTTAGACCTGCTGTATAGTTCTTTCCCCAGATGATATGCTTCCTCCACATGATGTGCCATTTTTGATTATTTCCTTTAACATCATTCTGCAGATAAATTGGTGTCAGGTGATGTGATATCTTTTGCCACTATGGCCCCTTTCAGATGGAGTGGAATCCGTCAAGTGGATCTCTCAGCTGATCCCCGCTAAGCAGGCAGATGATAGGTCTGCTATGCAGAACGGACACAGACACAGCCTGCTCTTCTTTGTGGGGCGGTTGGAAACGGCACTGCCTGTCTGTTTCTATTCGACTGTCATCCAAACCTATCCACTGGACGGATGGGGAACAAATCCCCCTCCGTCTATTTTAAGCGGATCGTATGTCAGCGATTGTCCCTCTGACATCCGCCGCTCCATAGAGTACAATGGGTGGTGCAATCAGGTTTGCCTGAAAAACGGACAGGGGACCCGATCGGGCCGCTGGTGTGAAAGGGTCCTTATGGCCCATACACACAATCCGAATATCGTACGAAATTGTCGTCCGAGGAAGAATCGTACGATAATCGGATCATTGGTACAGAGCTTTCGAGAGCCGATAACGACAGTTTATCCGATTATTATTTTTTTGGACATGCACAAAATATTTTTTCGTACAATACCAGATCGTACGATTTTCATTTAGTCAGTACAGTTGTCGCCCGAAAATACAATACAAATACATTACATCACTTCCGATTTTTTTTTTCTGTCGTATGAGAATTTCCGTGACTTTAATAACCTATTTAATTTCTACTTGCGACTACTAAGTGAAAAATGTCAGACGATCTGTCGTACAATATTCGGATCATGTGTACGGTGCATTAGGGGTCAATTTACTAAAGCTGGACAGTAAGGATGAGCTCCAGCGTGTTCACGTACATGTGCAGAGCCCACCAGGAAGTCTGTACGGCGCTGCGCTAATCACAGCCGGGGAGACATTGTCCTGATCTCTGCAGCTGAGCATCGGGACAATGTCTCCCTGGCTGTGATTAGCGCTGTGATTAGCGCAGCGCCGTACAGACTTCCTGGCAGGCTCTGTACATGTACTATGTGAACACGCTGGAGCTCATCCTTACTGGACAGTGCCAAATCTGGTGCAGCTGTGCATGGTAGCCAATCATCTTCTAACTTCAGCTTTTTCAATTAAACTTTGACAAGAAAACCTGGAAGCTAATTGGTTTCTATGCAGCGATGCACCAGATTTTGCACTCTTCAGTTTTAGTGAATCAACCCCTAAAAGTCCTAAATTATAGGACCCATTCCCACCTCCACAGTTTAGTTCCCTTTACATACTTTTAAAGCTGTACTTATGGTAGGTAAAAAAGCCACACATTAAAGGGGTTGTAAAGGTTTGTTTTTTTATTTTCTATATAGGTTCCTTTAAGTGCATTGTTGGTTCACTTACCTTTTTCCTTTCGATTTCCCTTCTAAAAATGATTTCTTTGTCTGAATTTATCATGCCGCGTACCTCAAGTTTTTCTTGACGTGATTCCTCTCAAGCCTGCCTTGCATACAGACGATCGTGATAAAAATGCTCGAGCAAAGCGCGTTGACGTACAACGGTACTATAAAGTGGAAGTTCCATTTGAATGGTGCCACCCTTTGGGCTGATTATGAGAATTTCCCATCTCATAACTTGCTTCTGAGCATGTGCGTTTTTTTTCCTCGTCGTTAAAGCATACACACGACGAGAAAAAAGACGACCTAAAAAACGACGAGAAAATATAGAGCAGGTTCTAAGTTTTTAATGCCCATTTTTCTTGTTGAGAAAAATGGTCTGGAGCCAACACACGACCGTTTTTAACGACCATTTTTAAAAATGTAATTTTTCTCGTCATTAACAACGGTCGTGTGTACGCGGCATCACTTCCCGTTTCTCCTCGGTAAGCTTGCCCCCATCATCCAAGCTGTTCTGGCTGAGGGTTAGTCAGCCAGAACAGCTTACCGAGGAGGAACAGGAAGAGAAATTCAGACAAAGGAAAAAAAAACATTTAGAAGGGAAATCGAAAGGAAAGGGTAAGTAAACCAACAATGCACTGGCTTAAAGGAACCTATTTAGAAAATAAAAAATTAACCTTTATAACCACTTTAATGCAGCTCTGTAATCAATACATCAATATTTTTTTTAATGCAAGCAGTGTATGTTACTGAATTTGACTTGGTATCAGATTCCTGCATTCCCTATACCAGGGATCCTCAAACTACGGCCCTCCAGCTGTTGCGGAACTACAAGTCCCATGAGGCATTGTAAAACTCTGACATTCACAGACATGACAAGGGCATGATGGGAATTGTAGTTCCTGAACAGCTGGAGGGCCATAGTTTGAGGACCCATGCCCTATACAGCATGGCTCAGACTTGAGGGAGAGAGAGAAACAACATGTCCATCAGTTGTGCATACAGTGCAAGAAGCAGGACAGAGATATAACATCACCTGTATGCCGTTTCTTCTTTCTCTTTGAAAGCAACCTGTAAATAAAAGTGAAACTACAGCAGAAAATGATCTTGTCCCCTCCACCGCTAGAAAGGGCTGTGCTATGGGGCAGAGCTATGTAAAACTCAGACTAGACAGAAATACAACTACATTGGCGGATGAAACCACTCTTTTATGTATATGTATTGCATCTTTGAATGAATGAATGAATGAAAAACTTATAGAGCGCGGCACATGCGAACTGAATCGCCTCTGGGCGCTTGTTGTTCCTGTCTCCTTTGATATCAAAAGAGATGAGTCTTGATCTTTCTCCTGAAGGCTAAGTGATTCGCCTCCAACCGAATGCTGGCTGGTAAAGCGTTCCATAGTCTGGGACCTTGGACGGCGAATCTTCTTTCTCCTTTGGACTTGTAGTTGGCTTTTGGGATCTGTAGTAGGTTCTGATTGGTGGATCGCAAGATGCGATTGGGATTGTGAGCTTTTATTTTATCGCATAGATATTGGGGGGCATTCCCATGGACACATCTATGCGTTAGACAGAGAGCTTTAAAAGCAATCCTGTCTTTAACTGGTAGCCAGTGAAGGGATCTCAGTGAAGGTGAGATTGATTCCCAGGGTTTTTTTCCAGTCACAAGTCTGGCGGCCGTATTTTGAACGACTTGCAGACGAGCGATTTGGTACTTGGGGAGTCCGAGGTAAAGGGCATTTGCATAGTCCAATCTGGAGTTGACAATTGCTCCCACCACGACCGCTAAGTCTTCTTTGGGGATGAAGGGGGTAAGTCTGCGTAGTAGGCGCAACAGATGGTGAGATCCGCTGACTACTGATCCTATTTGTGCGTCCATTGTCATAAAGGAGTCAAAGATGACCCCGAGACTTTTGACTTTGGCGCTAGGGGTGATGATTTTGCCCAGAATGGGCGGGGGTGTCCAGGTTGTTGCAGGTTGATTCCTTTGCTTGGCGTGAAACAGAAGAAGTTCTGTTTTCGCTCCATTGAGTTTAAGATAACTCTTTGTCATCCAGTCCTCTATCAAAGAGAGGCATGTCTCTAGATTGAGGTGGTGATCCTTTCTGTTGCAAATGCGGAAATAAAGTTGCGTGTCGTCTGCGTATGAGTGATACAGCAGGTTTTGGCTGTTGATAATCTCAAAAAGAGGACGAAGATAAATGTTAAACAGCACTGGTGACAGAGGCGATCCTTGAGGGACTCCGCATGTTACTGTGCGTTTCTCAGATGTGAAGGGTCCTAATTTCACTGTTTGCGATCGGTTTTCCAAAAAAGAGGAGAACCAAGATAAATCGCCTTCTGCGACTCTGGCTACTTCAGCAAGTCGCGTCAGTAACAGTTTGTGATCTACGGTGTCGAAAGCTGCACTAAGGTCCAACAGAACTAGAAGACAAGATTCTCCTTCGTCTGCGGCCTCGAGAACATCGTCCCATACTTTGAGCAGCGCGGTTTCAGTCCCGTGTCCGGAACGGAATCCTGATTGCAATGGGTCAAGTAGCTTGTGGGTATCCAGATGCTGTTGCAGCTGTTGTACCACTACTTTCTCCATTACCTTTGAGAGTACATTGAGGCTTGTTATGGGACGGCGGTGGAGTGGGTCCTTGGGGTCCAGGGAGGGTTTCTTAAGGATGGGTTGGATTATACCCTCTTTCAACTGTGAGGGTACTATGCCCTCCAAGAAAGACTGGTTGATAAGCTGCGTGATGGGAGGAGCCAAGATGTAGGCGCATTCCTTTAGCAGTTTTGTGGGGATAATGTCATTTGGCGCTGTGCCGTTACGCAAAGTGTCAATAACATTCTTGGTGGCCTCGATGGAGATGGGTTCCAGGGTGAACTTACCTGATATAAGAGAATTACTATGGGTGTTATGTGAGAGGCTGCAGGGGGGGCTAAGGGGGGGATTGTTTTGCTGAATGCTTTCACGGATTGCCTTAATTTTATTAATGAAGCAATCCGATAGTTCATTGCAAAATTCTTGTGTGTCTGTATTGGGGGCTTCAATACATCCTGGTTTCATGGTCTGAGTGACCATCTTGAAGAGTTCGCGGGGGCGGTTTAAGGCGCTGTTGATAGCCTCTGAAAAATAATTTTTCTTGGCTTGGAAAATTCCTTTGTGGTATTTTCTTGTCGCCGCCTTGTAGATGGACAGGTTTAGCTCTGAGGCACTTCTTTTCCAGGCCGATTCGGCCCTTCTGCGTTCTTGCTTCAGTAACGACAGCTGGTTGTTAAACCAGCTGCGGTTGTTTTTTCCGGATGCGGGTTTTGCGTTTCGGCGCTACCAAGTCGGCTGACTGTAGCATGGCCGAATTTATGGCCTCCAGCGTTTCAACGGCCGTTTGATGCGGTTGAATTGTTTCTATTTTTTTTCCCTTAAAGTGGTTTTGAAGAGTTCCGAGTGGAGCTTCTTCTGACATCTAGTCCAGTGTGTTGTCGCTGGATTTGATGTTTTTGTTGCGGGGGGGATTGTGGAAATAATGAATTTAATTGCATGGTGGTCTGTCCATGGCAACTTTTCATTTTCCAAAATTTTTATTTCCAGAGCTTGTCTGAAAATAAGATCGAGTGTGTGACCTGAAGCATGTGTGGGCCCACATACTAGTTGCTGTGACCCTAGATCCACCAGGTGGTTAATACAGGCATCGGCAATAGGGTCTTGTGCGGAATTGGCCCAGAGGTTGAAATCCCCAAGCAGCAGAAAATGTTTGCTGTTGAGGGTGTAAGTGGAAAAGAAATCCGTCCATGATGATAGCAGCTGCGATTTTGGGCCGGGCGGCCTATAGCAGAGCAGAATGTGGATGGTCTCCTTTGAATTTGTTTGCAGTTGTAGCGTAAGGGTTTCCATGAATGGAAGAGGATTTTGAAGGGCTGGTTTTGTGATTGCAAGCTGAGTTTTGCAAATTACCGCCAGGCCTCCTCCTCTCTGCCCTATTCTGTTTTCCGTTATAATACGGTAGTTTTCTGGCACCAATTCTCCTAGAATGGTGTTACAGTCGGCTGTAAGCCAGCTCTCTGTAATGAAGAGGCAGTCTAGATTGTGTTGTAGAATGAAATCATGGATTTCAAGTCGGTGTTTTACTGCCGATCTTGTGTTGACCATAGCACATAAAATGTGCTTAGGCTGGGGTAACCGGCTAAAATTTTTGATCGTCGATCGTCGATCGATCCTCAAAAGTTGCTCAATTCTTAGGGTCTTTTTGGTGCAGGCTGGCAGTATTGCGGCGAAACGCCTCAGATTCCAAATGGTCTCTGCGGAGTACCGCAAATTAGCCATGGTCGCCATTCACCGGGGGAAATGTTTTTTATGGTGGCGATGGAGAGAGGATTCAGTGAATCCTCCCGGCTTGGTCCAGAGGAAGGCAAAAAACCCCTAACCGTGCTATGCCAATTTGCTTTGTTGGGGGAAAAAATTCCTTCCTGATCCCTGAAAGGCGATCGGGCGAACCCCTGGATCAAGTGCTGTTAAGTTTGTGAAAAAAGAAAGGGGGCTGGGGGGGGGGGGAGAACTGACACTGCTGCTGGGGTGTACCAAGATGGCCGCCGACCAGGAGCAGGACATGGGACCCAGGCTGGTGTGTAGCCAGCTGGTGGGTAGGTGAGCAGGGGGGGGGGCTGGTTGTTGAGGCCAGGGGATGAATCCTACTGGGGCTGGGGGTGAGCTCCTAGGGGGTTACTGCTGGTGTTTTTGGCCGAAAGTGCGGCGCGCCGCTAGGCCGCAGATGAAGCCGCGGCCTTTCCTAAGGTGCGGCGGCCGCAAATCAGCAGAGGCTGGCGCGGTTCAGGGGGAAAAACGGGGAATCGCGGGGAGGCGGTGGGGGAAGGTTGTAATGGTAGGTGGATGGTTGGCGGGTGGTAATGTGGGGTGGTAGAGGGAAAGAGGCCCCAGCGTTCAGCCGATTCGGCGGCTTATCCTGATAAGGACGGCCGCCAATCGGTTCCAGGGAAGGTGAATAAAAAGTAGAACCTACCTGGAGTAGAAGGTGAGAGCTGTGAGAAGATCCTGCCTAGCTAGCTGATGATATCCCTAGGGGGAGCTGACTTGTCACTATCCCTGCAGTGAGCAGACTAGGCAGACTGAGGAGAGAGTGTCTGCTGCACGTCTGCTGTACACCCTACTGACACACCTACTGACAGAGTTGACCTCTCGTCAGCATTGCATCAATGGTTGCCTGTAGCAAAGTGTCTCTTTATATATAGCGGTTTGCCTGTAGTTCATTATTAAAGCACATAGAAAGTCATGTCCCTTGGCGTTGTTCCCACTATTGATGTGTACATTTCCCCCTAAATTATTATTTGGTGGCTGTGTATGCACAGAATACCTTTTGGCTTTCAGTCATTCAGAATGGCCGAGGATATTCTGCACGTGGGTCACTGCTACATGAATTACTGACTGGGGAGATGTAAATATCAATGGTGTAAAGAGCAGTGGCGCCTGCTGCCTACACATTGTTGATGTTTACATGTGGGCCCTGAGCTGTGGCCAATGGGTTCCATTTTTGCTGTACACATATAAACATTACCCCAGACATTACATGCATACAATGTATGGAGAACTTTTTATAGAAGAGCTTTCTGCCAATATGGACCCCGAGCATGAGGTCAGGCTCATGTACACCGGCCTACAATTTGTACAGATCTGAATGCAGCAGTCTTGTATGCTATGGGCTCATGCACAACACTCTGTTACTCCAGTCATTCAGAATGGCTGAGGTTATTCTGCATATATGCTGCCACATGAATAATTTATTCAGGGTATAATGTAAACATTATTATTTTGTAATCAGCGGCAGTGGCACCTGCTCCCTACACCTAACCTATTGATATTTACATGCAGGCCCTGAGCAATGGTGGTGGCCAAGAGGGTCCATTTAAAGTAGAACTTTGGGTAAAACCTTTTTTATTTTTCGTTTTTGATAGTGTAAGGCCCCTTTCACACAGGCTTTCTGATCAGGTCCGCCTACCAGTTTTTCAGGCGAACCTGATCGGAGCCTATATTCACTCCATTGGAGTGGCGGATGTCAATGGTGACATGTCTGCTGATACCCCCTGCTATCCGATCCTGTCCATGAAATCCAGACAGATGGTGACCCTATTTTCCATCTGTCTATCGGATCAGATGAAAAGGGAGAGGCGGTCCATTTTCTTCCAATCCCCCCATAGAGGACATCGAGGCTCTGATAGGTCTGTCTCTGCAGAGTGAGGGGAGATGGACCTGTCATTCACCTGCTTAGTGGGGATCAGCAGAGCAATCTTGCACTGAGCAAAGGGGAGTCTGTCGGGAAGACCGGCCTGTGTAAGGACTCTAAGGGAGGGTTATAATCCCTGTCAGATTTTTTTTGCCATCTGTGTCCTATTGCAGAGATTTTTCTTTACTTTCTGTCTCATAGCTAAGCAGGAAATGGGTGGAATTACTGAAAATTAAGGGAATTCCTTGGGGACCCCCAAGTCACCAGAACTAGTGTCCCCATTGAAAGATTTCCCCTCTACTACTTTCTATTACTTTCACTTTCATTGACTATGGTAAACAGGACAAATAGAAAATTTCCTTAACGGGGACACAGACTGCAATAAAAACTGACTGTTCTAATCCCTCTCCAATCCATCCAAACCTAAATAAAAAGTTTTGCCTTTAGTTATACTTTATCCAGTAGGTATGCAAACGTTATACGTATATAGCATTTGGACAACATTTTGGTGCTGGTTCAATATGACAAGAGGCCTTATAGCAAGATAAAAGTTATAATCTGACCAAATGAAATTAGTGGGACTTGTGCAGATTAAAAACAAAACAAAAAATTTGAACTTTTTTTTTTTACCAAAAAAAAATCTAAAAAGAGATGACACCGCCTGCTATTATATGAATGAATGAATGAAAAACGTATATAGCGTGGCACATGCGAACTAAATCGCCTCTGGGCGCTGATTGTTCCTGTCTCTCATGGCCTCAAAAGAGCAGAGTTTTAATCTGTCTTCTGAAGGTCAGGTGGTTCTCCTCCAACCGAATGCTGGTTGGTAAAGCGTTCCATAGTCTGGGACCTTGGAAAGCAAACCTTCTTTCTCATTTGGACTTGTATCTGGCTTTGGGTACCTTGACCAAATTTTGGTCGGTGGATCGCAGAACGCGGCTATCTTTTCGCATAGATATTGCGGGGCTTTCCCATGAATGCACTTATGAGTCAGGCAGAGTGCTTTAAAAGCAATTCTGTCTTTTACTGGCAACCAATGAAAAGATCTCAGTGAAGGTGAGATTGATTCCCAGGGTTTTTTCCCAGTCACAAGTCTGGCGGCCGTATTTTGAACGACTTGCAGACGAGCGATTTGGTTCTTTGGGAGTCCGAGATAGAGGGCATTTGCATAGTCCAGTTTGGAGTACACAGTTGTTCCCACCACGACTGCTACGTCTTCTTTGGGGATAAATGGAATAAGTCTGCGTAGTAGGCGCAGCAGATGGTGAGATCCGCTGACTACTGACCCTATTTGTGCGTCCATTGTCATGTAGGTGTCAAAAATGACCCGAGACTTTTGACTTTGGAGCTAGGGGTCTTGCGACTGGCATGAAACAGGAGAAGTTCTGTTTTGGAACTGTTGAGTTTAAGATAACTCTTAGTCATCCAGTTTTCTATCAAAGAGAGACAATTCTCTAAACTGAGATGATGATCCTTTTTGTTGCAAATGTGAAAATACAGTTGGGTGTCGTCTGCATATGAGTGATAAAGTAGTTGTTGACTACTAATGATTTCAAAGAGAGGACGAAGATAGATGTTGAAGAGCACCGGTGACAGGGGGGATCCTTGAGGGACTCCACATGATACCGTGCGTTTTTGAGAAGTGAAAGGTCCCAATTTCACTGTTTGTGATCGGTTTTCCAAAAAGGAGAAAAACCATGGTAAATCACCTTCTGCGACTCTGGCTACTTCAGCTAGCCTAGTCAGTAATAGTTTGTGGTCTACCGTGTCAAAGGCTGCGCTTAGGTCCAGCAGAACCAGGAGACAAGATTCTCCTTCGTCTGCAGCCTCAAGAGCATCATTCCATATTTTGAGCAATGCTGTTTCCGTCCCGATTGAAATGGATCAAGTAGATTATGGGTATCTAGATGCTGTTGCAGCTGTTGTACCACTACTTTCTCCATTACCTTGGAGAAAACATTTAGGCCTGTTATGGGACGGCGGTGATTTGGGTCCTTAGGGTCCAGGGTAGGTTTCTTCAAGATGGGCTGGATTGTGCCTTCTTTCAGCAGGGAGGGCACTATGCCTTCCTTAAATGACTGGTTTATAAGCTGCATGATAGGTGGTGCCAAGATGTTGGCACATTCCTTCAGCAGTTTAGTGGGGATGATATCATTAGGCGCTGTGCTGTTTTGCAAAGTACCGATGATATTTTTTGTGGCATCGAGGGAGATGGGTTCCAGAGTGAACTTTGTTAAATGTAGAAAGTTTCTGTCGGTGTTGTGGGAATGGTTGAGGGGGGGGGGGGTTGATGGGGGTATTGTTTTGCTGAATGCTTTCCCGGATTCCCTCAATTTTATTGATGAAGAAATCCGATAATTCATTGCAAAATTCTTGGGTATCTGAATCGGGGGCTTCAAGACAACCTGAATTCATGGTCTGCGTGACCAGCTTGAAGAGTTCACGGGGGCGATTTAGTGTGCTGTTGATAGCCTTGGAAAAATAATTTTTCTTGGCTTTGAAGATTTCTTTGTGGTATTTTCTTGTTGCTGCTTTTGTAGATGATGAGGTTCTCCTCTGAAAAGCTTATTTTCCAGTCGGCTTCCGCCCTTCTGCACTCTTGCTTCAGTAGCGACAGCTGGTTGTTAAACCAGCCGGACTTGTTTTTCCAGATGTGGGCTTTGCGTTTTGGCGCTACTAAGTCGCCTGACTGTAGTAGAGCCGCATTTATGGCATCCAGTGTATCTGAGGCTGTTCGATATGGTTGGATTGTTTTAATTTTATCTCCCAAGGTAGATTTGAAGAGTTCCGAATGGAGCTTCTTCTGAGATCTAGTCCAGTGTGTTGTCACTGGCTTAGGTGTTTTTATCAATGGGGGAGTTTTGAAAATTATGAATTTAATTGCATGGTGATCTGTCCATGGCAACGGTTCATTTTCCAAAGTACTTATTTTCAGATTTTGTCTGAAAATAAGATCGAGTGTGTGATGGCAAAGGCCCATTTCACACAGGGCGGACTCTGTTGAGATCAGCAGGATATCTGTCCGCTGATTAGAGCAGAGTGGGTGGATGACAGGTCTGTGTCCACTCATTTTATGCAGAATGGATACGGACAGAGCCTACGCTGCTCTGTGGGTGGCCAAGAGTAAATGGACTTTGCCTTTCCATTAACAGCCAACTGCCCTCCGATCTTAGCCAACTAGGCGGAGGAGCACAGAACCCCTTTGGGTTTTTTTTTTTAAATCAGCACACCAGAAGTAGGCACAAGTCCACTTACACCCGCCGATCCATGGAGGTGAATGAACCTTCCGATCAGGTCTGCCTAAAAAAAACTTTCTGGCGGACCTTGTGGCACTCTTCGTGTGAAAGGGCCCAAAGTTATGAATGCTTGTCCTGCTATTGGGCATGACATTCCTTCTTTGTGTTCTCTTCAAATGCCCATAGTACACCAGAGGAAGTCAGAGGACACTGTCAGCCTTACAATATACAGAAATTACATTTTTTTCCACAGCAGGTATACTTGTGGAAATCCTCATATAAGAGAAAATGTGTATTGTTTCATTTTTGTTCTGTTTTTCATCATTCATTGTTTTGCATACATTTTTCTGCCAGCTTTGTGCACATTTCTCACATACAATGTTTTCTATGTGAATTTGTACTGCATGATTCAGACTAAGGAAGGCCTATTCAAATCTTTGGTTTTCAGCGGGTGAAGGGCGTAGATGGTGCTGTTTTTGTGTATGTAAACGTAGTCGTGTCGGGGTTCTGTGAGGACTGCATGTAACATTCTTCATGCTGGTGAAATGCGACTTCCTGACGTTTCATCTCACACTCTGAATGCAAAACTATTTAAGTGTACAAAAAGTGTATATGGCGTGGTTTTTGTTTTTCTTCACATAGTTTTATCATTTAAGTTTTCGTGTGAATTATAAGGTGTTCAACATACTTCATTAAAAACTTTATATATATTTTTATACATTTCATTTTTTTATTTATTTTTCATTGTAATGTAGCACTATGAAAAATTACCTTTCCTTTCTGTAACTGCCAAAATTTCAGATCTTTGCTACCAAACATTTTGTACACTGATTAAAGAATGCTCCCTGAAATATGATTTCTGCTTTAGGCTACATTCACGTAGCCATAAAAATGTTACTGACATTTTAAATGCGTAAAATTGTCATGTATTTGTTTTGTTTGTGTTTTTTGTTTTTTTTTATATATATATATGAATGCATGGCTTAAAGGGGTAGTTCCCCCAAAAACCTTTTTTTTAACATTGATTGAGGCTCGTTATGTCAAGGGGAATCGGGTGTTTTTTTTTTAGAAATGAAGCCGTACTTACCGTTTTAGAGATGCATCGTCTCCGACGCTTCCGGGTATTGTCTCCGGGTCTAGGCGTTCCTATTTGATTGACAGGCTTCCGAGGTCGGATACATCGCGTCACGATTTTCCGAAAGTAGCCGAACGACGGTGTGCAGGCGCAGTATAGAGCCGCACCGTCGCTCGGCTTCTTTCGGCTACTCGTGACGCGATGTATGCGACCGTCGGAAGCCTGTCAATCAAATAGGCACGCCCAGACCAGACGATAATACCCGGAAGCGACGGAGACGATGCATCTGCAAAACGGTAAGTACTGCTTCGTTTCTAATAAAAAACCACCCGATTCCCCTTGACATAACGAGCCTCAATCAATGTTAAAAAAAGGTTTTTGGGGGAATTACCCCTTTAAGGAATTTAGAAAAATTTGAAGAAAATAGGTTTAACCTTAAACTAAATATAGGGTTCTTTACTGCAAGAGCGGCAAGGATATGGAATCCCCTTCCACAGGCGGTGGTCTCAGCGGGGGGAGCATTAATAGTTTAAAAAAACTATTAGATAAGCACCTGAACTACCACAACATACAGGTATATACAATGTAATACTGACATATAATCACACACACATAGGTTGGACTTGATGGACTTGTGTCTTTTTTCAACCTCACCTACTATGTGTATACGCATATCCTCAGGTGCAGATTTATTATTTATTGTATTTTTTATTTAGTACCGTTTCTTATATAGCACTGTCAATTTACGCAGCGCTTTAAACATATTGCACATTCACATCAGTCCCTGCTCTCAAGGAGCTTTCAATCTAAGGTCCTGAACTCTTATTCATACATGCACATACTAGGTCCGATTGAGACAGGAGCCAAACAACCTACCAGCATGTCTTTGGAGTGTAGGAGGAAACCGGAGTACCCGCAGGAAACCCATGCAGACTCAAGGCTAGTAGTGCCATGGTTGGGATTTGAACGAACCAGCCTAGTGCTAGATTTGTGGATTTTGTGTTACGGATTGCATTGCATGTGTATGCACCTAAAGGAAAAATAAATCTGCGCTGAAAACCCTTAATAAATTAATAATGATGAAAAGATTACACCAAAGTGAAAAAAAATCAAAAAATGATAAAAAATTAGTCGGTGCTGCAACCAAAAAAATCTTAAATCTTCAGTCAACATACATAAATAAATTAGTTGCGCTCCCACCAAAAAATAAATATTAGAAAAACCGTTAACAGTTACAGTGAACTCAAAAAACCTTCAACAATAGTGGTCATCAAAGTGTTCACACAAAAAACAAGAACGTGTAGGTTCATAAATACACTCTAAACAAAGGGATGTCAATGAAGATTCATTCCAATAGGTACATATAAAAAAAAATACGGACTCACAGTAGCACAGTCCATATATGTTAAATGGGATAAAGGAAGGCGCTCACCGCCGCTTACCAGATAGAAGAACATATGACGCTTATCAGAATAAACTCCAACCAAACCAGGATGATCATCTGGGGATTCCTCCTTCAAGCCTCATGGTGTAGTATAAAAGTTCAAAGGTATTTATTTAAAAGGCACTGCAAATACACCAGGAAGACATGCAAAGATAAAAAACACACAGCCGCGGCTAACAATCCGATGGGCTGGTGTGTGGCGACGTATAGGACACTGACTCCACCCCACGCATTTCCCCGTAACAGGATTCTTCTGGGAAGGAGAGAAAGTTACAGTGATGCAGATGGATGGTATTGTTTTATTTATTTATTTTTAAAAGGTGTTTTTTACAAAATAAACCACTTACAACTGTAAGAGGAATGAAAAAACAAAACAAGGTACAGTAGTGGTACAATACCACAAGGTGCCAGAAGAAAAGCATAATATAGGACTACGCCGAGACCATACAATGCACTATAATGCAGACATAACGGAAGTGCAATGTAATCCCCGAATGTCTGTCTTTGTAAACAGTTTTTAGCAGTTTTAAATTTGCATATCACATAGGAATAAAACCGCATGGCTATAGTTAAAAAACTAAAAACTAAACATGGAGTGGTATTCTAATGTGAATGCACCGATCTCTGTGCTTATATCATGAAATCCAATTACTAGCTGCTGTACACGATTCCATATACCGTTGCTTGGAATAAAGATTCCGATAATTGGTTTAGTAATCAGGCCTAGTATATATGGGCTGCATATAATAAAAAGAGTATACAGGAAAACAATTAAGATGTGTGTCTCCTTTCTCTACAACATAGCAGATCTGTCAGTGGCAGTGGTGGGCACAACGGCATGGCTCTCAGTTCTTCTTATGATCCAAGAAGGACAAAGACATAAAATAAATTCTGGGAGACCTTGCAAAAATCTAAGACCATTACCCAAGTCCTCAAAAACCACAAACAAGAAGAAACACCTTTACCTCTGCAATGGGAGGCACTAAAATGTGTTATCTGTGGGGTATTTATTAAGCACAGAGATTAAAACAAGCTCCTGCATTACAGATATTTGACCTCCAATTCATCGCAAACTTAAAAAAGCAGAAAAAAATATATAACATTCTGGTCATCTGGTCCAGGAGATCAGCCAATGTGCTTATTCGTAGTCCTCCCAGCATTGGAGGCTGAGACAAAACTCTAACGGAATATATTTAAAGATCTAGGCAGCTGTCATTAGAACAATAGAAAGGTTTTAGGGCTGGAGTTCTTCTTATAACCATAAGAAAGAAAGAGCCTGATGATTTATGTGAATGGAAGTGTCTCTTTAATGAGGATGCAGGACTTTGACAAAGAGTAATGCAGTAGGAAAACCCATCCCTCTACTTGCTATGGTATTACAAGGCCATCACATATATATAAAGTATACTGTTAGATATGGCACAGAAAGGCAAGCCTACATATTATCGCATAAGAAAGGATATTAACAGTATAGCTGCATTTCTGGTAGCTTATTAAAAAAAAAAAGAAGAGAAATAACCAATAAATTATATTGTATGTGTTTTTATAACTATATAACTAGATTGTAATATATGGCCTTTTCCTCCATTTTAATACATTTGCAATTAAAGCAGTGGTTCTCAACCTGGGGGGTCGGGACCCCCTCGGGGGTCAAATTATGATTTGCCAGGTGTCCCCGAATCCTGGGCTGTTCTTGAAGCCCGCATCACTCTCCCTGCCTTTTTGTGGCCTCCCTCTCAGCCTCTTCGCAGCCGCCCATTAGGTTCATGGCATGGGTGGGGGGGGAGAGGCTAGAGGTCAGATGACTGGTGAGGAATGTGAAGTGGTGGGAGGGGCTGGAGGAGACCCTATCTCCTGATTCCGGCATAGGTGCCACTGCTACGAGATGCCACAAAGTCGGAGACCCTGTGAGTAACACTACCTGTGATTATAGTTGCCATTAAAAGTCCTCAACAGTTCTTAGCTCAGCAGGTGACCTTGATCAAGAGCACCTAATACACTCATCCACCAAAGAGTAAAAGAGGGAATACAAATAAAGAATACATTGAAGGGATAGGAAAAGAGGGCTGGAACAAAGAAAAAGGGAGAGAAAGAACAAGAAAGACGACTTGAGAGAGGGATGGGGGGGACAAAAAATTTGGATAGAGGGAAAGAAAAAAGAATAAAGCGAGTAGTACATCCAAAAATGTACCATAAGGGGTTTTAATACTGTACAAGTGGAAGGGAGTCAGGGAGCGCTAAATGTCTGTGGGTTAGGGGTAGGGATGAGCTCCGCGTTCAATTCAAACGTATGTACGACTCGAACATCGTCTGTTCGTACGTTCGTCGAAATTCGTTCACGCCAAATTCGAGTGACGCGTCCTGGCCCATAATTCACTGCGGCATTGTGCGCTGATGATTGGCCAAGCATGCACTATGACCCGCATGCTTGGCCAATCACAGCGCGCAAAAAACGGAAAGCCATAATTGGCAAAAGCCAGGGTGGCTTTGGCCAATTATGGCTCAGGGGGTTTAGTACACACCCCACACTATACAAGGCTGCCTGCAAGGCGGCCTTGTATAGTGTGTTGTGGCGTTGTTAAAGAGATCAGTCCTATAGAGATAGAGAGAGACAGTGTCTTTATTACTAGATAGATAGAGCAGGCAGGCTAGTCAGTTTAGTTAAATTTACAGTGTGTAGAGGATATATATACATCCCAGGAGTTGTACATATATTTTTACACTGTATAGCTTAGCTAGCTAGATCAGTTCTTCCTAATTTACTGGCAGGCAGGTGATTGTGCTATTTAACCACTTGCCTACTGTTCATCTACACCCCCTTCCTGCCCAGACAAAATTTTAGCTTCCGGCACTGCGTCGCTTTAACTGACAATTGCGCGGTTGTGCGATGTGGCTCCCGAACAAAATTGACGTCCTTTTTTTCCCCATAAATAGAGCTTTCTTTTGGTGGTATTTGATCGCCCGTGCGTTTTTTTTTTTTGCGCTATAAACAAAAAAAGAGCGACAATTTTGAAAATAGACACAATATTTTTTGCTTTTTGCTATAATATCCCATTTAAAAAAAACAAAAAAAACTTTTTTTATCTCAGTTTAGGCAGATACATATTCTTCAACATATTTTTGGTTAAAAAAAATCGCAATAACCGTATAGTGACTGGTTTGCGCAAAAGTTATATTGCCTACAAAATAGGGGACATAATTATGATTTATTTTTTATTTATTTTTTACTAGGAATGGCGGCGATCTGCGATTTTTTTTTCGTGACTGGGACATTATAGCGGACACATCGGACACTTTTGACACAATTTTGGGACCATTTACATTTATACAGTGAACAATGCTATAAATATGCATTGATAACTGTATAAATGTAACTGTCAGGGAAGGGGTTAACCACTAGGGGCGGGGAAGGGGTTAAATGTATATCTCAGGTGTGTTCTAACTGTAGTGAGAGGGGGGGTGACTGGGGGAGGTGACCGATTGTGTCCCTATGTACAAGCTCCACGTCCCAGCTCAATTGTCGGCAATCGCGTGTGCCCGGCGGCCATCGCGGCCGCCGGGCACACGCACGGGCTTCTCAGTGACATGACGTCATATGACGTGCAGTCAGGAACAGAGAGTTATTTGACGGCGGGCGGGTAGCAAGTGGTTAAAGACGTTATCACAGGTATAGACACCCAGCAGGTACAATATTTAAAGGAATTTTTCATATATTTTTTTTTTATTATTATTTAAGCATCATTAAAATCACTGCTCCTGGAGCAGCAATTTTAATGATGCTTAAATTAAAAATAAAAATAAAAATTCCTTTAAATATTGTAACTTCTGGGTGTCTATAGTTTGCCTGTGAAAACGTCTTTGAGAACCCGTCTTATGTATCAATGGCTCCTAAAAAAACGATCGTTTTTAAAACTTTTTTCCATTGATACATGTTCCCTGGGGCAAGACCCGGGTTCTCAGACGTTTTACGACAATGACTTGCATATTAGGCTTTAAAACGAGGACTTTTGAATTCGAACGTTCGAGTCCCATAGACTTCAATGGGGTTCTAAATGTTCACACAAACGTTCGGTCCGTTCGACAGTTCTGGTGCGAACCGAATGCAGGGGTTCACTTTTCATTAGGTTGTGCAGTATACAAATGCAGCCTGGAAGGTAAGTGATTGACACTTTTTCTTGCAGAAATGCAGTCCATGAGTTGTCTTTCCACAAGGGATGTTATATATTCACCACATCTTTGTAGGTGTTTTCATCACACAACATAAAAAAAAAAAGGTAGCTAAACTGCCTCAAAGTATATAACTTGCTGCAAAACTTTTTTTTATTGTTGAATAGTTTGGAGAGGGATTTGTATGCCTGTCAGGTTTTTATTGAAGTCTGTGCCCCCATTAAGAAGATTCACGCTCGCTATTTGCCCTGTTTAAGGTTATCATCTAAAGTGAAAGAAAATCCCTTGTTCCCTGTGCAGTAATACAGTGGAGATGTTCCCACAGGGAGACTGATGACAACAAGGGATTCCCGGACAAAAAGTGAAGGAAAATCTTCCCAATGCAATTTTTAACAATGTGGCCCTAATTTGTACGTGGTAGTGATTTTAAACCACTTAGATATGGGCTGAATATCAGTCAATATCAGCCAGTTTCTATCGGGCGAGTGATAATTGGAGTGTTCTGGGGGGGGGGGACTAGGCTGGGGGAGGGGGGATTCCCCCTGTCAGAACACAACAGCTCAGCGGGTTAGATTGCTGTATTAACGTTGGGTCATCTTTTTTTTTTGTTCAACCCAGTGGATTGAACAAAACTAGTGTGTACCAGGCATCAGACCGGTGCAAGAACTTGCTGGAAAGATTAAGCGATAACGCTACTTAAAGTGGAAGTCCTTGCTAAAACTAAAATCCCTGCATCTATAGCCACCAACATTCTAACACCTATCTAGCCCTGTAAAGAAAAAATCAGTATACATACCTTTTCTGCAGGTGATCCAACCCAATCTCCAGCGGCGGAAGCTCTGCTGAGTACACGTCTGACAATGGCTGTGAAATGAATGGGAAGTGACGTTACACATAGTCTTACTATGGGGCTTCTGTTGACAAACGTTTCTTCTGCACACGCCCACACAGCAAAGTCATGGCTGACAGCTCAGTGCGGGCTCAGAGCTTCCACCGCTGGAGTTCATTGAGGGAACCATGAATGCCAGCATGTACTGTGACATACTGATGCAGAGCATGATCCCCTTCCTTTGAAGACTGGGCTGCAGGGCAGTATTCCATCATAATGACCCCAAACACACCTCCAAGATGGACACTGCCTTACTAAAGAAGCTAAGAGTAAAGGTGATGGATTGGTCAAGCATTTCTCCAGACCTAAACCCTATTGATCATCTGTGGGGCATCCTCAAATGGAAGGTGGAGGAGTGCAAGGTCTCAAACATCCACCAGACGTCGTCATAGAGCAATGGAAGAGGACTTCGGTGGAAACCTGTGAAGCTTGGTGAACAAACAGCATAATGAAGGCCAAGGAACACACCAGACAGATCAGAGATAAAGTTATGGAGAAGTTTAAAGCAGGGCAAGGTTTAAAAAAAATGATCTCAAGCTTTGAACATATCACAGAGCACTGTTCAACCCATTATTTGAAAATGGAAAGATTATGGCACAACTGCAAACCTACCAAGACATGGTCGTCAACCTAAACTGACAGGCTGGTCAAGGAGAGCAATAATCGGAGAAACGCCAAGAGGCCCATGGTAACTCTGGAGAGATCCACAGCTGCTCAGGTGGGATAATCTGTCCACAGGACAACTATTAGTCATGCACTCTACAAATCTGGCCTTTATGGAACAGTGGCAAGAAGAAAGCCATAAGTCTTGTTTGCAATCTGTGGAAAGCCATGTGGGGGAGACGGCAAACATGTGGCAGAAGGTGCTCTTTTTAGATGAAACCAAAATGTAACTTTATGGCCTAAAAGTAAAACGCTATGCGTGGTGGAAAACTGTGCATTACCCTGAACACACCATCCCCACCATGAAACATGGTGGTGGCAGCATCATTTTGGGGATGCATTTCTTCGACAGAGAAACTGGTCAGAGTTGAAGGGAAGATGGATGAAGCCAAATACAGGGCAATCTTAAAAGAAAACCTTTCACAGCCTGCAAAAGACTTGAGACTGGGGAGGAGATTCACCTTCCTAAACCCTAAACATACAGCCAGAGCTACAATTGAATGGTTTAGATCAAAGCATGTTCATGTCTTAGGCTCCATTCACACTAATGCTTTTTTTTTATGTATTTTGCAGAAATGCAGGGAATTTTTTAAACATGGTTTCCTATGGAACATGTTCACATCAATGCTTTTTTGTGCCTCTGCGTTTTTGGAAAGGGTCGGGGACTTTTTTCCTGCAAAAAGCAGCGTTTTGCATGTAATAGAATCCATTGGACCTGCATCAAAACGCAAGTACTGTGTTTTTACGGCGAATTTGCCACGATTTGCATTTTTTTTTTATGTGCCACTTTGTGTTGGTCTAGCATAGGGGTGCTAAACTCAATTTTATTGAGGCCGCATCAGCATTAAAAGGGCCGGTTGTATCTGTGAGATTAGATGTCAAGCGCATCCCCTCCCCCTTACATTAGATGTCAAGAGCCACCCCACCATCAGAAGTTGAGTCCCCCACTCTCCCTTACATCACAGTGCACCCCCCTTTCCTTATGCTGCTGCTGGGAAGAAGCTGGGTACATTGCTTGAAAGCAGAAAGTAAGGGTCTGGAGGAGGACCAGAGGAGGGCTGGAGCTCTCTGGCAGCTGCAAGAGAGGTTTGAGGGCCATCTGAAATGGTCTGGAGGGCTGAATTCGGCCTTGCGTCCTTGTGTTTGACACCTGTGGTCTAGCACAGGGGTCTCCAAACTGCTGCCCAAGTGCCGGATGTGGTCCTTTGCTAGCCTTTACCTGGGCCTTGGAGTACTATTCCTGCCAATTATATGAGGCAATATTCCTCCTACTGACACCAACAATGGGGCACTACATCTTCCACTAATACAGATAATGGGGTAATATTACTCCCACTAATACCAATGATGGGGCACTATTCCTCCTCCTACTGACCACAAACCCTAAGTCCATGTTTATTCTCACTGACACTGGGCCCGAGACATATTCCACTGGCCACAATCCAGCCCCCCTAAAGTCTAAATGATAGTAAACTGGCCCTTTGTTTGAAAAATTTGGAGACCCCTGGTCTAGCACATAAAATCCTAATAAAATACATTTATGTTTTTGGTTGTAGCATGACAAAATGTGGAAAATTTCAAGGAGTATTAATACTTTTTCAAGGCACTGTATTTCTTACACAGGTTAGTAAGCATAGATGTTAGGAGGGGGCATTTTAAAGAATATTTGGGGTTAAGCTGGAATTTTATTGTAAGGTAAAAGTATGGGATGGAGGAAGGAGTTGGCATAGAAGTATTACAGCGGTTGTAAAGGTTTTTTTTTTTTTATATATTCTAAATAGGCACCCTTAAGCTAATGAATTGTTGGTTCACTTACCCTTTACTTTGATGTCCCTTCTAAATTTCTCACTTCCTGTTCCTCCTCAGTAAGCTGTTCTGGCTGACTAGCCCCCTTGGATAATGGGGGCGAGCTTACTGACGAGAAACAGGAAGTGAGAAATTCAGACAAAGAAAAAAAACATTTAGAAGGGAAATAGAAGGAAAGGGTAAGTGAACCAACAATGCACTAGCAAAAAGAAACCTATTTAGAAAAGAAATAACAAACCTTTACAACCCCTTTGATGTGTATTGTACATGTATTTTAAAGTCTTGCTCCTACCACATTTCCTATGCTATATTTTCCAAAAGAAATGTACAAACAGCAAAACTAGTTATAAATAAAATATTTTCAATGTTGCTAAAAGTTAGAAATATGAAACATTTAAACCTAATAAAATATTTACAACCCCTTTAAGGCTGGAGCTACAGGACCACTTTTGATTGCAGAATTTGTTTTAATGAAAGGAAGTGTAGGGTTCATATGGTTCTGTACATCGGAAATTAGTTTAAAAAACTTGATCTAAAGCAGACGATTGATCTGTAATCATTTTGACTGCACCAATGTACTGGACCAAGTTTTGGGTTCCTAGAACAAAGGTGCCACACCCAGGATTCACACCTAGGCATTTTTTGTGCATTTTGCAGATTTGCCCTACAGAACGTGTTCCATAGGAAACCATGTTAAATGGACTGTAGAGCCAATCTGCAAAAAGCACTAAAACTGCATAGGTGTGAATCCAGCCTAAGGCCCCTTTCGCATGGGGCGGACACCAGCAGCAGATCCAGCCGCTCAACAGGGGATCTCTCCGCTAATCCCTACTAAGCAGGCGGATGAGAGGCCTGTGTCTGCTCTGCTGAAACAGAGTGACCATGGACACTGCCTGCTGTTCTCTATGGGGCTGTCTGATGGAAACGGACCACTTATCGTCCGATCGGATGCACTGGACGGATGTTGAACAGATCTTCATCTGATTTTAGCAGACAGGATCGAATTGGATACTGGTGGGTGTCAGCGGACATGGAGGTCCTAAATGGGTCGGCCTAAAAAAACAGACAGACGGAACCTGATTGGAACATCTGTGTGAAAGGGGCCTAAAGCCTCATACACACGATTGGACTTCGATCAGACAAATCCATGGATTTTTGTCTGAAGGGCTTTGGCTGTGAACTTGTAATGCATACAGACGACGGAAGATTTTTAGCCAACATACACCAAACTACATGGTTTTTCAGCTCTTTAGAGCCACCCTTTGGGCAACTTCTGCTAATGTTGTCTGATGGTTAGCATTGGTTCGGAGCATGCGACTTTGTACTTTGGATTTTAGTCTGACGGATTTGTGTACACATGATCGGATAATCTGACGGAACACATTTGTTTTCAATTTCTCTTTACTGATCTTTTTTTCTTTATACAAAAATTTTCATTTATACAAGATTCAGTACATTGTACAATTGTTCCATCATGAAAAAATATGGGACCTTGTTTAATATTTATAAGCTTCTTTATCCTAAAAGTACGTTAAAACGTTTGCCAACCCATTCACTCATTCTGATGCCGCGTACACACAATGGTTTTTAATATCCTAGAAAAAACGTTTTTCTCGACGTGATTCTCGTCAAGCCTGCCTTGCCTACACACGAGAGTGAAAAAAAATGCTTGTGCAAAGGGCGGTGACGTACAAGTCGTACAACCGCACTATGAAGGGGAAGTTGCATTCGGATGGCGCCACCCTTGGGGCTACTTTTGCTGATTTTGTGTTAGTAAAAGTTTGGTGAGAGACGGTTCACGCTTTTCAGACTTCGTGCTTCTCAGTCTGTTACAGCGTGACTAATGTGCCATCTCCATTCCGAACGCTAATTTTACCAGAACGAGTGCTCCCGTCTCATAACTTCTGAGAATGCGTGTTTTTCTTTCTCGTACATCACGGGACACAGAGCGGCATATTCATTACTATATGGGTTATATGGAGTACCTTCAGGTGTGGACACTGGCAATCTCAAACAGGAAGTCCCCTCCCTATATAACCCCCTCCCCTAGAGGGATTCCCTCAGTTTTTTCGCCAGTGTCTTAGGTGTTGGTCACGGAATAGCTTTGCTCCACATCCTTGGGATTAAGGGCGGGCTAACCGGATCTGTCCAAGGAGCCTCAGTGCCAAAGTGGACAGTACCCGGGCCCCAAACCGTGGGGTTTTGCCTATAATGCTCCTCTTTGGAGGGCTGGACCCTGGGCCCAGGACTTGGAGTTTGTAAAAACCATAAGTGCCTGTTTGCCAGGGTGCTATATAGGTCCAGGACAGTGGGTACCTTCATAGGACCCCAGGGCCTGAAGGTCTACTACGCTACCCATGGAGATGGGAGAAGATTGGATCGTTTTGCTGGACAAACATCCTGCAGCATGGAGCAGGTAAGGGGGAGCCTGCGGGACTTGGTTCGACAGCAGGCTCTCCGGGGTAACCTAAAAGGGGGGATAGCCTAAGTATGCTCTGCATTGGCAACCTTGCTCACTATGTCTGAGAAAGACAGGATGACCCCTTTTTTCCCCCATCACTAGGTTCCCCTGTCTAAGAATGTGTTGCTAGCTAACCTGCTGCTTTCTTCCTAGGACTGGTAAGGATCCCTATGGGGCCTTTTGGAGAGTCCTACCTGGCCGGGGGTTTGAATCTGCCGCCTGATACTGCAGTCCTGGGTCTCCAGCAGCGCGGCTCCTCCATGTTCCTCCTGTTCCGGCATACGCGCGCGCGCGCACGTCTTATAGACGTTTTTTTCGCGCCGTTCAGAGAGGAGGGCGGGGGGGGGGCGTGCCTGCGGCGTCATACAGGGGCGCGCCTTGTGCTGTTATAGATCAGCAGGCATTGTCAGTGCTCAGTCTGAGGCTGATTTCAGAAGGAGAGGACGCAGAGCGGCAGAACAGTGACTCCCGGTGGCGGAAGAGGGGTAGTACATGCTGGACTTTGTTCCAATGCTTTTTTTTGTTAAGCCAAGAAATTCCCCTTTTTGCAGCAGGTTGGAGGCTGGCAAACTAAGTTTGGGGTCCATGTATGTTTTAAAAAAAAAATATATATATATAATATATATATATAAAAAAAAAAAAAAAAAAAAAAAAGAAAAACATACGGGGCCCCATCAGTTTTTGGGCATTAGTGATCTATTGTCCCCTAAGCTCTGGTTTTGTACTCCTGGCCACTACAGTCTGTTGTTGTTGGCGGGGTCCCTCGATTTTGTATTATGGCTTCCAAAGGTTCGGGGTCAAAGGGTAAAAAAAAAAAAAAAAGGACCAAAAAACAAAGGGGTTCCCCCTCTGATTCTGATGATATGCCGATACTTTCCCCGCAACTTATTAACATAAAGGGCGCCTTGGATGAGCCATTAGGGGGATCTGGTGCGGAGGCTGGCCCAGATCAGCCCAGCCCTGTGTTTATCACAGAGGAGATGCTAGCCGTATCCCTAGGGGGGCTAGAAGAGAATAGCAGCATTGATCGCTAGAGCTATTCCTGGTAAGAAACGGGTTAGATCCCCATCACCAAGAGGTGTATCCTCAGATGCTGAGATTCTCTCTCCGGAGGAATTGGAATCACAGGAGGATCAACTAGACCTGAACCAAGAGGGTTCAGGGATTGAGGGATCTGCCTCTGAGGAACCATTTTCAGACTCCCAGACAGAAAGTCTGTGGGTACAGTCTTTGACGGACATGGTCCGCTCTGCATTTAGTTTACCATTGCCAGAGCCTCAGGTTCCTCCGGTATCCTCTCTGGGCTCTTTGAAAGCTCCGTTAAGCAACGCAGTTTTTCCGGTCCATCCTCTCTTGGAGGAATTGATCTTTCGGGATTGGGTACGGCCGGACAGGATTTTTCTGCCACCGAAAAGATTTGCGGTCATTTACACCATGGAGGAAAAATTCTCCAAGAGGTGGAGGCTCCCAGTAGTGGATGCAGCCATCTCATGTGTGAATAAATCACTAACTTGCCCGGTGGAAAACATACATATGTTTAAAGATCCGGTTGATAAACGGTTAGAGACACTTTTAAAAGCATCCTTTGCTACGGCAGGAGCAGTGGTACAGCCAGCTGTGGCTGCAATTGGAGTTTGTCAGGCGTTAAAAGACCAGACAAAAGAAATGTTAAAGGACATGCCTACCCAACAAGCAGAAGAGTTTTCTGACATTCCCAGAGCTCTGTGTTTTGCTGTAGATGCTATAAAAGATTCCATCCAGCAGGCCTCTCGTTTATCACTATTTTTGGTGCACATGAGAAGGCTCTTATGGTTGAAGAACTGGGCGGCGGAGCCCCCATGCAAAAAGCTTCTGGCAGGGTTTCCCTTCCATGGAGGACGACTCTTCGGAGAGGATCTGGATAAATATATTCAGACTATTTCAAGTGGCAAGAGTACCCTTTTACCGGTCAAAAAGACATTCCGGGGTCCTACATTTAAAAGGCAGCTCTTTCCTGTCTCGGGGCCCTCAAATTTCAGGCAGTATCGACGGCCGCCTGCACGATCCAACGTTAACAGTAGATCGCAGGGACAGGCCCCTGGGGGTAAGAGGCCATGGTATCGCAAGCCGACAAAGACAGCCCCTAAGTCTGCCTTATGAAGGGGCGCCCCCACTCTCGCGGGTGGGGGGAAGGCTTCGTTTCTTCTCAGAAGTTTGGGAAGCCAAGATCCCCGGCAAATGGGTCCGAGCATCTGTAACCACAGGCTACAGACTGGAGTTTCTAAGGTGTCCTCCGCCTCATTTTCAAGAATCAAGGCTACCTAAGGATCCAGCAAGGAAGGCCTCATTGCTGGCAGCTTTGGATCACCTGCTTTGCCAGGACGTAATAATAGAGGTGCCAGCCCAAGAGCTAGGGCTAGGTTTCTATTCCAATCTCTTTGTCATACCAAAGCCTAACGGCGATGTCAGGCCAATCTTGGACCTAAAAAGGTTAAACGGTTACCTAAGGGTTCGTTCCTTCCGGATGGAATCCATCCGGTCAGCAGCCGCCGCGCTTCAGAGGGACGATTTTCTGGCCTCCATAGACATAAAGGATGCTTACCTTCATGTACCAATCTTTCAGTCGCATCAAAGATTTTTACGCTTCGCGGTGGGGCAGCGACACTTCCAATTCAGGGCGCTCCCCTTCGGGCTGGCCACGGCCCCCCGGGTATTCACGAAGATCCTAGCCCCAGTTCTGGCCAATTTAAGGATCCAAGGGGTCACAGTCCTAGCATACTTGGACGACCTTTTAATCATAGATCACTCACGGCCGGGTCTGCAACAGGCAGTAAACCTCACGGTTCGGTACCCTCGAAGGATTCGGCTGGGTCCTAAACCGGGGAAAGTCAGCGGTCCAGCCTACAAAGCAGTTGGAATACCTCGGCATGAGGTTAGACACAGAACAGCAAAGGGTGTTCCTGCCCCTTGTAAAGATCGAGGCTATCAAGGGGTTGGTTCAGTTGGTTCTAAACAAGAAAAAACCAACTATTCGCCTGTGTATGCGAGTACTAGGCAAGCTAGTGGCCACGTTCGAGGCAGTACCATACGCTCAGATCCACACTCGCGTCCTACAGGCAGCCATTCTAGCAGCCTGGGGCAAGAGGGCACATGCCTTAGAGTCCCCTTTGACGCTATCATCAAGGGTCCGACAAAGCCTGGCCTGGTGGTTGAACCCTCAGAATCTTCTAAAGGGAAAATCCTTCAGCCCTGTTGTCTGGAAGGTAGTTACCACAGACGCCAGCCTGGCAGGCTGGGGGGGCGGTCTTCGAGGGGTTCTCTCGCCAGGGAACTTGGGTGAAAGCAGAGAGGCAGCTCCCCATCAATATCTTGGAGATCAGAGCTGTTTGCCTAGCCCTTATGGCATGGACCTCCAGATTACAGGGGTTCCCGGTGAGAATCCAGTCAGACAATGCCACGGCGGTGGCATACATAAACCACCAAGGGGGAACCAAGAGTCAGGCCGCTCAGAGGGAGGTGAGCTTGATTTTTCAGTGGGCAGAGGTTCATGTACCCTGCATTCCGGCGATATTCATTCCCGGAGTGGACAACCTGCAGGCAGACTTCTTAAGTCGCCAGAGTCTGTTGCCAGGGGAGTGGTCTCTGCATCCCCAGGTCTTTCAGACAATCTGCCAGAGGTGGGGAATGCCGGACGTAGATATAATGGCATCCAGGTTCAACAAGAAACTAGACAGGTTCGTGTCTCGAGCGAGGGATCCTATGGCCTGCGGAACCGATGCGTTGGTTTGCCCTTGGCATCAATTCAAACTTCTATATGCATTCCCTCCGCTACAGTTACTTCCTCGCCTGTTGCGCAGGATCAGAGTGGAGCACAAGCCGGTCATTCTAGTAGCTCCAGCTTGGCCCCGGAGGACATGGTACTCACTAGTCCTGAAGATGGCAGTGGGAGACCCGTGGACTCTTCCTCTACAACCAGACCTACTCTCACAAGGCCCGATCCTCCACCCTGCATTACGGCGTCTAAAATTGACGGCCTGGCGGCTGAATCCCTGATTCTCAGGGGTAGAGGTCTGTCTAGGCAGGTAATCCCTACCCTCATTAAGGCTAGAAAGCCGGCCTCCAGGGTAATTTTGTTACAGGGTTTGGAGGGCCTACGTAGGCTGGTGTGAGGCTAAGAGATGGGTTTCCCGCAAGTATACCATTGATAGAGTATTACGTTTTCTCCAGCTAGGAGTGGATAAAGGCCGGGCATTAAGCACGATCTAGGGACAGATTTCAGCCTTATCAGTGTGGTTTCAGAGGCCGCTGGCCGCCCACTCGCTGGTTAAGATCTTCGTACAGGGAGTCTTACGTGTTAATCCTCCGGTCAAATCACCACTTTGTCCATGGGACTTAAATCTTGTTCTGTCATCTCTACAGAAACAACCCCTTGAGCCGTTGGCTGAGGTACCTTTGGTTTTACTGACTAGAAAGTCGGTATTTCTGATCACCATAGTTTCGGCCAGGAGAGTATCGGAATTGGCAGCCTTATCTTGTAAGGAACCATATCTCATTTTACATAAGGATAGGGCGGGGTTCCGTCCTCATCCTTCCTTTCTACCAAAGGTTATATCCAGTTTCCACCTGAACCAGGATGTGGTACTTCCATCCTTCTTCCAAAACCCACCTCTAGAAAGGAGGGGTTGCTGCATACGTTGGATATTGTCAGGGCCATAAAGGCCTATCTTAAAGCTACAGAGAAGGTTCGGAAAACAGTTGTGGTGTTCGTTTTACCGGAAGGGCCCAAGATGGGTCAGGCAGCTGCTTGATCCACCATCGCAAGATGGATTAAACAATTAATTGTTCGGGCCTGCGGTTTGAAGAGGTTGCCTCCTCCTTTGTAAAGGCCCATTCTACCAGGGCCATGGGCACCTCCTGGGCAGCACATCATCAGATCTCTATGGCTCGAATATGCATGGCAGCAACGTGGTCATCAGTCCACACGTTTGCAAAATTTTATCAATTGGACGTAAGAAGGAATGCGGATACAGCCTTTGGGCAGTCAGTACTACAGGCCGCGATTCAAGCTCCTCAGGATCTGAGGGGGCTCCCTTGATTTGATTTGAGATTTACATTTCTCGTTTAAGTTGGATTTACTAGTATTTGAGTATACCTAAATTAAATCCTTCTTTGGAAGATGTCTCCCTCCCCTTATTAAAGCATTGCTTTCGGACATCCCATATAGTAATGAATATGCCGCTCTGTGTCCCGTGATGTACGAGAAAGAAAAAGGGATTTTTAAATACAGCTTACCTGTAAAATCCTTTTCTTGGAGTACATCACGGGACACAGAGCTCCCACCCCTCTTTTGGGGAAACATTTTGGGAGGCATACTGCTTGCTACAAAACTGAGGGACTCCCTCTAGGGGAGGGGGTTATATAGGGAGGGGACTTCCTGTTTGAGATTGCCAGTGTCCACACCTGAAGGTACTCCATATAACCCATATAGTAATGAATATGCCGCTCTGTGTCCCGTGATGTACTCCAAGAAAAGGATTTTACAGGTAAGCTGTATTTAAAAATCCCTTTTTTTTCCAGTCGTTAAAGCCTACACACAACCGTTTTTCACAAAGTGAAAAACGATGCGAAAAATTAGAGCATGTTCTAAATTTTTAATGCCCATTTTTCACAACAAGAAAAATGCTCTGGAGCCTACACACGGTCGTTTTTAATGACCAATTTAAAAAATGGCATGAAAAACGGTCTTGTGTACGCGGCATTACTTTCTTCCATACTCATTCATCCTATTATCCTATTGCCCTCTTTCCTCCCCAAGAAAAAAAAAGATCTATTACTCAATCTTCTTCTCCCCTTCTCTTTTTTTTTTATCTCCCTTTATTTTCCCTTCATAAATATTCTTTCATTTTTATTGAGGACCGAAATTCAACCAATTTTTGCAATATTTCTGGCATTTGATTCTTTATATATCCTTCTTCTCTTATTTGTCTTTCCATATATTGTATTTCGTTCATTTCACATACCCATTCTATGATGCTGGGACTTTTGTTATCTCTCCATTTGCGGGCCATTATTGTTCTTGCTGCCGTTATCATATGATACAGAATATCAGTTTTAATACTCTTTATTGATTCTGGCATCAGCGATAACAGTGAGACCTCTATACATAAAGGATCACTAAAGGAATTTTTTCTTTAAAATAACAAATATGTTATACTTCCACTGTGCATTTCCTTTTCTGGGGTCCCTCGGCAGATGTCTCTGGTCCTCCCCGCAAGAACTCATCACATTCATGCAAGAGAGCTTGCATGGTGATGAGTCCTTGTGGGCGCGCTCCCGTGATACAGCGAGCGGCCATAGCCGCTTGCTGTATCACTCGGCCCCGCCCCTTGGTGCGCCTCGTCACTGGATGTGATTGACAGCAGAGCCAGCCGCTCTAGCCAATCAGCAGCCAGGCTGAACAATGAAGAGGATCTCGGGACCGAGCACGGGACATTGGAGGGGTCAGGCAAAAGTAAAGTAAAACAGGGGCTGGGGGGGGGGCGGCATCATCAGATGTTTTTTCACCTTAATGCATAGATTGCATTAAGGTGAAAAAATGTTTTCCTTTACAACTCCTTTAACCACTAGCCGACCGCCCACCGTCATTATACGGCGGGACGGTGGCTCTCCTGGGCGAGAGCCTGTAGCTATATGTCCGCATTTTTGCAGCCGCTAGGGGGGCACGCGCGCGCCACCGGCGGCCCGGGCACGCGCGCTCGTTCGTTACAGAGCAGGGACCGGAAGCTTTGTGTGTAAACACAAAGCTCTCTGGTCCTGTCAGTGGGGAAACGCTGATCTTCTGTTCATACAATGCATGAACAGAAGATCAGTGATTTCCCCTAGTGAGTCCACCCCCCACCCATACAGTTAGAACACACCCAGGAACACGCTTAACCCCTTCCCTGCCCCCTATTGTTAACCCCTTTACTGCCAATGGCATTTTTATAGTAATCCAATGCATTTTTATAGCATTGATCGCTATAAAAATGCCAATGATCCCAAAAAATTTGTCAAAATTGTCCGATGTGTCCGCCATAATGTCTCGGTACTGGAAAAAAACGCTGATCGCCGCCATTACTAGTAAAAATAAATATTAATAAAAATGCCATAAAACTACCCCCTTTTTTGTAAACGCTATAAATTTTGCGCAAACCAATCAATAAACGCTAATTGCGATTTTTTTTACGAAAAATATGTAGAAGAATACGTATCGGCCTAAACTGAGGAAAAAAAATGTTTTTTTATATATTTTTTGAGGATATTTATTATAGCAAAATTTAAAAAATATTGCATTTTTTTCAAAATAGTTGCTCTATTTTTGTTTATAGTGCAAAAAATAAAAACAGCAGAGATGATCAAATACCACCAAAAGAAAGCTCTATTTGTGGGAAAAAAAGGAAGCCAATTTTGTTTGGGAGCCACATCGCACGACCGCGCAATTGTCAGTTAAAGCGACGCAGTGCCGAATCACAAAAAGTGCTCTGGTCATTGGGCAGCAATATGGTCCGGGGGTTAAGTGGTTAAATCCCTCTCTACTCCTGACTCTTTCTGGTTTATCTCCTTTATTGTATTCCAAAAATTTCTTACCAGTTGACATCCATACCATATATGTTCCGTAGTCCCTTTATCCATCTTATATCGCCAACACATTTCTGTATTTTCATGATTTATTTTATTTACCGCTACTGGACTCCAATACCATCTCATGGAACATATTTGTTTTCGGACAATTTGAGAGCATAGCTATCCAACATTTGTTGTCGGAAATTCCAACAACAATTGTCGATGGAGCATAGAGACGGTCGGATTATCCAACAAAATACGTCCATCGGACTTTGTGGGAATATCCGATCGTGTGTACAGGCCTTAAAACATGACTTTTGGTGTAACCAGCACCTATTCTTTATATATATAACCATATCCCAAACCGTCCTCTCCGCTCCTCTCAAGACCTACTGTCAAGCTCTCTCGTCTCCTCCTCCCATGCTCGTCTCCAGAGCCTCTCCCATCCTCTGGACCTCACTACCTCTACCTGTCCGACTATCCCCTACTCTTGCTACCTTCAGGGGATCCCTGAAAACTCACCTCTTCAGGGAAACCTATCAAGTCTCCAACTAATCTTTTACCACTACCATCAGCTCATTCCCCACAGTTACAAACTTTTGTACCGCTTGCTCCACCCTTCTGAGCAGGGCCCTCTTAATCCTCTTGTATTTTATTGTATTGTAACTGTATTGTCTCCCTTTTATTTTGTAAAGCGCTGCGTAAACTGTTGGCGCTATATAAATCCTGTTTTATTATTATAATAATAATGTGTAGGTTTTTTTTTTTTTAATAGTAATTTTCTTTAAATGACTCCAGTTGTATGTAATCTACCAATCTAACACACACACAGGTTCATTAGGCAGGGTATGTTTTATCTGTTATGTAAACCGTGTTCCAGCCTACAGAGAGTAATGTGTGAAATGTAACAAAGTATAGAGTAGTGTCTTGTATGTGCTGCAATGTTGTGAAACATGGAAAATATGGCAACATGCTAAAAAGTAGTTTTTTTTTTAATCATCTGAAAAAAACGTTAGATTTTTTGAAAGCTTGTTAAGAGGAAAGATCTGTTAAGTGACAACACAGAAAATCTGCAAAATGTAGATTCTAAATTGTGTAAACATTTTAATATGGGATCTGAGGAGAGCAGAGCATCTCCCAGAGGGGATTATCACATAATCCTCTCTCTATAGCTGGAGTGGATTAACTTCACATTCTCAGAGGGGTTTGGATGCTCCTTTTGACTGCAACAAGACGTCGTCCTTCCCCAGACATGTGTGATCGCACCCCCTGCACACCGCACACACATCACATTGGAATAATTCATAATCTGTCTTTGTTCCCATTAAATCCAGACAATATGATTCTGTAAATTGAATATTCTATAGATGTATTTGTAAAGGATGGCGAGGCTTAGACGATTTCATACATTCGCTGCATTCACCTGCACCCTCGTATCTCCTGAAAACACACCGGGATTTGTAGGAAAGTGAGCGTCATGGGGGTAGTCAGATGACCGTCCTGTCCCATTGGAGACCATAGATGCCCAGCCTATTGTTTGTCATCTCTGAATGGTCTAGGGGAGTGCCTGTATACTATTCATCTGACAGATCAGATCACTGGAATGGTGGCCAACACACTTCTCTAAATGATCGATGGGAACAATCGATCTATAGTTGACAAGCCGTTCTATGGCTATTGCCACACACACATTGGATTTTTGGCTGATAGTTAAAGTGGTAGTAAACCCAGGACCCTGTATTCACGATATGTGGTCTCATACAGAACATGAAAATGCAATTACTTTAGTAAATATAAACGGCTAAAAACCTTTTCTCATTAGCAGTATATAGCATTTTTGTGAGTTCTTTCGGTGTCTGGTTAAAGCTTATAGGAGTTTTCAATCTCTTCTGACTGTCCTATGTGGCTGCATTACCCCTGACCTTCTGTCTGGACACTGCTGATTGGCCCTGTGCTGATAACTTGCATGCTCCCAAAAAAAAACTTGTACACACCTAACTGAGCATGTGCAGAGTTCCCCCAAGGCTCTGTACTATCAGGAGATGGATTGGGGATTGTGGAAGAAGGGGAAGATCAGAGAAGACAGGATCAAACAGCATATATACACAAAGTGGTGGATTAACCCCTTAGGTTCCACAGCATAGGATGTGTGCAGCCTACTGCATTAGGGTTTACCCCCCAAAGCTGAAAAACCCATGCTTTTCTTTGCCACCTCAGCTGCATGGGGCAATGAATGAATTGGTCTGTGCTGAGTGGCTTCCTGATTATGCAAAAACCAAAAGCATAGTAAACACAGTTTACTATGCTTCAGTTATGAATGCACACAGAGAACGAGTGTGTTCATTTAAAAAAGAAAGGTACTGGTCAATTACATATTTACTAGCTCCTTCTCTTGCTCACCATATTGAAATATACCCTGTAGCAGCCGGGTGGAGAGGAGAGAAGCTAAAAGCACTGCAGTGCGGGGGGGGGGGTGTCAATAGGGGGAATCGGCAGTACATATAGTGATTAGGGTCTGCCCAGGCACACCTGGCACACCCCCTGCGCCACATGTTCCACAGTGAGTGAACAAGCATGCTTTGCTGCATATACTGCATATATATATGATTTTTCTGTTGTGAGTTTAGTAACACGTTACAATACAGTTGTAATTTGTGAAACTTCATTATTGATCGTGTCTTATCTGATCAATGAAAATGCAGTTATTCCTGAACAAAGTGTCTCAGTGCTGCCGATTGATGCATTGATTATTTTCTGCCTTGGCCGATTGGCTCTGTTTGATGGCATCCAATGTAAATTGAGAGTAAATTAGAAATTCAAAATAAATTGAGAGTAAATCAATCGGAATGGAGGTTATGGCTATTCCATTGTTTGCAGATTCGATCAGATAAAAGAAATTGAAGCGTTTGTGGCCACTATAAGGCTGCCCATACATTATACAAATTTCTAATTTAATTTCCTTTAGATTTGTCTTCAACTATGTAGTGCAAGGGTCTGCCTGATTGCATCCTTATTGTAAGGGTTTAGGTTTGACCTCATATGATTTTGGTAAATCTAAAGTAAAATATAATGTATGATGACCATCCTAATGCTGCCCATACATTATATTATCTGATTGTATAATTTGTGTACAATTTAAATTAGGTTTACCAAAACTATATAATATAAAGACATACCTAATCGATCATTTCAGTGCTTAGGCTGGTCATAGATGACTTTTTTGTTTTTCAATCAGCTAAAATGCTGATTGAAGAAGAAGAAGAAAAAAAAAAAGAACAGATTCCCCCATCCACTTAGGCAAGGTGGATGGAGGAATCCTCCCAGATTTGGACTCCTACTCCCAGAATACACTGATCAGCGATGCAGCCGTTTGGCTGCAGTGCTGATCCAACACAATTTTTCCAACAAGCCTGTTTGTGAAAAGTCATTCAATCCATCTGTGGGCTGCTATATACTACACAGCTAATCGTAGATCTAAAGGAGATTGTACAATCACATTGCATAGTGTGTGTTCAGTTTTAGGGCTCTTTCACACGGAGCGGACCGTTTTTGATCCGCCCCGTGTGTGTCCGTCGGCTCAGCGGGGATCATTCGTAAATCCCAGCTGAGCTGTCGGCGGACAGAGCGGTCACCGCACACTGTGCAGAGACCGCCCTGTCTTTCCTCCACTCCCCCCTATGGGGAATCGGATGAATACGGACCGTCTGTCCGTATTCATCCGATCCGATCTGCCAGATGGAAAAAAAATAGGGTTTTCTTCCGTCCGAAAAAACAGATCTTTGCATACGCGGATCTTTGCGGACGTTAGCGGATGCATCATAGGGATGCATTACAAGTCCGTACACGGACTTGTAAAAAACGGACCATTTGTCCGTACGTGTGAAAGGGCCCTAAGGCTCCATGCACACTGGAATAAAAAACGTTGCTTCTACAGGCGTTTTGTGTTCTGCCTGTAGAAGCAACTCAATGTTATCCTTTGTGTCCATACACATTAGGACATTTACAGGCATATTTTTGAGAACAATGTTTAGAGGCAGGAAAAAAAAACCTTCTCATTCGCGTTTCTGATTGGAGCTCACTGGCAGAAAAAAACATAAAACTCTCCTAAACTCGTCTAAACGTTGTACAAAAAATGCTCCATATGGACTTTTTAATAAAGTCCAGTGTGCAAGGAACCTGAAGCTCAACACACCTTACAATGTTTCGGTAATTTCCTTTAAATCTACCATCAACTATATTGTACAAACGTCTTCCTGATTGAATAGCTTAGGGAGGTCCTTGTACTACATAGTTTTGATGGTTCTAAAGTTGATTGTAATGTGACTTTATAGACTGGCCATACACTATATAATCTGATTGTACAGTCTCTGTATAATCCCCTTTGAGTATACTACAAAATCTAAACAATCCATTTCATGTCACATCAGACAAGGCCTTGCAATAGTAAGTGGTAGACCTAAAGAAGATTGTACAATCAAATTGTATTGAAGCCAGCTTTCTGTCTGTGGGTACTCTTTAACCACTTAAGGACTGCTGCATGTACATTTACGTCGGCAGAATGGCACGGACAGGCACATCAACGTACCTGTACGTGGCTGCCTTGACGTGGGTTGGGGATCTGATCGGGACCCCCCCCCCCCCGGTACATACGGCGGTCCGGTTTGCTCTAGGAGCAATCCGTGCTGAGGGGGCGGCTGTTTGTTTTGGTCCGCCCCCTCCGGATCGCTCCCAGCCAATGTGCGCGCTCCCTGCATTGTCACTTCCTCCTCCTGTGTAAACACAGGAAGGGGGAAGTGATGTAAACTCTGCTCTCTGCGGTTTTTTCAACCACCGCTGAGGAGAGATCACATCACACTGTAAGTCTGCACAACACTACACTGACACCAGTACACGCAGGCACATTAACCCCTTGCGATTACCCCCCCCCCCCAACCCCTGTCACAGTGTCACTGAATGCAGTGATCATATATGTACTGATCACTGCATTTAGTGTCAGTGTGACAAGCAGTTAGTGTTAGGTCCAGGGTAGCCCCTGTACCCCCCCTAATAAAGTTTTAACCCCTTGATCACCTCCCTAGTTAACCCTTTCACTCCCTATTGCCAGTGTCACTAAACGATCATTTTTCTGATTGCTGTATTAGTGTCGCTGTTCCCGCTAGGTAGCTATTTTTTTTTTATTGCGATTACTAAAGACATGTCGCTAAATACATTTTGGCCTAAATGTTTGACTAAAATTTAGTTTATTTAATTTTTCTTATAACAAAAAGTAAAAAATATTGATTTTTTTTCAAAAATGTCGCTCTATTTTTATATATAGCGCAAAAAATATAAATCGCAGAGGCGATCAAATACCACCAAAAGAAAGCTCTATTTGTGGGAAGAAAAGGATGTTTGGGAGCCAGGTCGCACGACCTAGCAATTGTCTGTTAAAGCGACGCAGTGCCGAATTGTAAAAATCCCTTGGGTCATTTAGCAGCATATTGGTCCGGTCCTTAAGTGGTTAACCTACACTAGTGGATGTCATGTAGTTGCTGTGAGTAATGTAGACGATCCTAGTTCACAGCTCTTACAAACTGACATCTATGTAATCAGGCACTGTACATTAATGGGACTTCTATCCACCAATCAGATTTGGTCTTTTTCTTCTCTGGATACTATAAGCCAAGTCTGGTCACAATGGGGTTCATATACTAAAACTGGAAAGTGCAAAATATGGTGCAGCTGTGCATGGCAGCCAATCGGCTTCTAACTTTGAGTTGTTCAGTTAAGTTTTGACAATAAAGCATGGAAGCTGATTGGCTACCAGTGGCGGTTCGTCCATAGAGGGCGCTGGAGCGCAGCCCCCTCTGGCTCTCACCTCCACTGAGTCTAATAACATAGATACATGCATTGCACGAATCTATGTTATTATCGTCGCTGCCACTGTTATTCAGATGGTCGGCGCTCATGTCCGGCCATCTAAATAACGCCAGCTGGTTGGCTGGAGGGAAATGTCTATCGGAGCCAACAGCTCCGATAGGCTTTCCCAGTACAGCCCTCGGGTCCCGGAAGCTTATTCTCGGAGCGCACAGACTCTATGCCCCTTGGATAAGATGACGGGCATCTCAGCCAATCAGGTTGGCCGGTTCTGGCTACCGGTAACCTGATTGGCTGAGACGCCTGTCAGTCATCGAGGGCGGGAGAAGACATCGTGGGACATGGATGCCTGACTCCAGTAAAGGTAAGTGCCGGGCGGGGGGGGGGGGGTTGAGAGCAATTTACAGGGCACAGTGGGGACAATTGGCACAGCGGCGACCATGGGCACAGTGGTGACAATGGATGGCACAGTGGCTGGTTTAATGGCATGGCACCGTGGTGACAATGGATGGCACAGTGGCTGGTTTAATGGCATGGAACAGTGGTGACAATGGATGGCATAGTGGCTGGTTTAATGGCATGGAACAGTGGTGGAAATGGATGGCACAGTGGCTGGTTTAATGGCATGGCACCGTGGTGACAATGGATGGCACAGTGGCTGGTTTAATGGCATGGAACAGTGGTGACAATTGATGGCACAGTGGCTGGTTTAATGGCATGGAACAGTGGTGACAATTGATGGCACAATGTCTGGTTTATTGGCATGGCACCGTGGTGACAATTGATGGCACAGTAGCTGGTTTAATGGCATGGAACAGTGGTGACAATTGATGGCACAGTGGCTGGTTTAATGGCATGGCACCGTGGTGACAATTGATGGCACAGTGGCTGGTTTAATGGCATGGCACCGTGGTGACAATTGATGGCACAGTGGCTGGTTTAATGGAATGGAACAGTGGTGACAATTGATGGCACAGTGGCTGGTTTAATGGCATGGAACAGTGGTGACAATTGATGGCACAGTGGCTGGTTTAATGGCATGGCACAGTGGTGCGAATTGATGGAACAGTGGCTGCATTTGATGGCATGGCACAGTGGTGCAAATTGATGGCACAGTGGCTGCGTTTGGGCACAGTGAGACTGCATTTTTTTTTCCTTTGCGCCCCCCCCCAAAAAATGTTGAGCACCAGCCACCACAATGGCTACCATGTACAGTTGCACCAGATTTTGCACATGCCAATCCACCCCTATGGCTGTCTCCATTTATATAGTGAATGCATTTTGAATGACCTTGTTAAATAAAGGAGCAGAAACTGCAGAAATCAAACCGATGAGCTAACATGGAAAACAGAAGGAAAATTAAAGCCGGGTGCCCTTTGTTAGAGTTTCCCAGATTTGAAGGTGAAAGTTGATTGGGATGCAGCAACAGCTTCAGTTCTTTGGATTTCCTCACTGACTGTTTTACAGAGAGAGCTGGATCAGGCTGTATATTGGCAGTAGAAGGGTTAAGGGCAGGGGTAGGACAATCCTGGCACTGTGTAGAGATGTGTCATGTGACCAGGTCACCAGTGCTGCCACCTTTGTCCCTGTGTGCGCAGACTCCCTATCTCCTCATATGCTGCATGCAGGGTGACAGCTGTCTGGGGGTAAAGAGCCAGTATATGGAGAGATGATGATGCCGGTGGCGCCATGTTATATGCTGGCACTTGTCTCTTCATGCCACTGTCATCTAATGTCACTCCTCACTTATCTCATACAGCAGATGAGGGGGAGGATGGATAATAGCCTCCACCACTTCATTCCAATGTCCCAGTGTACAGTATCTTGCATGTCATGTTAGCATCACCCTCTATGTACCAGTGTCACCCACTTCTGCAACACAGGTGCCCGCTGTCATGTAGATCTCACTGTGCTTGTGTATACAGAATACAAATGAGCCATCATTTCCTAGGGATGATCAGACTGGACCCCTTCCTACACCTGTCTGGTGTAAAGATATCCTCATATAGAGAGGTTACCCAATACCCCTGATAGGTGCCCATACCTGTACATATCAAATAATCAATTGCTGCAATTATTCCATACATTAGAACGTATTTATTTCATAGTATTTTACTAAGATTTGTTGGCTTTATTGCACGGTCATATTCAGCTTATTTCACTATGTAACATGTATCCCCTGTGTCCTGAGATCCCAGGGAAAGTCACCTAAATGGGGTGAGACTTACTAATAACACTCACAAGTGTCTACATAGAAAATACATTTATGTAGCATTGCTGTGCTGCCCCATGATAGCTGGCATGTTGGGCAAACTGAGGCACCACGAGGACTTTTGGTAGTTTTCTTGTCTGTGATTGCTAGACAGGTTAGCTTTATGTCGGGCAATTCCCTACTACTATTATTTACTGGAATATGGATCTATTCCTACGTGGATGCGATGAAAAACTACTTGTTTAAAATCATCTGAATATATTATATAGTATTTTTTCTGTATTTCTCTGAGAGAAAACATTGTTACCACTAATATACATACAGAACAATATCAAAATAGATGTTCAGAGAGATAGGGAGATAGAAAGAGAGGGAGATAGAAAGAGAGGGAGATAGAAAGAGAGGGAGATAGAAAGAGAGGGAGATGGAAAGAGAGGGAGATGGAAAGAGAGGGAGAGATAAGAAAGAGAGGGAGAGATAAGAAAGAGAGGGAGATAGAAAGAGACGGAGAGATAAGAAAGAGACGGAGAGATAAGAAAGAGACGGAGAGATATGAAAGAGACGGAGAGATATGAAAGAGACGGAGAGATATGAAAGAGACGGAGAGATAAGAAAGAGACGGAGAGATAGAGAGATAGTCTAGCAGGAGAGTGGGTAGAGGTGGAAGTGCACACCAGAACCCAAACAATAGAGTGCACTGGATGCAGAATTATTGGATTTATTACTTTAAATCTTATAATATTAAAATGAAAAAAATGCATGTCACTTATATTTTACATGTACATTTATCTTAGATTTTATAGTAATTTCCTATAAGTAACTCCTCCATGTTGATAATTGATTGATTAAACTATAGCAATGTAGAGCTGCTTATTATAATTGAATTATAGTCACTGTATATAAAGTACATTTACTATAAAATAATTAAATTCACTGTATATAAAGTACCTTTACTAAAAAAAAAAAATTCACTTTATATAAAGTATCTTTTATAAAGAATTATTTTTACTGTAGATAAAGTACCTTTTATAAATATGTTCACTGTGTATAAATTACGGTTTACTATAAATGAATGATATTCACTGTATTAAAGGTACTTTTACTATAAATTATATTCGCTGTAAATAAGATACCTTTACTATAAATCCACTGTTTATACGGTACCTTTATTAGAAATTAATTAAATTCACGGTATCTAAAGTACCTTTTATAATGAATTATATTCACTGTATATAAAGTACCTTTTATAAATATGTTCACTGTATATAAATTACCGTTTACTATAAATGAATTATATTCACTGTATTAAAGGTACCTTTACTATAAATTATATTCACTTTATATAAGATACCTTTATTAGAAATGAATTATATTCACTGTATATAAGGTACCTTTTTTAGAAATGAATTATATTCACTGTATATAAAGTACCTTTACTAAAAATGAATTGTATTCATTGTATATAAGTTTCCTATATTAACTAGACATGAGAGATCTGGCCTGAATTTTTTCCCCCATGGGAAATGGTAATTTGCCACACTTTATACACACACGTATTACTACACAAATGATCTTTGTCTGTACTTTTATATAGTTGCATTTAATATAAATATAAGAAGTGTCTCAGTGTTTGAGTATTGTATAGAGACATTGGTGTCCCGGTATGCCATCATACCACCTACTAGCCAGGCAGGTGCAGAATGCTGTATAATGCCATATACATGTCTAATGGCATATAGAATAATTCCAGATGCTGGGGTACAGAATCGATTGTTCTTTGTGAGATTTCTATACTTACTACACTGTTTAATGAAATCTATTTGATGTTTATAACATCAACATTTCTGTATCGTGTAGCACCCAGATGTAAATGTAGAAACTCGATGTATTCTTAAAATGAATACAGTAATCCTAACGCACAATGATTAGATGAAGATACTAACAGTCTAATGTCACAATTGCCTTCCTGTGCCCAAAAAACTGTGCCCCTTTCAGATGTGGCATCCCTGCCCTGGGGATCACCCTGGTCCTGGTGGGAGATGTGAGCCTTGATGTCTCTGTCTGTGTTACAGGTCCAGTGGTGCTGAGCACCCCAGCACAGCTCATTGCACCCATCGTGGTGGCCAAAGGCACCCTCTCCATCACCACCACTGAAATCTACTTCGAAGTAGATGAAGAAGACCCCAGCTTCAAGAAGATCGACCCCAAAGTGAGTACATTTTGTATATATAGTGTGTGTGTGTGTGTGTGTGTGTGTGTATGCGCTGCATTAACCTAACAAACTAAAATATTCCCAAAAGTTTATACATAAATGTGAACAGTATTGTAGCTTTAGTGCAGCCATTTATTTTTAGTTTGATTATAAACACTGATATGCCCCCCTATATTTTACATATTATCTAAAATATTGTAATTATAAAAAAATATATATTATAAGTATTAAAATTAAAGACATATATTTAGTAATACATCTGACATATGCAGTATATGTAATTTGTATTCATGTCAAACATTTTAGGACGTTTTTCCATTTATTTTTATTTCTAAATACATTTTTTAATATTTTTGATGCATCACACATTTGTCGGCATTTATTTGGGCTCTATAGTATAAAAAAAAGTTAAGATATAATAGTGATGAACACATGGGGAGTATTTTTGTATCCATTATGGAATTTTGTGATGTGCAGTTATTGAAAAAAATGTAAACAGCGTTTTCGACCCAGTAAATAAAGTCGTGTAATATTAGGATAATTAAAATGTATTTGTTCTTCCGTATTATAAAAAAAAAAATACAAATGTCATTTAAGGGATCTATAATAAAGTCCTAAGAAACATTAAATATGTATTTTTAAAATCGACCTAAACGTTTCAGTTTGGTTGTGCAATAAAAGTGCTGTTTTTGTTTAAATTGTATTACTAAATACAATTTTAATAACGTTTTCGGTAAGCAATTGTTTGCCCGAGTGGTTTTTTTTGTTTTTTTTTTTAATTTTAATAATAATTATGTTTTAATAATGCATGGATTGTGGAGTTTTGTGTTTTACATTTATTTTAATAATAGAAAAAAAAAATATGTATACGTATAAAACATAAATAGAAAAATAGTGTGCTTTTAATATCTACATCGATTTTGTTTTAGGAATATGAACAAATAATTCTTAATTGGAGTTTATTTTTTCTGTAGTAAAAGGTAGTTTCTCTGCAAGTATAGATTTTTCAGAATATATTACTTTTTTTTTTAAATACTTTATTGCTATTACCTTATTCATTATTTAGTTATTACAAATCCAATTACATTCAGTGATTAGTGTTGTTTGTGTATATTGTATCTTAGACAAAACATTTTAAATGTTGGTTTATCTCAGTGGCCGTAAATAAATGAATGCACTAATTAGTAGCAATTATCCTTTGTGTATGTGACAGTTGTTGTTGTCCTTACAGTTGTTGTGTATTGTTGCTCCTGTATACATGATCGGCCACGTTTTTTCTCCATTTCTGAAAGTGAAAGTATCTTCGTATTGGATAATATAATAAAAATAACACGCAATTCTATATTTTTTAGGTCATTTATTACATTTTCATTAAATTAAAATTGGCAACAGTTTTTTTGTTTTAAATCTAAAATCACAGAAGTCATTAAATCCAGTGTATCTCAAGTGCATTTTCCAAATATATAGAATTCAAAGCGCCATCTAAAAAAAAAAAAAAAAATTCAAATTTCATTTGAATATATTTAAATAACATTTCAAGTATATTTATGGAATGTTAAGAATAGAACGAGCATTCTGAAACAAACAAAAAGTCAAAATGTAAACTTCGGAGTCCTGACACTGTTTATAGACATGAGAAAAGCTACCTTGTATCTTCAGAGCAGAATCTGTTGTGTTATATCCAAAAGGGAAATGCAAACTTCACCAGATCACAGAACAACAAACAACCACAACCTCAAAGACACTGCGAGTCACAAGATTTGGGGGTGATAGAAAAAAGGTGGGGGGGGGGGGGTTTGTTCGGGTGGCAGATCCAGAGCTTCTTGTGATTATAATCCAGGTTCAGGGGAGGGCGATGGAGCCATTGATTTTCAGACATGGAAATCGTATTAATAAAATAGGTCAGGCAGAAATGAATTCTTGCTCTGTCAACCTTCCTTTGTTTAAAGGAGCATAAAAAACTGTATCCATCTAAAATCCTTTTTTAGTATAAAAAAAAATTGTATCCATCTAAAATCAGATTGGGGGGGAGTGCAGTGCTTAACGGGACAGAGCCTGTTGGCCTCAGTGCCATGGAAGGGGGAAGGGGGGGTGTTGTAGTCCATATGAATGAAGTTTCTAGTGCCCATGGGAGGTTTATGAGGTTCTCCAGGCTCAAGGATATGGAAAGGAGGGGTGTATTCCAGGTGAATAGGTGTGTATGCCATGGGAGCTCTTGGGACATGAAAGGATGAGGGGGGTGCCAGGTGAATGACTTTTTCACCTGGGTAGGTAGGTTTGTATTCAAAGTGAAGGATGTTTTCACTTGAGTGGGTGGGATTGTATAGGTAAATGAGTTGCCCAGTGTCCATGTGAGCTTCTAGATCTCCTCCAGGATCCTGCAACATGGGGGTTGTACCAGGTGAATAAAGTTTTCTCCTGGGTAGGTAGGTTTGTATTCCAGGTGGATGAAGTGCTGGGACATGGAAGGGTGGGTAGGTTTATGTACTAGGTAAAGTGTCCATGGGAGCTTTTAGGTTCTCTAGGCTCTTGGGACATGGAAGGGTGGGTAAGGAGGAAGGTGAATGAAGTGCCCATGGGAGCCTTTAGGTTCTCTAGGCTCTTGGGACATGGAAGGGTGGGCAGGGAGGTTTTAATGCCAGGTAAATGAAGTGCCTAGTGTCCATGAACAATTTTAGAGGTTCTCTAGGTTCTTGGGACATGGAAGGGTGGGTAAGGAGGTTTGTATACAAGGTGAATGAAGTGCCCATGGGAGCCTTTAGGTTCTCTAGGCTCTTGGGACATGAAAGGGTGGGTGGTGAGTTTGTCTACCAGGTAAATGATGGTTTCACCTGGTGGGTAGGTTTGTATTCCAGGTAAATGTAGTGGCTAGTGTCCATGAGAACTTTCAGAGATTATCCAGGCCCTGGGGGACATGAAAGGTGTGGGGGGGGGGGGGGTGTCATATGCCAGGTAAATGAAGGTTTAATCTGGGTGGGTAGGTTTTGTATTCCAAGTCCATGAGAACTTTGAGATTATCCAGGCTCTGGGGGACATGAAAGGTGGGGGGGTTTATATGCCAGGCGAATGAAGGTTTCACCTGGGTGGGTAGGTTTTGTATTCCAAGTCCATGAGAACTTTGAGATTATCCAGGCTCTGGGGGACATGAAAGGTGGGGGGGTTTATATGCCAGGCGAATGAAGGTTTCACCTGGGTGGGTAGGTTTTGTATTCCAAGTCCATGAGAACTTTGAGATTATCCAGGCTCTGGGGGACATGAAAGGTGGGGGGGGGGGGGTTTATATGCCAGGCGAATGAAGGTTTCACCTGGGTGGGTAGGTTTTGTATTCCAAGTCCATGGGAGTTTTTAGAGCTTCTCCAGGCTCTTGGGGTTGGTGAGGATCTCCCGTGCCAGCCTCCAGGTCTGCTTAGCGGCGTTCTCCAGGGAGGAGTGGGGTTTGCCCTGGAAGAGGTCCAGGTTGGGCAGGAAGTAGTGTGGGCACCTCCGGCACTGCAGGCAGGAGATAAGTTGGAGGAGGATGCCATTGAGCCGGTCCCCTAGGCACGCCTCGTCCCAGTCCGACTCCCGGGGGTGCTTTTCACACTCGTAGGAGACCAGAGTCTTCATATTGTAGTTGTTGAGGGGTTGCCCGGGTAGTTCCAGGTGCCGGTCCCGGAGGGTTTTCAGCAAGGACAGACATTTCTTCCTACAGCCGCCTAGTTGTAGCCGGTTCTCGGCCTCAGCAAACTGTAGCACCCAGGCATCGCTCTCCGCCGAGCTCTGCTTACCGGCTAGGGTATGGCACTCCTTGGACAGAAGGTTGAAGCCCTCCGCCTTGACCTCAGCCACCCGGTTGGGACCCGGCCAGGGGATGTGGGGTAAGGGCCAGTGGGCAGCACTGCGGGGCCAGATGCCGGTACATTTGAAGGCTGGGGTGATCTGCACCACATAGCGGTCCCGGATCCTTAGTTTGACCTCGCTGGTGTCGGCCACCATCTTCACCACGTCCCGGTAGCTGCACTTGTCCACCGCCTGGGCCACCAGGGTCTGGAAACGGGAGCGGATCTTCCTGGCGGACAGGTAACCGGAGGCGGTGATGAACTCCACCCACAAGGACATGCTTCTCTTCCGACCATCGCTCAGCTTCAGCACCGCACAGCCCGGCAGGGAACCGTCATCCACGAAGTTAAAGACCCCCATCTGGTTAAGGTAGAGGACCACCTCGAACTCGGTGGGGGAGATGACCTCCAGGCCCTCGTATCGGTTGTCCATCTCATTGAGGGAACTGATAAAGCGGGGCTCCTGTACCTCCACCTCCTTCAACACATCGGACACCACCTTACACACCTCCCGGATGGTCTTAGAGATGGCCGCCTTCCTGGCCTGGCACTTCTCGTTGTAGTACTTGTTCAGGTGGTACACCAGCTTGGCCTGGGCAGCGATCATATTGGGGCAGAGATCCGGGTTATACACCGGAGTCTCACAGTAAGCCGACGGATCCAAGGCGGCGGCTGCTGGGGAAGGAGCCAACTTTAAGGAGAAGAGCCGGGGGGCCCGGGCTGGAGTCAGGACTGGGCAAAGGGGGGGCTCCTCCGATTAGGATGGCATGGAAAGGATATTGCCTGAGCGGCCCCTCCTCCGGAGCTTGAGAGCACAGGAGAGGGAGGGAGGGAGGGGGGCTGTAGTCCAAGCACGGTCCTGCCGGGGAGAGAGGACACTCTACACGCTCTATGGAGTCTACACTACACAGCCGTTCATATAAAGGCAGGGCCAGGAGAGCGGCCAATCGCCATCAGCACAGGCTCCGCCTTCTACCGGATCACCAAAAGATCTGTCTGTGTGTATGGAGAGAAGAGCAAGGTGGGCACTCCCACCCATGAGGACCTGTCACCTAGGAGGACCTGTCACCATCCATATATGGATGTCACTTCACCATGGACTCTCACTGGCTGCATTCTACAGACTGTCTACTCTGCCTGTCTACTTATCATGGAGGGGGATTTACCCCCCATATCTAATATATAATATGTGTGTAATCTCATAGGATCCTCATCACACCGGATTACACCGTCATCTGCCAATCCCTTCTATAAACACTATCTCTGTGTGTGAGAGATCTCCGATCAGATGGGTGGAATACATAGAGACACGTGTCTTCAATCATATCTGTCTGTCTGTCTATCTATCTATCTATCTATCTATCTATCTATCTATCTATCTATCTATCTATCTATCTATCTATCTATCTATCTATGTATCTATCTATGTATCTATCTATCTATCTATCCATGATTACTTTATCTCTCCATCTGATTCATCCATCGAATTGGTCCATCTACCTTTCTCTGATTTGTTTCTTTCTCTATCTATCTATCTAATTGATATTTTTATGATTTATTTATCTCAATTGGTCGATCTATCGAATTGGTCCTTCTATCTGATCTTTATCTATCTCTCTCTCTTATATATATATATAATGTATCTATTTATTCCCCCCATCTCTCTCTGATTTTTATCAAATGTTTCTAATTATTCATGATTTATCTACCTCTCTAATTGGTCCATCTATCTGATCTCTCTCTCCCCCTCCCTCCCTCCCTCTCTCTCTCTCTCTCTCTCATTTATCTATATATCTCCCATCTCTCTCTCTCTCTCTCTCTCTCTCTCTCTCTCTCTCTCTCTCTCTCTCTCTCTTTTTTATATATTTTTTTCTAATTATCCATGATATATCTACCCATCGAATTTTAAAAGTTCCTTTTATTTCTGACCCCCTTCTCTCTCTCATATCCTATCTATCTATCTATCTATCTATCTATCTATCTATCTATCTATCTATCTATCTATCCATGATTTATCTATCCCTCTCTAATTGATCGATTTGACCATTGAATTCTGTCTATCTGCCTGTCTGTCTAGCTCTTTCTTTATTTATTATTTATTTATTTATTTTATTTATGTCTAACCTCTCTCCCTCTCTCTCTCTCTCTCTCTCTCTCTCTCTCTCTCTCCTCTCCTCCGGATTCATCTATCCAACCTGTCGATCTATCTCCGATTGATCTATATCTCTATGATTATCTCGGATCGATGGATCTATCTGGTTTATTTATCTATTTTTTCTATCTAATTGATCCATCTATCCATTTCTCTAAATAGTCGATTCGTTGAATTGGTCCATCTATGGTCTCTCTCTCTCTATTTCTCTCATCTGTCTATCCCTATCTGATCTACAGTGTCTGTTTCTAACCACCCCCCCCCCCCCCATCTGATATATCCATCTCAGTTTTCTAATTGATATATCCATGATTTATCTATTTCTCTAATCGATCCGTGTATCTATAATTCCTCTCTCTCTCTCATCTATATGAGTATAATATATATATATATATATATTAGTGACGTAGGCAGTGTATGGATAATGGACACGTGTGGGGATATGATGTAGATGTTCTCTAATGTACGATGTAGGATAAATCTGCCCTCACACCTATAAACCGATTAGATTGTCTGCAATGTTGTAAAGACTTGATGTGTCAATTAGTGACGAGTGTAGTGATAAATCTGATGGGTGTGCAATGTTGTAGATGTTCTCTAATGTGTGTAGATCAGTGATCGGTTCCCCCTAATTGGGATGTGTGTTGTGTTTGTCGGTGGATCAGTGATCGGTGGGGATCCCTGTATGTGACAGCTTTTATGTCGGTGAGATCGGTTCCCCCTAATTGGGATGTGTGTTGTGTAATGTCGGTGAGATCAGTGATCGGTTCCCCCCTAATTGGGATGTGTGTTGTGTTATGTCGGTGAGATCAGTGATCGGTTCCCCCTAATTGGGATGTGTGTTGTGTTATGTCGGTGAGATCAGTGATCGGTTCCTCCTAATTGGGATGTGTGTTGTGCAATGTCGGTGAGATCAGTGATCGGTTCCCCCTAATTGGGATGTGTATTGTATAATGTCGGTGAGATCAGTGATCAGTTCCTCCTAATTGGGATGTGTGTTGTGCAATGTCGGTGAGATCAGTGATCGGTTCCCCCTAATTGGGATGTGTGTTGTATAATGTCGGTGAGATCAGTGATCGGTTCCTCCTAATTGGGATGTGTGTTGTGCAATGTCGGTGAGATCAGTGATCGGTTCCCCCTAATTGGGATGTGTGTTGTATAATGTCGGTGAGATCAGTGATCGGTTCCTCCTAATTGGGATGTGTGTTGTGCAATGTCGGTGAGATCAGTGATCGGTTCCCCCTAATTGGGATGTGTGTTGTGTAATGTCGGTGTGATCAGTGATCGGTTCCCCCTAATTGGGATGTGTGTTGTGTAATGTCGGTGCGATCAGTGATCGGTTCCTTCTAATTGGGATGTGTGTTGTGTTATGTCGGTGAGATCAGTGATCGGTTCCCCCTAATTGGGATGTGTGTTGTGTTATGTCGGTGAGATCAGTGATCGGTTCCTCCTAATTGGGATGTGTGTTGTGTAATGTCGGTGAGATCAGTGATCGGTTCCCCCTAATTGGGATGTGTGTTGTGTTATGTCGGTGAGATCAGTGATCGGTTCCTCCTAATTGGGATGTGTGTTGTGTAATGTCGGTGAGATCAGTGATCGGTTCCCCCTAATTGGGATGTGTGTTGTATAATGTCGGTGCGATCAGTGATCGGTTCCCCCTAATTGGGATGTGTGTTGTGTAATGTCGGTGAGATCAGTGATCGGTTCCCCCTAATTGGGATGTGTGTTGTGTTATGTCGGTGAGATCAGTGATCGGTTCCCCCTAATTGGGATGTGTGTTGTGTAATGTCGGTGTGATCAGTGATCGGTTCCCCCTAATTGGGATGTGTGTTGTGTAATGTCGGTGAGATCAGTGATCGGTTCCCCCTAATTGGGATGTGTGTTGTGTAATGTCGGTGAGATCAGTGATCGGTTCCCCCTAATTGGGATGTGTTGGTGTAATGTGTCGGTGTGTGCTAATGTCCCCCTTGATGTAGAGGGATGGATGGAGGATCTCCCCCTAATTGGGATGTGTGTTGTGTAATGTCGGTGCTGTGCCTGTGATGTAGAGGGATGGATGGATGGATCTCCAGACTGTCACCTCCATGCTCATCCTCAGGAGATCTTCTTATCGATGTTGTGTCTCCAGCTGTCACATGGAGGGTGTATACACCCTGACATCACACCTACCTACCCCATGTGTCCGGACCATGCCTTCTCCATCTCTATCATCACATCGGGGAGAGTACACAGTACACACGCGATAGAGGACAGGATTTCATTCAGTATTTATCAAATAAAAGGATTTCATCTTATCAGTGTTATTTATAAAGTTATTCTGGTGGATTTCCAGCAGCTGTCATGCAGGAATACAGACCCTGGCAGATTGTATATAAAGATTGTATATGTGATGGCATATATCAACATATGTTATGGGGGGGGGGGGGGGGGTCACACACTTCTAGATTGTATATAATGGTGTATCAAAATATTGTAGAGGGGGGATCACACTTCTATTGTGTATACTGGTATATCAGAGTATTGTATAGGGGGGGTCACACACTTCTATTGTGTATACTGGTATATCAGATATTGTATAGGGGGGGTCACACACTTCTATTGTGTATACTGGTATATCAGAGTATTGTATAGGGGGGGTCACACACTTCTATTGTGTATACTGGTATATCAGAGTATTGTATAGGGGGGGTCACACACTTCTATTGTGTATACTGGTATATCAGAGTATTGTATAGGGGGGTCACACACTTCTATTGTGTATACTGGTATATCAGAGTATTGTATAGGGGGGGTCACACACTTCTATTGTGTATACTGGTATATCAGAGTATTGTATAGGGGGGGGTCACACACTTCTATTGTGTATACTGGTATATCAGAGTATTGTATAGGGGGGTCACACACTTCTATTGTGTATACTGGTATATCAGAGTATTGTATAGGGGGGTCACACTTCTATTGTGTATACTGGTATATCAGAGTATTGTATAGGGGGGTCACACTTCTAAATTGTATTGGTATATCAGAGTATTGTATAGGGGGGTCACACACTTCTATTGTGTATACTGGTATATCAGAGTATTGTATAGGGGGGGTCACACACTTCTATTGTGTATACTGGTATATCAGAGTATTGTATAGGGGGGGGTCACACACTTCTATTGTGTATACTGGTATATCAGAGTATTGTATAGGGGGGTCACACACTTCTATTGTGTATACTGGTATATCAGAGTATTGTATAGGGGGGTCACACACTTCTATTGTGTATACTGGTATATCAGAGTATTGTATAGGGGGGTCACACTTCTAAATTGTATTGGTATATCAGAGTATTGTATAGGGGGGGTCACACTTCTAAATTGTATTGGTATATCAGAGTATTGTATAGTGGGCTCACACACATCTAGACTGTACATCATGGCATATCAGAGTATTGTATGGGGGGGGGGGGGGTCATGCACTTCTAGATTGTATGATGGTATCAGTATATTGTACAATTGTAGATTGTATCATGTTATCAGTATAGTACAATGAGGGGGGTCACACACATGGTGTATCAGTATGGTGGGTTCACACTTCTAGATGGTTGTGGGGGGAGGAGGGGGTCACACACTGGTAGATTGTATATAATGGTATAGATCAGTATATTGTAGTATTGGTAAATAGGACAGGCCAGTTATGTAGGGTGCAGTTGATACAATCACATGTACATTGATGATGGTGATGATCTGTGTACAGTCGGTGATACATTGTTGTGGGGGGGGGGGGTGTAGATGAGGTGTAATTGATGGTGATCTGTGTACAGTCGGTAATACATTGTTGTGGGGGGGGGGGGGGTGTAGATGAGGTGTAATTGATGGTGATCTGTGTACAATCGGTGATACAATTGTTGGGGTAGATTGTGGGTGGGGTGTAGATGAGGTGTAATTGATGGTGATCTGTGTACAGTCGGTGATACATGTGTTGTGGGGGGGGGTGTAGATGAGGTGTAATTGATGGTGATCTGTGTACAGTCGGTGATACATTGTTGTGGGGGGGGGGGGTGTAATTGATGGTGATCTGTGTACAGTCGGTGATACATTGTTGTGGTGGGGGGGGGGTGTAATTGATGGTGATCTGTGTACAGTCGGTGATACATTGTTGTGGTGGGGGGGGGGGGGTGTAGATGAGGTGTAATTGATGGTGATCTGTGTACAGTCGGTGATACATTGTTGTGGGGGGGGGGTGTAGATGAGGTGTAATTGATGGTAATCTGTGTACAGTCGGTGATACATTGTTGTGGGGGGGGGGTGTAATTGATGGTGATCTGTGTACAGTCGGTGATACATTGTTTGGTGGGGGGGGGGTGTAATTGATGGTGATCTGTGTACAGTCGGTGATACATTGTTTGGTGGGGGGGGGGGTGGATGGGTGTAATTGATGGTGATCTGTGTACAGTCGGTGATACATTGTTGTGGGGGGGGGGGTGGATGGGTGTAATTGATGGTGATCTGTGTACAGTCGGTGATACATTGTTGTGGGGGGGGGGGTGTAATTGATGGTGATCTGTGTACAGTCGGTGTACGGTGATCTGTGTACAGTTGATACATTGTTGTGGGGGGGGGTGTAATTGATGGTGATCTGTGTACAGTCGGTGATACATTGTTGTGGGGGGGGGGGTGTAATTGATGGTGATCTGTGTACAGTCGGTGTACGGTGATCTGTGTACAGTTGATACATTGTTGTGGGGGGGGGTGTGTAATTGATGGTGATCTGTGTACAGTCGGTGTACGGTGATCTGTGTACAGTCGGTGTTGTTGGTGTGTGGGGGGGGGGGTCGGTTGGGGGGGGGGGTGTAATTGATGGTGATCTGTGTACAGTCGGTGATACATTGTTGTGGGGGGGGGGGGGGTGTAATGATGATGGTGATCTGTGTACAGTCGGTGATACATTGTTGTGGGGGGGGGGGGGGGGGTGTAATTGATGGTGATCTGTGTACAGTCGGTGTACGGTGATCTGTGTACATTGTTGATACATTGTTGTGGGGGGGGGGGTGTAATTGATGGTGATCTGTGTACAGTCGGTGATACATTGTTGGTGGGGGGGGGGGGGTGTAGATGAGGTGTAATTGATGGTGATCTGTGTACAGTCGGTGATACATTGTTGTGGGGGGGGGGGTGTAGATGAGGTGTAATTGATGGTGATCTGTGTACAGTCGGTGATACATTGTTGCAGTGAAGTGGACAATGTCCTCGCACAGGGTGATACGTCGTCCTGGTGGAGCGGCTCGTACATTGTGTTACAATGGAGTACTAGATGTGTACAGTAGTCGTTGATACATTGTTGCGGACGGTGAATGAGGCTGTCAGTGAATCAGCAGAGCGCCGCGCGCCCCCGACTAGCGTACTCCAGGCGGCGCGCGCTCACGATGACTCGTGTGTGTGTGTGTGTCTTGTGCGCGCTCTCCTCGCTGTGCGGTGTGCGCGCTCTGGGCTCCTAACCGGCCGCCGCACTCACCTCCCGTCTCCTAGCAACCGCCAGTGGTTGTTAACCCTCCCGACACCCAGTCGCTTTTCTCCCCCTCTGTACAATCCTCAGAGTAGAGGGGCACAATGGGCACGTACCCAATACACCCTTCTGCTATAGAGCCGGCCCCGGGATTGGATCCTCTCCCCATTATTATTTCCATACATCCTTACCGAACAACCCAAATCCATTATTTGGAATTCTATGCATTTTGTTTTATTTACAATTTTTTTCACCTCGCACAATATTTATTATGATCATTCCTATAATAATAATAATAATAATAATAATAATGTGTGTTGCCCGGGTGAAAAGTTGCTGTGAATTCTGAAATCAGTAATTCCAGTGCCTGGAGCCAATTGTGCCTGGTTGCCTAGCAACCCCTCCATTATAGCCCAGCAAATGTCATATGAAGTCATTTTATGAAATAGAAAACAAATGGGAAGGAATTGCTCCCAGGCCGTGTTTTCTTTTTGTTGTTGCATATTGTATTTGTATAAAGGAGACTTTCATTGCAGATCATGTAATACTGGAGACTAAAATAATGTGTAATATCCTCATAGGGGAGACAAACCCAATTCTGGGCGATTATCACCTACAAAATAAATACAACCCATTCTTATATGTCCGATTCTAATAGATTTATATTTAATTTTCTTCTAAAAATAGAAATGTGAGGTTGGGGGGATCAGCAGAGCCTGGAGGGGTTATGTGGGGGTTGTACCCGGACACACTCTACTAAAGGAAACAATTTTCAGAGATGAGGGCAGGAAAGGTCACCATGTAGACAGGAATACAATAAGTGAGAAGAATTCTGCATGAAGGCAATCCTGACATGTGGGCACGCATCTCCCTTCAACTATTCCCTTTACATGCCCACCGTCCTTCCTTCTACTACGCCATATGATGGTCTACCAGCAACACACCATATCATACAATAAGAATACACACAATACACAATATTTTATGTATGTGTGTATATGCATACTTAAAAAATAAATGAAAACAATGTACATTTAAATATATTAATATCAATTATAATACATTATATAGATATATTAGCTTTTTCCACTCTGATATAGTTAGTTTAGTTATTTTTATTTTTATATATATAGATAGATCTACATATATAATATCTATCTATATATATATATATCTATATATCTATCTATCTATCTATCTATCTATCTATCTATCTATCTATCTATCTATCTATCTATCTATCTATCTATCTATCTATATATATATATAGATATCTATATATATATATATAGATAAGATATATATATATATATATATATATATATATCTATATATATATATATATATATATATATATATATAGATATCTATATAGATATATATATATATATATATATAGATATCTATCTATCTATCTATATCTAGATCTCTCTCTATATATATATATATATTATATATATATATATATATATATATATATATATATATAGATCTAGATATATAATATATATCTATTTATATCGATATAGATCTACATATATATATATATATATATATATATATATATATATATAGATCTATCTATCTATATATATATACACACTTAAAATTATTGCGTACACTTATTTTTCTTTAACTTGGTTATATATATAATTTTTTTTCTAATCCTGTATAACCAAGTTAAAGAAAAATAAGTGTACGCAATTATTTTAAGTGTGTGTGTACTGTATATGCAAACATATTTATATATTTTTTAAACTTTTATTATTATGAATATATATATATATATATATATATATATATATATATATATATATATATATATATATATATATATATATATATTCTAATCCCACATTGCAATGTTCAAGTAAAATAAGTTCACACAATTATTTTAAGTGTACATGCATAAGTAATTATATACTTTTATTTTATATATATATAATATATATATATATATATATATATATATATATATATATATAGATGTGTATATATATATATATATATATATATATATATCTAATCCTACATTTGCATTGCTGCTTTCCAGTAAAAAAAAGTGCACACTGATTTCAAGTGTGTTATTATTAATAATATACAGGTTTTATTTAGCGCTAACAGTTTGCTTAGCGCTTAGCAAAATAAAGGCAGACATTACAGTTACATTACAATTTGGTACAAGAGGAATCTGAGGGCCCTGCTCAATGAAGCTTACAATCTTAAAATAAATAAATATATATATATATATATATATATATATATATATATATATATATATATACTTTTATTATACATTTATAAAAATGTAATCCTGCATCACCGTGTTCCAGTAAATAGGTGCACACAGTTATCTTAAGTGTGTGTTTATGCTTAAGTGTGTGTGATATATATATATATATAATATTTATTTATATATATATATATATTTTTATTATGAGATGTGTGTTTTTTTCTTCTTCATCCTGAATTACACAATGCTGTGATGATATGATGATTAAAGCATTGTGCAGACTGTTTTATTTTCTTTGTATGTGTCTTTTATTATTCATGGATGTGCCTTTTATAAAGAAACATGTTTAATTTTGAATTTAAAGGAAAAAATATTAATATTGTTTTTAGTCTTCCTTATGTTAAGAAAATAAAAATATTTTAGTCTTGAAAACATATAAAAGGGTATATAATACTTTCTGTTATTTATAACCATAGTTGACACTTTTTGATTTGGGCAACTTTTTTTTCTGTCTTTCTTTTTTTTTTAACTGACATGCTTACATGTTTGTGTTGGGGCATTTACACTAAGGCACATTTTCTAGAAATTAAAGTTGGAATTTATAGGCTTTTTATTATTTTGTATTTATGAGCATCAATCCTGCATTTAAATTGATATCTTTATTTTTTTTTATTTTTTTTAGTAGATCATTGCACAGGATTAAAATGTCCCCAGAATGCATCTGTTGGTAGGAATGAGCATACGTAGACTTTGTGGTGTTCACTTTAGTGGGTAAAAAGCCACATGTGTTACAAATAAAATAAATACATTTATAAAAAAAAAAAAATTCTTAGAAGCTAGATGAATGATTTTTGTTGTGCTTTGAGACAGCCGAGTACAAAAATAAAAACCTAATTAATTGCTCCTCTTCTTGAGGCATTTTCATTTCTCACTTGCAATATGGAATGCTTGTCAGATTTTCTGATGAATGAGTATCCTTCATTTGCATAGTTTTCACATTAACACCAAAAAAATTGTTTTATTTGAATGGAAACTAGTTTACATAATGATAGAAATCATTTCAAGTAAGCAGCAAGCACATCATTTAAATTACTTAATTTGAAAACAAAATAAGTAAACATTTCTAAATCACATGTTTTGAAAAAAAATGTAAAAATGAAGTGTAAAAGTTGCAAGTAATTTTTTATTTTTTTAGAGAGAAATATGAATTAATATAATTAGAAGTATTTTATTTTTGATCAGTGTTTTTTAGGTGATGACTTATAAAGTAATTATTAAAATGTGTTCAAAATGGTAATGTTTAGTTCCATGAGTCACATTTGTAAAATTGTAAGATGGAACCGTGTTGAAAAGACAGAACATCAGTTGTTTTGTATGGAAAAATGCATGCTAGTATGTTCTAAAAGAAGCTGTATTTGTGTAACACAGCAAAGGCAACTTAAAGGCAGGCACAGTTTCCTTGCTACTTTTTAGAAGCTGGGACACAGTGGGTGCCAGCTGTCAGAGCTTGGCTAATGATGACAAATGCCCCTCTAGATGCAGATTGGAGTGCTTGCAGGCGGCTCTCAAAGTCAGCCAGATTACCTTCCTTCAGATAGTAATTTAACCTTCTAAACTCTTATGTCACACTGAAATTACAGAGTTTAATGGTTAGCATCCGCACAGCTTATTTTGCAAAAGGAACAAAAACACATCATTTTCACGGGCAAAATTATTCAGCAATTTAATGTGAATTATAAAAAAAAAAAAAAAGGTAAGCATAGACATCCGGTAGGTCATTGGTTACACATTAGTGTATCTGCCAAGTGTGTCAGTGTCCAGATTCATTTTAAATTTTAATGGCCATGGTCATTTTGAGTAATTATCGTTTGTGTCTAGACGCAAATATAGTGCGCTCCAGATGCAATTCTGCTAAAAAAATAATAAAAGATGCTAAATCCCCAGAATTGGCACTTCTAATAGGAGACTCAATTTAAAAAAATCAAAGCGATTTCAGTCTGGTCTTTATTTTTTTCTGGAATTTATGTTTGATTTAAATTACAAATATAAAAAAAAATCAACAAATTAAATACAAATGAAACTTTTTAGGTTTTACAATTAAAATAAAAAAATAAAAAACAATATCTTACAGAAATGGTCTCCCCCTCCCTCCTCCCCCCCACTTTAAAGGAGCAAGAAAATAATGAAAAGGGTTAATCTTTTTGTTTGATCCGCTTTAATTCCACAGACCTGTTAATAAACGCTGCCATGGCTGTTTTTTTCAGCCTGCATTTAGTTGCTTGAAAGGCTATCAAATCAAGTCCAGAGCCAACACAAAAGAGACCCTTTTCATGTTTGGTTTGCCCCATCTGTGTCCTCTGGTGGTTTATGCATTAGGAGCTGTTGCCACATGAATCCAAATGTGCCAGGCAGTTGTTTTATGGACTCTCCCTGTGCGAGGAGGAGTTTATAAGTGGTCCCTTCTATTGTCTGTCACTCCCAGCTGACATTGTACATTCTGCTCACCATATTTGGTGGGTAATAATAACTAATGAAGCCTGGAACAGCCCTTGTTCAGAGTGATTTAATCTGTTCCTTGCATGGGCCTTTCTTTGTAGGTCTGTGGAATGTCCACTTGACACTCATTAGTTGGCGCATGCTTTGCATGTTCCCTATTGTCTGTATCCAGCTTTTATGGGCAAACTTTTCCTCTAGACTAGACTCAAAACAGATTATACACGTATATCAAACTATTGCTTTTACAGACTATGTGGAAATAATAATTCATTCATTCTGCCCATTGACATAAAATAAAACATTGATTTTTGGTAGTAGTGTTTTTTTCTTTTCTTTCTTCATCCTTTTTTTTTTAAGATTGCTTTTTATTTAAGTTGTTTAATTTGTATGTCCGTGCATTATCATCTGTTTCTATTTAATACCCTATTATTATAAAAAAAAAAAAAAAACTATAGAAAAAAGAAAAAGGACTACAATGAAAACAAGACTATTAAAAACTGAAAGCATAACTAAAGGCAAAACTTTTTTTTTAGCTTTGTACACAGCAGAGATGGATTAGATCACCTACTAGGTTTTTATTGCCGTCTGTGTTTCTGTAAAGCCTAGTACATATGATCAGAATATCGTACAAAAAAATACAGATTTCGAAGTGATCGTACGATAATCTGTTTATTCGTACACAGCTTTTGTCCAAAATTAGGGACAAACTTTTTGTTTAATCAGTAAAGTTTTCTTCCAAAAATACAATACAAATAGATTACATCACTTTCAAATTTATATTGTCGTACGAGAATTTTTGTACTTTAGTAACATTCGTTTTCGACATGATGACTAAAAAAATAAAAAATAAATAAACGGACAATTATTCGTACTATAATCTCATCATATCTACTAGGCTTTAGGCAGATTTATCCTCTCTATTTGTCCTGTTTACCATTATTATCAAAAGTGAAAGTAAAAGAAAATCCCAAGTTTTGGGTTGTCCCCAGAAAAGTAATAAAGGGTAAATCTTCTTCCAATGGGGACACTAGTTCTGGGGGCCCCAATGAATTCCTATAATTTTACTCTCGGAGTTTCCTCTCGCGTCCCGTTTTGGCTATGGGACAGGAAGTGAACATAAATCTCCCCAATGGAACACCGATGGAAAAAAAAAAAAAAGAAAGGGGTCATAACCCTCTCTTACTCTGTCCAAAATGAGAAAAATTAAGTTAGAAACTTCCTGGAGTTGGAGATCTTGTTAGTTCTCAATGCTTGGACAACTGCAGGTGATCATGGTTACATTCAGAGTGCATTTTTTTTATTCTGGATATGTAAATCACGACACTGAAAAACTCAATTACGTTTTCAGAAAATCCTTTTTACATAATAAGAATCGCCACCACTTGCACCTTACTTCTGGTTGGGAAGAGAGCGCACAATATCTCCCCCGAGCCCACCAGTGAGACTATGGGGTTGATTTCCTAAAGTTGGAGAGTGCAAAATCTGGTGCAGATGTGCAGAGAAACCAGTTAGCTTCCAGATTTTATTGGACAAAGCTTAATTGAATAAGCTGAAGTTAGAAGCCGATTGGCTACCATACCCAGCTTCACCAGATTTTTCACTCTCCAGTTTTGGTAAAGCAACTGAAAAAAGAATGGGTGAAACTATTGCGCTACTGGGAGTAGGTGAATGTTAAAGTAAGAAAAAATGTGATGTGCAAGCAGCTATATCTGATGGTGTTCACTGTACACAAAAGGAAAATGTAAAAAAGGGGGTGATAAGCACTACACACTGTATGTAGCGCTTATCACCCCTTTTTTACATTTAGTAAATCAACAGTTATATGTGCCAGGATGTATTGTGTACACTATGTTAGTGATGAATAATCAGAGTTTCTGCTGGTCCCTCCTCACTTTTTTTTTTTTTCAAATAATGACAATTAAAAAAATAATAATAAAAAAACTGTTCTGTACATGTTTCTACCATGTGCATATCTACTAATAATTGCGGTTGAAGAACCATCCCAGGGGATGTGTGCATGTGGCTGGGCACCATAGAGACCTGGCCCGTGACAGGTGCCACCCCAAAAAAAAGGAAGTCTGGCCTTGGAACAAAACAAAAGAATCCTTGGCTGGAAGGAACAGACAGCGCAGATTATGAATGTATAGACCAGAATACATTTAAAGTGTTATTCTGACATAAAACTATATTTAACCACTTTTACCCCATTCCTGCCTAGGCCAATTTTCAGCTTTCAGCGTTATTACACTTTGAATGACAATTCATGTAACACTGTAGCCAAATACAATTTCTAGAGCTTTCTTGTTGTGGTATTTAATCACTGCTGGGTTTTTCAATATATATTTAAAACAATTCTAAAAATTTTGAATAGAAAAAGTTTTCCTTTGACAAGTTTTGTCAAAGTAAATTTTCTCATTCATTGAGGTGCACTGATGAGGAGGCACTGATAGGCGGTATGGATAGGCAGCACTGATGAGCGGGTACTGAAAGGCAGCATTGACTGGTATCACTAATGGCCACTAATTGGTAGCACTGATTGGTGTCACTGATGGGCACTGCTGGGGCTGTACTGTAATTGGGGCACTGATGATCAGTCCCCTGTACAGGTGTCCACTGTGAGGAGATGCCGCTGATCGACTCTCCTCACCACACAATCTCAGTGTGAGCTAGGGAGAGCCAATAAACAGCACTTCCTTGTTTACATGTGACCGGCTATGATTGGACACAGATGATCACATTGGTAAAGAACCTTTTCATCAGCTCTTTACTGAGATTAGAGTTGCATAGTTTCATAGTAACACAGTGATCGCCGCGATATGCGCCGGTTCTGGGGCACCGCCATATGATGTCATCCCAGAACAAGAGTGCATCCCGCCGCTGTCATTTTACTATACAGCGAGCAGGAAGTGGTTACACTGCTCTTACACGCCTTCTAAATCCTATACTTAACTACCCAGTAGAAGAAAGATGCTTTTTATCACCTATTCTCAGGGTGCACCGATCCATTCACATGATTGGCTGTCCTCGCTCAGCTTTCAGCGGCTTCAGGGGAGAGAAGGGAGCACCAACAATGGACATCCCAAAGGTAAGCCTATGGTAGATGTTACCACTCGGGCACTATCTGACACAGTGGAGATCACATTATGGCCAGAGCACTCTCAGAATAAGTAAGCATCTCTCTTCTATTGAATAGTTAGTATAGATGTTAGAAGAGGGGAGGGGGTGGTAGCAGTTTAAAGATTAGATAGTTTTGTTCTGGAAATATTATTATTATACAGTTTTTTTTAGCATGAGGGTAGACAATTACAATACAATTTAATACAGTAGGAACCATAGAGCCCTGCCCGTTAGAGCTTACAGTCTAAATGAAATCTGTGACAGTAAATCCACAATTTATAGAGTTCTAGAAGCTCCTTTGACCTGAAATATTTTCAGATTCTGGTTGGATTAAAAAGAGCTAGTTTAATGCCCACAGCTTCCTGTTGAGTAATACCTGTAAAAAGACGAGGAAGACCGTCTATTCACATCCTGAAGTGGCTTGAAATGGAAAATGATTTTCAGTAGGATACACAACTGCGGACACAATATGAAATATTGAAATTAACATTGAATATTAAAATATTTAAACTTCTTCACCCCATGCTGGGGCTAATTAGTGGAAGGCTTATGTCTGCCCTATATTGTCAATTGCTGTAAGGCAGCACAAAATGCACGCTGGTGCTTTTATATGCTTATTAGGAGTCCCACCTTTGGACATTTTTAAATGCAGTCCTTTGTCACCAAGTATCATTTTCTTACTTGATTTGCTTCCCTATGTTTTCAATGACTACCCCCAGCTTTATAACACACTAAAATGTCTGTAGCGCACACAATTCTCATAATTGGATGCCACATTATTTGCCTTTGGCCAATTTTGTGGGAGATTTCTGAATGTCCTAGTAGTGACCTCTGTTTTTTCCAGTGCAGAAAAAATGCAGATCACTGCAGATAGTGTGAACAAGCCATAAAAGCTAACTCCAGGCAGTTTTTAAAGGCAAAATTAAAGTGACTGTAAAGTCTCCTTTTTTTCCCCTCTAAAAATAACAAACCTGTCATACTGGCCTCCTCTGTGTAATGGTTTAGCACAGAGCAGCCCCACCATCCTCTTCCTGTGTCCCTCTTTGGCTCTCCTGGCCCCTCACTCCTGTCGAGTGCCCAAGCCTAGTCACAGCACCCTGTGTCCATTCAGTCACAGAGCCCCAGTGCAGCCTCGCCCCCTCTCTCTTCTGTTAATCAAAGTCAGTCAGCCAATCAGGAGGAGAGTCCCGGTCTGTTTGCCTGTGTGAAAGGGGCCAAAGAAAACTTTTGTCTAGAGTTATGCCTAAGCTGTGATTTAATTAATGGAAACTTTATGGATATTTTGTTGGATAAACATTACAATTTTTTACTGAATGGAAACACTGACTTGATTTGTAGAAATGAACAGATTCATGACCTGCTTCGCTTTTGCTTCTAAGTGGCCTCTGTTACCTTGGGGCAGCAAGTGGAAAATGCCTCTCGTGCTTTTTCTTTCTTCCTGTGTGTATTTCCTTGTTGTTCTCCTACTACATGTGAACTTACACAGAGACGTAGCTTTTATATCATAGCCTGTACACCTGTTAGAAGAGAAATGGGGCCTCATTCTAAAAATGTTGTCTGGTCGCCCCTGGCTTCAGTACTTCTGAGTCACAGAATTGGATCAAGCATGCATCACACGAGTGCCAGAAACTTTTTAGAATTCCTTATCACTGTACTCCTGAGTTAGTGAAAAAAAGGATTGACATCATTGGAAAACTTTGGCAGCCAGGTACCTAACAGATGGGAGGTTAAAAAAAAAAAAGGCAGCCTACGTAGTTATCCCATGACGAGTAACTATCGTTTCCAATTGTACAGTATGTGTAGGCTAGGAGTGGACAGGCATTGGATAAAGATCATTTGATTGTATGAGATCTTGGATTTGATCAAATATTTCACAATTTAAATCTTTGTTAAATTCTGCTAAAGCCTAGTACACACGATCACAAAATCGTACAAAAATATCGCTTTCAAAGCGATTATATGATAATCTGATGGTTGTAATAACAGCTTCCAAGAGCCAAAGGGACACAAACTATTTTCTTTCCGTATAGAACCAGATTGCATGATTTTTATTTAATCAGTACAATTTTTGTTTGAAAATAAAATACAGTACAATACAATACATGACATCACTTCTGAAGTTGTATTCTGTCGTTCAAGAATTTTTGTATATCTTCATTTTCAATATAGACTAGCATGCAAAAAAAAAAAGACGATCATTCGTCTGATATTCTCATTGTGTGTACAACCCTTAAGGGACATAAGACACTGTACTATGTTAGTGTCTTATAAAAACAATAATGATAAATTCAGAGATAAAATTAAGGTAAGACTGACTTTTATATAGGAACAGTGTTCAAACATTTACATGACTTTGGTGTTGCTAACCCTCTGGGCATCAAGTCTAGCTTTCATTACATTAACCCTACAATTATCTCTGGGTATTTTAATTGTTGCCATGCGAACTGCAGACTAGCGAGTGTAATTACATTTTCTTTCAGGTTTGTGTGGATGATTTTTGAGATTCTAGGGTCAGGGTCACAAGGCAGATTTTGCATTAGATTTTGTCAGTATCCATACTCTAAATCCTCGTACACCCGATCGGATTTTCAGACGGGAATTGTGTGATGACAGGCTGTTGTCAGAAAATCCGACCATTTTGTATGCTCCACCAGACAATTGTCGGATTTTCTGGCAACAAATATTGGATAGCATGTTTTAAAATTTTACGACATCAAATATGTGTTGGATGATCCGATTATGTTTACAGAAGTCCTTCGGAAAAAAATCCAAAGTACAAACACGCATGCTCAGAAGCAATGCTCACCATAATACAACATTGGCAGAAGTTGCCTAAAGGGTGGTGCTAAAGAGCTGAAAAAACACGCAGTTTCATGTTTGTTGGCTGACAATTCTTTGCCGTTTGTATGCAAGACAAGTTCATGGCCAATGCCCTTCGGATAAAAGTCCTACGCTTTGTCCACGGAAAATCAGATCGTGTGTACCAGGCTTAAGAAAGCACTGTCATGCTTCAGTAAGGATCTTCGGTATATCTGGATAGTTCTGCATTGATAAAACATAGACTGTTATTAAAATCTCAACGTACATTATTTGTACAATATGATGCATGTCATTGGGCTTCACTGTTCTTTTGTACATAACCTCATCAGTTTCACTCACCTGGTTGGAATTCAAATTGCTCGATTTGTATTGACAGTGTTTTGGCAGCCTTTGTGAAGTGTGTGAGCACAAAAAAAAGGACTATGAGACTGAATGAAAGAGTGTGCTGACACCACCTAACAAGAAGGGATTAGGTGTTTACAGAAGAAGCAATATGATAGGTCAAGTATAAGAGGCACTTCACAAGAGTGCTTCAGCACATAATGAGTGAGTGACTGGAGAGTGCAGGGTTGACACTGCTTGGCTTCATTTCATTGCTGATGCCTCTCTTCTCTACAGCCCTCTTGATCATGCTCAGCTGCTCTCCTCTCGTGTAGAGAATAATAGGAGGGGAGGAAAAAAAGCTTATTTTTGTCTAAATTTTCTTCCTGATTTACACATTTTAGGCTTTCTTTTTTTTCTTTCTTTCTTTACGTGCCCTGTTTGAGATTTTTTTTTTTTTTTTTGTGCAAGGTGCTGCTCTTTTTTTTAGCCTGGGGCCCATGAACTAATTTGTGCTTCTACAATTACAGCATGTTTTCAGCAGTCTGTTTTCATAAGCAGACCTCGTACTTGCATCTGGGCTGTCTGAATTGCTGTGTTATTTCACAAACAAGTGTGTGTAATCAGAACTCTGGACAACGTCTTTATTAACCAGATAATTTTAGGTTGAACCTATGTTCTCTAACAAGCAAATGCTAGGTTGGAATTTTAACCTATTATGTCTTGATCATATGAGATTAAATTAGCCATAGATGGAAAATAGTATCCTTATTGCACATTCAAGTGCCAAACATTTTTTTTTAAGTGCAAAATTATGCATGCCTATATTGCTCAGTTATGCATATTTAAGTACCGAGCAGACAATCCTGGCTCCAGGCCTATCTAGGGGGAATATGCTGATGACCCTTTCCCCTGAGATCAGTCATAGGGTGGTGTTTCAAGGTATCAACCAACATAACAATTATTGTCAGGTCAGTCTAATAATGATTAGGCTGAACAGCAAATTCTCTAAAGGTTATGATTGTATTAAAATTGTTATATTCAAAACCTTTTATTGTACAGTAAAACCTTAGTTTGCAAGCATAATTCATTCCAGCAACATGCTTGTAATCCAAAGCACTTGTATATCAAAGCATTTTTTACAGGGTATAAAAGAGAAGAGAGGCACCTCTATTGCCGCGTACACACGGTCGTTTTTTGTGATGAAATAAAATGACGTTTAAAAAAAAGGTCATTTAAAATGATCGTGTGTGGGCAAAACGTTGTTTTATGTCTTCTGAAAAACAAACAAAAAAAAATTCGAACATGCTTCAATTTGTTATGTCGTTTTTCAGAATGTTGTTTTTTGTTTCACAAAAAATGATCGTGCGGGCTAAAACGACGTTTTTAAACCCGCGCATGCTCAGAAGCAAGTTATGACACGAGTGCCATCACACGTGGTGTACGTAACCGCGCTTTGCAAGAGCATTTTCAGAAAACGATGGTGTGTAGGCAACGTCGTTTTTTAAAATGAAGTTTGAAAAATTTTGTTTTGTTTCGTGAGATAAAACAACGTTTTTTTACATCACAAAAAGTGATCGTATGTACGCGGCATAATTGTAGCAATACGTTTTTATACTCAGTTGTGACACAACACTACTCTTATATCAAGACGTCGCTTGTATATCAAGGCAACATTTATTAAAACATTTTGCTTGCCTCGCAAAACGCTCTCAAACCAAGTTACTCTCAAACCAAGGTTTTACTGTGCAGCCAAACATATCTTAGAAATAAGGGTCTCTACAAGATGCTGGACAACTTGCGTAAAAACAACATAGCCACTGCCTTTAGAGAATCCCCGTTGAAATTGTTCACTAGATGGTATATGACCCCCACTAAAATCCACACATTCTATCCATCTGTCTCTCCCTCCTGCTTTAGGGGATGTCCCGAAGAAGGCAATAACCTCCACATATTTTGGAGCTGTACATTTCTGCAACCTATATGGCAGGCTGTTATAAATAGACTTGAATCCTCTACAAAATGCAAGATTGTCCTCTCACCACAAGTCTGTATCTTATTTGCAGACGCTCCAAATATCCCTCGGCCCTGTAATAAACTTCTTCACTCATTAATAGGTGCTATCCAATGGATGATAGCCTTGAACTGGAGATCACATATCCTGCTGTGGTCCCAAGTCCTATCCAGAATGGAGTCCATCAGACTCACTGAAAGGATTCACCATACGCTTTCTGATACTATGCAATCCTTTGACAAAAAATGGGTATACTGGTCTCTCCCACCATAACAACCTCCACTAGGAGGATTAGATTACCACTAGACCCCCCGTGCCTATTAATCTCCCTATCTGTAGACTTCACGCTACTTTACTCCTTATATTATTTATTACCAATCAAATGATCTTCTGTTTGTAATTCCTGTACATTGCCATGCCATATTGCATAATATATTCTGTATGTAATGCACTTCTGTTATGATTTAATCTTCCAATAAAGCTTTCGTAAACAAAAAAAGAAATAAGGGTCTCTTTTAGAGACTATTAAACCTGTAGAGTAGGGTTTAAGATCCATGTGTATTTGAAATAATGTGTAGAGTCCATCACATTCAATCCAATAGGCATTAAATCCTCCTCCTTATAGTGATATTAAAGGCAACATAAAAAAAAAAAAAAAAACATGTTATACAGCTCAAGTATAATCCCTCTCTTCTCTGCTCCCCCACCGGTACTCCTGGCCTCTCCCTCCATCCAAGTGCCCCCAGAGCAAACTGCTTGCTATGTGGCACCCAAACAGAGTTGCTCCTGAGCCACAGCTCTGCGTGTCCATTCCCACACAGAGCCGCAGCTTCGCCCCACCCCTTCTCATTGGCTGTGATTGACAATGGCTCCCGCTGCTGTCTCAGCCAATGACAAGGGAGAGTGCCCAGAGAGCCGAGATGCGTACATCTCTGGATAGAGATGGGGCTCAGGTAAGTATTATAGGTGAGGGGGGCTGCTGCACAGAGATTTTTTTACCTTCTTGCATAGAATGCACAAAGGTATAAAACCTTGAGCCTTTAAAACCGATTTAAATGATTAGTAGTAGTCATTCAACCGGACTTAGCCGGACGTAGCCTTCAATACATTCCCCTGCCACCATGAGCAGCCTCTGGAGCCCCAGGAAAAACCTAATATGTCCAAGTATGTTTTACACATGGACGCTACCCCTGCTTCTGGACAATTCAGCAGTCTGTCTGCCAACCTATTCCTATGCTAAAATTTGTCAGATGTGGGTCGTAGGACATGCATAACCCTATGCAGATACTGACACTATTGGAGTAGGGATTTTTGGGGACTTTGAAGTACAAGGTAAAATAGACACCTACCTTATAGTGCCTGCTGTTCCGCTAGTATATTTGTTTGGGTGTGATTTTTCTGATTATATCCTGCAGTATGCAGCTTATAGTCAAAAAATAAGAATCAAATCACAATATCATCCATATTATTGGTGTCTCTTATCTGACTGTAGTTTACTTTTAGGGTCCTTTCACTTGTATCTGCATGTGCAATGTACATGATTTATTTAATTATATCCTGGCTGCAGTATGCAACTTTTAGTCAAAAAGAAGAATCAAATCCACATATCCTAATATGATCTATATTATTGGTGTCTCTTTATGGACTGTAGTTTTCTTTTAGGGTCCTTTAACTTCTATTCCCATTTGGCATTCATGTGGATTATTTAAAGAGGAGCTCCAGTCTCACTCCAAAAAATTAAGGACCGGCATCTTCACAACTGTGCATATGCGCTACGCATTGCGGTTTTTGATTGGTCCCACAGTGTTCTGGGACCTGTGATTTCTCCTAAAAGCCTGCAGGGGGAGGGGGGGGGGGCTGACCTTCACCTTTAGATCGTTGCAGCGATCTGGCCAGAAGTAGGGGAGTGGGTACCTGTCAAAATTAGGTACCTGCTTCCCCCCCCCCCCAAAAAGAGGTAAGGGGAGAGGAAAAGCGGAACTTCCCCTTTTGGGGGCAGTTCCGCTTTAAAAGCCTTGATGCAGCCATGCTTAACCGCTAGCCGACCAGTTAACAACTTGCTGGTAGTTTTACACGTTGTTACGTCGCTTCACCCTGTGGCCACTAGGGGCACCTGCGATTGCTCGTGAGAGAGCGAGAAGCGGGAGCTGTGTGTGTAAACATACAGATCCTGGTTCTCTTAGGGGAGAAATGACTGATCGTCTCATACAATGGATGTACAGTGATCTGTATCTGAAAGTCCCATCCCCCTTCAGTTAGAACGTGCTGAGGGAACACAGTTAACCCCTTGATCACCCCCTAGTGTTAATCCCTTCCCTGCCAGTGACATTTTTACATTATTCAGTGCATTTTTATAGCACTAATCACTGTAAAATTGTCAGTGGTCCTAAAAATATGTCAAAAGTGTCTGATCTGTCCGCCATAATATTGCAGTCCTGATAAAAATCGCAGATCGCCGCCATTACTAGTAAAAAATGTTTTAAAAAATAATAAAAATGCCGTAATGCTATCCCCTATTTTGTAGACACTATGGGCCAGATTCAGAAAGAATTAGATTCCCGCAGAGTATCAGAGATACTCTACGCCGCCGTACTTTACCTGGCTCTAGGAGGAATTCAGAGAGATTTTGGCCCGTAAGGTACGGCGGCGTAGTGTATTTCTCCCGGCGGAATCAAACTACGCGAAAAGGGGGCGTGAGGCATTTAAATTAAGCGCGTCCCCGCGGCGATCGAACTGCGCATGCTCCGTTCAGAAATTTCCCGCCGTGCATTGTGCGAAATCACATCGTTACGTTTACGGACATTCCTATTCCAGGACGACTTACGCAAAAAATAAAAAAAAATGTGAAAGTCGACGCGGGAACGACGGACATACTTAACATGGGCCGCGTAACGTTAGACCAGCTAATAGCTGGTTTAACTTTACGTAGCGAAAAAATGACGTACGCGATTGCGAACGACGCTCGTAACTTCGTGGATCGCCGGAAAAAGCTAATTTTCATACCCCGACGCTGAAAACGACGCAAACTCCACCCAACAGCCGCAAAAAGATCGCAGCGTAGATCCGAAGGCGTACAAAGACGTAAGCCTGTCAGATCGAAGCCCAACGCCGCCGTATCATGGTTTGAGGATTCAAACTAGTGATACGGCGCGCAAAATTTGAAATTACTCCTGTCTAACACCAGTTAGACAGGCGTAATGGCTCTCTGAATCTGGCCCTATAACTTTTGCGCAAATCAATCAAGATTTTTTTTTTTCATCAAAAATATGTAGAAGGATACATTTCGGCCTAAACTGAGGATTTTTTTTTTAATGTTTATTATAGCAAAAAGTAAAAGATATTGGGAGTTATTTCCGAAAGACAAATCCACTTTGCACTTCAAGTGCAAAGTGCACTTGAAATTGCACTGAAAGTGCACTTGGAAGTGCAGTCGCTGTAGACCCGAGGGGGACATGCAAGGAAAATAAAAAACAGAATTTTAGCCTGCACATGATTGGATAATAAAATCGTCAGAGCTTCCCCTCATTTCCGATCTTCCCCTCAGATTTACAGCGACTGCACTTCCATGTGCACTTGTAGTTTGCACTTGTAGTGCAAAGCTGATTTGCCTTTCGTAAATAACTTTCATTGTGCTTTTTTTAAAATATTGCCGCTGTTCTTTTGTTTATAGCACAAAAAAATTGAACTGCAGAGGTGATTAAATACCAACAAAAGAAAGCTCTATTTGTGGGAAAAACAGTAGGCAAATGTTGTTTGGGTACAGCGTCGCAGGACTGCACAATCGTCAGTTAAAGCGACGTAGTGCCAAATTGTGAAAAGTGCGCTGGTCAGGAAGGGGTAAAATCTTCCAGGGCTGAATCGGTTAAATGCCAAAAAACGGCATATGATGCTTTTTGTTTTGCCAATGCCATTGATTGCAATGAGCCTGCCTAACTGTCAAAAGAAACTGAAACCGAGCAGCATGCAGAAATCTAGACATAAAGCACTATCGTATAAACAGCCTTAAATGGGTTGTAAAGGTTTGTTTTTTATTTTCTAAATAGGTTCCTTTAAGCTAGTGCATTGTTGGTTCACTTACCTTTTCCTTCCATTTCCCTTCTAAATGTTTTTTTTCTTTGTTTTCTTTGTCTGAATTTCTCACTTCCTGTTCCTCCTCAGTAAGCTGTTTTGGTTGACTAACCCCCAGCCAGATGACGGGGGCAAGCTTACTGAGGAGAAACAGGAAGTGAGAAATTCAGACAAAGAAAACAAAGAAAAAAACATTTAGAAGGAAAATCGAAGGAAAAGGTAAGTGAACCAACAATGCACTAGCTTAAAGCCGCGTACACACGATCAGTCCATCCGATGAGAACGGTCTAACCGATGAAGCTGACCTATGGTCCATCGCGCCTACACACCATCAGTTAAAAAAACGATCGTATCAGAACGTGGTGACGTAAAACACAACGACGTGCTGGAAAAAATGCTTCCAAGCATGCGTCGACTTGATTCTGAGCATGCGTGGATTTTTAACCGATGTTCGTGCCTACGAATGATCATTTTTGACCTATCGGTTAGGAATCCATCGGTTAAATTTAAAACACGTTGGCTTTCTTTTTAACCGATGGTTAAATAACCGATGGGGCCCACACACGATCGGTTTGGACTGATGAAAACGGTCCATCAGACCGTTCTCATCGGTTTAATCTATCGTGTGTACGCGGCCTAACGGAACCTTTTTAGGAAAAAAAAAAAAACCTTTACAACCCCTTTAAGACATGAATGGTGGTTGTTTTTTTTTTTTTTTTTTTTTTTAAGCAAACTTTATAGGAAAATGCTTGTGCACATTAGCCATCCATTGTCTATACAGAGCTTTGCTGACATGTACAGAATAGTATACAGTATATGTATATTGTGTATAAAAAAGGATCTTGCAAATTTAAAGCCGGATTCCCTTGTGTGTGGCCAGCCAGTAGAGCGCACTGACTTTCCCATGTGTATGGCCTTGAAGTTGTGTGTTCATTTACATCATTAACATGTTGACAAATCAGCAGTCTTTGACAAAATCCATTTTGTGTAACAAATTAGGACTCTCACAGTAGGTTTTGTAAGCTGTAAGAGTGGGGGATGTAGCATGATGCACCAACAAAATGTAGTTATCCACCAGGTGGTACATGCAAATAGCGGAAAGGCGGCACAGCAGGACAGCAGCAACATTATTAGTTGTCTTCTCGGCTATTGTCTCCGAAAATTAGCCATTTCTCCCATGCTTGCCGTTTGAGGCTTTAGAGAAAGAGAGAATTCTCTGCATAAGATGCTCACCCTGAAGTCTCTTCCTTCCCCGAGATCTAGCTCGGAATTCATAGCACTCAAAGCCTCCTGAGCATTCATTATTTTTGATGAGATGACAACTGCTTAGATTCCAGCAATTATCGTTCACACTCTGTCCAAGTTTCAAATAAGAATATTGCTTGTTAAGTCTTTTACACAGTCAATGGGTTTACAGGTTGTTACATACAACACAAATAACCATTTATATATTCAAGCTTCTTGCTTTTGTCTCTAAGAAAAAGTTTTTATTTGTGGCATCTGTCATTTTGTCAATATGGCGAGAGCTGTCCATGCAGTGATTGAAGACCCGTATGCAACCTAGATTTCATTAACAATGTGACCAATCCAAGCTGGCAGTAAGAGAGTAGTGTTCCGCTTAATGAGCGATGCCGGATTGGCATTCACATCCGACCCCCCCCCCTTTTTTTTCCTCCCTTCTCCCCTGAGAAAAGTGAGATTTAACAGGAGTCTATATTTTTATTACATCTTGTAGGACACACTTGTCACTGTGATCCGCGTAATAAATATGATCTTATTGCAGTGCTTTAAAGGACCGCTGTCACACAAAATAATATCTTCTGATAACTGTGTGTGCTTTATGCTTGTAATAAATATATTGAATGAAATACAGAATGCAAATTTCTTTTACCCACATGGTTTTGTTATATTCTCTCCACATTTGCATAAAGGCCACGTTGTCCAACATAAGGCCCCTTTCACATTGAGGCGTTTTTCATGCGGTACAGTGCTAAAAATAACGCTGCTATACCGCATGAAAAATCACGCCCTGTAGTGTTCAATGTGAAAGCCCAAAGAATTTTCACACTGAAGCGGTGCGCTAGCAGGAGCGCTCCAAAAGTCCTGCTAGCCGCATCTTTACTGCGGTATAGGAGCGGTGTGTTCACCGCTCCTATACCTCGCCTTCCCATTGAAATCAATGGGAAACCGCGGTAATAGCGCGGTAATACCGGCCGCTAGCGGGGGTTAAAACCTCACCGCTAGCGCCCGAATATCGCGCTAAATACGACGGTATAGCGGCACTACAAATAGCGCGGCTATACGGTCACCGCGGCTCCATACCTCAATGTGAAAGGGGCCTAAGTGACAGTGTCAGGGGATGAGAAGAATGACACGGTTGAGGGTGATTGAACAGATACACCAACAGTTTAAAAAATGTAAAGGTTTTCTTATTTTCCTAAGGGCCCCCACATCATTTTTGTTTTAAAATAACAAACAGGTTATACTTACCTGCTCTGTGCAGTGGGTTTGAACAGAGCAGCCCAGATCCTCCTCTTCTTCGGTACCACCGCCAGTGCTCCTGGCCCCTACCTCTTGCCAAGTGCCCCCACAGCAAGCGGCTTGCTATGGGGGAACCCAAGGAGGCTTGTTGCTGCTGTGTGTCCTTTAACATACAGAGCCAAGGCTTGGCCCACCCCTTCTCCCCAATGGCCCCTGCTGCTGTCTCCACCAATGAGGAAGGAGAGACCCAGGAGAGCCAAGGGTCTCATGCACATATTATTAGAGGGGGACTTGGGGGGCTGCTGCACAGGGAAGGTTTTGTTACATTCATGCATAGAATAGTAAACATTGAGCTTTTAAAAAAAAAAAAAAAAAACCTTGTATTGTGAAAACGGTTAATATGCTCAACTTACCCTAGGCTTCTGTACTGCAGGGGCTGACATAACCATACTTCCAACAATATCTTGATGAATGCTGAGTAGCCCAAATCTTACAAGATGTCAGTCTAGCACAGTATTTCTCAACTCCAGTCCTCAATGCGTCCCAACAGGTCATGTTTTCAGGCTTTCCATTGTTTTGCACAAGTGATTTCATCGCTGCCTTAGTAATCACCACAGCCGTTTCATCTGAGGAAAATAATGAAAACATGACCTGCTAGGGCGCCTTGAGGACTGGAGTTGAGAAACACTGGTCTAGCACAATGTAGGACTATTTTGGTGTAACAAATTAAGTTTGAGCTGCTCGGCATTTACTGAAATTTCAATGGAAGAATGGTCACGTCACCTTAGCCAAGGAGGTGCTGTGGGCAGAAGGAATAAGGTTAATATATTAATGTGGTAATAAACTCAAAATCAAAAATATAAAATATTGCAGCTTACCATTCCATGGATGTGGTAGCTGCATTGGTTTTATTTTCTTAGGCTTTTTCCCCTCTGTTTCACTTGGTGATATGGCCAGTAACACACCTTCTGTATTGAAGTGCCTCCACTCTGGATGAAGGAGTACGGAGACGCCTTTGAACAGCAACATTTTGGAGAGAGGGCAGTGTTTGATTTACTAGTAGATTTAGATACACTAGCAAATTATTATTATAATGATACAGGATTTATATAGCGCCAACAGTTTGCGCAGCACTTTACAACACGAGGTACAGTTACAATACAGAAGGAATCGGAGCGACCTGCTTGTTAGAGCTTACAATCTTAAAGACAAACTACAGCAAACAGTTTATAAGCAGCTACAGCAACAGTTTTTTTTAATTCATTTTAGGATAAAGTTTTTAAATAAATATAAGCTGAATATTGTAAGCAGTGCACCACTGTCAGTGTTAAATGGTTTGTCTCAACCCTGTAAGGCTGGATTCACACCTATGCAGTTGTAGTGCTTTTTGCATTTTGCAGATTTGCACTCCAGTCCATTTAACATGGTTTCCTATAGAACACGTTCTGTAATGCAAATCTGCAAAATGCAAAAAGCAATAAAAAAGCCTAGGTGTGAATCCAGCCTAACTGCTACATCTTCAGGACAGCTTGTTCTGTACAACGGACTTACTGGCTGGATCACTAGTTGAAAATAAAAGAAAGTAAACCTAAAAAATAAAACCAACGCAACGCTATAACATTTAAGAATAGCTAAGCTGCATTAAAATGTTTGCTTTTGGGCTTCATATTGCCCGCATTGACAAGCTTGCATGCAAAACAGATGCTTGTGACCAGCAGCTTACCTCCTATTTTTTTCATTCCCATAGATTTAGCATTATGGTCTGCTTCATAATCATGCAAATTAATTGTAAGGACCACATCACTCTAGAAACTTTATAGTAGAGGTTCATAGCAGCTGCAAATCTCACTGCCTCCTTCTCTGATGATTTGAATGAATGAATGAATGAAAACTTATATAGCGCGGCACATGCAAACTGAATCGCCTCTGGGCGCTTGTTGTTCCTGTCTCCTTTGATATCAAAAGAGAAAAGTCTTGACCTTTTTCCTGAATGCTAGGTGGTTCTCCTCCAACCGAATGCTGGTTGGTAAAGCGTTCCATAGTCTAGGACCTTGGATCGCGAATCTTCTTTCTCCTTTGGACTTGAAGTTGGCTTTCGGAACCTGGAGCAGGTTCTGATTAGTGGATCGCAAAACGCGATTGGGGTTATGCGCTTTTATTCGCATAAATAAAGGGGGGCATTCCCATGGACACATCTATGCGTAAGACAGAGAGCTTTAAAAGCAATTCTGTCTTTAACTGGCAGCCAATGGAGGGCTCTCAGTGAAGGTGAGATGGATTCCCAGGGTTTTTTCCCAGTCACAAGTCTGGCGGCCGTATTCTGAACGACTTGCAGACGAGCGATTTGGTATTTGGGGAGGCCGAGGTAAAGGGCATTTGCATAATCCAACCTGGAGTTTACAATTGCTCCCACCACGACCGCTAAATCCTCTTTAGGGATGAATGGAGTGAGTCTACGTAGTAGGCGCAGCAGATGGTGAGATCCGCTGACTACTGACCCTATTTGTGCGTCCATTGTCATAAAGGAGTCAAAAATGACCCCTAGGCTTTTGACTTTGGCGCTAGGGGTGATGAGTTTGCCCAAAATAGGCGGGGGGGTCCACGCTGTTGAAAGTTGATTCCTGCGCTTGGCGTGAAACAGAAGAAGTTCTGTTTTTGCTCCATTGAGTTTAAGATAACTCTTTGTCATCCAATCCTCTATCAAAGAGAGGCATGTCTCTAGATTGAGGTGGTGATCCTGTCTATTGCAGATGCGGAAATACAGTTGCGTATCATCTGCATATGAGTGGTAGAGCAGTTTTTGGCTGCTGATAATCTCAAAAAGAGGACGAAGATAGACGTTAAACAGCACTGGTGATAGAGGCGATCCTTGAGGGACTCCGCATGTAACTGTGCGTTTCTCAGACGTAAAAGGTCCTAACTTCACTGTTTGCGATCGGTTTTCCAGAAAAGAGGAGAACCAAGATAAATCGCCTTCTGCGACTCTGGCTACTTCAGCAAGCCGAGTCAGTAATAGTTTGTGGTCTACCGTGTCGAAAGCTGCACTTAGGTCCAACAGAACTAGAAGACAAGATTCTCCTTCGTCTGCGGCCTTGAGAACATCGTCCCATACTTTCAGCAATGCTGTTTCCGTCCCGTGTCCGGGGCGGAAGCCTGATTGCAATGGGTCAAGTAGCTTGTGGGTATCCAGATGCTGTTGCAGCTGTTGTACCACTACTTTCTCCATTATCTTTGAGAGTACATTGAGACTTGTTATGGGACGGTGGTGGAGTGGGTCCTTGGGGTCCAGAGAGGGTTTCTTCAGGATGGGTAGAATTATACCCTCTTTCAACTGTGAGGGCACTATGCCCTCCAAGAAAGACTGGTTGATAAGTTGCGTGATGGGAGGAGCCAGGATGTCGGCGCATTCCTTCAGCAGTTTTGAGGGGATAATGTCATTTGGCGCTGTGCTATTACGCAAAGCGCCAATGACATTCTTAGTGGTCTCAATGGAGATGGGTTCCAGGGTAAACTTACCTGATATAGGAGAATTACTATGGGTGCTGTGTGAGAGGCTGCAGGGGGGGCCAAGGGGGGAATTGTTTTGCTGAATGCTTTCACGGATTGCCTCGATTTTATTAATGAAGCAATCCGATAGTTCATTGCAAAATTCTTGTGTGTCCAATCTAGGGGCTTCAATGCATCCTGGTTTCATGGTCTGAGTGACCATCTTGAAGAGTTCGCGGGGGCGGTTCAAGGCGCTGTTGATAGCCTCCGAAAAATAATTTTTCTTGGCTTGGAAAATTTCTTTGTGATATTTTCTTGTCGCCGCCTTGTAGATGGATAGGTGTAGCTCTGAAGAACATCTTTTCCAGGCAGATTCTGCCCTTCTGCGTTCTTGCTTCAATAACGACAGCTGGTTGTTAAACCAGCTGCGGTTGTTTTTTCGGATGCGGGTTTTACGTTTCGGTGCTACCAAGTCGGCTGACTGTAGCATGGCCAAATTTATGGCATCCAGCGTTACAACGGCCGTTTGATGCGGCTGAATTGTTTGTATTTTTTTCCTTAACGTGGTTTTGAAGAGATCCGAGTGGAGCTTCTTCTGACATCTGGTCCAGTGTGTTGTCACTGGATTTGATGTATTTGTTAAGGGGGGGATATTGGAAATAATGAATTTGATTGCATGGTGGTCTGTCCATGGCAATGGTTCATTTTCCAGAATTTTTATTTCCAGATTTTGTCTGAAAATAAGATCGAGTGTGTGACCTGAAGCATGTGTGGGCCCACATACAAGTTGTTGTAGCCCTAATCCTTCCAGGTGGTCGATGCAGGCGTCGGCAACAGGGTCTTGTGAGGAGTTGGCCCAGAGGTTTAGGTCCCCGAGCAGCAAAAGTTGTTTGCTGTTGAGGGTATAAGTGGAGATAAACTCCGTCAATGATGGTAGCAGCTGCGATTTTGGGCCAGGTGGTCTGTAGCAGAGTAAGATCCGGACGGTCTCCTGGGAGTTTACTTGCAATTGCAGAGTAAGGGTTTCCATGAATGGAAGAGGGTTTTGAAGTACTGGTTTAGTGATCGCAAGGTGAGTCTTATGGATCACCGCCAGTCCTCCTCCTCTTTGCCCTATTCTGTTTTCCGTTATAATACGGTAGTTTTCTGGCACCAATTCACCTAGAATGGTGTTACAGTCGGCTGTGAGCCAGCTCTCTGTAATAAAGAGGCAGTCTAAATCGTGTTGTAGAAGGAAATCCTGGATTTCTAGTCGGTGTTTTACTACCGATCTTGTGTTGATCAAAGCACATGATATGTGCTTAGATTGGGGTAAACGTCTGCAATTTTTGATAGTCGATCGTCGATCGCTTCTCAATAGTCGCTCAATTTCTAGGACTTTTTTGGTGCTGGCTGGCAATATTGCGACAAATCGCCTCAGATCCCAAATGGTTTCCGCAGAATATTGCAGATTAGCCATGGTCGCCAAACACCGGGGGGGTGGGGGGGGGGGTGGGGGGTATTCAAGGATTCGTTGAATCCTCTTTCAGTCTTGGTCCAGAGGAAGGCAAAAAAAAACCCTAGCAGTGCTAGGCCAATCTGCTGCTGTAGGGCAAAAAAATTCCTTCCTGACCCCTTGGGAGGCGATCGGACGAACCCTGGATCAAGTACTGATAGTATTGGGAAGGGGGAGAGTGGGGCTGGGTGCAGCAAGATGGCTGCCGATCCTGCAGCAGGATCCAGGATAGGGGCTGTGCCCCTAAGTGGATTGGTGCTGCTGGGAAAGACTGGGATGATAGTCGGGGAGAGCAGGTGCTCTTCTGGGGTAGGGGGGGCTTGCTGGGCAGTTTAGGCTGTTTAGTGGGGATTGCGGGGGGGTGTGGAGCGGCGCGGCGCTAGGCCGCGGGTGAAGCCGCGGCCTTTCCTAGTTCGCGGCTGCCGCGATTGTAGCCAGGCCGGCGCGGTTGTGCAAGAAAAACGCCAGAAGCGGCGGAAAATGAGGGGAGAGGTGGTGGAAGGATGCCTTGTTTGGGGTGGTGATATAAGGGTACAAAAGAGGAGGTACGGATCGCAAGGGCCGCTGCCGCGGCTTGTCCTGAAAAGGACGGCCGCCAATGGTGTTCAAGGGGGTGGAAGAAATGCCCAGTGCCCTGTGTCAGGGGCTTACCTTGAGGCTCCGGTGATTCCTGGAAGGAAGGGAGAACCAGGGGAGGTGGATCATGAGTCAGAGCAAGTCTGACAGCGGAGGCTGGGGGAGGAAAGCCCTGCCTGTCTGGCTCCGGGAGCCGTACGTCCTACTGCTAGGAGCGCACGCCGATTACTACTGGAGCTCAGTTCTAGCCCTGGGGAGGAGTCACTCTTTCAGACTCAATTTGCAGCTCTATACACAGTTGTTGCTGTTGATGATTAGTGTGCTTATCTAGACTGCTACAACGTAAGCCCTGTACACACGATCGGTCGATCCGATGAGAACAGTCCAACAGGCAGTTTTCATCGGTTCACCGATGAAGCTGACTGATGGACTGATGTGCCTACACACCATCGGTTCATGACTTGATTTTGTCAGAATGCGGTGACGTAAAACACAATGACGTGATGAAAAAACTAAGTTGAATGCTTCCAAGCATGAGTCGACATGATTCTGAGCATGTGTGGATTTTTAACCGATGTTCGTGCGTACTAACGATCAGTTTTGACCTATCGGTTAGCCGTCCATCGGTTCAATTTTAAAGCAAGCCCTCTGTTTTTGGACCGAAGGATAACGGATGGATGGGGCCTACACACAATCGGTTTGGACCGATGAAAACAAACTTCAGTCCGTTTTCATCGGTTTGAACCGATTGTGTGTATGTGGCTTAACTGGTCCTCCATTCTTTAGTGGATAATATGCTTTAACTACTGAAGTTGGTGATCTTGTAGCTAGTGTCAACAACAAATACTGCAAAAAAAATCAGTCGTTCAGTGACTATGCTACAATTGCTGAGATTTCTGCAACACACACCTTTCATTTTCCCTAGCAATAGTTGCACACTATTGAGAGCAATTCTGTAGTTGCTACAAATCCCTGTTGCAAAATACCCAAAGTGATATGGGCTTGTGAACCCCTGGTGGCGTTACAATTGTCCCATCTCTTGTCAGTATGATACTTGGCCTGTAAGTAAATGTAGAGAAAGATCCAACGCATGTAACCAAAAAAAAAACTAAACTGGATGCTCATTACTGTATTAACTGTTTACAGTTAAAAAACTTGAGTTTCTCATTGTTGGTTCATCATAATTATAATTAAAATTAATTTGTTTGCTCCCTACATATACCGATGTTGCTTGCTACTTATCGGTGCTGTGCAGCCATTCTGCTTTACTGATTTTCTTTGTAAGAATGCAAGCAGGTGACCTGATCCCCAGTAGGATCTCCTTACCCTGTTCACTTTAACATTTCTTTATTTGTTGAGTAAAACTTATTGTAGCAACCATCTTGGACTTTGGATGCCCTTAGTAGAGTTGGCACTCGTTTTCTATATCATAAAGGGAAACATCTACTATGTTCATAAATTTGCCTGTTATCCCGACATTTGTATTATATCATCTATCTTTAGAATAGACAAGCTGCTGAAATTTTCAACTACAGCAGTAAATGATACTTGTTGTTCATTTTGACAAAGTAGCTTCTGTTTTTTTTTTTTTTTTTTGATGCTTTGTTCATATATTTGAAAAGCATCCAAAGATAATTCTAGAAAACTTCATCCTGTTGGCTTAAATGAGCGCACTTGTTGGCTCTAGCGCTGTTCCTTCATGCAGGCTATATTGGATGGGAGTTACTACAATGCTTCTTCCACAGAAGCTTTGTCTGTTCCACACAAAGTAGCGATTTATCTAAAAATAACACTCGCATTGTTCCTTTTCCTTCCAAGCCCATTAATACGTACTTTAGCATCATGCGGGGTTTCATACTTTAATCCTTTCTCAAAAGCTTTTCAGAATAAAGGCTCTAAATGGTCCTCAGCATTAATTTGATGTGACTTCCGTACAATATGTTTGAAACCTTTAAACTCACGTTTTTGCAGCTTATGTCTTTTCATTGGCGGGCCTGGCTAAATGTTTAATGGAGTCAGTACTATAAGCTCTTTCATTGTGCTTCATTATTCTGTCACCCTTTCAAGCATTTTGTTTTATCATCATCATTACCCCTCTATTTACACCAGATCAGGATCTTACTGTTTCTCGCTGTTTTGCAAGTGTAATTCAAAGTGTTTTGCTTAACTCATACAACACTGAGCGCTGGAAAAAATAATCTGGTTAACGGCTGTCTCGAAAATGTTTAAGCCATTGGCCTGCATATTTGCAAATCACACGAAAGACTGCCAAATGCCTAAACTAAATGTTTCACATGAAACGCCATGCAGCCTTGCCTTGATTATATGTGGAGCATTGTTAAGAAATGCATTGAAGTACCTTAAAAAGAAACCGCAACAGATGATTCTGGAAAATGTAATGTTCTTCAAACTCTTTATAGATAATAATTGAGTATATGTTGTGTGAGCAACTGGGATAAATAATCTTGGGAAATGGTCTGTTAGTTGAGGCCATAACATTTCTAATGATTACCAATTGTACTAATACGTTAGTTCATGGATATGCATGGTACTGTAGTGTATGATGTGATCTTCATATCTAAACTTTTAATTGCATTTGTTCATATTCTAATCTCTATTGTTTAGGGTCTTTCTTTGTAAAAGATTTTTTTCTACTTTTTTTTTTTTTTTCAAAAGGCCAACCATCGTTAATGTTGGAAATAGGCTATTAACATGCTTTGATGTATTGCCAGATTATTACATGCTATCGGGTATAATCATAAAAAATTGGGGTTTACACCTTTCGGGTCGCTTCTTCAGAAGTTTTGTGCTCTGCCAGTAGAAGCAACTCAATGCTATCCTATGTGTCTACGCACATTAGGACGATTACAGGCATATTTTGAGCTCAGCCTTGAGGCAGGAAAAAGAAAAAAAACCCTTGCGGTTTGCGTTTCTGATTGGAGCTTTCTGGCAGAAAAAAAAACCGTAAAACTCTCCTAAACTCTGTACCAAAAATGCTCTATATGAGTGTTTTTTTCTTCTACCGAGGAAGAAGAGACGTTTTTTTTAAGCCCAGTGTGCATGGAGCCTTCAAGGTAGAGATGAGCCATGCAATTACAGAGAGGACTAAAGGACAGGAGAGGTGTGCAGGATTCTACTTCTTTCTCTTATGCTAAACTCTAAGGCCGCGTACACACGATCAAATTTATTTGCTGAAACCGGTCCGACATGCCGTTTCAGCAGATAAATTCAATCGTGTGTACGGGCGAGCAGACAGGTTTTTCCAGCAGACAAATTTTAAAGCATGCTTTAAAATCTGTCTGCTGGAAACCCGTCCGTCCGACATGTCCGCTGGTTAGTACACTAACATATCTGTCCGCACATGCGTCGAATGGATTCGTCAATGTCACCGCCACGTCACCGCGCTGTCTGCCGGCGGGGATTTTGGTTTGATCGTGTGTACACGATCAAACCAACATATCCCAGCAGACAAATCCGATCAAAACGGTCTGTCAGACCGATTTGATCGGATTTATTTAGTCGTGTGTACGCGGCCTAAAACAGAAGTGTCCAGCCTGCTGCCCAAAACAGCTATGAATACAGTCTTAACGCAATATCGTAAACTTACTTAAAAATGTTGATATAAAAAAATGTTTTGTAAAAATACAATTACACATTTAGAGAGCACATGGGGTTGAAGAAAACGTTGACAGTGTCTCTTTACTGAACTTTTATAAGTTCCATCTTTCCAAAGAAAAATATCCCACTCTTCACAATCACACCTTATTCATGTCATCAGTTTTTGGGCAGCACCTATATTTGTGAGCAACTATTTTCAATGATAAAGCAAACGAAGAGAAAAATTAGAACCAAAATATCTGAGCAGCACCTTGCGAATTAATTGAGAATTGCTACTACACCCATCGGACCAGATATTGATGCGTTAGTTTATCAAAAACGGTGTCAATTATTGCACTAGTTTTATGTTAATTTCTTTTACTTTTATAATAAAACAATATTACAAACATGAAGTTTAATTACTGAGATAGGTACATTATCCATATCAGTGATCATTAACTTTTGTTCTACCCGACTGTTTTTGCTCATCAGCTATCCTTAGAGTCCATAGACACTGGCTTAATGGAGTTGTATGGGAAAATTTGTTTTTTGCTGAAATGACTGTTTACAGGGTATAGAGACATAATAGTTAACCAATTCCTTTTAAAAACGATTAAAAATAGATAAAAATCAATCATATAATGTACCTCTAGTTTCTGCATGTTTGCTGCTTCTCTGCTGTACAGCGCCACAGAGCCAATACAGGGCAGTGATGGTTTGGAAAACTAAACTGATTGGTGCTGTGGGGTTTTAGACACACAGTAATCACACCTCCTTGATTAGTGACCACAGAGAGAAAGCTCCAAGCACTGTGGTTATAAGGAAACAGACAACCAGGAAGTGTGGAGATCAGAGAAGAATTGCAGCAACTTGAGAGCAAAAACGAACAATGAAGACATGAAAACAGCACTGCATTAAGGTAAAGGTAGCTATTAAGATAAAAAAGAAATTCCTTTACAAACCCTTTAAGCCCCTGGTGTTGGCATCTTTTTTTAAAACCCAGTGTTCATGGAGCCTTATTGTTAGTGTATTTTACGTGTGGCCCAAGACGATTCCTCTTCCAATGTGGCCCAGGAAAAAGTTTGGACACCCTTGATCTAAAACAAGGCAAAACCTAGCATACTCTTTGTGTTACCACTAGCAGTGAAGCTGACAAGAATAGTGGCCTTGTCGAAGGAAGTTTAACATGACAACTTTCATCTTCCGTACATTTTTATATCTGTTAATGTAAAACCGTGCTATAATGATAAAGATATACGTAGTTGGTGAATCTGTTGCCAGATCTTTACCATGATTCAGACGAAAAGCTGGCAAGTGTCAGAGGGACCCCTGCTTCCTCCCCAACTAGTTTTTCTATTAAAGCTGCTATCTTTGTAAAGTTAACCTTAACACGCCGAGAGCAATACACACAAACTATAAACTAGCGCTATCTTCTAAATTTGCCAGGCAGCTACCAGGGCAACATAGTGGCTTTTACAAAGCAGAGGGGATGAGTAGAGGTAGCAAGCTCGTAAGCTGAAAATTGGATATGAAATAAGTCAAACAGAAACACGCCTTCTGTAGATATCATAAGGAATTTGAATACATTATGAACATTCAGTGAATGATATCTTTCACAGGGCATTGCATTGTTGTATATAGCTGAAACCAACTATATGTGTGCCAACTATTGTTTACAGACCTAAAAAAAAAACACTGGTGGAGTAGCATGTCAGCAGTGACTCCCAATAAAAGAATACCAGCCAACAAGGGGCTTTCTGCAAAGGGGTCAGACTAAGGAAATCAATCAGAAATATGTAAAAATTTACAAAAAACTTAATTATTTCGGGGAAAATATGTTTTGTTGTATTCAACCATTTTAAACTTTCATTGACCATCATTGCACACCAGTACCAAGTTATATAATCTCTCTGCCCAGATAAAAGAGCAATCTGGTTCATAAAAAGGATATTTGTACAAAAAGCGTGCCATAGACTTAATAAGCAGAATGGGAAATCTAAAAAAATATATTCTGGGTTTTCAAAAATCACAAAATTCAGGACACACACTTAAATATACATAAAAAACTCTGAAATTTGCCTCAAGAAAGATAAGAATAAAAAGCTACCTTGGCTAAAGCCATGAAAAAAATGCCTGAAGCTCGCTCTGTATTACCCAGTATGATCGCTTTAAGTCAGCACTGCTTATCTAAATAGTAGCAGCACATATTTCTCTCTTGGCAGGGGAAAAAACACAAACTCTCATAAATGAGAGGTAGATAATATATTCCTGCAGCCCGAGAGCAGCCAGAACAATGTGAATACTGATTGCTTTTCTCTGTGTATGGCTCCTGGAGACCCAGGGTAGTATAAAGGCAATACCATCACTGAATTACATTATAAAAGGGCTCCATTTATTTTATGTACATACCTAAGCAGACATTAATGTATATTGGAAATATAGCAGACTAGCTTACTCCTAAAAAGAAAAACTAGAGACGTAATTGGAATCCCTTCAGTCACATCTAGATGTCTGTTACTTTTACAGCTATGGAATTTCTCCTCCTGTGTACAACATAGAGGTTCAAGAATAATAGATGCCTGTTGTAATATCTAATGTTCTATCTACCTGATTGTTGCTGTTTATCCACTTATGCCTGTTACTGCTTTTGGATGATGTGCTATGGCGATAAAAATGTTTGTATCTTATCCACCTGACATACTTTCATGTTTGCCTCGTTCAGACACACCATGACCATATTCAATGCTGGTCACTAAATAAGGTCAGCAATGTTTAACATTCGAAGGCCCGGATTCACATACATCAACGCATTTATATGCCGCCGTAGCGTATCTTCTTTACGCTATGCCGACGCAGCGCACAGGCAAGTACAGAATTTGCAAAGCACTTGATTTCAAACTACGCTAGGTTTCTAAGGCGTAAGCCGGCGTAGGTGGAAGTTGGGGTGAGCCACGCAAATGAGGCGTGACCCCATGTAAATGATAGGCCGAGTGCCAGACAAGAACGGACTGCGCATGCGTCGTGTCGTGGCCGCATCCCAGTGTGCATGCTCACAATCGCATCGAAACAAATGCCTAAGATACGTCGAATCACTGCCTACATAACCTACGCCCAGCCATATTCACGTACAACGTAAACTACGGAAAATTCGACTGCTTGTGTTCCCTGGTCCATACCTTTGCATGAGTTGCGCCACATATATGGGGAATAACTTTATCCTGAATATAAACCTTACGCAAATCGCTTAAATCATGCGCTGGGCCCAAGTACGTTTGTGAATCGACGCATCCCGCTCATTTGCATATTCAAATAGAAAATCCATGGGAAAGCCACATGCGTCCAGTGTAAATATGCGCCCACTCTACGTCGGCGTAGGAAAGTTACGTTGGTGGGATGAAGCCTATTTTTAGGCGTATCTTAGTTTGTGGGTCGGCGCATAGATACGACGGTGCACATTTGTACTTACGTCAGTGTATCTGGAGATACGTCGGCTTAAGTGCTTTGTGAATCTGGGCCAAAATGTTTAAAACAAATGTAAACCCTAACTGGATAACATTGAGCTTGCTAAACAACTGTCGATTTTCTTATTATCCATATTTGCCTCTTTGTGCTGCTGATTTCCCTCAGCCTCTTTGCAGCCACTTTCTATCTTCATACACTCGCTGCAGCAATGGCTTTTCTCAAGGTAATCTTCCTGATGTTGACAACAGGGAAACATGCATGTGCAATTAGTGTTGCCATGGCAACTTTTTTTCCACTGGATTCCCATGTTACTGGGTGACAACACAGTCAGGAGGCCAACGCAGAGTGTTGTCATCTTTCAACAGGAAATGTCCAAACAAAGATTTTCCAATTAGGAATATTTTCATAAAAGTTGTAGATTTGAAAAGGTTGGGAAAATCTTTTGCAACGACCTTAAAGCGGAAATTCCGCCGAATTTTATAAAAAAAAATTAAAAGTCAGCCCGCTACAAATACTGCAGACTTTTAAAATATGAACACTTACCTGTCCAGGGTGCCTGCAATGTCAGCACTCGAAGGCGATCTGTCCCTCAGCTCTCGGGTGTTGCCATCGACATCTCCGGAAAGGGAAACAAGAAGTGAAGTCTTGCGGCTTCGCTTCCGGGTTTCCTACTGCATACGCTACTCACTCTGTGCGATCCCACTGGTCCCTACTGTTTTCTGGGACCTGTGTGTCTCCCAGAAGAGGGGGACGGAGGAGTCCCTGGACATGACATAGATAGCCACGGGTGGCTCGGCTATCTATGCCCGGCAGTGGGAGCAAAATCTTCTCCTCCCTCCACCCTGAAAGGTGCCGAATGTGACACCAGAGGGGGAGGATTCGGAAAAGCGGAAGTTCCCTTTTTGGATGGAACTCCGCTTTAACCCTAGGTTCATGCTAGTTCAAAATCACACGTTCCCAGCCCCCAGGCAAAACAAGGTGCTCATTAGCAAACGTGTGGGGTACCATTGATTCTTAATGGCACCCCAAGCATGATGAAACTTTTTGGTACCGCAGCACCATGCGATTCCATGCAGTGAGAGTTTGCTAAAGCAGTCTGAGACTTTTACCCACATTTCTGGGGGTAGGGCAGCCCATAGAAATGAACACTGAATGCACAAGTGTGATCCTGGGCTAAAAGAGTAAAGCTTATAGAATATATGGTAACTGGGTTTATATCTACTTCAGAAAATTTAAACACTGCTAAAAATTATTGTAGCCAGATAAAAAAAAGAAAAGGGAAGGGGAGTAGAAACCTGTCCAAAGCTGGAAAAGCTCTGACTGATCCTAAGAGAAGGACCTCCCTCCTCTCAGTATACTAAGATCTACCTCAAGTACCCCAGCCTTCCAATCAGGCAACTACTTTTTTTAATTTTTTTTCCCAATGTAAACATTTTACCTTGCCATGACGCCTTCTCTCCTAGAAGCCCTAGTCAGTCAGGCCTCATTCACCTGAGCGCACAGACCCGTACACCCATGAAAAGTGAAGTCTACTTACCCAGGAGGCATAGGTTGTCCATGCAGCCAGCCTGTTTAAATGAGTAATAGGCTCATAGCTGCACGGGTCCTAACGCACTTCCTTACGGGCCTTATGCATGGCTCTTAATGCAACCTGTACATCTGCCATTGATTTATACAGGCTCGCTGCACAGGCCAGTCCTGCCTCCCGAGCAGAGAAAACGGCCCTTTGCACGGGTGTACTGATTAGTGTGCCTCTGTGAACGAGCCCTAATTCTGTATTTCTTTCTCGTACATCACGGGACACAGAGCGGCATATTCATTACTATATGGGTTATATGGAGTACCTTCAGGTGTGGACACTGGCAATCTCAAACAGGAAGTCCCCTCCCTATATAACCCCCTCCCCTAGAGGGAGTCCCTCAGTTTTTTCGCCAGTGTCTTAGGTGTTGGTCACGGAATAGCTTTGCTCCACATCCTTGGGATTAAGGGCGGGCTAACCGGATCTGTCCAAGGAGCCTCAGTGCCAAAGTGGACAGTACCCGGGCCCCAAACCGTGGGGTTTTGCCTATAATGCTCCTCTTTGGAGGGCTGGACCCTGGGCCCAGGACTTGGAGTTTGCAAAAACCATAAGTTCCTGTTTGCCAGGGTGCTATATAGGTCCAGGACAGTGGGTACCTTCATAGGACCCCAGGGCCTGAAGGTCTACTACGCTACCCACGGAGATGGGAGAAGATTGGATCAGTTTGCTGGACAAACATCCTGCAGCATGGAGCAGGTAAGGGGGAGCCTGCGGGACTTGGTTCGACAGCAGGCTCTCCGGGGTAACCTAAAAGGGGGGATAGCCTAAGTATGCTCTGCATGGGCAACCTTGTTCACTATGTCTGAAGAGAGACAGGATGACACCTTTTCTCCCCCATCACTAGGTTCCCCTGTCTAAGAATGTGTTGCTAGCTAACCTGCTGTTTTCTTCCTAGGACTAGTAAGGATCCCTAGGGGCCTTTTGGAGAGTCCTACCTGGCCGGGGGTTTGAATCTGCCGCCTGTTTCTGCAGTCCTGGATCTCCAGCAGCGCGGCTCCTCCATGTTCCTCCTGTTTCCGGCATACGCGCGCACGTCTTATAGACGTTTTTCGCGCCGTTCACACAGGAGGGCGGGGGGGGGGGGGCGTGCCTGCGGCGTCATACAGGGGCGCGCCTTGTGCTGTTATAGATCAGCAGGCATTGTCAGTGCTCAGTCTGAGGCTGATTTCAGAAGGAGAGGACGCAGAGCGGCAGAACAGTGACTCCCGGTGGCGGAAGAGGGGTAGTACATGCTGGACTTTGTTCCAATGCCTTTTTTGTTAAGCCAAGAAATTCCCCTTTTTGCAGCAGGTTGGAGGCTGGCAAACTAAGTTTGGGGTCACTGTATGTTTTAAAAAAGAAAATATATATAATATATATTTAAAAAAAAAAAAAAAAGAGAAAAACATACGGGATCCCATCAGTTTTTGGGCATTAGTGATCTATTGTCCCCTAAGCTCTGGTTTTGTACTCCTGGCCACTACAGTCTGTTGTGTGGGCGGAGTCCCTCGATTTTGTATTATGGCTTCCAAAGGTTCGGGGTCAAAGGGTACACAAAAGACCAAAAAACAAAGGGGTTCCCCTTCTGATTCTGATGATATGCCGATACTTTCCCCGCAACTTATTAACATAAAGAGCGCCTTGGATGAGCCATTAGGGGGATCTGGTGTGGAGGCTGGCCCAGATCAGCCCAGCCCTGTGTTTATCACAGAGGAGATGCTAGCCGTATCCCTAGGGGGGCTAGAAGAGAGAATAGCAGCATTGATCGCTAGAGCTATTCCTGGTAAGAAACGGGTTAGATCCCCATCACCAAGAGGTGTATCCTCAGATGCTGAGATTCTCTCTCCGGAGGAATTAGAATCACAGGAGGATCAACTAGACCTGAACCAAGAGGGTTCAGGGATTGAGGGATCTGCCTCTGAGGAACCATTTTCAGACTCCCAGACAGAAAGATTGTGGGTACAGTCTTTGACGGACATGGTCCGCTCGGCATTTAGTTTACCATTGCCAGAGCCTCAGGTTCCTCCGGTATCCTCTCTGGGCTCTTTGAAAGCTCCGTTAAGCAACGCAGTTTTTCCGGTCCATCCTCTTTTGGAGGAATTGATCTTTCGGGATTGGGTACGGCCGGACAGGATTTTTCTGCCACCGAAAAGATTTGCGGTCATTTACCCCATGGAGGAAAGATTCTCCAAGAGGTGGAGGCTCCCAGTAGTGGATGCAGCCATCTCATGTGTGAATAAATCACTAACTTGCCCGGTTGAAAACATACATATGTTTAAAGATCCGGTTGATAAAAGGTTAGAGACACTTTTAAAAGCATCCTTTGCTACGGCAGGAGCAGTGGTGCAGCCAGCTGTGGCTGCGATTGGTGTTTGTCAGGCGTTAAAGGACCAGACAAAGGAAATGTTAAAGGACATGCCTACCCAACAAGCAGAAGAGTTTTCTGACATTCCCAGAGCTCTGTGTTTTGCTGTAGATGCTATAAAAGATTCCATCCAGCAGGCCTCTCGTTTCACTATTTTTGGTGCACATGAGAAGGCTCTTATGGTTGAAGAACTGGGCGGCGGAGCCCCCATGCAAAAAGCTTCTGGCAGGGTTTCCCTTCCATGGAGGACGACTCTTCGGAGAGGATCTGGATAAATATATTCAGACTATTTCAAATGGCAAGAGTACCCTTTTACCGGTCAAAAAGACATTCCGGGGTCCTACATTTAAAAGGCAGCTCTTTCCTGTCTCGGGGCCCTCAAATTCCAGGCAGTATCGACGGCCGCCTGCACGATCCAACTTTAACAGTAGATCGCAGGGACAGGCCCCTGGGGGTAAGAGGCCATGGTATCGCAAGCCGACAAAGACAGCCCCTAAGTCTGCCTTATGAAGGGGTGCCCCCACTCTCGCGGGTGGGGGGAAGGCTTTGTTTCTTCTCAGAAGTTTGGGAAGCCAAGATCCCCGACAAATGGGTCCGGGCATCTGTAACCACAGGTTACAGACTGGAGTTTCTAAGGTATCCTCCGCCTCATTTTCAAGAATCAAGGCTACCAAGGGATCCAGCAAGGAAGGCCTCAATGCTGGCAGCTTTGGATCACCTGCTTTGCCAGGACGTAATAATAGAGGTGCCAGCCCAAGAGCAAGGGCTAGGTTTCTATTCCAATCTCTTTGTCATACCAAAGCCCAACGGCGATGTCAGGCCAATCTTGGACCTAAAGGGGTTAAACGGTTACCTAAAGGTTCGTTCCTTCCGGATGGAATCCATCCGGTCAGCAGCCGCCGCGCTTCAGAAAGACGATTTTCTGGCCTCCATAGACATAAAGGATGCTTACCTTCATGTACCAATCTTTCAGTCGCATCAAAGATTTTTACGCTTCGCGGTGGGGCAGCGACACTTCCAATTCAGGGCGCTCCCCTTCGGGCTGGCCACGGCCCCCCGGGTATTCACGAAGATCCTAGCCCCAGTTCTGGCCAATTTAAGGATCCAAGGGGTCACAGTCCTAGCATACTTGGACGACCTTTTAATCATAGATCACTCACGACCGGGTCTGCAAAAGGCAGTAAACCTCACGGTTCGGTACCTCGAAGAATTCAGCTGGGTCCTAAACCGGGGAAAGTCAGCGTTCCAGCCTAAAAAGCAGTTGGAATACCTCGGCATGAGGTTAGAAACAGAACAGCAAAGAGTGTTCCTGCCCCTGGTAAAGATCGAGGCTATCAAGGGGCTGGTTCAGTTGGTTCTAAACAAGAAAAGACCAACTATTCGCCTGTGTATGCGATTACTAGGCAAGCTAGTGGCCACGTTCGAGGCAGTACCATACGCTCAGATCCACACTCGCGTCCTACAGGCAGCCATTCTAGCAGCCTGGGGCAAGAGGGCACATGCCTTAGAGTCCCCTTTGACGCTATCATCAAGGGTCCGACAAAGCCTGGCCTAGTGGTTGAACCCCCAGAATCTTCTAAAGGGAAAATCCTTCAGCCCTGTTGTCTGGAAGGTAGTTACCACAGACGCCAGCCTGGCAGGCTGGGGGGGGCGGTCTTCGAGGGGTCCTCTCGCCAGGGAACTGGGGTGAAAGCAGAGAGGCAGCTCCCCATCAATATCTGGGAGATCAGAGCTGCTCGCCTAGCCCTTCTGGCATGGACCTCCAGATTAAAGGGGTTCCCGGTGAGAATCCAGTCAGACCAGTCAGTGGGCAGAGGTTCATGTACCCTGCATTTCGGCGATATTCATTCCCGGAGTGGACAACCTGCAGGCAGACTTCTTAAGTCGCCAGAGTCTGTCGCCAGGGGAGTGGTCTCTGCATCCCCAGGTCTTTCAGACAATCTGCCAGAGGTGGGGAATGCCAGACGTAGATATAATGGCATCCAGGTTCAACAAGAAACTAGACAGGTTCGTGTCTCGAACGAGGGATCCTATGGCCTGCGGAACCGATGCGTTGGTTTGCCCTTGGCATCAATTCAAACTTCTATATGCATTTCCTCCGCTACAGTTACTCCCTCGCCTGTTGCGCAAGATCAGAGTGGAGCACAAGCCAGTCATTTTAGTAGCTCCGGCTTGGCCCCGGAGGACTTGGTACTCACTAGTCCTGAAGATGGCAGTGGGAGACCCTTGGACTCTTCCTCTACAACCAGACCTACTCTCACAAGGCCGATCCTCCACCCTACATTACGGCGTCTAAATTTGACGGCCTGGAGGCTGAATCCCTGATTCTCAGGGGTAGAGGTCTGTCTAGGCAGGTAATCCCTACCCTGATTAGGGCTAGAAAGCCGGTCTCCAGGGTGATTTATTACAGGGTGTGGAGGAACTACGTAGGCTGGTGTGAATCCAAAAGATGGAATTCCCGCAAATATACTATTGATAGGGTGTTAAGTTTTCTCCAGCTAGGAGTGGATAAAGGCCTGGCACTAAGCACAATCAAGGGACAGATTTCAGCTCTGTCAGTGTGGTTTCAGAGGCCGCTGGCCACCCACTCGCTGGTAAAGACCTTCTTACAGGGGGTCTTGCGTATTAATCCTCCTGTCAAGTCACCACTTTGTCCATGGGACTTAAATCTTGTTCTGTCATCCCTACAGAAACAACCTCTTGAGCCGTTGGCTGAGGTACCTTGATTTTACTGACTAGAAAGTCGGTATTTCTGATCACCATAGTTTCGGCCAGGAGAGTATCGGAATTGGCAGCCTTATCTTGTAAGGAACCATATCTCATTTTGCATAAGGATAGGGCGGGGTTCCGTCCTCATCCTTCCTTTCTACCAAGGGTTATATCCAGTTTCCACCTGAACCAGGATGTGGTACTTCCATCCTTCTTCCAAAACCCACCTCTAGAAAAGAGGGGTTGCTGCATACGTTGGATATTGTCAGGACCGTAAGGGCCTATCTTAAAGCTACAGAGAAGGTTCGGAAAACAGATGTGGTGTTCGTTTTACCGGAAGGGCCCAAGATGGGTCAGGCAGCCGCTTGATCCACCATCGCAAGATGGATTAAACAATTAATTGTTCGGGCCTGCGGTTTGAAGAGGTGCCTCCTCCTTTGTCGGTAAAGGCCCATTCTACCAGGGCCAGGGGCACCTCCTGGGCAGCACATCATCAGATCTCTATGGCTCGAATATGCAAGGCAGCAACGTAGTCATCAGTCCACACGTTTACAAAATTTTATCAAGTGGACGTAAGAAGGAATGCGGATACAGCCTTTGGGCAGTCAGTACTACAGGCTGCGATTCAAGCTCCTCAGGATTTGAGGGGGCTCCCTTGATTTGATTTGAGATTTACATTTCTCGTTTAAGTTGGATTTACTAGTATCTGAGTATACCTCTAAAATTAAATCCTTCTTTGGAAGATGTCTCCCTCCCCTCATTAAAGCATTGCTTTCGGACATCCCATATAGTAATGAATATGCCGCTCTGTGTCCCGTGATGTACGAGAAAGAAAAAGGGATTTTTAAATACAGCTTACCTGTAAAATCCTTTTCTTGGAGTACATCACGGGACACAGAGCTCCCACCCCTCTTTTGGGTGACCATTTTGGGAGGCATACTGCTTGCTACAAAACTGAGGGACTCCCTCTAGGGGAGGGGGTTATATAGGGAGGGGACTTCCTGTTTGAGATTGCCAGTGTCCACACCTGAAGGTACTCCATATAACCCATATAGTAATGAATATGCCGCTCTGTGTCCCGTGATGTACTCCAAGAAAAGGATTTTACAGGTAAGCTGTATTTAAAAATCCCTTTTTTTGGCATCATGCCTCAACATATACAGTTTTCTTAAAGCTGAACTCATGTTAAAAAAAGAAAAACACATTTTAAATATATTCCCTAGTAGTCAAAATTATTGTAATCTACTTTGTTTGCACCAGATGCCTTTGCAAACCCGGTTAGTGAGGCCCACGCACTACAGGCTAGTAGAGGGCGGCCATATACAATACCAGCCTCCCTGCACATGAAGAGAGAGCAGCAGTGTCTTCTCCTTGGTATACCAAGATTCCAATATCAATGCACATGCCTTCTTAGGTATTTAGATGATATTTGCTTATTCCAGAGTTCAGCTTTTTTGAACCTGTTACTTTGTTTCTTGCATGAAGATCCTGATAGTAACAGCATTTCAGTGCTGGCTGCCAACACTGACAATTTGAAGCGGTGTTGTCAGTTTGCTGTCTGTACTCCTTTAGTTGGCTGCTTGGCTTCCCATCAGGTCTGTCCTATAGGTAGTCCAATGGCCAATTGATGAAGTGTATATGGCAGGCTGACAATGCTGCTGCTAATTGCAAGGCAGTTGTTAAGTGTTGTCAGCCTGCATACACTTTAAATCTGAGCGTACCTAAACATTTCTGAAAATGCAAAGGACTACATTTACCAGCTCAAACAGCAATCTCCAGACTTGAAGCTTTCTAAAAAGGCAGATGGTGGTGACATTCTATTATAAAGGGCCCAAATCTCAAATTATACCATATGTAACTAAGAACAAATTACATTTAATTTCATAATTGGAATTAGGGATGAGCCGAACATACCCGCGTTCGGTTCGCACCAGAACCGTCGAACAGACCGACCGTTCGCGCAAACCTTTAGAACCCCATTGAAGTCTATGGGACTCGAACGTTCTAATTCAAAAACGCTCATTTTAAAGACCAATATTCAAGTCATTGTTGGAAAACGTCTTTGAGAACCCGGGTCTTGCCCCAGGGAACATGTATCAATGAAGAAAAGTTTAAAAAACGGTTGTTTTTTCAGGAGCAGGACTCCTGACAAAGTGACCGTTTTTAAAAAATGTTTTCCATTGATACATGTTCCCTCGGGCAAGACCCGGGTTTTCAAAGACGTTTTCACAGCAGGTACAATATTTAATGGAATTTTTCATTTTTTGTCTATACGTGTGATAACGTCTTTAAATAGCACAATCACCTGCCTACCAGTAAATTAGGAAGAACTGATCTATCTAAGCTATACAGTGTATAAATATATGTACAACTCCTAGGGATGTATATATATTCTCTACACACTGTAATTAAAGCTAAACTGACTAGCCTGCCTGCCTGCTCTATCTAGCTATATAAAAAGACTATCTCTCTGTCTCTCTAACTGCTGTCATTAACAAGCCGGAACACACTACACGAGGCCCGCCGGAAGGCGGCCTTATATAGTGTGGGGCGTGTGCTAAAGCCCTGAGCCATAATTGGCCAAAGCCACCCAGGCTTTGGCCAATTATGGCTCTTCATTTTTTGCGCGCCGTGATTGGCCAAGCATGCGGGACATACAGCATGCTTGGCCAATCATCAGTGCGCAATGCTGCAGTGAATTATGGGCCGTTTTGCGTCACTCGAATTTGGCGCGAACGACCGATTTTGTTCGGATTTCGTCGAACGTACGAACAGACAATGTTCGAGTCGAACATACGTTCGTATCGAACGCGAAGCTCATCCCTATTTGGAATATGTGTCTCTTGCTTTTTATCTGTAAATAGTTTCATTTGGAGCAAAGAAATAGTTTATAGCACATGAGTAAATGACTGGCAATGCTGTTTTGCATTACCTCTAAATCACACGATATAACTAGGAATTACCTTTTGCTTGTTTTCATTTAGTTTGCTTCATGCCTATTATAAGCACAATTCCTGGCTAATCTGCATGACCCTTTGTCAAGGTTTAGGAAAGGTTACATGAAAGTTATGTTGAGTTCATCCAAAATGTATTATTCTAGAATAAATGTGGGGTAATAGATGGCAATGTTTTTTTATTTTGTTTTATTTAGTGCCCAATAATTCTAGAATAGGATATTATTTACTGCTGCTTTTTTTTCTGAAATGGGCAGTAATACAGAATATTAAGGGCCCAATTACACTTTGCTATTGTGGTGCAGAGTTACATGAATGACATCCCAACATGCCTTGTAGCACAATACAATGAATAGTCATACTTTTTGGTGAAAAACTGTTTCCTTTTCTTTCCCCAGTTTTGGTGTGTCAGTGATTTGAATGGACTACCTTAACACAATGTATAATACAACACATCAGAACAATAAAGTGTGAATGGGCATTTATGCACCTTTAATTAAAGTGGTTTTAAAGGCACACGTTTTTTTACCTTCATGCATTCTTTGTGCAGCACCCCCCCAATACTTACCAGAGCCTTGTCTCTCTGGGGACTTGTACTCCTGACTGGCTTTTGGCAGCAGCGGGAGCAATTGGCGCCCACTGCTGTCAATCACAGCCAGTAAAGCATTCAAGAGACAGGGGGCAGGGCCAATTCACAGCTCCATGGGTGAGGGAGGGGCTAGAAGTGTTGACATAACACCCTAAAAGGGGAGGATCCGGTCTGCTCTGTGCAAAACCATTGCACAGAGTACAGTAGGTAAGTATAACATGTTTGTTATTTTAACCACTTGAGGACCCCTTCACGCTGATATACGTCGGCAGAAGGGCACAGGCACGTACCTGTATGTCGCCTTTAAAAGCCCAGCCGTTGCTTGCGAGCACGCCGCCGGTGGCATGCTCGTGACCTGGTCCTGTACTTCGTGACCACGCCTGCAGGACCCGATCGCCACCGGTGTCCCACAATCGGGTCACAGAGAGGAGGAACGAGAAGAGGTGAGTGTTAACAAACCTTCCCCGTTATTCCTAGTGTGGCTGTCACTGACCGCCTGTTCCCTGTGTTAGGGAACGACGATTAGTGACGTTACACGTACATCCACACCCCCCCCACAATAAGAACACTCTCTTAGGGCACACTTAACCCCTACAGCGCCCCCTCTTGGTTAAGCCCTTCACTGGCAGTGCCATTTTCACAGTAATCAGTGCATTTTTATAGCAGTGATCACTGTAAAAATTACAATGGTCCCAAAAATGTGTCAAAAGTGTCTGATGTGTCCGCCATAATGTCGCAGTCCCAAAAAAAATTACTGATCGCCGCCATTACTAGTAAAAAATATTAATAAGAATGCCGTAAAACTATCCCCTATTTTGTAAATGCTATAACTTTTGTGCAAACCAATCAATAAACACTTATTGCGATTTTTTTTTTTATACCAAAAATAGGTAAAAGAATACGTATCAGCCTAAACTGAGAATTTTTAATTTTTTTATATATATTTTTGGGGGATATTTATCATAGCAAAAAGTAAAAAATATATATTTTTTTTTCAAAATTATCACTCTATTTTTGTTCATAGTGCAAAAATAAAAGCTGCAGAGGTAATCAAATACCACCAAAAGAAAGCTCTATTTGTCGGGAAAAAAGGACGCTAATTTTGTTTGGGATCCACGTCACACGACGGCGCAATTGTCAGTTAAAGCGACGCAGTGCCGAATCGCAAAAAGGGGCCAGGTCCTTTACCTGCATAATGGTCTGGGTCTTAAGTGGTTAAAGAAAAAATCCCTTTCATTTTATAAACTATAGGTGTATGTAAGAATAAGTACTCTGAAGCAAATATGTATACGAAACTATCAGCCATAACTTTGACCACCCACCTAATATTAAGTAGGTCTCCCTTTTGCTGACCCGTTAAGTGGATGCCACTAGATCTCTGAAGATATGCTGTGCTATCTGGCACCATTCCACTTCCATGGATCAGACTTGTTTTTTCAGAACTTTTCATAGATGCACGATTGGATTAAGATCTGGAGAATTTGGAGGTAAATTCAACACCCCAAACTCTTTAAAACCATTCTTGAACCATTTTTGCAGTGTGGCAGGGGTGCATTATCCTGCTGAAAAAAGACATCAGGGAATACAATTTCCAGGAAGGGGTGTATTTGGTTTGCAACATTGTTTAGGTATTTGGTACATGTCAAAGTATCATCCACATGAATGGCAGGACCCAAGATTTCCCAACAAATATTGCCCTTCCTATACTGCATCCTGGTGCCATCTCTCGGCGACGCACCCGGCCATCCACATAATGTTAGAGAAAATGCGATTCATCAGACTAGGCCACCTACCTTCCATTGCTCCATGGTCCGTTTCTTAGGCTCAAGTGCCCATTGTAGAAGCTATTGGCTGTGGACACGGATCAGCATGGACACCCTGACCAGTCAGCGGCTACGCAGCCCCTTATACAATATACTGTGATGTCCATTTTCCTGTTTTTAACACATGAACTTCAGAGACCTGCATTGTAAGTGAGGACATTGAGGGCCCGCTCACAACTCAGAGAATAGGAGGAAAGCATTGGCAGATGGGGAAGCAAGGTAAGTTAAAAAAAAAAATGTAATGTTCCCCCTAGACAAAAATGAACATTTAACTGTAATGGTTAAATGGTTATGTTTAACGGCGCTAGGGCAGCCCCACTGAAAAGAATATGTTTTAAATTTCCTTGAAGTTTAGCTTTAAAGATTGAGAATAGAGGTGGGAAAGATTAAAAATGCTGTCAGATTTTTACGGTTGGCCATGACGGCATTAGGGAGATTTCCTCTGACCTCACTAACCCTGTGCTACAAGGACAAAAAGGGAAATCGGGGTCATGGGGACATGGACAGAAATAAAAGCCTCACAGATGTTGTAACCTTTTCCCACAGTCTATTTTGCCATTGAGGAGAATTTCCATCAATTGGCTTCAACTGTGGTCACAGCAGTAAAAACCTGACTAAGGTTCTAACACTTCCTCAGTCTGAAAAAAAAAAAAAAAAAAGGGTTTGCCTATAGTCTGGCTATAGTGTAGACTTGGTGCTTTGCCTCATTTACAGTGTATTGATTTTATCTAAGGCTGTTGTCAGCAAGGGACTAATTCTCATGCTGATCAGATATTAAGAAGCACATGTGTAGTTAAAGCTCCTAAAGGGTCTCTATCACAAAGAAAAACACCTTTGTGATTCGGCTCTGATGGATGCAGGGGACTCCCTGATTGATGTGTCCCACGCTGATTCTATGAAAGTGATTAGATGAATAGGTTTTTCATCACTGCCAAAGTGGTACGTGATGCCGGGGTTGTGGCTGCTTCCTTCAGAGCCTAATCACACAAGGTTATTCTCTCAATTTACATAATGTACATGTGCTGTGGTTGCTTTCAGATAAATATAATAAATGTTTTAGCAATGCACAATTTGCACAGAGAAGGTCTGTTGCCTTATAACTAGCCATCGTGCTAGGGTTTAGAGAAGTACATCCCCTGTCTCTGAACACTGATGAGCAGGCTGGAGGTATTTTAATTTTTCATCAAAGGAACCCTTGAGGTGGAAAGTTAAAGAAGACTGTGTTGCTTTTGAGTAGACAAAATGTCGCTTGCATTTTGCTGCTCACTAGTTTGATATACTCATTTGCTGATGTGAAACGACGAGAGCTTAGAAAGCACTTTTTCCCCCCCTCTGTCTGCAGACCAAGTGGGGCCTTGCAGAACCCAGTCAGCAGGTCATTAACTCTGGAGAAAACAGCTTGCATTAATATGCTCTAATCCAGTATAATTAGTCAAATTACTGCACGCCGACCAGCTTGTCATGCGTTGTCAGATTTGGCATGCAAGCTGGGTAGCCAGGGTCCCTCTGGAATGCCACCCCCAGATAGGGAAGACTGCTTGTTTGCGACATCTTCTGATAGAGAGCTAGCGTGGCATTATAGATCCTTTGGCTAATTCTTTTAACAATACACTGGGGTGGACTGGACATTGGCTTGCAGGTTGCTGTGCCATCCTTAATAAAGTTATTACATATTTTAGAAATAATTTACTCTGTCTGGAGAATGGTCTCATAATTGTTTAATGTAGAATATAAACTGATACATTTTTACCAAAGACATTTTTTTGGGATAGAAATTTCATTAATCCAGATATCGATAACGCTGGTGAAGTTGTTAGGGGCTGAACCATAAGGATTACAAAAAATAAATTAATTCTAAATATCCTATTTAATTTAAAAATAATGGACCTTCACCGATCAGATGCACTAGGCATCATTGAACCCCCCCCCCCCCCCCCCAATATAAAACATTGTTTTTCTTTACCTTTTTTCTTTTTTTCACCCCACCCCTAAACCACCATTCTCAAACAATTCCTCCACCTTTAAGCCTCCTGGGATATTTATTTGAGATATCCCATAATGCTTAAGATTTCATACAGCAGCTGGAGGAGTTTGGACCCAGCGGTGCATCATCAGGGGGCTGCAGCGCTCGATAACATCAGCAATGAGGATAGTGTTTTTCTTTTACCTTTTTTTTTTTCTTATTTTTTCTTCCACCCCCATCCCTAAGCCACCATTCTCATTCTTAAACATTTCCTCCACTCTGAAGTCTTCTGGGATATTTATTTGAGATATCACAGGATGCTTTAGGTTCCAAACAGCAGCTGGAGGAGGGTGCATCATCAGGGGGCTGGACTGCCTGAACCAGAAAGTGCCAGGCAGTGCTCGTTAACATCAGCAATGAGGATGGTGGCATGGGGCCCAGTGTGTGACAGCAGTGTGGCAGGTCACAGCAGGAGACAATGCTGGATTTGTTGGCTGGGTTAAAATGTGAATTGTGTGTTACAACAGGGAAAAATGTAAGGGGGGAGCAATATGATTACTTACCAGAGGTACTAGTTACTAGGTCTAGTTGACATTTTTCTTAAAATTGCATTCTGGAGCTGCCATATTTAATTAAGTTCAGACTGTATGGGGAGGATATACTTTCTAGTTTTCCTTGTTGCATGAGTCCTTACACTTTCAAAGATTGGTGTAACCACCAAAGCATGGAAAGATGGAAATGGTTGATATCTGACATTCTCAGAGGTCTTATCAGTTTGGCATATTTATTGGCAGCACATAAGGGGGTTGGTGGGGTCAACCTTGGTCATGACACAATTAATAGTTTTATACATATTTTACAGACCTTACTCTTGGGTTAAAATATAATTTGTTTCTGCATTTTGACAGATGAGTAATAATAAACATCCAAGTGGTAGAAAGAAAAATTCTGTCTTGTTCACAATTGTTCTAGTTTTCTGTATGAAAGATAATAGTCTGTAAATGTATACAGTAAATGCAGAGAAGCCTACAATTTGTAAACCCCCCACCCCCCTTAATCCATATATTGCCTGGTTAATTTTTATTATTAATTTGGACTTTCTAATGAGAGAGTTCACCAATCAATGTCTGCCTTTCAATTCTAACAAATACTCAGGTGGAGTTGTCCAAGCAAAGCAGAAGGATGAGGTATCGTTTTGACTCATTCAAATGTGTGTAGATTTAGGCTTGAGCTATTAAGCTCTGTAAACATTAAGTAGTACTGGTTTCTGATGTTCCCTAAAGTTTAGGTGTTAGGCCCCTTACTGGGGCGGGAGATGTGTCGGCGGTAAAGCGCCACTATTTTTTCCGGCGCTTTACCACCAATTTCGCTGTGCTATTCGGCCACTAGCGAGGGGGTTTTACCCCTCCACATTAGCGGCTGAGAATGGGTTATAAAACCACAGCAAAGCGCCTCTGCAGAGGTGCATTGCCAGCAGTATAGACACGGTGTCCCATTGATTTCAATGGGCAGAAGCAGTATACACACACCGCTACTTCACCGATCCAAAAATGCAGCTAGCAGGACTTTTTTTTACCGTCCTGCTAGTGCACCGCACCAAGGTGAAAGCCCTCAGGGCTTTCACACTGGAGACACAGCAGCAGCTGTTTAGGGTTGGTTTGCAGGCACTATTTTTTAGCGCAATAGCGCCTGCAAACCGCTCCAGTGTGAAAGGGGTCTTAATGGTTTACATATTCTTGTAATTTTCCCACAATTGGGCACTTTTATTTGAACATAATAAAGTTTGTATTTTTTATACTTTTAACTTGGTTTTCAGTTATGTTTTTGCTGAGAAACGACAACTTTAAAGTGAAATTTTTCTGTCATGTTTTTTTTCCCAGTAAACCCTTCTCAGTAAGGGCCCTTTCACACTAGCGGACGAACGGTCCGCTAATTACAAGTCCGTTAACGGACTTGTAATGCTTCCCTATGGGAGAGGATCCGTTGGCGGATGATGCATCCGCTAACGTCCGCTAGATCCGCATCCGTTTTTGCGGACGGAAGAATGTCCTATTTTTCTTCCGTCCGGCCAAACGGATCGGATGCAAACGGAAAGACGGTCCGTTTCCATCCGACTCCCCACTCCCCGAAAAACGGTCCGCTCCGTGTAAAAGGACCCTTAAGCAGGCAAAGATGGCTTGGAAAATGTGAGGAACACAGACTTTTACCTGCTGCTTTGAAAATAACTACATAATGGGGTTGATTTACTAAAACTGGAGAGTGCTAAAATAGTGCAGCTGTGCATGTTAGCCAATCGGCTTCTAACTTCAGCTTGTTTAATTAAAGAGGTGATTCACCCTAAATATACTCTTTCCCATGTGATCCAGCATACTGGCGTCAGCGCCAGTATGCTGTTTTTTTTTATTTTTTTAAATGCCCCACTTACTGTGTAATCCTTCATTTTGATTTATTTCCCCTGCGGTGGATGGCGCCTGTTTAGCCTGTCACGGCTTCCGAAAATACCCGATTTAGGGCTCGGGTATCTCCGGCGCTATGCGGCGCTTGCGCACAGACCTAGGAGCTGACTGCGCAGGTGCCGTATTTCTCCGAGTCCTATGGCTATGGCGCGTCACGCCCTCCGAAAAAAGCCGAAATAGGACTCGGAGAAATACGGCGCCTGCGCAGTCAGCTCCAAGGTCTGTGCGCAGGCGCCGCATAGCGCCGGAAATACCCGAGTCCTAAATCGGATGTTTTCGGAAGCCGTGACGGGCTATACAGGCGCCATCCACCGTGGGGGAAATAAATCAAAATTAAGAATTACACAGTAAGTGGGGCATTTAAAAAAAGAAACAGCATACTGGCGCTGACGCCAGTATGCTGGATCTCATGGGAAAGAGTATATTTAGGGTGAACCTCCGCTTTAAGCTTTGTAAAAAAAAATAATAACCTGGAAGCTGATTGGTTTTTATGCAGCACTGCACCAGATTTTGCACTATACCATTTTAGTAAATCGACCCCAATATTTAAAATCAGTATTTTATAAAAAAAAACAAAACAATTTTTCAAAACTTCCGCCCCTAATAAATAAGAAGAGAAGACATATGGGAAACTACTATAGTTTCCTTTAAAATAACTGATCCTTCTGAAATATACACCACCCAGTTATATCTCATTAGTACGAACCAATCTGCCAGATATTATTTGACTGATCAAACTTAGACGTTGGCACTGTACTACTGAGTTAAAATTCCTAATTTTGTTGGGAAGCCTGCCCTATTCTTTGGGTTATTAGAGTATTTTAAAATTGACATGGTATACTTTCGTTTACAGATTAACAAGCTTCTAACGTGTGTTTTAAGTTTTTTGCTTTTTCTTAAGAAGCTTATTAAATGATGAAAAGGCCCCATTACCATATATTTACAAGAGCTCTATGTTCTGGCTCCTTCATAAAAAGCCATTTTACCTATGCATTAACACCAGATTGCTTGTTGTGCTTTTGGCAATGACAGATAAGTCAGTGTAATTTCTCTCCACAAGGAAAATGATGCTCCAGATTCCAAATGCATCCTGAAGATGTCACTGACAATAATCTTCAAAGCCTGGCCAGCGAAAGTGGGCTGTGTGTTTGCTGCATGATATACTACAAATGACAGGAAGAATTATGCAAGGGAAGACGAATCTGTAACATATTATTAAGCAATTTCATGTGAATAACAGGGATAAAAGGATAATGGATGAGGGTGTCATTATTACCTTGGTGGAGAGAGAAAGCAAACGCAAAGGTAGAAAGACAAGATTAATAGAGGGGATGGCAAGTCATTCCTACCTCATCAACTATTTTGTGAGGCACCCTCTTAAAATTTCACTCATCTCACGTCAAAACAAGATGGCCGTACTTCGGCATTTTAATAAACGGGACGTGAAGGGGCTATAAAATAACAGGTCACATTTCTGCTGCCTTTTAATATATTACCTCTAAATGGCTCAATGAAGACTTGATGGTTTCAGCTCCCATGCGTTAAAACCATCTCAACGGTTTACTGTTCACTTCACATGTGAGTGTCAGGCCACTTAACAAGTTATACCGGAGAATGCAACGGCACTAATTGTGCTTTACAAAACGGATTAATAATGGAACGTGGAGACTGCTCCTTATTACTTTTTGTCCATTTTAGAGGGAATTTCTAAGCTGACATTTTCCATTTTTAACTGTTATACATTGTTTAAGTACTATGGGCCAGATTCACAGAGCGATTACGCCGGCGTAACAGGAGATGCGCGGCATAAGTCTAAATTTGCGCATGCGTTTCGATACTCCGCATCCCCAAAACGAGATACGCAAGAAATCTACTTTTTTTTGTCCAGCGTAATTTCGATAGACAGGCGCATCCGTCCGCGCAAAACTGCGCTAGACACACCATTGATTTGCTATTCAAATATGCTAATGAGGGAGTTACGGGGATCCACAAAAGAACGTTGGTGCAGTGCAGGCTACGCGCTGTGTGCAACAGCTGCACGGCCTGTCTAAAATTAGACCATATAAAAGGTGGTCTAAAATTAGACAATTCGTCTACATGTCAGAGAAAGCAACACCGTTAGTGAGGAGCAGAGCAGGCACACGTGTTGCACAACAATCTGTATGCCAACATGCCAGTGGAATCTATGCTCATAGCTATACTACTGACTTTAGATGAGCAAAGAAGGAGGAGGGCACGGAGGAGGGCACGGGAGAGGATTTTTTTTTTACAAAAAAAAATTCTTTGCTTTAAGAAACATTTTTACAAAAAATATACATACATATATACATCAATACATAACATACATACAAATTACAAACATGGTCTCACTATCTTTCAATAGCCCTTTAAAACCTTGATGGATATAATAATCTAATCTGATACAAGCCCCTCACTCTTCACTTGATATATCACACACGCATAGACATCTTTGGCATGAGTGATTCTGAGGTGTCTCGCATCTTCAGATTCGCCCCTCATGCCATCCTGGAATTAACCACAACCCTGCAGGAGCCCAACACCAGCCCAACACATGACACCACCCATGACACCCATATATACAATCCTAGCCCCATCCCCACAGATTTCGAACAGGACATGTATGGGGACAGCTGGCTGGTTGGTGAGTGACATGGGTGGCAGGCATGACTGTCCCCCCCCATGATGCTGAAATCACAAGGGGCACATGCACTACTAACATCCTCCTGTCTTATCCCGTCAGGGTGACTCTGCATATGCACTGGGACCCCATCTCATGACTCCTATACGGAACCCCCCTAACCAAGGCTACCCCGTCTTCTGAGGGAAGAGCAGCCAGGAGACAGCTCACATTAGGCATCTTTGCACGTTAAACACACACATTAATCGTGGAACAATGAGAATGCATGCATGCACACCACTGTGGTCCCTAGCACAGACACATCACATCCTCATCACATTGGATTGGCACAATCCCACCATGCAGGACTTGAGGATGGTGGCATGGGGCCCAGTGTGTGACAGCAGTGTGGCAGGTCACAGCAGGAGACAATGCTGGATTTGTTGGCTGGGTTAAAATGTGAATTGTGTGTTACAACAGGGAAAAATGTAAGGGGGGAGGAATATGATTACTTACCAGAGGTACTAGTTACTAGGTCTAGTTGAAATTTTTCTTAAAATTGCATTCTGGAGCTGCCATATTTAATTAAGGTCAGACTGTATGGAGAGGATATACTTTCTAGTTTTCCTTGTTGCATGAGTCCTTACACTTTCAAAGATTGGTGTAACCACCAAGGCATGGAAAGATGGGTCTTATCAGTTTGGCATATTTATTGGCAGCATATTTATTGGCAGCACATTTATATAAAACACATAAAAGACAAAAATCACTCTGCAAAACAGCCCCCAAATATCTCAAAGACACGTCACAAACAAACAAACAAACGCTAATAAACAACAGAACAAAAGCACCTTGCTGTATAGGGAGGGATACAAAGGGATGTACTTTTGCAAAGGAAGTGCCCTTCATTTGCATGGGGTCACGGCTCATTTCAATGTAACACGCCCACATCCTTCCCAATTTGTATTACTCCGCCTTGCGCCTCTGAAATAACGTTGCGCAGGCGCAAATTTCTGCGTAAAACTGACGAGAATAGGGTGATTGCGCCGCTACATTGCGCCAGTCTAACGTAAAGGCGGTGCGCTACGCCGGTCCAATAATGTGCAGATGTACGTGAATCTGCCCCTTTAAGTTTTTGCTTTAACATAGCAGAAATTATGTGCAAAGTGCAGTAACCTAAAGAAACCTGCTAGAGAAGGTCTGATTGCTATGGGATATTGCATTTTGCATTTGGTCACAGCCCTTTACACATAATGTTGTTTTCACAGTATTATCTTGCTAAATATATATTTTTTAACAAGGTACCGATTTATACCAGACACTGCAGTTAAGAAAAAAGACTTATGCCTTGTACACACGATCGGTTTGTCTGATGAAAACGGACCGATGGACCGTTTTCATCTGACGAACCAATCGCGTGTGGGCCCCATCAGTTTTTTTCCCATCGATGAAAAAAAATAGAACCTGTTTTAAAATTTTCGTATGGTTAAAAAAACGATGGAAAAAAACAATCGTCTGTGGGGAAATCCATCGGTCAAAAATCCACGCATGCTCAGAATCAAGTCGACGCATGCTCGGAAGCATTGAACTTAATTTTTCTCTGCACGTCGTTGTGTTTTACGTCACAGTGTTGGACACGATCGGATTTGTTTCCGATGGTGTGTAGGCAAGACTAATGAAAGTCGGCTTCATCGGATATCTGATGAAAAAATTATTTTCATCAAAAGAACCGATCACGTGTACAGGACATTAGACTTCATGTTGGCTGCAGAATTTTGCAGCGCTATCTGCATCTAAATCAAGGCTGTATTTTCCCTTCTTCATCTAGAACAGTGGTTTAACTTGAACCTGTCCCAAAGCATTCTTAAGCTGGCTACACATTATACAATTTTCTTGTACAATATTCCCAGATAGCAAGCAATTGAGCTGAAAGTTTGAAAATGACTTGCTAAGCTATTGCTAGCCTTGCCAGGCTTCACAAATTTGTTGCACGATTGCGTCAAGTCCGCATTGCATGACTCCAGATCAACTTTCTTTGGAAACATTCTGCAAGTTCTGGTTCTGTTATGTTGTGCAATAGTCATCCCACCATAGGGGGCAACTGTGGCTGAATTTTCATGCTGTAGACTCACCATTGCAACTTTGCTTCTCTGCATGTATACAGCTTGCCAGTGAAAATCAAGTTAACAGAGTTCGAATTCAACAAAGAAAATATGTAGCGCTTGAATAAAAATAAATGGCAAATAATAACATAAACTGAACATTAGACACCATAGGTGCACATTGAAGTGTCTCTGAAATAGTGATATAGTCCAAAAATTCAATATATAGTGACTGGGTGCAAGTGAGGTCTGAAAGGTCCACCACCATAGATGAAGCTGAGGAGGCTTACCAGATGGATAGCGACCACAATAAGTATACACCTATTTGGTCAGCTAAAGCTTAAACTTATACCAAGGACTGCTCACAAGACGACTCCGGTAGGAAGAGGAGTGGTAAAAGTATCAGATCGGATGAAAGATCAAACCCAGAGGTACTCTGTTGAATCCTAGGCCCAGATTTTAAGCAGGGCCTGACTTTTGCCCAAATTAACATTAAAGCTGAAAAAGGATTTTTGTATATCTGCACAGTAAAAATGATTTATCTCCAGTGATATATGCCATTTCTCTGGCTGCTGTAGCATTTGTTATACTTTTACTTATTTTACACTACATACTGCTGTTGGTGCCGAACGTCTGGAACTTAGACTTGTAGTTCTGGATGCAGTACAGATATCACAGGAGGCGATTTCTCCATTCATAAAAAGCCTTGCATTTTTTTTCAGTGAATGAAACGTGCTTTGTGGTTGAAGGAAGGAGATCATGACTTTAATCTGCACCTCCTTCATTTACAGAGCACATGCATTTATTTAAAAGAATGTAAGGCTTTTTATAAATGGGGAAGGTGCCAAGTGAGCAACCTACTGTGATATCTGTATTACTGTTGGAACTATAATGCCGCGTACACACGGTCGTTTTTTGCGATTAAAAAAAAACGTTGTTTTTTAATACGCCATTTAAATTGATCGTGTGTGGGCAAAACGTTGTTTTTTGTCTTAAAAAAACAACCCAAAAAAAATTCCAACATGCTTGAATTTTTTGTGTCGTTTTTCAAAACGTCGTTTTTTGTTTCACAAAAAGTCACTGTGTGTAGCAAAAACGTTGTTTAAAACAACGTTTTTCAACCCGCGCATGCCCAGAAGCTAGTTATGAAGCGAGCTTCAATGGAAAAGAGTGGTGAACGTAACCTCGCTTTTTGTGAAAAAAACAATGGTGTGTATGCAACATCGTCTTTGAAAAGTGACGTTTCAAAAACGTCGTTTTTTACTTCACAGAAAACTTCGTTTTTTTTCATCACAAAAAATGATCATGTGTACGCGGCACAAGTCTCTACTCTGAAAGTTCGGTGATGACAGGTGAATTTCTGCTGAATAAAAATAAACGTTATAACAAATGCTGCAGCAGCCATAGTTGGGACACACTTCACTGCAGGGAGATTATTTTCTTTACTGTGCAAATGTACACATTTTTTATTTATTTTTTTGACATACTTCATCTCTAAAGTTGCAATAAAGGCTGTTAATTAATGTCTTACCTACAGGTAAACCTATAATGAGGCGTGTCTGTAGGTACTGTAAATATCTCTTGAACGGTGCACAAATTTGCTTGTGTAGCCGCTGGTGACTTCACCGGTGCATTGCGCTCTAAAGGAGGGGCATACTCATGGCGTTCCTTCAGAGCCCTGTGCTGAAAACAGTTTACCATTGCTTTAAAGTGGAGCTCCAGCCCCCTCCCCTCCTTAAATGTTATATCGGCAGCTACAAATACTGTAGCTGCTGACTTATAATATTAGGACACTTACTGTACCTGTCCAGGGATCCCACAATGTCGGCACCCGGGTGCTGCCACTGCCTTTGGTGGAAAGGGAAACCAGCCGTGAAGCCTTTTGGCTTCACAGCCGGTTCCCTACTGCGCATATGAGGAAGGAGGAGAGGGGGCGAATATCTGAGGGGATCTCGCTGCAGCCAGGTCTCCCGGGAATGGGGAGGATACCTATCATTAAATGGGGGCGAAAATCCAATCTGACCCTTATTTTAATGCACCTAAGTGGACTACCAAGTGTTGCAGTGCATTACAACACACTGCAATTTCGGTGCATTGCCTTAGTGCATTGAGGTGCCATTCAGATGCAGAAAGCAGAGCCCTAAGATTTAAAGTTTTTTTGAGGGCTTGGTTTTAATAGCGCAAATGATCAAGAAGAATTTACAGTAAAGCAACATTCTATTCTTAGCAAGGAGGCAGCAGCTTTGAACCACTGGTGTTGAAGTCTTGCACGTCTCCTACTGGTTGGCATGGCATTTTGGGTACTTGTGTTCCCTAAACTGACTTGGTGGTCATCTTAAGTCTACTTTTAATGTACTTTTAACCACTTAAGGACCGCCTACTGCACATTTACGTCGGCAGAATGGCACGGCTGGGCACATCAATGTATATATACGTTGGTTTTAGTACCCAGCCGTGGGTCGCGGGCGCGCGCCCGCGACCCGGTCCGAAGCTCCAGGACCGGGACCGCGGGATTCGCGGACCCGATCGCCGCTGCAGTGCGGCGATCCGTCCCTGGAGCGGAAGAACGGGGAGAGCCGTGTGTACACACGGCTTCCCCGTGCTTCTCTGTGGCCGGAGCATCGATCGCGTCATCCCTGTAATAGGGGGATGCGATCGATGACGTCACACCTACAGCCACACCCCCCTACAGTTGTAAACAACACATTAGGGCACACATTCCCTACAGCGCCACCTGTGGTTAACTCCCAAACTGCAACTGTCATTTCCACAGTAAACAATGCAATTTAAATGCATTTTTTGCTGTGAAAATGACAATTGTCCCAAAAATGTGTCAAAATTGTCCGAAGTGTCCGCCATATTGTCGCAGTCACGAAAAAAATCGCTGATCGCCGCTATTAGTAGTAAAAAAAAAATAATTAATAAAAATGCAATAAAACTATCCCTTATTTTGTAAACGCTATAAATTTTGCGAAAACCAACCGATAAACGCTTATTGCGATTTTTTTTACCAAAAATATGTAGAAGAATACGTATCGGCCTAAACTGAGGAAAAAAAATGTTTTTTTATATATTTTTGGGGGATATTTATTATAGCAAAAAGTAAAAAATATTGCATTTTTTTTTAAATTGTCGCTCTATTTTTGTTTATAGCGCAAAAAATAAAAACCGCAGAGGTGATCAAATACCACCAAAAGAAAGCTCTATTTGTGGGAAAAAAAGGACGCAAATTTTGTTTGGGAGCCACGTCGCACGACCGCGCAATTGTCTGTTAAAGCGACGCAGTGCCGAATCGCAAAAACCCCTTGGGTCATTTGCCAGCGTATTGGTCCGGGTCTTAAGTGGTTAATGTACTCAGTTTGCATGGTTGGTGATGTTCTGTCACTATTGGGAGTTCTCTATCTGCTGTTTTTTGTGCAGTTATTTACGGTCGCAATCTCAACACATTGTGCTACTGATCTATTTTTACTGGGAACATGAATCAGTCCATTCATATATTTCAGCTCTGACATCAGAACAATTTCACTCTACTTCACTAAAGACATTGTTATGCTGCTAGAACAGGAGCAGAAGGAGGAACATTTATTATATTACAAGCACTCTGGTCAAGTGACATCAGTGAATATGATATGATTGTGCGCTGCGTTTTCTTTCTTCTGCCTTTAGCAAGAAAAGACTAGTGTTTGTAAAGTGAATGTGTCATCTCTACACAGAAGATATAGTGGATGTGGGTACCTATTCATACACAGGTATGTGCAGTCAATCGCAGACCATTTCTGCACATAGAATGCTAGTGGACGATTATGGCTTTGGGCATATTGCCTATTAATCACCCTTGTAAGCTTTGGGCTATGTATACCTTACGTTTCAAAGTTTCATAGATACAGGATTTCTGCTTTTAAATTTGTCTAAAGCCACAGCTTTTTTAGTCATTTAATTTTTTCATTTTTTTTTTCATTTTTTGATTAAAACCCTGGTTAGTTTTTTACTAGCAGTAACCCATTGGGGAGATTTCCCTTCACTTTGAATTTTGTAGACCCAACATCAAGTAAGAGAATAGCACTTTTCAACGAGGGTGCCTTGAGGTTTCTTCAGGGGTGCCTTGGCAAAATATCTAAAACTGCCCCAAAACTGTATACAAGCTAGTGGCTGGAGGAAACCTGCATTTTAGTCACACAAAGCCACAGGTTTTCATTGTGCACTAATACAACCTTCTAGCCGCCAGCCTTCTAACAACCATTGACATCAGTTGATAAAGAGAATGTCAGTTGCCTGCATACCATGTTTGTTTGCCCCTCCCTTGCCTCTCTCCATCAGCTTTGGGGTCTCATTTGCTAAGTGATGGAGAAAAACTGAGGGTGAATGGAAACATTGGCATTACTTGTCAGTAACAGTTTGCAAAAGTGTATTTGCTTTAGAAGAATAAATGACCTCTACCGTTGGGTATTCTATGTGTGTTGATGTTGCTGCATTATGTAAAACAAGTAGAATCGTTTTTACATTTTAGAATGGGGCGCCTCAAGACTGTTCATAATTTGAAAAGGTGCCTTGACTGGAAAAAACACTGCTCTAAAATCAGGGAAGTATCCTCTAAGACAGTTGTCAATGGTACAGGTGCCCCAATGGAAAATGTTTCCTCTATTCCTGTTCAGCTGTTGCAAAACCTCTTAATGGCTGAATGGACATTTATCATGTAGACTGTAGTCCTATATTATCTATAAGAAGGTTATATCTCACTCATTGCCTACTAATTTCACCAACTCGCTCAAGAAGTTGATCTCATAATGATTGACACAGTTTGTGAATTCCACCATCTGGCACTCGGTCACAGGATTTGACAGTAAACAAACCCGGGGTCTCTATGTGAACGGCTGCTCTTTCCACTAGATGCTGCGCCACTTTAATCACCAGATATCAAGTGCTTTCTACTGTACTTCCTGAAGTTCAATCTGGAACATGGTTATATGTTTAGCTGATAATTTAATATTGGGGAAGTAAGATCTGCTTTTCCTCTGTTAATACTGGCTAGAAAATTGTCTATTAATTCTGATGCTACACAGTCACTGTCACAGCAAGGGCCATCTGTTATGCACATAAACTGTGTTTGGTCTTTATGTGATCCTTACACACTGCTGTTAATATTTTCATATATTTTTTTTTCTTTTTAGAAATGGCTATATTGGAGCTTGCCCTCTAATTTTGACTCAGTGGAGCACTCAGAATTTGGTGCAGCTGCGCATGGTAGCCAATCAGCTTCCAACTTCAGCTTGTTCAACTATGCTTTGACAAAAAAAAAATGGGAAGCTGATTGGTTTCAATACAGAGCTGCACCCGATTTTGCACTCTCCAGTTTTAGTGTTCCCAGGGATGTACAGTAACTAAATGCAATAGGGCCAGGTTGAAAAATTATTATTAGGCTCCCTCATTGTCCAGCTTCCATATTTAATGTAGGTGTCGATTGAAGTTTAAATGCAGCTTTTATTTTTTTAACATTCCATAGAAAATGTAATATGAGTGCCTATAGACACACAACTATTTTCCTGTTGCAACTGGAATCTCACAGATAAATGATCACATGACCTTTGCTAAGCCAATAATCATATGGTCTCTGGCTTTTTACCTCCCTTCACATTATGTATTGTGAATTATACTTGTTTCTGCTTCCTTCTGGATTTGAAATCTTTATTGCTGGATGCAAAAGTAGAGCGCCCATCTCGTATGCTTAGTTTATGCTCCGTCCATTTTTGAAATGCTTCTTCCAATGGTAAAGTCTAGGTGATTGTCTCTGTGGGCTGAATGGAATTGTGTACTAAATTATTTGGCTCAGGGAGCGCTGCAACCCCCCAAATTGCAGCCCATGCAAACAGATCGCACTTTGTAAAACAAGGAGCGAGTGAGCCATGTGAGTTATTAAACAGTGCAAAGTAAAAATTTTAATGAGATCCTGATCAAGTACGTTGTTTTAACAATGTACTTGCAAGTTTTATTACTTTTTCTGTAGATTTTTGGATTTCTACTTGATAGTAAATGAGAAATCTTCAGTTACATTACAGAGTGTCTTAAAGGAGTTGTAAAGGCAGAAGGTTTTTTATCGTAATGTATTCTATGCATTAAGATAAAAATACTGGGCCAGATTCAGGTACACGTACATTTGCGTAGCTTATCCGAGATACGCTACGCAGCCGTATTTTACCAGCCTCTACACCAAATCCTGGTTGATTTTTGCCCGTACGATACGGCGGCGTAGTCTATTTCTCGCGGCGTAATCGAAATACGCGATTAGGGGGCGTGAAGCATTTAAATGAGGCGCGTCCCCGCCGTGCATTGCTCGAAATAACGTCGATACGTCATTCGTTGTTTGAGTAGCGTCGTTTACGGACATTCCTATTCCCGGACGTTTTACGTCAAAAATAAAAAAAGACGTCGGAAAACGTTCATATTCGACGCGGGAACGACGGCCATACTTAACATGGGCTGTCTAATATTAGACCAGCAAAAAGCTGGTATAGTTTTACGCAGCAAAAAGATGACTAAAGATGCCGTAAGAGATTGCGATAGACGTTCGTAATTTCGTGGATAGTCGGCAAAAGCTCATTTGCATACCCCGACGCGGAAAACGACTGGAACTCCACCCAGCGGCCGCAATTTTATTGCAGCGTAGATCCAAAGGCGTACGATCACGTAAGCCAGTCGGATTGAAGCGCAAAGTGGTCTTTTCATGCTTTGAAGATTCAAACTAGTGAAAAAACGCGCGTAATTAGAAAGTACTCCAGTCTAACACCAGTTAGACAGGAGTTACGGCTCTCTGAACCTGGCCCACTGTGTGTAGCAGCCACCCAAGCACAACAGTAATTAGTTTTTTGAGCCCCATCTTTCTCCAGTGATGTCCACGAGTGTGTTAGCTGTCCGGGACTCTCCTGCTGATTGGCTGAGACACAGCAGTAGTGTCATTGGCCCCCGTGGCTGTCAATTAAAGTCAGTTAGCCAATCAGGGGGGAGAGGGGGCCGGCTGGGTCTCCATGTCTGAATGGACACACTGAGCTGTGACCCCGCTCAGGTGCCCCCATAGCAAGCTGCTTGCTGTGGGGACACTCAGCAGGAAGGAAGGGCCAGGAGCAGCGAAAAGGGACCCAAAAAGAGGAGGATCTGGGCTGCTTTGTGCAAAACCAAATGCATAGAACTGGTAAGTATAACATGTTTGTTATTTAAAAAAAGAAAATAAAAAAAGACTTTACAATAACTTTAACATCAAAACAGTCTGGTATACAATTACATATATAATAAGCATTTTAACATTAATTAAGTAGTCAAAGAAAATGTACAATATTAACTCTTTCCTACTTGCTTGAGCGGGAGTCAGACTGAATGCGCCAAACGCTTGAAATTTACAGGGAGAAGAGCACTAAAAATGTAGGTGTGTTACGCGTGTACTTGCAGTGTTTTTCCATTCCATCTATTTTTCTTGGAATATGTATTTGAACTTGATATAAAATGTGGCTATGCCAAGAAGTCTATTTCCAAGCACAGCCTCCTCCCTCCTTGTATATTATAGTCCTCTCCTCGTCTGGGAGTGTCTATTTGCTGTCTGTGCTGACCCAGCTTCATTATCCCTCTCTCCACCTCCTTGCATAAACTTTTTTGGGGAATACTATAGAACAGTGGTCTCCAAACTCTGGCCCTTTGCTTTCCAAATCTGATGCAAGACACTTCCACTATTCCTCCCCCTAAGATCAAAGTTGGAACACTGTTTGCTCCCACTGACGCCAGGACAATTTCTACCCTCACTGGTCACAGTCCGGCCCTCATAAAATCTGAAGGACAGTAAACTGGCCCTTTAGGAAACCTTGGAGACCCTTGCTATTGAGTGTCACTTGAGTGACAGCTTTGAACTCTACTTGGGCTTCTGACATCACATCCAAGATGGCGGTGTCCAGCAGTAGTCTCAGGGCTTTTGGATGGCTACACAAGAGAGAGGCTTTTACAGGTAAATAGTATGTATAAAATACGTTAAACAGGCATAGTATAATGTGGTAAGATTTATTTTTAATGAATAATCTGGCAACAAGGTCTCTTTAAATATACTTATCAAAATGTGGATAACAGATATATTACAAGCTAAAATATTAAACAGGTGAATTCGGTTTCTTTTAAATAAACCATTCAGACAAAATAATCTTGTTGAAGTGATGATAATGGTGTAATATATTTGCGTTTGGTGCATCCGTCTGTGCTTTGGGGCAAAAACCGCATACAGCCGCATCTTCTAATGCATTTCAATGGATGGCTGCGGGTCCCAGGAGAGTAATTACGCAGACTCTGTTGGCTGCACATTCCCTGTGTTGGACATGTGCATGAAGCCTTTATCTGGCAGTATGCAAAATATGTAAATAAAAAAAGGAAATGTGTTTTATTTTTTTATTTTTTTTCCTTTTTTTGGTTCAATAACATGGAATAAAGATTCAAGTTCTAGGAATAACGGAAACAAAAGCTTTGATCTCGTACTTTTCTAAATGAACATGCAGGTGGTGCAACGCAAGGTTAACCTTTTGGGTTTTAACAGCGAGCTGCTCACATTTTCATTTTCCACCGTCCATCTGATCGGCATTATTCGGGTATTTACTATTTTTTGTGACTGTAGTTTAATTTATGAAACATAAATGTTTTTTTTTTTGTTCTGCAGTCAAATAGAAAACAACCCTGCCTTTTAGGCACTGGAGCTGTCTGTACTCTTAACATTGGATATCAGTCTGTTTTTTAGTGACAGTAAGGAAAGAACTCAAAGTTGGGCAATTTATTGCAGGTCAGACATGCAGTGCTAATTGGAGAATTATACACCCACAGTGATGTCACTAATTACGCAGCAGTCTATTTCCTGTGAGTGAATGGGGCCAAATAAAAATGTATTCTTTGTTCTGCATTGGCGAATTAGTAGCTCTGTAATCTCTTTGGTGAAGAGCTGCTCTGGTGAACCCACACAAAGTTCATCACGTGGACAATTAGCCGCCTTGGAGATTTGCGAGCGGCAATGTGAAAATAAAGGCACTTGCTGACTTGTATAGCAGAAATATATGTAAAACATCAAACTTATGGAGAGCTCTGATGTCACCTTTCAAGCTTTAAAAATTGTTTCTCATTTTTGAAGCATTCTGCAATGGAATTTATCATTTTAAAGAAGGTAAAACATCTGCTTGATACAATAAACTTTTTTTTCCCCGAACAGATTTTAAAAAGATGGAATACAGGCTGATGTACATCGGCAGCCAGGGACTGATACTTTAAGGGTAACTCCACTTTCATGGGAAAAAAAAGCAAAAAATAAATATATATATATATATATATATATATATATATATATATATATATATCGCCTTACAAACCTCTTTTTGCTACAGGTAAGCCTATAATAAGGCTTACCTGTAGCTACCTGCACGGTTTAGGAGATATCCCCCTGTATTTGCACGTGCCAAAGTGATCGGCACATGCGCACTGAAGCAATGGCGCGTCGTGCCGTTACTTCAGTTAGACTGTGCCGTTGCCGGCGGCTCCCACATGCGTATGCATACTAGCTCATTGTGCTTTTGTCTTGCAGGTATAATTTTTTGTTTTGTTTATAGGGTTTAGAGCCACTTTAAGTCATATTGTATTTTAATGTTATTAAAAATGTACTTTCCTTTTCAATCTGCAGCATCTCTAATTTTCTGTGAAATGCAATATTGCAATGGTAACAAATACAAAAAATTCCGCTCTGCCTAATGCCGCGTACACACGATAATTTTTTGTGATGAAAAAAAATTACGTTTTCTGTGAAGTAAAAAACGACGTTTTTGAAACGTCACTTTTCAAAGACGATGTTGCATACACACCATCGTTTTTTTCACAAAAAGCGAGGTTACGTTCACCACTCTTTTCCATTGAAGCTCGCTTCATAACTAGCTTCTGGGCATGCGCGGGTTGAAAAACGTCATTTTAAACGACGTTTTTGCTACACACGGTGACTTCTTGTGAAACAAAAAACGACGTTTTGAAAAACGACACAAAACATTCAAGCATGTTGGAATTTTTTTTTGTTTTGCCCACACACGATCAATTTAAATGACGTTTTAAAAAACGTTTTTTTTCATCGCAAAAAACGACCATGTGTACGCGGCATTAGGCTCCATGCACACAGCACAAGCTATAAAAAAACACCAGTAGCTTTGCAGGGAGCCTTTCAACATGGCACCTCCCATTAATTTCAGTGTGACTTTTCACACTGGGGTGATGCACTTGTGGGACATTAGGAAAAGTCCTGCAAGCAGCATCTTTGGAGCAGTTTGAAAGCGCTGTAAGCACCTGAAAATCACTTTGGAAGCACTGCAAAACAGGTGCTTTTAACCCCTTCTTGAGCCGCTAGTGCTGGTTAAAAGCACCCCACTAACAGTCAAAAAGTACGATAGTAAAGATTACCCAGAGAGCAATTGTTTCCTATGTGCCCTTGCATTCAGCCTTTTCCAAACAGTGCGCCAGGGCACACTGCGGTACCTTCTGGGTACCCCAAATTTCTTATTAATTTTTTCTACAAGCCAGAGAATGGATCAAGCCTGTCTGTTTATTACACAAAGTCGAATATTTTTTTTTTTTATTGAAAAAAAAAATGCATATACAACACAAAATGAGATGGCTTCATGAGCCCAAACAAAAAACGGTACATCAAATATTTTTATTGTGCATAATTAAAAAACACAAGCACTGCATGGGCCCAGCTAACCACCGATGACATCATAGGTTGATAAGGAAGACATCGGGCACCTGAAGATGCCCTTGTTTGCCTCTCTCCTCAGCACTTGGGTCATGTTAGCTGGTAAAGGGAAATTGTGGGAGAAGAAAAATGCTGACATACTAGTCAGTACCAGTGTGCAAAGGTGTATTTGCTTTGGAGGAATAAATCACCTCTAATGTTGGGTGTCCTACATGTGTAGATGCTGCTGTGTTATGAAAACTTTTTTTTTTTACTTTTTGGAATGTAAAAAACAAGGGAGTGCCTCGAGGATGTGCAGAATTTTAAAGGGTGCCTTGACTGGAAAAAGGTTGAGAAACACTGGTCTAGACCAGTGTTAATTAACTGCTTGCCGACCAGCCGCTGCTGTTATACTGCGGCTGGTTGGCACAGCTGCGCAAACTGCCATAGGTGTACGTCGGCTTTACGAGCTATATGGGGTGCGTGGCCGGTGGATGTGATGTTCGCTGGTGACCTGCAAACGCTCCTCAGAGAGACAGAACGGGGATCTGTCTCTACTTGCCTGTTCTGCCAGGGAAGTAGAGAGATCTGCTGTTTTTAGTGCTCAAGAACAGCAATCTCTCCCCTCCTCCAGTCAGTCCCCTCTCCCCAAAAACCGCTAATCGCTGCCATTACTAGTTAAAAAAAAGTATAAAAAAAATGCCATAAATATATCCCCTTTTTTGTAGACTCTTTAACTTTCTGCTCAAACCAATCAATATACAGGTGAGAAAAGAGTATTGGCGGGACTTTGAATGAGGTTGGGACCTAGTCATGCCTCCATCTCTATTGGTTGAGAAAAGGAGAGGTAGCAGAGTGGGACTTTAAATGAGTCATGCAGTCAATACAAATAATTAATTGGCATTTATTACGTACCAGATTTGAACAATAATCAATATACACTTATTGCGTTTTTTTTTTTTTTTACCAAAAATATGTAGAATAATACATATTGGCCTAAAGTGATGAAGGCATTCATTTTTTTATTATTATATATTCATTATTATTATTATTTATATATATATATATATATATATATACTGTACATTTTGTTTGTGTACACGCAATTGTCCGTTAAAGCGACACGGTGCCATATCGCAAAAAATGGCCTGGTCATTAAGGGGGCAAATCCTTCCGGGGCTGAAGTGGTTAATGCTAATTTTAGTTGACTAAATACGACTAAAACTAAATCAATTGAGCTGACTAAAACACAATTAAAACTAAAATGGCATTTTAGTCAAAAGACTATGACTAAAACTAAATTGAAACTTGAGGTCAAAATTAACACTGCACTACCCCACATAAGAATACATAGGGGGCATCTACTAAGCTGCTAAAATAATGATAATATTTAATGTTGGTAATATATTCAGGTAACATGTGCAATGGCATTACAACCAATAGAGTTTACTTTTTTTTTTTTTATATATATTTTCAAGTTGTAAGTCTGCCTGTCAAAAAGCAATATTTTTGTTTGTACAGTAAAACCTTGGTTTGAGAGTAACTTGGTTTGAGAGCGTTTTGCAAGACAAGCAAAATGTTTTAATACATTTTGCCTTGATATACAAGCAATGTCTTGATATAAGAGTAGCGTCGTGTAACAACTGAGTATAAAAAAGAAGAGAGGAGCCTCTAAGTGTAGCAATATGGTTACATTTAATGAAGGTACAACATTTAGCAAACTATTGCTTCACTGAGGTCTCGTACATACGACCGAGGAACTCGTCATAAAAGACACATCGTTTTCCTCTACGAGTTCCTTGTTAGGCTTATCGAGAAACTTGACAAGCTGTCTTTGCGTACACACTGTCCAAATCTCGTCGTTCTCAAACGCAGTGACGTTCAACATATACAACGGCAGGGGAAGTTCGATTCCACTGGCACAACTCTTGGGGCTGCTTTTGCTAATCTCATGTTCCTGCGTGTTAAGTAAGACTTTGGTAAGAGACGATTCGCACTTTTCAGTCTGTTACAGCGTGACGAATGTGCTATCTCCATTACAAGCCCTACTTTTACCGAAGGTGTGCTCCCGTCTCATACTTTATTCTGAGCATGCGCGGGTTTCTAAGCATACACACGAACGTGTTTCTCGTCGTAAACCAGCCCGACGAGAAACACGGCAAGGAAATTGAGACTCCCGACGAGGAAAAAGAGAACTTGTTCTCTTTTTTTTTCTTGTCGAGTTCCACGTCAGTTATCTCGATGAAAAGCATACACACCATCGTTTTCCTCTGCAAAAAAGCTCTCCCACCAGGTTTCTTGATGTATTCTGTCGATTAAAGCGGTCGTGTGTACGAGGCCTTAGAGGTGCCTCTCTTCTCTTTTATTTGGTTTTAGTTATAAAGACGTTTTATATCACGGTGGCTAAATCTGTGTCTGTAGTGCATGTTCAAATTTTAATACCAGAAATAATACGTTGTTAGATTTTTACTCAAGGAGTATATCATGAGTTTGGCAATTCTAAAGAAACGCTTAAATAATGCATTAAAATGTAACTAAACATTTCGACTAAAATGTACTGGAGATTTTAGTCAACTAATATATGACTAGAACTAAAACTAAAACAATTCAGAAGACTAAAATATGACTAAAACCTAAATTGCATTTTAGTCAAGAGACTATAACTAAAACTAAATTGAAAACTGGTTTAGACTCAAGCAGACATGGTGTAAAGAGCCCTGTTACCACATAATTGCATTTATTCAATCCTATGTAGCTTTTTCTATAAGATGCCATCATTTTACATTTTTGCAGTTGATCTGTTTTTTTTATCAGAGTCGCAGGTAGCATAATTGAAATTTTTTATTGTAGCTTATTATTAAAACAGTATGGATGTTGGATTACACCTCAAACATTTGCGTGATGTATAATGTACTCTAAATTACATTTTTACAACTTTTTTTTTTTTTGTTACCACAGGGGATTGCATTTTTTATCGTGTTTCTACATTTCCATTTTTTGAAATCTCCAGCTTTGGAATTCATGATATTCTGGCCTAGCTGTGCATGTGACGCCCTAGTGATGATATACGTCTCTATATTATTATTACACGGCACGTGATTTGTACAAATTCTGCATGTATTAGTGGATGTGTACATGTAGACCCTTTCACCATGTTGTGTAATCCCGTATCAGCCACCTTCTATATAACCTGCAAATGACTTTTCTACCCCTTCAATAATGGTATTATGGCAAGGTCACATTTATATTTGGTGGCAAGGCCATTTAATTACTGTGTGAATAGGTATGTAATTGAAACAAAAAGCATTGTTCCCATCTCGCCTCTTGCTCAGCCCTCTCTGCCTGCAGCCCATCCTGTCAGGCTGAAAGCGTGAAAGTCCTTTTCTGCTGGTGTGATTAGATTGGGGCTGAACTCTCCAGCTGGCAGGGCTGTCTATGACTGCCGGCGCCCTGTCCCCTGTGCTTGTCATTTCTTGACACTTCTGACAGGATGGGGACAGCAGCCCCAGACAGGTTCATTAGATAGCTTTTTCTGCAGCTGGGATAAAAATATATGAACAAAAAAAATAAAAAATAAAGCCCATAATTCAGTGCAGCACGGAGGAGGCCTTTATGTTTTAAAGCAGGACCCAATGTTTTGACAAATCCTGATCTACGCTTGTTACCTCGTTTTCTTTTTTTTCCTGCATACCGCAAGCTTTGTTTTCTTTTTGTTTGACCGGCACTTTGCCTCCTGGGAGAGGAGGATGACCTAAATACACAGAGCCTTGTGACAAGTATGCGGCAGTGTCCAATGTGATGGGATCGTTTCCATTTTTCATTCTGTTAGCAAGTGGATTTGAGTTTTAGAAATGTAATTTCTTATATATAGATACAAATTCCAGCAAAAACCTTTATTTGGGTTTATTTAATTTTTTTGTACATAGTTTTGGAGGTAAAATCTTTGCAGGATCTTAACTTCCTAACTGGCCCCCATCACCATCCCCCTCCCTCCTAGTAGTAAATGCCATTTTTTAGAATATCAGTCAATGTTTTTTTTGTGTTTCTACATGGAAAATTTGCCCTCACTTCCTGTCCTGTGATCGCAAACCTCCCAAATGTCCCTCATTTTCTAGGACAGCCTTTCCTTTAGAACTAAAGCCACCAGTCCCTCCTTTCTCTGCAGTTGTCCTTTTTTGGTGATGTATAGTCCTCCACTGGCGCTCTAGGCTCCCTAATGTCCCTCGTTTTCTGAGACAGTCTTTCCTTTAGAACTAAAGCCATCCTCCTTTTTTTTTTTTCTGCAGTTGTCTTTTTTTTTTGCTGATGTATAGTTCTTCACTGGCACTCTAGGCTCCCAAATGTCCTTAATTTTCTGAGACAGTCCTTCCTTAACCACTTCCCGCCCGTTAAATAGCAAATTGACATCCGGGAAGTTGTTGCCTTATTCTGACTGAATGTCATATGACCTCCAGCAGGATAACAGCTGCCGTGCGCCCATGGGGGAGCGCATCGCAGCGATCTGTGGTGCGGTGTGTCAGTCTGACACCCCACTAAACCAATCTCGGAAAATAACCTCCGGCTGAGGCTCTTTACCACGTGATCGGCCATGTCCAATCGTGGCTGATCATAATGTAAACAGGAAGAGCCACTGATCAGCTTTCATAGTTTATCAGCGCAGCCCCCCTCGGATCCCCGCCCAGGACCACCAGGGATGGTCATCCACACTTGACCACCAGGTATGCCCCCTAGACAACCAGGGAAATGCAAATCTGTGCCAAAGCAGCTGCCAATCAATGCCCAGACAGCTGCCAGCTAGTGCCCACCAAAATCCCTGCCAGTGCCACCAGGGATAAGCATCAGTGCCACAAATCAGTGCCATGTATCAATGCCCAGCAGTGCCACCCATAAATACCCATCATTGCAGCCTTTTAATGTCCACCAGTGCCATCCATGAGTGCCCAAAAACGTACTTATTTACAACATTTTATAACAGAAAAAATAAAAACTTATTTTTTTCAGAATTTACGGTCTTTTTTAATTTGTATAGCAAAAAATAAAAACCCTATTTGTGGGAACAAAATGATAAAAATCATGTTTGGGTACAGTGTAGCATGACTGTGCAATTGTCACAGCGCAGAAAGTTGAAAATTGGCTTGGGCAGGAAGAGGGGTGTAAGTGCATGGTATTAAAGTGGTTAAGAACCAAAGCCACCAGTCCCTTCTTTATCTGCAGTTGTCCTTTTTTGGTGATGTATAGTCCTCCACTGGCGCTCTAGGCTCCCAAATGTTCCTAATTTTCTGAGACAGTCTTTCCTTAAGAACTAAAGTCACTAGTCCCTCCTTTCTCTGCAGTTGTCCCTTTTTGATGATGTATAGTCTTCCACTGGTGCTCTTGGCTCCTAAAATGTCCATCATTTTCTGAGAAAGTCTTTCCTTTAGAACCAAAGTCACCATTCCCTCCTTTCTCTGCAGTTGCCTTTTTTTTTGGTGATGTGTAGTCCTTCACTGGTGCTCTAGGCTCCTCCTTTACTTGGTAAGCCACCATGGGAGACTTGCTCCAGAGCCAGGCTGTGTAAGTCTATAGGCACATACAGCGTAGCTTGTCCCTGCCCCCACTCCATTCTCACAGGATTTGACTGACAGCAGCAGGAGCAAATGGCTTCTGCTGCTCTGAGCCAAACTTGTGATAATGGGGAGAAGGGAAAGAACAGATGCAGTTGGGCACATTGCTGGATCAATAGAAGACTTGTGTATGTATTTAGGGCAGGAGGGGGCACACAGAAAGTGATAGAACATTTTTTTTGCAGGGTATGCATTAAAGCGGTATTAAGCCCAAACCCAAAAATGTATTATATTGTAGCTTACCAATCCTCACATGTGGTTGCATTTGTTTTCTTTTTTTTTTTCCTCTGTTTTCACCTGGTGATCTGGCCAATAGCACACCTGTAATTAGGCCCCTTTCAGACAGATAGACTCTGTCAGTGGATCTGTCCATTTAGTGGGGAATTTGTCCACTAAGCAGGTAGATGTGAGTTGTGCAGAGCAGACACAGACACAGACGCAGCCCACTTTCCTCTGAGCAGTTGGATGGAAACGGACCGCCTGTCCGATGCGATCTGCCAGATGGAGGGGAAATGAATCCCCATCTGCATTTACTACAGCTGTACAGTCTAAAAGCCAGGAAATGTCTAAATACCTAAGTGCTGTAAGAGAGTTGTATTACTTGCCACAGTTGTATTTCCGTCTATCCAGTCCTGAGAGCTACACAGCTCATCCACAGACTGATGGCAGCATTTTTCTTAAAACCCAACTATATTAAAACTATCCCTTGCTGTGGGGGCTGCACTTTCACTGCAAGGTTTAATAGCTTACATACCCGATCTTTCACTGCCCGGTAAATGGCGCTCCAGTCGTGGACTGTCCTATGAGGTCTTCATGTTCAACACAGGGCTAAAAACTCTGGTTTTGTCTTGATGACATCAGGACCCTTGACTTCTGGAGTGTGAGGAAGAAGAAGGCTCGAGGAGGAGCCGATCAGTAAATCTTTTTTGTTACTCTAGCCCAGGGTTTCTCAACGAGGGTTCCTCCAGAGGTTGCTGCCTCTCAGGTAAGTTCCCACTGACACCATTGATCTTTTAAGCTATCTGTAAGGGGGGTAATTCTTCCGAATGACCACATGTGTAAGAAGCATTCTTTCCTATGTTTATCCCTTTTACATGTATCATTAGTTGTAGACTTAGTCATTTTTAGTAGGAGTTCCCTGAGACAGGAAAGTGTTGTTTTTTTTTTTTTTGTTTTTTTTAAGTGTTCCTGTTGAAACCTGTTGATTTGACATTAAAGGAACAGTAGAAAACTTATTTGCTCATCCCTCTGTTTACTCTTTCTTTTTCTCCTCCTATCAGCATGTGCCTTGTCAGTACATTTGCATGCAGCACGCCTGAATGGCTCCCAGTGCTAGCCCCACCCTCTGTCAGCCTGGGTGCTGCTGTACTGGGGATGACAAAAGACTGATGAGTCAAATTTAGGTGCTTACTCTAGTTGCATTGAAAAACCCAAATTTAAAGGCGTTCTAAACCCTCATTTTAAAAAACATAACAAAAATAACAAACCAACCTCTACATACCTGTTCTGTGCAATTGTTTTGCACAGATCACTCCCAATCCTCTTCTTCTGGGGTGCCCCACCATCGCACCTGGCCCCCGGGCAATACAGTGCACTGCCTACACAACCACGCACAAGAATTTACTGCCAAAAATCATGAAATTTACTGGCAGAACCACAATTTTTTATTGGCACTGCAAAAAAGTACCTAAAATTACAGTTTTACAAATTTCTTCATTGGCATGAAGGTTAGGTTACTGTAACCCAGCCTGATCAGAGTTTCCTCTTGCATCAGAGTCTGCAGGATTCCCCCTTACAGTGAAAGGGAACTCTTATGTAAAGGGGAACACTGCAGATCATGATGTAAGGGGGAACTCTGATGTGGAGGGGGGCTCTGGTGACCAGAGACCACCTTATATCAGAATCCACTGCTTTCTCTTTACATCAGAGTTCCCACTTACATCACGGTCCTCAGACTGAGTTCCCCCTAGCACTGTAAGGGGGAATCCTGCAGACTCTGATGTAAAGGGGAACCACCTTCCGTAGAGTAAATACACTAAGGTAAGGGGGGCACTAATATTTTTGTATTCACTCCCCCCTTTCTTTAGCAACCACCCGCCCTTAGACTGGCCCGGTGGTGCTATCACTGACCTCCTCTCAGGTGCACCATGCAAGGCTCAGTCAGATGGCTCCAGCTTGGCTGCTCTGGTTTTATCCTATAGTCTCTTCATGTCTGACTTCTCCTGTGACCCCCATCCCAGCGGCGCTCCCACTCTTAACTCCTCTCCAGACTCTTCCTCAGAGACTGTAGACATGATACAGTTCTACAGTTCTGACCCGCCATTCTCCACCATTTTTTACTGGGGTCGCTGGGCAGCCGATGGGGGCCCCCCAGGCAAGTGGGGCCCCGGGCAACTTCCCAGTGTGCCCAATGGAAAAGACAGCCCTGCTGATGCTGCATCCGTTGACACAAACAGTGGGACTCAGCCCCGCCCCTCTCTTCCGTATAACTGGATTTGATTGACAGCAGCGTGTGTCAATGGCTCTTGCTGCTATCAATCTGTCCAATGAGGAGAGAGACCGTGGCTGGAGCTGCTGCGCTCGTGCAGATCGCTGGATCAGATAAGGCTCAGGTAAGAAAAAAAAAAGGGGGGGCATTAAGGTGAAACCTTGAGGCTTTTCAACCACTTTAATGATTGCTTTTTGAATACATAGCTGCAGTAATGTTTTTTATGTCTGGGCACCTTTTCCAGAGAGGTTAAGGAGGTTTACAAGAGGTTGTAAATGTTTTGTGAATATTGGCTTAGCTGTTTTGCTGTTTGGGATAGGGAAGTTGAGGTGGAAAACTAATTTCTGCATCACAACTTCATGTGTTACACATCAGGACTGTAGTTTACGTGAAGATGACAGGTTCACTTTAAAATCTTCTTAGGACACAGTCCATACCCCTGACAAGCAACTTACAGATTGACCTGATTTGCATATTTGACAGGCAGAGATGAAATGACTGGTTTTACTTGTGTATACACATCACACAAACACTTCAAACATTGTTAATGCATATTCCCAATGCTGATGAGGAGCTATTATGCAGGAAGGCATTGTGTACTCGTGGCAACTGAAATAACAGATACGCTCTGTTTATAAATCATGGTTTAGGTGTCAGTTGTGGTTCTTTAATGGAGATATGATAGCTGTGGTTTTAAACCGATTTCCCACCACTTTCTATTCATAGGTTGCAAGTGCCATAAATACTCAGCCATTATTGCTAATAACCCCATACCTTGAGGGAATTGATTCCAGATAATTTGAGCAATTAAAACGTTGTTGGCTTGTTATTTGGAAAATTGAGTGTTTACAACACTTACCGTCATTTCCTCATTTATATATGCCACCAGGACTTTAACCTATATCCTTTCCATCTGTAATTAACATGAGCGATTGTATTTATGGGGTTTAGGACAATTTTTAATAGGCAGTGGGGATCTATACTTAGGTATGCTGGCATCTAGAACTTGTTCTTGTAACAGTGTTTAATATATTTTCAGATGTACACTAGATTACTAAAAGCATTGGGATGCCTGCCTTTTACATTGCCTTTTTAATGGCATCCTTATCTTAGTCCATAGGATTCAATATTGAGTTGGTGCACCCTTTGCAGCTATAACAGCTTCAACTCTTCTGGGAAGGCTGTCCACAAGGTTTAGGGTTATGTCTATGGCAATGTTTGACCATTCTTCCAGAAGAGCATTTGTGACGTCAGGCACTAATGTTGATGAGAAGGCCTGGCTCGTAGTCTCGATTTTAATTCATCTCAAAGGTGTTCTATTGGGTTGAGGTCAAGTTCCACCACCCTAAACTAGCACATCCATGTCTTTTTAGATCTTGCTTTGTGCACTGGTGCACAGTCATGTTGGAACAGGAAAGGGCCATCTCCAAACTGTTTCTCACAAAGTTAGGAGCATGAAGTTGTCCAAAATGTCTTGGTATTCTGATGCCTTAAGAATTCCCTTCACTGGAACTAAGAGGGCCAAGCCCAACCCCTGAAAAACAAGCCCACGCCGTAATCCCCAGTCCACCAAATGATTTGGATGAGTGGCCGAATACTTTTGGCAATATAGTGTGAAGTAGAGGAACTTGACTGGCCTGAGTCCTGACCTCAACCCGATAGAACACCTTTTGGATGAATTAGAGCAGAGACTGCGAACCAGGGTTTTCCTGTCCAACATCAGTGCCTGAACTTACAAATGCGCTTCTGGAAGAATGGTAAAACATTCCCATAGACACACTCCTGAACCTTGTGGACAGCCTTCCCAGTAGAGTTAAAGCCGTTATAGCTGCAAGGGGTGGGCCAACTCAATATTGAACCCTACAGATTGGGATGCCATTAAATAGGGATGAGCTTACACGCACATGAACTTTAATGGTAAGGATGAGCTCCGGCGTGTTCGCAAATCCCACGTGCAGAGCCTGCCAGGAAGTCGGCACTAATCACAGGCAGTGAGACATTGTCCCGATGCAAGGCTGCAGAGATCGGAAAATGTCTTACTGCCTGTGATTAGCGCAATGCCGACTTCCTGGCGGACTCTGCACGTGGGCTTTGTGAACACACCGGAGCGCATCCTTACCATTAAAGTTCATGTGCGTGTAAGGCAGGTGTCCCGGTACTTTTGGCAATATAGTGTATATCTGATGTGGGTGGAAGCCAAGAAATTTAATTACCCACCATTTGATTGTTTAGAATTTATCGGAAATTTTGTGGGATAGATTTACTAAAGGTTAACAGGTGGTGCAAGTGCAGTTTCTCCGGAGCTTAGTTAAGGAGGTGAAGTTTCACTTTGCAAAGAATATCCAATCACATGCAAGGAAACATAAAAATCTGCTTAATTTGCTTGCACATGATTGGATAATAGAAGTCACCAGAGCTTCCCCTCATTTACTAAGCCCTAAGACATTTACAAAGTCTATTTGCCTTTAGTAAATCCACTCCATTGTGTACATTACGTAGAATGCTTCATAAAGAGTGTGACTCCTGGGGGAATAGAGTGTGAATTTGCTGCAGGTTGGAATAGATCAATGTTCTGTTAAAGGTGATACTACAGACATATTACAGGCCCTTCTAACCCTAATTATTCCACCCCACTTCTTGGGGCCTGTTTACCTTGCAGTAATTGGCTCTATAGTAATAATTGTCTCTGTAGATCAGTACAAAGGCTATTTTTTATTTAACAGCAGTGGCAGTAGAGGAGCACATCAAATATTTTGTTAAATTCTAATAGTTAACCAGCAAAGGATTTATTCCTGACATATGATTGGCAGGGAACAGAGGCAGAAAATATAGTTTAAGGCAGAAATTCTAGCTGTGGCGAGGCGACGCTTTAACCGCATTACTGGAAAGCGTCCTTCATTCATGGCAATCCCTTCTGCTTACCTTTCCTTTGTACTGCTCAGTGTTACTGCTCTTACCGCTTGGTCTCTATGACAACTGTTTAAATTGGGATGGGTACCTGTCATCTGGAGTATTACGGAGAAAAGTGTTAGTGAATACATAGTCCCATGGATGGAGCATTTCAATGTAATCCAATTTTAATTGAACTCTAGAGACTTTGATGTGCTGTATAGGTTGGGAGAGTGCTATTCCTGGGAGAAATTACAGCAGCCCAGCACAGCTTCACCAGTCCAGACTGTCTATGCTTAAGAAAAAAAAAAGCGCATTAGCATCAGACCTAACCTTCCGCGTGAAACATCTCACTCCTCTCTCACCATGGGGTGTGTGCCTTCAGTCTCCCGACACGCACTCTTTTTTTCTGAAGGGTTTATAGATGCCATTGACTGATTACCAAATAACATTAGTCTGTGGCAGCAACTGTTTTAAACATTATCAATTAATAATTTATGTAGATCATATAGACTGGCCAGAAGACATATTCACATTGCTTGTAGACATCCTTTAGCATGAAGACAAATCACTGCAATTGATTTGTTTTGTTTTCTTTAACCTTTTGAATGGGAAACTTTTCACTTCACAACAAATCATATGAGTAATTGGCATGCAGTGGCCATTACACGCATGTGCAGGTCTTGTAGTCGCTTACAGGAAGCTTCCATAATAGTTAGGGTCAGCTTTTCAGGCAGACCTGATTTGACCCTCCAGTCTACCCTATGAAGTGGCAGATGACACCCGCCGCCATCCGATCCTGCCCGCAAAATCCAGACGGATGGTGGTCCTGTTTTCCATCCATCTGGCAGATCAGATTAAAAATACACTGGTGGTCAATTTCCACCTGCTTTCCCAATAGAGGGTCTGTAGCCTCTTAAGCCCCATACACACTATCAGTTTTCCTGCAAGTTTTTCTCTTCAGGTTTACCAAAACCATCTAATATGAGGTCTAACCTTAGGAGTTTCAATTTGTTTGCAATCAGGCAGGCCCGTGCACTACTTGGTTTTGGTAAACCCGAAGAGAAAAACCTGCAGGAAAACTGATAGTGTGTATGGGGCTTTACACACGACAAAAAACAGCAATAAAACTGATCTTGCCGAGATTACCGTTCATGTGTACGAGGCATTCAGGCACATGGCCGCTGGCCTCGATGTCTGTAGGGGCCAGCGATTGCTCCTCAGAGAGACAGATTGGGGATCTGTCAATGTAAACCGACAGATCCCCATTCTGACAGGGGAGTAGAGAGAGTAGAGAGAGATCTGCTGTTCCTTGTGATCAGGAACAGCAATCGGTCTCCTCCCCCCCACAGTTAGAAACACCTCCCTAGGTCACACTTAACCCCCTGATCGCCCCCTAGTGTTAATCCCTTCCCTGCCATTTATACAGTAATCAGTGGCTTTATATACATTTCAGTGATCCCAAAAAAGTGTTTAAACTGTCTGCCGCAATGTCGCAGTTCTGCTAAAAATCGCTAATCACCGCCATTACTAGTAAAAAATTATAATAATTTTATAATAAAAATTCCATAAATATATCCCCTATTTTGTAGAAGCTATAATGTATATTTTTTGCAAAAAAAAAAAAATATATATATATATATATATATATATATCTGTGTGTGTGTGTATTTACCAAAAATATGTAGAAGAATACATATTGGCCTAAAGTGATGAAGAAATACGTTTTTTCTTTTTTTTATATATATTGATTATAGCAAAAAGTCAAAAATATATATATTTTTTCAAAATTGTCGGTCTTTTTTGGTTTATAGCGCAAAAAAAAACTGCAGAGGTGATCAAATACCACCAAAAGAAAGCTCTATTTGTGGGGGGTGAAGGACTTACATTTTGTTTGTGTACAATGTCGCACGACTGCGCAATTGTCAGTTAAAGCGTCAAAGTACAGTATCACAAAAAAAAAAATGGCTTGGTCATTAAGGAGGCAAATTTTTTCGGATAATAATATATTGCCGCTTATTAGACATTAGATGTGGTAGCTGCTTTAGGTTTCTTTTTTTAGGCTTTTCTCCTACTGTTTTGACCTAGTGATCTGGAAGGTATTACAATTCCTGTATTAGAGGGTTTCCCACCCTGGATAAAGGAGCACAGGGGCACATTTTGACAGCAGCATTGTTAGTGAAAAAAAAAAACAGATTGGTTCACGTATCGCAGTGTGAACTGTCAATGCGGAAAGGAATCGTATCGCATGGGTGTGAACACCATTGGACTCTGGTACAGACCAAAAAAAGGGTCTGCACGACGAGTGTCTGCTATGACATATTGGGGGTTATTTACGAAAGGCAAGTGCACTTCAGAGCAATTTCAAGTGCACTTTGCACTTGTAGTTTGCACTTATAGTTTGCACTTGTAGTGCAAAGTGGATTTGCCTTTCGTAAATAACCCCCATTGCTGCCTTAGCCAGCCTTATGAGAATTCAGTCATGTAAATCCTACCAATGCCATTAAGTAATGCCTGATGCGTAATCGTGATTTTCATTATGCAATATTTACTATTCTTTTATCCTATGTGATATTGCTGCGATAGTCCACTCTACACATTATGGCTATTCCTCCTGTGTGTGAAGTCGCGGTGTCTATTTGGATGAGGTGTCTGACCTACTTTATATGCCTATAAATATCACAGTTGGAATGCTGTCAGCCGTTACCTGAACAGATTAGCACTTAAAGCCTTGTTTCCAGTATATTTCTTATCTTCAAGCACTTCTGTCTTGGAATCGCTCATTGGATTACTCTGCCTTTATTGATTTTATATTACTTACCAAGGAATAAAGGAATTTAAGACTGACTCCTTAAAATAGATGTAAACCCTAAATGAATGAAATGTAGCTTGCTAAAGCACTGTGTATATAGTTCTCACAAACACACTGCATTATGAGCACAGTAATATACCCCATCTAGCCAATAAGGGATCCTAAACCATGCATTTTACATAATGTGGACACACATACTTTCCTTATTAATATTATTATTGTAGATACAAATGTTGTGTTTGAGGCACTATGAAAGGAACTTGATGGACTTTCAGCCTCATCAGCTATGATAATAACCCGAGCTGCCTATTTTCACCATGAGGAAGCGTGACATGCAGCATGAAATGACCATCTGCTTTCTGTTCATCCACCTCATGAACCCCTGACACAAGCCGACTGGTGAATGCACAACACCCTTCATTTCTATTCACTCCCAAAACACTGCAGAGAGCGAAACATAGCTGCCAATGAGGGTAACTTAGCTGTATATATGCAGATATTATGTCTATCTATCTATCATGTGACCGTGGGTTGAGATGTCTTTTGGGTAATCACTGTGGGGAAGTTCTATAACAATAAGCTCTGTGTCCTTTAAGACCATTCAGACATACCAGATTGTCTATCCATCCAGAGCACCTGTTTTTCTCTCTGGTTTATTTTCTCTATACCTGTCTGTTTGTCTCTATCCCCTGAAAGAAACCAAATACACCAAGCAAAATAGTGCTACATTGGCTATTGATATTGGCTTTCAAAAAACAAAACAAAAAAAACACGAGTTTCCAGGTTCAAGTTCACTTGCCTAGATGCTAACCCACCCAAAATCGGGTGGACTGACCATTCGGGCACTCGGGCATTGCCCAAGGGCCCCCTGCCACTAGGGGGCCCCATCAGGGTTGCCAGCCTCAGTAAAACCAGGGACAGTATGTAAAAATCTTTTTTTTTTTTTTTTTAAATCCCAAGATTATAGCTGCCCCGCCTCTCCAGTACCTTTTCAGTGTGTGTATGTGAATACTGTGTGTGTATATTGTGTGTCTGTGTGTGTATATTGTGTATGTATACTGTGTGGCCCCATAATCTCCTATTGCACGGGGGCCCCATAATCTCCTATTGCACGGGGGCCCCATAATCTCCTATTGCACAGGGGCCCCATAATCTCCTATTGCACGGGGGCCCCATAATCTCCTATTGCACGGGGGCCCCATAATCTCCTATTGCACGGGGGCCCCATAATCTCCTATTGCACGGGGGCCCCATAATCTCCTATTGCACGGGGGCCCCATAATCTCCTATTGCACGGGGGCCCCATAATCTCCTATTGCACGGGGGCCCCATAATCTCCTATTGCACGGGGGCCCCATAATCTCCTATTGCACGGGGGCCCCATAATCTCCTATTGCACGGGGGCCCCATAATCTCCTATTGCACGGGGGCCCCATAATCTCCTATTGCACGGGGGCCCCATAATCTCCTATTGCACGGGGGCCCCATAATCTCCTATTGCACGGGGGCCCCATAATCTCCTATTGCACGGGGGCCCCATAATCTCCTATTGCACGGGGGCCCCATAATCTTCTATTGCACGGGGGCCCCATAATCTTCTATTGCACGGGGGCCCCATAATCTTCTATTGCACGGGGGCCCCATAATCTTCTATTGCACGGGGGCCCCATAATCTTCTATTGCACGGGGGCCCCATAATCTTCTATTGCACGGGGGCCCCATAATCTCCTATTGCACGGGGGCCCCATAATCTCCTATTGCACGGGGGCCCCATAATCTCCTATTGCACGGGGGCCCCATAATCTCCTATTGCACGGGGGCCCCATAATCTCCTATTGCCCGGGGGCCCCATAATCTCCTATTGCCCGGGGGCCCCATAATCTCCTATTGCCCGGGGGCCCCATAATCTCCTATTGCCCGGGGGCCCCATAATCTCCTATTGCCCGGGGGCCCCATAATCTCCTATTGCCCGGGGGCCCCATAATCTCCTATTGCCCGGGGGCCCCATAATCTCCTATTGCCCGGGGGCCCCATAATCTCCTATTGCCCGGGGGCCCCATAATCTCCTATTGCCCGGGGGCCCCATAATCTCCTATTGCCCGGGGGCCCCATAATCTCCTATTGCCCGGGGGCCCCATAATCTCCTATTGCCCGGGGGCCCCATGAGATGTCAGTCCGCCCCTAAAAATAAACCATGCATTCTTGATTCTATTACAAGTAAACCATAGCCAGTTTTCTCCATACACTTATTTCAGTGGCTATGCTTTCACTTGTTAGTATCCTTAACCACTTCCATACCGCACCTATTCTGGCACTTCTCTCCTTCATGTAAAAATAATATTTTTTGTGCTAGAAAATTACTCAGAACCCCCAAACATTATATATATTTTTTAGCAGACACCCTAGGGCAGTGATATGCAATTAGCGGACCTCCAGCTGTTGCAAAAGCAAAAAGGTCCCATCATGCCTCTGCCTCTGGGTATCATGCTTGTTGCTGTCAGAGTCTTGCTATGCCTCATGGGATTTGTAGTTCTGCAACAGCTGGAGGTCCGCTAATTGCATATCCCTGCCCTAGGGAATAAAGTGCCGATCATTGCAACTTTTTATCTCGCACAGTATTTGCGCAATAATTTTCATGTAAAAAAACAAACAAAAGAAACAGTAAAGTTAGCCCAATTTTTTTGTATAATGTGACAGATGATGTTACGCGGAGTAGATAGATACCTAACTTGTCAAGCTTTAAAATTGCGCACACTCATGGAATGGCGCCAAAATTTGGTACTTAAAAATCTCCATAGGCAAAACTTATTTTTTTTTTTTTACAGGTTACCAGTTTAGAGTTACAGAGAAGGTCTAAGGCTAGAATTATTGCTCTCGCTCTAACATGTGGCAGTACCTCACATGTGTGGTTTGAATGGTGTTTACATATGTGGGCAGGACTTGCATGCATGTTCGCTTCTAAACACAAGCTACAGGGGCGTTTTTAACTTTTTTATTTTTATACTTTATTTTTTATTTTACTTTTGTTTATTTTTACACTTTATTTTTTTTTTTTTTACAATTTATTTTTTTAATCACTTTTATTCCTATTACAAGGAATGTAAACCCCTTGTAATAGGAATAGTGTGTGACATGTCTTCTTTATGGAGAGATGTGGGGTCAATAAGACCTCACATCTCTCCCCCAGGCTGGTAAGCATGAGATCGTGAAAAAAATTCACCGATCTCATGCTGTCAGTCGCGATTGCGTTTTTTTTTACTTCTGGGAACCTCCGACGGTCAAAGAGGTCTGGTCACCGGAAATCTCTATTCTCTTCATCCGTGGTGGGCCGATTCGTTCTCCAGGCCTCCGATGGCACAGGAGAGCACGAAGAAGCACCGGATGGCGGTGGAAGGGGGGGGGATGTCTGATCAGCCCCTATATGTCCGATCAGCCCCTACCCTGTTCACGTTTAGGAGGTCCCTGAAAATTGATTTATTCAGGGAAGCCTATCCAACACCCACCTAACAACTGTCCCCGGGACACCCCCATCAAATCATTCTCTACAGCTATTTCCTTTTGTACCACCCCCCTCCCTTTAGAATGTAAGCTCTACGAGCAGGGCCCTCCTGTACCTTCTGTATTGAACTGTGCTGTAACTGTGCTGTCCCCCCTCCACATTATAAAGAGCTGTGTAAACTGTTGGCGCTATATAAATCGTGTTTCATAATAATAATAAAATGAATTTAAAGTTTTACACTTTCGATCCAAGAGAATGTTCTTATAAAACATTGATTCATTTTCCGTAGGACCAATACCTGTTCTGTTATCGTAGAGGTTTAATTGTTAACATAATAGTAGGATTTAGGTGTCTCTTTGTTAAATGCACTGGGGCATTGATTGCTGTTCTTTTATTTTGGAGAGGAAAGTGGTATAACAATAAGCAGTGTGATTAAAAAAAACTTTATTCAAACATGCCTGACAAGCGTTGTCCTCAGAGACCATTCAATCATACCAGATTGTCTTCATGCTGTATTTCCCATAGGTTCCTGTTATAGTCCAAAGCAGCTGATCCTCAAGGACTAACATTTTCTAATTAATCTCTTATATTAAGTGACGATAATGAATTCACAGAAAAAACGTTTGAAGAAAAGGGTTCTGATGGAAAAAAAATGATTTGAAAATCATAAATTTGAAAGAATAGTTGACACTAAACTCTTGCCTTTTTTTCCTTGTATTTCTTCAGGTTCTTGCTTACACTGAGGGTCTCCATGGGAAATGGATGTTCAGCGAGATTCGGGCTGTCTTTTCCAGGCGCTATCTCTTACAGAACACCGCACTGGAAGTGTTTATGGCCAACCGCAGTGAGTTACACCATTTTAAAAATAATATTTTGCTGTTGTGTTTTTTGAGCCTTGCACCGCATAAAATGAAGACAATTACTTTCAGATCTCTAGCACACATGGCAAGAGTTACAGTAGAGACTTCTAGAATTATGCAAAGAAAGGATTACCTATGGCAGTAAATTGTCTCTAAGCATCAATAAAGCAAACTCCACTCGCCCATTCAGCTCGTACAACATAAATGTGAATAACAGCCTCAACCTTTGCCAAACCATGCATCCTGACATGTTTCGCCCTGCCCACTGAGGCTTAGTTATATCCCCTATGACTAAGCCCTGGTGGGCAGGGTAACACTTCAAGGGTGTGGTTTGGCGGAGAATATGCATGTTGGAGCTGCTATTCACTTATATGTTGTATGTGCTGGATGGGAGAGCGTAGTTTCCTCTATTGATACTTGAGCACCATGTGGCTTAGTACACTGACATGCCAGCACCCCGCTTCTCTCGATTCAGGAATGAGATTTGTTCTCAATTTCAAGCGGCACTCTAAAGCCCTGTACACACGGCCCGGATTCTCGTCAGGAAAAAAAAAAAAAAAATTCCTGATGAGATTCCTGCCAAGATTCTCTTTCGCCGCCGTTCTTTTCAATGGCACAAACGTGGTGACATCATCGACCACGATGAGTATGCACTCGTCACATTCGATGCCGTCGCCGCCAACTTGCTTCACCCTACCTACCTATGCCTTGGAAGCTACCACGCATGTGTCAAAGTCATTTAGAGTATGCGTGGGTTTCCATGGAGAGGCAAGTATACACACCCTTGGGTTTCTCGACAGGAAAACACTGCCAAGAATTTCACTGACAAGAAAATAGAGAGCAGGTTCTCTAATTTTCTCGTTGAGATTCTGGGCAGTTTTCTTGATGAGAAACCTCAAAGCCTCGTACACACAAGCGGTTTTCTCGGCAAAAAAGCTCTGCCAGCAGTTTTTTTGCCGAGAAAACCGTGTGTGTGTACAAGGCTTAAGTCTTCAGCAAATTATCCCTCTTATTTCTGGATACTATGTTATATGAAAGTGAGAGGAATGTAGCAGTGGTGCTGGAGGGGGTCTTTCCTGGGTCTATGAGTTGAGTGTGCAGGGACTGTTAGTAAAATTAACTGTTGAGATCCTTTGTACTGAGCAGCTGACACTGGACCTTACAAAAGCAAATTACTTTGGTGCTTTGTAATTTGCTTTTGTAAGGTCTAGTGTCAGCTGCTCAGTACAAAGGATCTCAACAGTTAATTTTACTAACAGTCCTTGCACACTCAACTCATAGACCCAGGAAAGACTCCCTCCAGCACCACTGCCACATTCCTGTTATATTTTTGCCCCCAGTACTGCTGGGACCTATGGAGTCTCCTAGAAGTCTCCTCTATGTGTGAGCTTGTGTGTGAAACTACAACTGTACATGCAGTCTTTCAGAGGGCCACCCACAGGCAGCACCAGAGGGACATAGAACCACTGTCAGTCACTGCTGTGGAGGCTTTTGCATGTGTCCCTCTTGTGGCTGCGTATTTGCAGCGATTTTGTATGGCTGGCTGCATGCATAGTTGTAAATCCAAGAGGGAGCATGCACGTAAAGGAGACTTCTACAGGACTCCATGGGTCCTGGTGGCAGATAGGGAAACCAAAATAACAGGAGTGGGACAGTGGTGTGCCGGTGGCCAATTTAAAAATAAAAACAACAAATACATTTATGAAAAATATAATTTTAAGACTAAACCCACATTTCATCATATAATTGTACACAAATATAATGGAAGTATGTCGGGGCAGTCGGGAACAGTTAAAAATAAATAAATAGCAAATGCATGTAAATTAATATTTTGTATCTGGTTATGGAAAAAATACTTTAACATAATTTTAAAGGACATGAAAGCTACATGTTCACATGCTGTATATGTGTTTTAAATAAGGAGTTTTAAAAGATGAACTATAAGCAAATATTTATGAAATGGGTACGGCTCTGTGAACCTAATATAGCTTCGACTAAATACAATAACATGCAATCTTTAGAAATAATCCTTGGCTTTCCCAGCCAAACCTTTTACATATAGTTTATGATACAGTTTTTCTGTCTTTGTTGCTAGTGGTAATTATATACTCACTTACTGTCTAATGAAAATGTTGTCATCAGGACAGGAAGTCAGTGCAAATCTATTGGTTGTTCTTTTTTTTTTTTTTTTAACTTTTCTATTTTATTCAAACCTAAAACATGTTTTAGCTGGCCATACACTTTAATAAATCAGCACCGCACACTTCACAATTTTAGATTTTCCTCCAGCATTGTCTTCTTTGGAGCTGTTCACATTCAGGCATTTAACATCAGAAAAGTCAATTTTTGAAGACTTTTCTTCTGCCAGACACTGTGATCAGGCAGTAGGTAGATTTATAAATCCATTTTCTTTTACATTTTCTGTTTGAATGAAAAAAAATAGTGCTTGGCTTGCGGTGGAAAGTAAAGCCTGTGTCAGCCCCTGTCCTGCTTTTGCACATTATAGTTGCCATTATATTGTATGTACATCAAATAAACACTGCATAATCACTTTTACTTATGGTGCATTTTGATTCAGTATTAAATTCTCCCCCATCCACCTCCTTTGATGAGATGAAGTTGCTCTTAGCTGGTGAACAGGGATTTTCAATATTTATTGCAGGTCTTGCCTCAACTGATAATCAGAAGAACAAAGACCAAGTGCATACAAATTTACATTATGTGCGTTACTGGAGATTTTTATCTAGACTCGAGATATACTTTAAAGTAAACCTGTCACAGATTCCAAAAGCTAAAATGTAAGCCTATGATAAAAAAATATCTAAGCAGGTGATCGCTTCAGTGACAACCACATATAACAATCAATATATTCAACGATATAGGCAGTCAAAGTTTTATAGGCAAATCTCAAGCTTAAAAGTTAACCACTTAAGCACCAGGCCTATTTTTCAATCTTGTTGTTTACAAGTTGAAATCATTTTTTTTGTTAGAAAATTACTTAAAACCCCCAAACATTATATATATTTTTTTAGACACACAATAAAATGGCGGTCGTTGCAATACTTTGTTCAAACCGTATTTGCGCAGTGGTCTTACAAGTTCAATTTTTTTTGGAAAAAAATAATTGTTTTAATTAAATAATAAGGCAAAGATAATGCTAAGCCAAGTAAATTGATACCCAACATGTCATGCTTCAAAATTGCACCCGCTCGTGGAATGGCGACAAACTTTGACCCTTAAAAAAATCTCCATAGGCGATGTTTAAAAATGTCTACAAGTTACCAGTTTTGAGTTACAGAGGAGGTATTTTTCTAGAATTATTGCTCTGACTCTAACAATGGCAGCGATACCTCACATGTGTGGGTTGAACACCATTTTTATATGCAAGCTCACGTTTACTTCTGAACATGAGCTTGACGGGGCACTTTAATAAATTTTTTTCTTATTTATTTAACTTTTTTTTTTTTTACACTGTCCTTTTAAAAAAAAAATTTGGGTCACTTTCATTCCTATTGCATATAAGGAATGTAAACATCCCTTGTAATAGAAAAAATTCATGACAGGACCTCTTTAATGTGAGATCTAGGGGCAAAAAGACCTCAGATTTCACATTTACACTTAAATGCAATAAAAAATGCACTGATTACTGTATAAATGTCACTGGCAGGGTAGGGGTTAACACTAGGGGGCTATCAAAGGGTTAAATGTGTTACCTAGGGTGTGAGTATAACTGTGGGGGGAGGGTATTGACTGGGGGAGGTGATCGATCGGTGTTCCTCTGTACAAGCAACACACAATCAGTTCTCTCCCCTGACAGGACATGGATCTGTGTGTTCACACACACAGATCCATGTCCCTGCTCTATGTCAGGTAATCGTGGGTGCCCGGCAGACATCGCCGGGCACATGAATCGGCCCCAGAGCGGCACGGCGGGTGTGCGTGTGACCCCTAGGTGGCTGGGAAGCCCAGGACATCATATGACAACCGCCCAGGATGGGAAATCCCTCCTGCAGACGTCATTTGGTTATGGCGGGTAGGGAAGTGGTTAAGATGCACACCCAAAAGTCTTTTAAAAATGTATATACTCCCCGCTGCCACGACCAATTGTGGAAGGGCGTTCGACATCCTTATTGCCCTGACTGTGAAAACCCCTCAGTTTAAGGTTAAACCGCTTCTCCTCCAATCTCATTGTGTGGCCCCGTGTCCTCTTGCACTCCCTGAGACTGAATAGCTTATTGCCTATGCTGGGATCACCATTGAGGTATTTGTATATCTCTCAGGCGTCTCTACTCCAGCGAGAACAAATATAATGCTTGTTGTTATTCCTTATAATTGAGGTTGTCCAGGCCCCTTATTAATCGTGTTGCCCTTCTTTGGACTCTCTCCAGTTCCAGCACATCCCTTCTGAGGACTGGTGACCAGAACTGGACAGAGTACTCCAGATGTGGCCTAACCAGAGTTTTATATAGTGGCAGGATTATCGTTTTATCCCTGGAGCATATCCCCTTTTTTATGCAGATATCTTCAGCTTGACATTGCATGCCATTGCTCAATCTGCCATCTACTAGGACCCCCGGATGTTTTTTCATCCTTGATTCCCCCAGTGGTTCTCCCCCTAGTGAGTAGTTTTTGTGTTTTTTGCCCTCAAGTGCGTTACTTTACATTTCTCCACATTAAACTTTTTTTTGCCATGTATTTGCCCACTCCATTATTTTGTTAAGGCCTTTCTGTAAAATTCCTATATCCTGATGTGAAGTTATTGCCCTGCTTATTTTTGTGTTGTCTGCGAAAACTGAGATTGAGCCATTTATGCCAATCTCTATATCATTTATGAATAAATTGAATAGAATTGATCTCAAGACAGAACCTTGGGGTACCACACTTACCACTCCAGACAATTCTGAGTACACAATATTTATAACCAGGGATTTTTTTCTGCCGGAACGCAGCTGAACTGCATTCCGGAACCTTTGGCAGCCCTCCCTCTCCTCTCCTCTCCTGCCTGCCTGTCTTTTAATACTGAAGCCAGTAGAGGAAGTTTTCTGCACAGCGCACTTCCTCTACTGGCTTTTCTGTGCTAGTGCTGGGTACTCCAGGCTGCTGCCCTCGATCACTAGTAAATGCTTCCGATCCCAACCTTTAGCTGCTGCAGTGATTCAGGAGGAAGCTTCCATCCCTGCCTGCCACTGCTAATCAGCCTTTGTAGCACAGAGGTGAAGAGCTCTGAAACACCTCCTCAGCTCTCTGCTACAGTAGGGGGAGCTCTCTGATCCACTGCATTGTGAAGGAAAAAAAAACCTGCACATACCACAGAGTGCAGTGATGGAGGAATAGGTGACTCGAGACCTGTCACTCGGGTCTGCCCGCAAAGTAACCCCCTTGGGAAAGTGCTTCCCAGAGGGGGGTTATCTGATGCAGGGAGGAGCCGAGACAGCCACGAGAGACCGCAGAAGACGTGGATCAGCGCTACTCTGGCGATTCGGTTCGCATGTGTTGCACTATACAAGTTTCTCACTCACCTACTCACTCTGTGCAAAACGAGCTGCACAGCGGAGGTAAGTATGACATGTTTGTTATTTAAAAAAAATAAAAATTTCAAACCTTTAGTATCACTTTAAGCACTTAGAGCAAAGTTGCAGGCAGGACAGTAGGAAACCATAGCGCCCAGGTACAATAATTTCCTTTTGCCTCACATCTTTTGCACCTCTGCCAACATGGCTTCACCTCAATGCCATGCAAAAACAGATGTTTCCATAAAATAGCCCCTTTTTTGTGTGGAAAGTGATTGTAATATGAACATTTTGTATGTAAAAACCTGTATTTTGAATATACATTGCTTTTTATATGTTGGGCTGATGTTCTGTTTCAAACTTTTTCTTCAAGCCTCAGTCATGTTTAATTTTCCTGACCAAGCCACCGTGAAGAAAGTGGTATACAGTTTACCTCGTGTAGGTGTTGGCACCAGCTATGGCTTACCACAAGCCAGGTATGTCGTTATAAATATTGCCATGGTTTTCCTTCATGTTTGTAACATTTGATAGTAAATTACTAATCACAAAAACAGCCAATGAGTCCAATTTGTTTCTAAAATTGTCAAGTTACATATGATTTTACCCCAACCACACTCCTCCCTTGAAATAAATGTTAAGGATGAACTCCAGGCATGTTCTGTTAATATTAAACTGCCTGTATAAGGTTTTTTAGTAAGCTCTGTTTTCTGACAGATTCCAAAAAAAAATCAGGGTAAAGAAATGGCAAAGCAGAGAGATCATTAAAAAAATGTTTGCACCAAGGCTGTACTAATTCTGGAAGCACGCTGCTCTTGAGCAGCCCTTGTCGATCTCATATATTTTGGATGTAAAGACATTTTTGACAACTGCCTCGTAGATCATGGGAGCTGTTCAGACAAAGCCAGAGCTGTCAATCAAACAGTCCATGATGCTCACCAAGCACACATCCTACTTTTCTGTCCCAGATGTTCCTGATATCATTCATCTGAGCTGGTGGCATGCATTAATCATGCAAGTGTAACATCCTGTATCTTGCTCAATCCCTCTAATTAGGTGGAGAATTGTTATCTTAAAAGAAGTTGTGTCTGAAATTAAAAAAATTGTTCAGAAATAATGTACAAGATTTGCTAAATAGAATAACATATTTATACTTCCTTTGGGTCAGATTTGATTATAAATTGGGTTAAAAAAAATCCAAGCAAGGTACCTTTTGGCTGTCTTTACTATTAAAGATATGCAAATTAATTTACATATATGTGATTGCATTAAAAAGTTCTGTGATTCATATATATATATATATATATATATATATATACACACTCAGATCAAGAAAAGCATGTACTGTGTAGAAAATGTTTTGATTTTAACCCTATGGTTGATATTATAAAAATAATAATGATGAAAAAACATTTTGTTCTCAAGTACAAAGCAACTTAGTGCTGATTGCAGATATTGATATAACCATTTTCTAATGCCTATATACATAATTACATTTTAGGGGAAATTTACCAGAACTGGAGCATGTAAAATCTGTTGCAGCTCTGCATAGAAACCAATCAGCTTCCTGTTTTTTTTTGTCAAAGCTTTATTGAACAAACTGAAGAAGATGATTGGCTACCATGCACAACTGCACCAGTTTTAGTAAATCAACCCGTTTGCATCTGTGCTTTGAAATTTCATGATTTATACCTCTCTAAGGCCCCTTTCACACTGGGGCGGGAAGTGCGCTGATGGTATAGCGGCGCTATTTTTAGCGGCGATATACCATTGGTATTGCCATGGAATTGCGGCAGTATTTGGCCGCTAGCGGTGCAATTTTAACCCCCGCTAGCGGCCGAAAAAGGGTTAATATCGCCGGCAATGTGCCTCTGCAGAGGCGCATTCCCGGCGGTATTACTGCGGTTTCCCATTGCTTTCAATGGGAAGGAGTGGTAAACTTCACCGCTCCAAAGATGCTGCTAGCAGGACTTTTAGAGCGGTCCTGCTAGTGCACTGCTCCAGTGTGAAAGCCCTCGAGCTTTCACACTGAGACTGCAGGGCAGGAGTTTTTCAAGTGGTATTTAGGCGCTGTTTTTAGCGCTAAAATGCCCGAAAAGCTCCTCAGTATGAAAGGGGTCTTAAGCTGGCCTTATTCTTGCAATCTGATCTATCTTCCTTAGAACTACAACAATTTGGTACAAGAGCACACTTGACAAGATATAAATTTAGTCGAATGTTTATAGAGCTTGGTCCACAGTTTTGGTAGATTGGACAGAGGTTGAATAGAAATTTCACATTTAGATGGCAAAATGCGCTCTATTTCTATTCAAATTCAACCACTTTGAATCCACCAAGAATCCGATTACAAGTATGCACCAGAAAGCAATCTACCACCTACGAGTTTGATGGACCACCAGAATTTGGTCAGTTGCGCAGACAAAACGTGGCATTAAATTGTCAATTTGCATTTTATTGAAATATCAAATGAAAAATGGAAATGACAACTACAGCGATTTCACTAGAAGCATTTGGATTTTCATAGTATATTTATCTTTTTGTGTTTGGATGCGGTGTGTGCACAAAATCACTAAACAGAAGTATGTTTTGTGATCTATTTCTAGGCGAATATCTCTGGCCACTCCTCGGCAGCTTTTTAAATCCTCCAACATGACTCAGCGTTGGCAACGACGAGAGATTTCGAACTTTGAATACTTGATGTTCCTTAATACCATAGCAGGTAGGGCTGCTGGCTCTTCAATCCTTTCTAATATGTTTATGTTTGTCAAAATGTTGAGCACCGTGACTTGATCGAATGCGTTTATCCCTCTGGGACTCAGCTGCAGCTTTATGATAGACTCTGAAGCACTCACATTAAATTTGATAAGGGATTGTGGAGCCTATCACCAAGGCTCTCTCGATGCAGTGAATGTTATGGAGGCAGTGCCTAACTCTCTTGCCATTTCCCCAGCTTGACAGCTTTGTCTGAAGCTTTATTAGAGGCAACAAACCATCGCCAGAACCTGTCTGGAAATAATAATGGGGGAAAATGTAATTTTACTATTCCGTCATTTTCAACAACAGCAACCAGACACAAGTCTAACAACAGTATCCCTGCCTAGTACAGATGTCACCTGCAGTGTGGCATGATTAGGTAACCATGTTGTATCTGCTTACCTCTAATCTTACACTTCACATAGAAAATATACTGAGTGTGCAGCCTTCCCATCAGTCATAAGATGCTTTGTGGGGGCTCTGTCTTATAGCTCATAAATGTGTGCTGCGGAAACAAGGTAGCTTTGCAAATGCCTATATTTTTACTGCGTTAAACTTAACTAATGGCCAGAGGATGCAAATACCTCCAAGCCCTTGAGGTCATGTGACCCAAGCCTAACTCCAGCGTACTGTTATCTATCACCTGTTTGCAGACATTATGAAAATAAAGAACCTTTTATCTTTTCACTTCCCTTTTATTATTTTATCTGCTGTTTGTGCTTCTAGTAGCTTTATTATGCATATTAAAAAATAATTCTACATCCAAGTTAGTTAGAGCAATCATATGTTGGTACTTGAAAGGGCTTTCTCGATATTAAAAGTATATGCATGCTCAAAACATATATATTTTTTTGGATTGATATGGGAAGAGTTAAAACCATTGTCAGTTTTTTTTGTGTGCTTCCTCTTCATTTCTTGTCATAGAAATGGAATTGGAAGTGAAAGTAAGATCCTTTTCACATAGGCTGACCGGTTGGGTACACCTGTCAGTTTTTCATGTGGACCAGATTGGACCCTCCAGTCTCCTTATGGAGCGGTGTCCGTTGACACCCTCTGACATGCCATACGATTCTGTCTGCTAAAAACTGATGATCCCCATCCATCAGGCAGATCGGATGGAATTCTGGTGTAAACAGACAAGCAGCCAGTTTACATCCCACTGCCCATAGAAGAGAGTGGGCTGTGTTTGTGGACATGGACCGACCATCCACCTGCTCAGTGGGAATCAATGTACAGATTCCTCGCTGAACTCCAATGAAGCCCGTCCTGTGTCTAAGAGGCATATATCTCTACAAAGTTCCCTCTTGGTTGTCTCCCAAACAAGTGTCACAATTTAAATATGTCTCCAGAACCAGAATCTTCTGTTTCAGTGACAATAGCCAATAGGACAATTATAGAATGAGAGTCTCCTCAAGTGAGACTCATATTGCAATGAAACTTGACAGGGGTTCTAACCCTTCTGCATGTAAGAAAAAAAAAATATATATATTTTTGGAATATACATACATTTTAACCACTTAAGGACTGCCTCCTGCACATATACGTCGGCAGAATGGCACTGCTGGGTACATGCACGTACAGGTACGTCCTGTGCTAGTGGCCAGCCGTAGGTCGTGCGCCCGCGGCGCGCTCCCGTGACCCGGTCCGAAGCTCCGGGACCGCGGGTCTCGCGGACCCGATCGCCGCTGGAGTCCGGCGATTGGTCCCAGGAGCTGAAGAACGGGGAGAGCCGTGTGTAAACACGGCTTTCCCGTTCTTCACTGTGGCGGCGTCATCGATCGTGTGATCCCTTTTATAGGGATACACAATCGATGACGTCACACCTACAGCCACACCCCCTACAGTTGTAAACACACATTAGGTCACACATAACCCCTTCAGCGCCCCCTTGTGGTTAACTCCAAAACTGCAAATGTCATTTTCACAATAAACAATGTATTTTAAATGCATTTTTTGCTGTGAAAATGACAATTGTCCCAAAAATGTGTCAAAATTGTCTGAAGTGTCCGCCATAATGTCGCAGTCACGAAAAAAAACGCTGATCGCCGCCATTAGTAGTAAAAGAAAAATAATTAATAGAAATGCAATAAAACTATCCCCTATTTTGTAAACGCTATAAATTTTGCGCAAACCAACCGATAAACGCTTATTGCGATTTTTTTTTAATATAAAATAGGTAGAAAAATATGTATCGGCCTAAACTGAGCAAAAATAATGTTTTTTATATCTTTTTTGGGGATATTTATTATAGCAAGAAGAAAAAATTATTGCATTTTTTTCAAAATTGTCGCTCTATTTTTGTTTATAGCGCCAAAAATAAAAACCGCAGAGGTGATCAAATACCACCAAAAGAAAGCTCTATTTGTGGGGAAAAAAGGACGCCAATTTTGTTTGGGAGCCACGTCGCACGATCGCACAATTGTCAGTTAAATCAACGCAGTGCCGAATCGCAAAAAGGGGCAAGGTCGATGTATATCGGCGTGAAGGGGTCCTTAAGTGGTTAATGAAAGCTACAAATTTACAAAATGCTGAAAATGATGTATGGAATTCCATCATACATCATTCGATCAACTTGGGTACTTTTAGCCTACATGGTTAGAATCTCGACCAGTCCCTGCTGAACCGGACAAGAGGCAAACTCTCTATGGCTGGCTTTAGACTAATACAGAAATAGAGTCCAGTATAATGCTATTAGCTGTAGGTTCTTATGAGCTGATCTGTAGTTTTGTTAAACTGAAAAATGGCATTTTGCAAAAAAAAAAATTTATTAAATCATACCAGCACACATATGCTTGTTTCCCCATACTTAAAGCTTAACATTTCTGTGTGTGATTAAGCCTTTGGCGCCAGCCGTACGCAAATATGCGGCCTCTTGGCATTTGGTCCTTAGCGCAGGGTCAGCATACTTGCATGCATTGCCCCCAATACACCTGTACCGATAGCATGCACAGTGCGCGATACCGTCGCCTAACGAAACCTCCCGATCTAAAGTTGTCGGGCGACGTGAGTGCCGTGACAGCCTTTCACAGCGGTCACGTGATCTTAAGCTGCGCCCCGCCACCCGGAGTCATAAACCTCTTAAAGGCCCAGGAGACAACTCCGGCACAAAGAGGTTAAATATTACCAAAAAGAAAGTTCTATCTGTGTGAATAAATTAAATTTGGGCAAAGTGTTGCATGACCATGCAATTGCCAGTTAAACTAGTGCAGTGCTGAATAGCAAAAAGAGCCCTGGTAATGAAGGAGGTAAAACCTTCCAGAGGTCAAGTGATTAAGCACTAAAGCTAGGACACTTATCTGCTCCCAGCCAGTGATTTGACAGTGAAGCAGCTGCAAATAGCTCACTCTTTTTCTCCTGCTGCTCCCCTCCTGTCAGCATATAAGCATGCAGCAAAGCCTGATTGGCCTCTAGTGATACCTATGCATTTCCCAATCTATGCAGAGGATTAGATAAGACTGATACCACGTCAAATTTAGATACTTATCTAGCTGCACTTAGATACACATTTAAATATATATAGATGAACTAATTGTAGTTTGTTCAACCACTGCTTTGAGATTAGCTATAAATTATGAAGGTTTAAACATATTGGGCCAGATTCAGAAAGAATCGCCTATCTTTAGGCGGGCATAGCATATCTCAGACTACAGACTACACTACGCCGCCGTAACTTAGAGCAGCAGGTACGGTATTCAGAAAGAACTTGCGCCCTAAGTTACAGCGGCATAGCGTATCCGGTATGGCGTAAGCCCGCGTAATTCAAAATAGGAAGGAGGTGGGCTAGTAGTATTGAAATGAGCCGTGACCCCACGTAAATGACGCGTCTAACGAACGACGCATGCGCCATCCATGGACGTATCCCAGTGTGCATGCGCGAAAATAACGTCGCAAATAGTCAATGCTTTTGATGTGAATGTAACTCATGCCCAGCCTTATTCCTGAATGACTTATGCAAACGACATAAACGACGTACAATACGACGATGTTCCGAGGTTCATACTTAACATGGGTTGCGCCTCATATAGCAGGGGTAACTTTACGCCGGTCGAACGCCTATGTAAACGACGTATATCAATACGCCGGGCGCACGTACATTCGTGAATCGGCGTATCTAGCTCATTTGCATATTTTTTATGGGAACGCCGAATGCGTCCAGCGTAACTATGCGCCCATGATACGCCAGCGTAGGCAAGTTACGCCGGACGACTGAAGCCATGTTTTTGGGCGTAACTTGCTTTCTAAATCAGCGTAAAGATGCGACGGCGCACATTTGAATTTACAGCGGCGTATCAGGAGATACTTCGGCGTAGATTCTTTCTGAATCTTGACCATTGATTACTATCTTATCATAACTACCTAGGCAGTATGTGACAATGACCTTAAAATTCTTTGATTGATAATGTGAACCTGGCTTTCCACTTCTCACTTAAATTTCCTACCTCCACCAACTTATGATGTGCAAGCTTTTGCTAACTAATTATGTGTATATTTAGCTGCAGCCTGCGATGGGCTTATTATTGTCATGTAATTAGATGTAACTGGAACTGCTTGCTTCTGAAAAAAAAAAAAAATCATTAAAAATTCTTTCCTAATGACCTAGAGATGACAAAATGTCTGTAAAGTGTGAAAATGCAGACAAGCATAGGAACATTGCTTGTAGAGTGTTAATCCAGATGCTGAAATCACCTAATTAAACAATATTTTGCTGTCATTAACATTATCACCGAGGAATTGCAGTTCTAATTTTTCTGTCAGCTGTCCCTGAGCTGCTTCACCTTTTAAAACTAAACCATTAAATTGAGACATTTTAATTAATGAAAAAAAAAAGTTTTATTTTTGTTTTTATCTGCAAAGGCATCCTTTGTCTCAATCAAACCTGTTTGTCCTTCACCTAATTGTGCGTGTCCCCTCGCCATTGCGATTACTATTTAATATTCAGCCTTCCTGATTAATCTGTGTAAAATGAGTTGCTGGAATACTGTCAGCATTTGCAGATGGTCTGGGAATCTCTGGCTGTCTAAAGTCCTAGTGTCACGGGATTTTGCTGCAGCAACTCCATATTAACAGGAGACAACTCATCTATTAGGTGTGTTTCACATTAGGTCTGTGTTCCGGATTGCATCCTTCTGTAATATTTATAAACCAGTAGTGGTTACTGCAAAAGCACAATACAAGATTGTAATATTAATCCTAAAAGTATTGTGTATATGCAATATAATTTAATTATATAACATTATAATTATATGTAAAAATATTTGCAACCTGTACCCTGAACAGTCCAATTAGGCGTATAAAATCTGTAACATAATGTCATTTCAAACAATCACTTTTAATATTTAAAAAAATGAAGTTTTCATTAAATTCATAATACCTGGTGATCCTGTGATGAAGGTCATTGTTCAGGCACATCTGTTATAGGATGACAGCGCTTTGTCCCCATCTCCTGATCGTGCTTTTTTTGTTGTCGGTCTATTACAACAATGTCTGTTTGAGACTAAGGTCAGCCATACATGGAGCGAGTTTCTTTCCTGCAACCATGGGTTGCTGGAAAGAAATTAGCTTGATTCCCCCATCAACACAGTGTTGATGCGGCAATCCCTCCTGCCAGGCCATTGTCTTCTCCAGGCAGGGCAGGGTGGGGGGAGCCATCCCCGGTGGGAGTAGACAGTGATTATCGCTAGCGGCCGCTAGAGAATCCGGCAGGCTGGTTGTGCCCAAGTTGATTGATCAACTTGAAAAAGAAAAGAAAGGCGCACCAGCCTGGTGTATTACCGCTTGACAATTTATTGAATAATAAAAATATTAAAAACTACTCACAAAAGACATAAAAGACAGCGGACTGCTGAGCTCTGATGAAGAGGCCCCAGACGCCTCGAAACGCATCAGCCAGCAGCAACATACTTCCAGTCCCCCCATTGTGGAGTGCGGTCTGAGGGGAACATACCTCATTGCCTGTTGACAAGCCTGTTTTGTTATGTCTTTTGTGAGTAGTTTTTAATATTTTTATTATTCAATAAATTGTCAAGCGGTAATACACCAGGCTGGTGCGCCTTTCTTTTCTTTTTCTGTTTTCTGCCAGGACTTCCCCATCTACGAAGGGCAGCATGGCCTCTGCTATTACCATTCTTGACAATTGTATGACTTTTTATGAAGATCTTTGAATAAGTGTTGGACAATCCACCCGTGCGCAGGAGTTTGCTTGTTTTTTCTGTGATTGATCAACTTGGTACATTCAGCCTGCCCATTATGGTTTCAGTTCTCAAGATTCAAACCATGTATGGCCGGCCTTAGTGACCATTTGGATACACACATTATATAGGCATGTTCCACTGTCTTGCCATCAGGGAATCTGCCCTGAGAAATGCAATCCAGCCTTCACTTGAATACATGCTTGTAGACAGGAAGTTAAAGTACTGTATTTATTGGCGTATAACACTCACTTTTTTAACCTGAAAATAGAGGGTAAACTGTGCCTGCGTGTTATACGCAGGGGGCTATGGAATGTTTTTTTCCTGAAACTTCCCTCTTAAAGTTAGGGTGCGTGTTATACACCTGTGCGTGTTATATGCCGATAAATATGGTAATTGTAAAGGCAGAATGTTTTTTATCTCAATGCACTCTAAGCATTAGGATAAAAAGCCTTATGTGTGTAGCAGCCTACCTCAGCCCCCTTAAAACTTACCTGAGTGTCTCGGCTGTTTGAGACTCTCCCCCCGATTGGCCATTGGCTTCTGCTGCTGTCAATCAAAGTCAGCTAGCCAATCAGGAGAGAGGGGGGACCAGAGCTCCTTGTCTAAATGGACACTGGGAGCTGTGACTTGGCTTGGGTGCCCCCTTAGCAAGCAGCTTGCTGTGGGAGCACTCAACAGGAGGGAGGGACCAGGAGCAGTGAAGACGCACCTGAGAAGAGGAGAATCCGGGCTCACCTGTGCAAATCTACTGCGACAGAGCAGGGAAGTATAACAATACATGTTTGCAGACTTGTTTTTTGTTCTATAAAAATAACAATCACTTTAAGGTTTACTTTTGACTTAAGAATGTATTCCGGGTATGGATATTTTATACTGAGTTACATTGGTCCAACTTGGACCAATGTAACTATGCTGATTACATACCAGGCCGATGCCCCTGGAAGCTGGACATCACTGAAGTAGACATTGCTGCTCCGGGGATCTCCATTTGCTTCTGAGCCCCATGTTGAGTGGCTACTCTCTTGCGTTCTGAATACATGCACTTGGCTGCTCACTATGGGCACCTTCATAGAATGAGATCAAAGCGTTCTTTGATTGGACAAGGCAAAGAGGAAGGGCGATGATGTCACACTGTCCACCTCATCCAATGCTTTACATTCATTCATGCCGCTCGAAAGCAAGTGGATGCCTTGAATGATAACTGTCACGGTTGCATGTGCTCTCGCCCGAACTGTCAAGCCATTAAATGGCTTTGTAAACAATATGCAAGGACTTATGCTGTGGAGTGATTTCACGTCACTACCAGTGAGGCATCAGCCAAGTCTCCATCAGGACTACCCTTCCCTCCACCCCCATCTCCCCTTGGGATCCCTTTTGAAGATCACCTCCAGGGATACCAGATTCTATATAGGTCCAGCGCTGTCTTATAAATACATTTTTCCTCAAAAGATATCTCCACCAGAGAGAAATACAAGCAGCATGACTGAAATTCCAGACTCTAGACAATCTTCAAAATAGAGGCAACTAGAGAGCCAAGTTCTACCAGTCAGTTCCACCACCAATACCACCACACGTCCCTGCATATCGAGCATGCCTCATATTTTATTTACCCTTATCCTGCTGAATGATTTTACATCGCTACCAGCAAGGCAGCAGCCAAGTCCCCATCAGGACTACCCTTTCTTTCACTCTCATCTACCCACAGGATCCCTTTCAAGAGCCACTATATTACAGATCATCTCCAGGGATACCAGACTCCATTATCGGTCCAGCGATCTTATACATACGTTTTTTACATTAATTGGCTGTGGTTATAACTGATCACATGCAGCACCAAGGCAACTGCATATCAAATCAGGTTAAGATGGCAGCTGTAAAGCATAGGAAGAATCAGTTCCACTTTATAATTTAAGTTACAATGCGATAAATCTTTTTTTATTGGGCAAACAGTTCAGATATGACTAGGACACTCCAAGTCTGTCTGTGTATTCTATATCAGTGGTTCTCAACCTCAGTCCTCAAGTACTCCCAATGGGTCATGTTTTTAGGTTTTCCTTTACTTTGCACAGCTGCTTTAAATCAATATCAATGACATGGTATTCATAAGAGCTATTTTATCTAATTGAAGTTCCCAATACATGATCCATTGAGGGTACTTGAGGACTGAGGTTGAGAACCCCTGTTCTACATCATCTTCAATTAAAAAAATCTCTTTGAAGTTTATTTAAACAAACTGATTATTAGTAAAAGCTGGATTAAGGAACAGTGGAAATAATTCCTGTAACCATTTGCTAGACTAACAGTATTAACCTCTTCCTTGCCGGGCCATTATAAAATGACGCCGGCAGAAACCCTCCCTCGACCTGAGTGGACGTCATATGACGTCCTTTCTTCCCGGCAATCTAGGGCGCGGCATCACTCGTGACCCGTCGCGTGTGCCCGGCGGCCGCGATGTCCGCCGGGCACCTGCGATTGCCTGTGATCACAGCAGGAGTGTGGATCTGTGTGTGTAAACACACAGATCCACCTCCTGTCAAGGGTGAAGAGACTGATGCTGTGTTCCCAGTACAGAGGAACACAAATCGGTCTCCTCCCCTTGTGAGTCCCCACCCCTACAGTTAGAACAAACTTTAGGGAACATATTAACCCCTTCAGGGCCACTAGTGTTAACCCCTTCCCTGCCAGTCACATTTACACAGTAATCAGTGCAGTTTTATAGCACTAATCTCTGTATAAATGTGGCTGGTCCCAAAAACGTAATTTTCTGTCATTCAAAGTGCAAAAGCGCTGAAAACTAAGGCTGTTACCGATCAAAAATGTTGGGTTTGATTAATCGATTTTTTTAATCGATTAATCGACTAATTTCGATTGATTATAACGCACATACAGATCCAACTACATTTAGCTGATCTCCTTGCAGGCTGATTCCCAGTGCAGCTACCAACCACTGGAAAAATAGATAGCAGGATACAAAAAAAACACAAAGGCAGCGCTCGCTGGGAATAGCATTAATACTTTTATAGTCTTCAAGTAAGTAACACAATAAATATTGCACTGGAGATAAAATTGATGTAGCTACATAAACTGTAAAAATGGTGCGAGTAATACCAAAGGGTGGCAAAAGCAGTCATAAAAACATATAGCCAAGTATGATACTGGCATAAAAATGTGTACAACGATACCACTGCTGAATCTAGATGAGGAGAGGTTAAAATCAGTCCGTCGGCATGTAGATGTCCCATGAAGGGAACTATCACAACTCCCAGTGTATGGTTGTAGAATGCCAGGTTGATAGAGGGAAGTGTAACAGCCCTTGCGTGTGGCAGATAGTAAGGTCCCGCTGGCATGCAGATATGAAGGCACAGCAAAGGAGCCCTTCAAGCCCCGCCGGTGTCTGTGACGTCACCGGATCTCCGACGGAACTCCCTAAAGGCCCGGAAGCCGGCGGAGAGGTGAGTACCAATCAAAAGAATTTTAATCGATCAAAAAAACAAAATTAATCGATGAATTAATAGTTCATTTCCCCAGCCCTACTGAAAACTAAAAATTGCAGGAAGGGGGTGAAAAAGTCCTGTATGGAAGGAGAATTATTGTTCTATATTTAAAATACCTAATTTGATGCATGGGGAGCACAGATGACATTTATTTCCATTTCTTTCTATAGTGCAGAACTCCAGTCCGAAATGTTTCTCTAGAATGGGAAAGGATTATAGGCTCTTTCTGGTTATTATTGCTGTCTAAGTCCCTGTTTGGTGATCCATCGGAGCTTTTTATCATAATAACCATTGTCACCAATACAAAAATTATGGGGAAATTCACTAATTTACAGTTGTTACTGGGGTTGGAGTAGTGGATTACCTTCCAATGAGGACACCTCTTCCAGTGGCAGCTGTCAAAGGTGGTATTTTTCGTCATTTCCTTTAAAGTCTTTGGGGCAGGTAGGGATGCTGAGTAAAACCCTGAATCCTATTAGAATCTAAATCTTTCAATTTAACTGAGTTTTAAGAGTGTTTGGATTAATATATTGTTAAAATAGAGACCCCTTTAACTTTTACAGTCATAAGTATCAGGACAACATACAGCTTTCACCTTCTGTGAAGATCATACTCGGTGCTTTATGTTCTGGCAGCTGATAGCACTTTTGTTAAATCTGCATAGAACAAGGAAAGCTCTGTTCACCATCCCAGTACTGGTAAACCAACAATCATTAAAATCTAGAAGGAAACGGTCTCATGACAGCATAGTAAATCTCTTCCCAGCCTGGGAATTGATAACCTAGGTTAGTTCTGTCAGTTTCTGCAGGGATACATTTTTATTTAGTTAGCAGACAGGGGAACACCAAAAGCAGATCATTAATGGTTGGTGTTATGTGACTCACTGAAAGCAATAGCACTTTTCTTGGAACAGTGTGAGGGCTATTCATCGCACTTGTTGCTGCACACCATCCAGCACTCTACACTTTTGGTTCTCTGATACAAAATCAACCTCTGTTTGTAAAATACGTTTTCTCCAGCTTGGTGACCATGTAAAGAAACTGAAAAGTGAAACTGCTTAATGACGCATTCTGAAAAAATAAATTGGACAAACATCTGGCTTTACCTTAAAGAAGAATTTGACTGTCTCTGAGCACCACAAACGCGTACACACGATCATTTTTCGGCATAAAAAAAACGTTGTTTTTTAAAACGTCATTTAAAATTATCGCGTGTGGGCTTCACATGTTCTGAAAAACGACCCAAAAAATTTGAACATGCTGCATTTTTTCACGTCGTTTTAAAAAATTTTGTTTTTTCGGGTTGTAAAAAATGATCGTGTGTGGGCTAAAACAAAGTTTTAAACCCGCGCATGCTCAGAAGTAAGTTATGAGACGGGAGCGCTCGTTCTGGTAAAACTACCATTCATAATGGAGTAAGCACATTCATCACACTGTAATAGACAAAAAAGCGCAAATCGTCTTTTACTAACAGGAAATCAGCTAATAATCAGCCTCAAAGCGAATAGAACTTCCCCTTTAGAGTGCCGTCGTACGCGTTGTACGTCACATCGCTTTGTTCATCATTTTTCAAAATGATGGTGTGTGGGCAACATCGTTTTTAATGATGAACTTGGAAAAACTTCGTTTTTTGGCCATGCTGAAAAACTTTTTTTTTTCATGCCGAAAAATTATCGGGTGTACGCGGCATTACAATCCACTTTTTACTATAGGTAAGCTTATAATAAGGCTTACCTGTAGCTACCCGGATATCTCCCCTGTATCAGCAGGTGCTGACGTCATCTGCACATGCGCATTGAAGCAATGACAGGTTTGTGATGTTGCCTCAGCTAGTGTGACGTCATCGTTGCTCCAGCCAATCGGAGCACCGGAGCCCATGATATCCAAAGTAACTCTGGGAGCGATGTCGCCGGCCGGAGCTGTGCACTGGGACCGCTGCAGGGGCTTCGATCCAAGGTGAGTATTTCATAATGAGCTAGTAAGCTATGCATACTAGCTCATTATGCCTTTGTCTTGCAGGTTTTTATTTTTTTGTTTTAGTGGGTTTACAACCACTTTAACTGAGAAAGCCCCATCCAGATTATAGGAAAACAAAATACACATGAAGACTCTTTGAATGTATAACATCATTTTGGCCTTGGCCAGAAACCAGGAAGCAACTGTCAAAATGTAAACAATTTAATAAAACATACATTAAAACACGTATATATAATATACATTCCTCTCTATTTACTAACGCTAGCAGTAAATGGATTAAAAATAGTTAAGGTTGATTGTGAGAGTTTAGTAATTTAACTACTTGCCACCCGCCCGCTATGTACTGCTGTACGTCATTACAGTACCCATACGTCACTGCCTACTTCCAGGCTTAGGGCACTCGCATGCAGAGCACCCGTTATGATTGTACACCACGGGAGCCTATCGGCAATCGCGCCCCCCTGCCTGGCTCGGAAGCCTGTCAGCAAGTCCCGGCCAATGATTCATGGCTGGGACCTGCTGGTCGGCTGTGTGCAATCACAGCCCAGAGCTCTGTGTTGGTAAGCAACACAGAGCTCTGTAGGAAAGGAACAAACTGTCAGGGGTGAGAAGCTAACGTCACTGCCATCAGTCAGGATCCGCCAGCAGCCCTGATTGATGGCAGTCTCAGCATATCAGCGAGCCGCTGAGACAGCCTCTCCCCACCCCTCCACGGCTCAGCGCTACAATGAGCATGGAGAAGCAGAGAGGAAAGAGGCTGACTCTCGAGGATCTGTGAGAACCGAGCCAGCAGCGATGTTTGGTGGCTCGGTTCTCAGTGCACAGACGGCGGGGAACAGATGAGGCATCTGTCTGATGCTCCATCCACCGAGGTAAGTATAAATATGGGAACAACTCCATTCCCATACTTCTCCTTTAAAGTAACGCAGTGCCAAATAGCAAAAAATGGCCTGGTCATTATGGGGGGTAAAATGTTGAAGCTGAAGTGGTTAATGTTTAAAAAAGAGTAAGCAAACAATACCACCACAGTTCAGGCAACTAATAGTGTAAGCAAGCAAGTTAAAATAAATCCCAGGCTTCCTATGTAGTCTCTGGATTACAGGCTCAGTATATACATACGACCTTGACTTTTGTCCAAGTCAACACAAACCCCGCCCCCTCCAACCATTCAACAATTCGGCACAAGAACGTCAGTATCTAGTAGGGGATTTAGCATTGGTCTACTGAATAGCAAATGTTTGGCTTAGCACATGCTGGGCTTAGCGCCAGTTAGTACAAAAGTATATTCCCTGTGTACAGACTGGGTCTACCATCCAGGTAGGCCATCTAGACAATGAGACAAGAATTGGTTTAAGCATGATCACATGTACTTGCAAGCACCACAATTTGCCTGTATTTCACCAATATGTTGGCTTTGCCAGTTTTTAGGACCTGATAAATTCACTCTAATAAAGCAACCTATATACTGCCAGGATTATCCAATGCACATTGGAAAATAAGGCAGCCCTTTGAATTACTTTGTTAAATATTGTTTAGGAATGATATGATTAGGCTTTTGGAAGATATTTCTTCAGCTGACATACACATCTTCTGCTAAATGTTGCTTAGCAGGAGCTCTACCCGGGACCAGACTGGCATTTTCTAGAAAGATTGGTATATCTCTGTGGATTTGTAGGTTGCTGCTCATACAGATGAGTTCTATGAATATTGCCACTAAGAGCCTGAAGCAAGCAATCAAGGTTCATTCTGCAGACAAAAGAAAGATTTATTTTATTAAAGTAATCAAATTTACTTTATTATTTGAATGTTACCCTCCCCCTAGTGTTTTTCATCTTTCACCCTTTGTAAAAACTGTAAAAGGAGAATAGCTGTATTATATAGAGTGATATCTTGCAATTAGAGATGTGCTTCATTTTCAGTACATCTTATCCTTCCATATTTATAATTTCTAAAAAATGTTAAGGTTCTTCACTGCTGTGACCTGCTTTGTGCTGAAGTGTTGGATAATTTGGAGTTCTACTCCAAGGCTGGGGGTGTTAAAGTAGGGACGTTTGTATGGAAACCCCAAGTCAGCTAAAAAGATAGCGCAAACGTAAAATGTATCTAAAACCAAGAACAAACATTTAAAATATCACAGCTCACTGGACCTTAGATGTGATGGCTGCATTTATTTTCTTTCTTTTCCTTGTATTTCACCTGGTGAGCCTACCTGGCACACACTTCCTCTTGTAAGCTCGGTTCACACCAGTGCGGGCCTTGTTTAATCGGGCACAGGCAGCCCATTCATTGGAATGGGTTGATGTGCCACGTGAAACACACATAAAGGGTACATGCACCTTTTTAACAAAAAGCAGCTGCAGGGAAACCGCGTGGTCTTTTTGACCATACGGTTTCCCTATGGTTCCCGCATCCATTAACACGCTGCAGGCTGAGATGCGTGTGGCCCCAGGCATCTCACAAGAGCAGGGCGATTCGGCTGCAGATGGTTGGAATGCACGGCCCACACTAGTGTGAACTGAGCCTTATGGTGACAACACTGTATCTATGTAGGAGACGCAATGTTTACTCTAGGACAAGAGGCCTCTTTGGACTAAAAAAGACTACCCCCTCTCCTTTTCTCCATAAAGGGTGCTGTTTTGTAGTTCAGGCTTGATCAGACTGCTTTAAATATTACAGCAGAGTGCACAGGACAGCACTGGATCTCTGGCAGGATCTGGCAGGATCACCAGGTCTTTTTTGCACAGCTATAACAAAGAAAAAATGCTCCTATTGGGAGCTGGGGTTAAGGTGCCAATAATAGGGAATCATAAACTCTATTTAAAAATATATATATTTTATTTGAGTTAATTTGAAAATATTAATCAAGAGCAAATAATATATACAATAAACAGACAAAAAAATCATAATTTTAAAATGACTCAATCAATTCATTTTGGATTTTACAAACCTGGTCTGGAGTTATAATTCCGACAAGTTTTGCCATCTGTAATGCCACGTACACACGCTCAGAATTTCTGACAACACATGTTCAATTTGCTATGAGTAAGCTTCTAAACTATGAGTAAGCATCACATGATGTAAAAACATGTCAGCCACCTTTTTCCTGTTGTTCACTTCATTTTGACTGTATCGTTTTTTTGGGGGGATTTAATTTGCACAATAAAGACATCGTTTTAAGGAGTACGTCAGTCCAGGATCTTCTTCTATCCAACAAATGTTCGATTGGAGCTTTTTCTCGGAGATTCTGACCGTGTTTAGGCTCCATCGAACATATTCTTTTCAAATTTCTGACAACAAAAATTTGAGAGCTGGTCATTAGGCTTATTCAGCGTATATTAGTTATCACACCTAAATAAATTTGAAATGTAATCATGAGTAGATGAAGAAATAAATAGATATAGCAAAATATTTTCAATGGTATATTAAACATACGAAAAGGTAGCAAATAAGAGAATTTCATTGTTAGGCTTTTCCTACATTTTTAAGAACATGGAGTTGGGAAATGAGATATAACAGAGAAAACTGAGACTACTACAGTTTTTTCATGTGGTAGATGATGTAAAGGTGAATATGAGTTTTATTATAACTAATTACACGCAGATATATGAGCAGGCATGCGTTTTATGGCATTATATGGTGTTTAACCGCTTGCCGACCAGCCGCCGCAGTTATACGGCGGCAGGTCGGCACGGGTGCGCGAGAGCCCGTAGCTCTACGTCGCGCCTTTCGCGGCCACTAGGGGGCGCGTGCGCGCCGCCGGCGGCCCGCGCGCGCGCCCCCCGCTCGCCCCCGAGTCCCGTGCGTGTGCCCGGCGGGCGCGATCGCCGCCGGGCACACGCGATCGCTCGTTACAGAGCGGGGAACGGGAGCTGTGTGTGAAAACACACAGCGCTCGTTCCTGTCAGCGGGGGAAACGCTGATTTTCTGTTCATACAATGTATGAACAGAAGATCAGTGATTCCCCTAGTGAGTCCACCCCCCATACAGTTAGAACACACTAGGAACACACTTAACCCCTTCCCTGCCCCCTAGTGTTAACCCCTTCACTGCCAATGGCATTTTTATAGTAATCCAATGCATTTTTATAGCATTGATCGCTAAAAAAATGCCAATGGTCCCAAAAATGTGTCAAAAGTGTCCGAAGTGCCCGCCATAATATCGCAGTACCGAAAAAAAAACGCTGATCGCCGCCATTACTAGTAAAAAAAAAATAATAATAAAAATGCCATAAAACTACCCCCTATTTTGTAAACGCTATAACTTTTGCGCAAACCAATCAATAAACGCTAATTGCGATTTTTTTTTACGAAAAATATGTAGAAGAATAAGTATCGGCCTAAACTGAGGGAAAAATATTTTTTTTTAATATATTTTTGGGGATATTTATTATAGAAAAATGTAAAAAATATTGCATTTTTTTCAAAATAGTCGCTCTGTTTTTGTTTATAGCGCAAAAAATAAAAACCGCAGAGATAATCAAATACCACCAAAAGAAAGCTCTATTTGTGGGAAAAAAAGGACGCCAATTTTGTTTGGGAGCCACGTCGCACGACCGCGCAATTGTCAGTTAAAGCGACGCAGCGCCGAATCTCAAAAAGTGCTCTGGTCTTTGGACAGCAATATGGTCCGGGGCTGAAGTGGTTAATTATAGTCTAGCCCTACTGTGAACAGTTTTACCTCAGTTTACAGTTTATCTCAGTACTCACAACAGGGAACAGTGCATTTAAACTAACGTATCTGATTGCACGACCTAAAATTAATTTTATGCTGGAATTCAATGGTCATCTGTTTTATCGGTTGAGCGCAATGTGCCACGGGCATATTATGGGGGCATGTGTTTTTCTCAATGATGGGCTTTAGTAGAACATTTTGACTTTACGAGTGTAATGCAAGTTTGCTTGTATTCATGGTATTTACTATTTTTGTTTACATGGAATATAATGAGTCATCACTAAACTAGTGTGCGTCTTTTTATTATTAACACATGTGTCTTATTTCCTTAGGGCGAACATACAATGACTTGAATCAGTATCCTGTATTCCCATGGGTGTTAACAAATTATGAATCCGAAGAGCTGGATTTAACTTTACCAGGAAACTTCAGGGATCTTTCAAAGGTATCGGCCACCAATTTATCTAAACAATTGTAGTACTATATCTAAAAAGAGCTTCAGGTGTCATTCCAAAAATCATAAGATATGCAACTATATTAAAAAAAAGAAAAGCAAGAAAACAAAACGGTATCTTAATTTTTTTTAAATATAATGATTTGGCTGATGACCCAAGGTAGGTGCTTAAGTGCTTGGATCATCAGCCAAATAACGCTTTTTTGAATATATTGTATTGTTCTCTTGAGTTTTTTGTAATATGTATAGTTGTATTAGTTGTATATGAAGTTTTTCTTATATTTTTTTACAGGGTTAACATTCCTTTTTTTGCCCCCTTTTTTTTATCTAAACAGTGTCTTGAAAAAAAAAAAATATATAATCATCTTTATTGTCTTTTAAAAGAGTAGTGTTTTATAAAGGTATAAACACTGCATATCTTTAAGTTTCTAGGGTGATACAACTTTTAGTTTATGGTAGGAAATGCTCATTTATCCATGTTTTCAGTCAACACAACTGTGTTTCTTTCTTTATTTTTTTAAAACAATACATTTTTTTTTTTGTTTATAATGTACATTGTTTCAAATATTCGGTAACATACATTATGACTGTAAAAGATTGGTCGTAGTGGTAAGATTACCACATAAAATAAGAACCATTTGCAACATAAAGAAGGGTGAACAGATGTTGATATAATTCTTGATAACCAAATCCTGCCTACCTCAATTGTCCCAATTGTTGGTGTCAGTGGTTGGGAGTGGGGTTCTGTCAGTGTGGGGTGTCAGTGGCAGAAAGGGGGTTTTGGCCTAGAGTTAGTAGTTGGGGGTGTCTGTATGTGGAGGACGTCTGTCAGTGTTGTTAGTAGTTGGTGGTGGAAGTTGTCAGTCTGGGGGGGCTATCAGCCTGGGTTGTCAGTAGCTGGGAGGTGGGTGGTCAGGAGCTGGCATGCCTCCGGCGGCGCACGCGCCCCCTACAGCTCTAAAAGGGCCGATGTACAGTTACGGTGATTCGTCCAGGTGAGCCAACCTGCCTCAATATAACTGTGGCGGCTGGTCCTTAACCACTTCCTTACTGGGCACATATACCCCCTTCCTGCCCAGGCAAAATTTCAGCTTTCGGCGCTACGTCGATTTAACTGACAATTGCGCAGTTGTGCGACGTGGCTCCCACACAAAATTTACGTCCTTTTTTGCAACAAATAGAGCTTTCGTTTGGTTGTATTTGATTACCTCTGCGTTTTTTATTTTTTGCGCTATAAACAAAAATAGAGCGACAATTTTGAAAAAAAATCAATATTTTTTACTTTTGCTATAATAAATATCCCCCAAAAATATATAACATTTTTTTTCCCTCAGTTTAGGCCGATATGTATTCTTCTACCTATTTTAGGTTAACATAGAGGGGAGTTTAGAGGCAGAGAAATGCTCAGGTGTGCATGAGGCATTAGAGCGGCGGTCGGCAAGTAGTCAATCGTGGTCACAGATGGATTGTGACCACGGCTCTGCCTCCCTCCATCCTCCGAAGCTGTCATATTCTCTGCATCATAGAGCAGGATGGAGGGTGGGAGCAAGAGCTGCTTCAGTGATTGGTTGCTAGGCTGTCCCAGCAACCAATCACCAGCTTTTATTGTTATATTGTTAACTTTGGCAGCTCCCACTTCTGCATTCCACCCAGCACTATGCCGTCCCTTGACCCCGACAACAAATATGGCATAGTAAGCTTTAAAAAAATCCTGTAAACAAATGTGTGGTGTCGGATAATCCGATCGTGTGTACACAAGTCCATTGGAAAAAAAAACAAAGTACAAACACGCATGCTCAGAAGCAATGCTAACCATAACACCACTCTAGCAGAAGTTGCCCAAAGGGTGGCGCTAAAAAGCTAAAAAAAACACTTTGTGTCTGTTAGCCAACAATTCTCTGTCGTTTGTATGCAATACAAGTTCACAACCAACGCCCTTCGGACAAAAGTCTGAGGCTTTGTCCACAGAAAGTCTGATCGTGTGTACAAGGCTTAACATTACCCTCCCCCAAGACTGACAATAACTCTGTGCAAAGGTCCATGTGAAAAAGTGATGCCAGCAACCAGGTGTCATCCTTGGATATAAATCTTTTATTGACTATGTGGTGAGTTTACAGCACAAAGGGCTAACATTTTTCCTGAAAAGAATTAGTCCTGGTGTGCTAGAAATTTTCTGACACAAAAAAAAGTATAATTTCTAATTTACTGTTATGGTTCAAAGTAATTAATGTGAGTAATGAGTAATCATGTTTACCCCATGATGGAAATTAAAGATTTTTTTTTTGTTATTCATAAGCCAGACATGCCCTCATCTGACAGTGGATACTGGAACTTTATGCCAGGACTCTCCAGTCCCAGCAGGTTCCTGTCTGGCAATGAACATGGATCTTTTCCTTGGGGAACATATAAGATACATGTAGCCATCCTAACAATCACATAATCATTTTCAGAAAATGTTGTACATGTGTCTCGCTTTCTTCTTGCCAGATTGAGTGGCATTTTTTATTTGCACATGGGTTCATTAAAGTTCACTGTTACTTGCGGTGACGAGAGTGTGAGGCATCACACCCACCTTCACACCAAGCACCAGAAATCGTATTTGTTAATACTTGGGCTGTATGAATGGCAGGAGATGATAAGCACAACAATTATGCTTCAAATTAGTGTGTTGCAGGAAGTGATAAAGCCTGCAGGCTTCTTACTGTAATAATGCAAATGAGCGCATTGATGTGTGAATTCTTTTGGCAAAGCCAATGCTGCTCTATGAGACGCTCTTTCATTTCATCATTATATAAGGCAAGAACAGCAGAGAGTCAGTCAGCCATGAATTTCAGTTCCTAAGACTTTTTCCAAGTTTCATTTGGTAGAGACATTGGACTCTCATTGCTTGTGTGTCCGCACCACAGCAAACTTTTCATTTATATAGGACTGATGGTCTAATCTAAGTACCTTTTTATATATAGTATAGGGTTTCTAACATGAATATGTATTTCACCAAAATTAAAGGGGTTGTAAAGGAAACATTTTTTTTCCCTAAATAGCTTCCTTTACTTTAGTGCAGTTCTCCTTCACTTACCTCATCCTTCCATTTTGCTTTTAAATGTCCTCATTTCTTCTAAAGAAATCCTCACTTCCTGTTCTTCTGTCTGTAACTACACACAGGAATGTGATGCTTTCTCCCTGGTTTGGGCAAAGCCTCTTGAGGGGGCGAGCAGGAGTGTCAGGACACTCTCTACTTTGTAGATAGAGAAAGGAGCTGTGTGTTAGTGGGCATCCTGACTATCCTGCTCGCCCCTTGCCCCCTCAAGAGGCTTTCTCCACACCAGCGAGAAAGTCTCGCATTAGGGTTTTAGTTACAGACAGAAGAACAGGAAGTGAGGATTTCTCAGAAGAAAAAGCAAAATTGAAGGATGAGGTAAGTGAAGGAGGACTGCACTAAGGTAAAGGAAGCTATTTAGGGGAAGAAAAAATCCTTTACAACCCCTTTAAACAAATTATTAATGTAAATATTTTCTGTATGTTGAGGCAACATTAATAAAAAAAAATCGCAGTACATCCTCAATGCATGCACATTTCCCCATGTTTTATCATTTTAAAATGCTGCCAGTACAGAAGAAATACCGTATTTATTGGTATAGAACACGCACCCTAACTTTCAGCAGGAAGTTTTAGGAATAAAACTTTCCACAGCCCCCTGCGTATAACACGCAGGCACAGTTTACCCTCTATTTTCAGGGTAAAAAAGTGAGTGTTATACACCAATAAATACAGTACCTGTCAATCCTTCAGAAATCCAGTGTGCTCCTAACTTCATGTTTGGGCTGACAACACAGTGCTTTGTCTGCACTAAAATCCCAACCAGTATTACCAACTCTGCTTACTGGACTACAGAACCCCTCTTTGTCCCCCTCCACACACAAAACAATGCTGCTGCCTTGACTCCCAGAAGCCTGTTCACACACTCTGTAACTATAGGCCTTTTGGGAGATGTAGTTTTGTGGGGTATATCTCCATATATAAGGACTGAGCTCCCTGCAACTATCACTGCAAACATTTTAACCATTTCAATACAGGGCACTTTCACCCTTTTCCTGCCCAAGTCATTTTTCAGCCCCCAGCACTGTGGCACTTTGAATGACAATTGCACGGTCATGCAACACAGTACCCAAATTAAATGTTAACCACTTCAATACCCAGCCATAGACAATTGACGGCCTGGGATGGGATTTACCATCCTAAGTGGCCGTCAATTGACGGCCTGGGTATTGCAGGCGAATATCTGGATGATGCCTGCAGCCAGAGGCATCATCCAGATATCCTCTTCTTCAGCCGGCGATTCTGCACAAAGTAAGAACGATCATAGCGGCGGTTCCGCCGCTTGATCGTTCTTACAGGCCGCGGGAGGGGACATCCCCCCCCTCCCGCCGCCATCCGGTGCTTCTCCGGGCTTACCTGTACCTTCGGGGGCCCGGAGAACGAATCGTCGGCGGCGGCAGGAAGCATAGAGATGACTGGTGACCAGATGGTCACCAGTCATCTCTATGACCGTCGGAGGACCCGGGCGCGATCTGATGACGTCACGCCCGGGTCCCCGTATGTAAACAAAGCCGCGATTGCGGCTGTAAGTCACCATTCATGAGATCGGTGAATTTTTTTTCACCGATCTCATGGTTTCCAGCCTGGAGGTGAGATGTGAGGTCTTATTGACCCCACATCTCTCCATAAAGAGGACCTGTCACACACATTTCCTATTACAAGGGATGTTTACATTCCTTGTAATAGGAATAAAAGTGAAAAAAAAAATGAAAAAAAGTGTAAAAATAAATAAAATATAAGTAAAAAAAAATAATAAAAGATAAAAAAAAAATGAAAACGCCCCTGTCCCCGATAGCTCGCGTGCAGAAGCGAACGCACACGCAAGTCCCGCCGACATATGTAAACCACACATGTGAGGTATCGCCGCGTGCGTTAGAGTGCCAGCAACTAATCTAGCACTAGATCTCCTCTGTAAATCTAAACTGTAACCTGTAAAAAATAAATAAAGCGTTGCCTATGGAGATTTTTAAGTACCGAAGTTTGGCGCCATTCCATGAGTGTGCGCATAATTAAAGCGTGACATGTTGGGTCTCTATTTACTCGGTGTAACATAATCTTTCACATAATACAAAAAAATTGGGCTAACTTTAGTGTTTTGTTATTTTTTTAATTCATAAAACAATTTTTTTTACAAAAAAAAGCGTTTGAAAAATAATTGCGTAAATACCGTGCAAGATAAAACTTTGGAATGACCGTCATTTTATTCCCTAGGGTGTCTGCTAAAAAAAACATATATAATGTTTGGGGGTACTGTGTAATTTTCTAGCAAAAGAATGATGATTATTACATGTAGGAGAGAAGTGTCAGAATAGGCCCGGTATGGAGGTGGTATAAAAGCCTAGTATTGAAGCGGTTAATAATTTCCTTCACAAATATAGAGCTTTCTTTTGGTGGTGAGTATTTACTGGTGTTTTTTTTTATTAAAAAAAAAGAAAAAACACAGGAAATTTTTCTCCTTCACTGATGGGCACGGATAGTCTGCACTGATGGGCACCGATGAGGAGACACTATTATGCGACACTGATGAGCATTGAGAGCAGTTGTAATAGATTATTTTTTAAATAACAAACATATTATACTTGCTCTGTGCAATGATATCACACAGAACATGGGCTACACCAAAGCTCCCCTTCTGGTGCTCTTGGCTCCTCCTCTTCTCGGTGCGTTACCGTCGGATGCCGCTTCCTACGGTGGCACGCCTGTTGCCTTTCTCCCAAACCAGGCTGCGTGTGTCCATAGACATACCCAATCCTTCCTTCCAGGATTTGATTGACTGCAGCAGGAGCCCATGGCTCCCACTGAGGCTTGTGAGGAAAGGAACACAGCTGCAGTCGGGCATGGTGCTGGGTTGAGATAGGACTCAGGTTAAGTATAAAGGGTGATGAGGGGGCAATAGGTGGCCACTGCCGTCGGGAATGACATTTCCATGAAGGAGTGTACTTGGTCAGCAACGATGTTTAGGTAGGTGGTACGTATCAGGTAACATCTACATAGATGGCAGGACTAAGGTTTCCCAGCAGAACATTGCCCAAAGCATCAAACTGCCTCCACAAGCTTGCCTTCTTTCCATACTGCATCCTGGTGCCATGCTTTCTAACTAGAACTGTCCCTGAATATCTTACTGTACTTGGTCCAGTAGCTCGGAGTGCTTCCCCTTTCATAATTGTATGCTCTGTTGTCCCAGTGTGAGTTCACGAAATGTAGATTTCAAATCCACCATTTAGTATTGCTGCTTAGTGTCACTGAACACATCAGCCATTCCGCATGAACTGTTTTCATCATTAAATGCGCATTACAAACTATGCTGGGTGAGCCAAAGTCACTTTCCATTAGATGTGTTATTCTGGTGATGGACTTCAGCAGGCGTATTGATTTGGTTTGAAGACAGTCTCCAAACAGGCTGTCCCAAGGCTGATGTGAGAATTTCAAGCCTGGGGCAACTAGCCCAGCCACAGATTCTTTATCTCCTAATCCTCCCTAATCCACCTCTTTACTGTTTGAGAGCAGGACATGACGAGAGGGAATTCAGATGGCCTTTGCTTACTGACCTTCAAACATCGCTGTAAAGAGTTGTGTGATTGTTGATAAGTAATTGATAAACATCATCCACAACAAAATGGCATCTGTTTAGACACTGAAAGGACTTTAACCAGCATCATAGGACAACAAGGGAGCTATTGGGTGCACAGTGTGCTCAGTAAGGAGAAATTTGTAGTTTTTTTCATTGTGTGCTGTACCTAGTTGTATATAAACTAGCAGTCCTCAACCTTTTCAGTACAAGGGCCACATTGTAAAAAAAAAAATGTTTTATAAATTAACTAAAGAATGATTAAAATGTAAATGAATTCGCATGCTCTAAGAAATATCTTCACATCAGAAGTCTCTCCATCATGTCAGAGCGCCCCCCCCCCCCCTCAATATTCCATCAGAGTCTCCCTTTCTAATCGGAAGCCCCCATCACATCAGAGCATTCACATCAGAGTCTCTCCTCTTATATCAGAACCCCATTCCCCCTTAACATTGGTCCCTCCATTCACATCGGTCTCTCCTTTTATATTAGAACCCCATTCCCCCCTCACATTGGTCTCTCCATTCACATCAGAAGTCCCCCTATAACATCACAGTGGTTGCTGCAGGCTCATAGTGGGTTGAATGTGACCTCTGGGCCGTAGTTGGGAGTCCTCTTGATACTATACAAACCTGTGCCTTTTGCAACTAGCTTATCTAGTGCCTATTTTTTTGCATTTTGTTTTTCTAAGCATAAGTAAAGTGTTCACTATGGTCTGAGTATACACAAACAGATTACATATGCGTTATTATTTGGAGGCTGTTTGTAGGGAAGCGGCATACTGAAATTGGAACTGTATCCTTGTGTGCCAGTTATGGTAGACTATTTGCTAACAGTTTTTTTTACCACATTTGTAAAGAATAGAGCCTCTGATGGACTAAAAAAAAATAATGTAAACCAGTCTTTAAAATTTTTAACAAAAGTGTCATGCTGAACTGAAGCACCTACAACAGAGAAGAGACTACTGCAAGTAACTACACTCATTGCTCCTATCACACTACTGCTACACTGTGCTAACCATGCAGCCCTCATTGTTGGCTGCATGGTTCATACTATTGATGATCTCCCAACTGATGTCTATTGCCTGTAGCCAAGATAAGACGTGAAGCAACAAAGGCAGGCTATACATTATGTCATTTTTCTTCCTTCAACCACAGGATTGCCCCATCAACACTGACTGTGTTCATGGGGGAATCCCTCCCGCAGCGCTGTTGTGTTCTGCTGGCGGAGAGCTTGGGTAGCCTTCCCCATCAGCAGAATACAATAACCACTGCTGGCAGATGTATTTGCCAGCAGTGACCGGGCAAAAAAAACTTGACAGGCTAGTGCTACTGAAGTTAATGGATTGATCGACTTCAGTACAACCATCCTGCCCATAGACAGATTGAAATTTGAGATTGATTAGCAAACAGTTTATTGGGAAATCTGACACATTCCCCTGGTGAATTAAACCAGTGAACCTGCTTTTACAAAGACAACAGAAAAAAAATAAACCACTAAAGACCCTATTTATTACAGAAGTGGCATGTGTTGCATTTTGACCCTTGATATGGCTCAGTTCACACCAATGCGTTTTTTCATGCTTTTTGCAGAAACTCAGGACATTATTTTTAACATTGCTATAGAAACACGTTCACATCAATGCATTTTTGGTTAGAATTCATTGGAGAAGCTGTAGAAAAGCATTTACCGTGTTTTTGCTGCGATTTGTGTTTTAATCTGCCCAACATCAAATTTCCCCTAAAAAAAAAAGCATAAAACACGCAAAATGCAATAAAATCACGTTAAGAAAAAGCACTGCAGAAATGCTCAAAATAAACCTTCATAGGTGTGAATGGAGCCTAAGTGCCCGTCTGTGTTCAAAGCAAACTCTGGGCTCCATAAAGCTACCTATGGAGCAGATCGGGGGGTTACTTGGCTTGCTGTAATGTGTCCTGTATGTCAATGCTTCAATACCTGGTTTTGAGCTTGTTAGATTCGGTTGTTTGATTAAACACCACAGTATTGCTACATTTTCTGACACTCTTCGTTGACGTTGTCGGGTGTCAACACTCCTTTGACAGCATCTGAAAAGTAATTGCTGTAATCAGATATCAAAGTGTGTTTTCTTGCATTTTTCCTCCTAGGATTGCTGGTATGTTTCCCAAAAAGGCTACATAATTGTTAATGAGACAGAGCTTGAGGTATTATTGTCATGCTTTTGTGAAGTCTGTGATTTCAGCGTGTCAGAATCATGTGCGTTGTAAAGATATACTCCAGTCAAACATGGGAATTATGCATTTAAAGTGACCCTTGGGACCCAGCCTGCCTGACAAATTGCTCCAGCTTTCAGCCTAACATTCACTCTATACAGCTTGCTGCACTGTTGGGTTGATCACTGTAGCAACATTGCAGGTCAATATGTCCCTTAGTTGAAGCACAAATATGGACACATTACAAGGAGATTCCAAAGCATGACTGGTATTTTTTTTTTTATAAAACTCTTAAGTAACGTAAGGTGGACTCTCTGTTGTTCATTTTTTTTTTTTTTTACATAAATCTAACATAAATCTAACATAAATCTAACATATCAATTGTTCTCTGTTTTTATAGCCTATTGGTGCTTTGAATCCAAAGAGAGCAGTGTTTTATGCAGAGCGCTATGAGACGTGGGAGGATGACCAGACCCCACCCTACCACTACAATACACATTACTCCACCTCCACCTTCACACTATGTTGGCTTGTTCGAATCGTAAGTATATATAATTTTTTCTTTTTTTGTTCAAATGCATGCTAATTTGGATGAATATGAGTGAATTATTTCTGGCTAGCTTCACTGAGGAATCTAATGTATACTAATGATCTAAACTTCCAGGAATGTTCTGATAATGTAGTGTATCTACTACCTCATCTAACAGCCGCTGCACAAATACAGTGTGAAATACAAAATTGCAACAATGGCCATTTTATTCCCTAGTATCTCTGCTAAAAAAAATGTATAATGTTTGGGGTTAAAAAGTAATTTTTGAGCAAAAAATACTGATTTAAACCTGTAAACCAAATGTGCCAGAAAAAGCCTGGTCTTAAAATGGTTAAAGCGGTGTTCCCCCCCCCCCCCCATTTTTTTTAAAACAAGCAGCTATACATTTTACAGGCTTTTAATAAATGGACACTTACCTGTCCTGCAGTCCAGCAAAGTCGGCACCCACAGCTGGTTCCATCAGCTGTCGGGTGCTGCCTCCACCATTGCGCTTAAGAGTACCCAGCAGTGTAGCCTTTAGGCTTCACGCTGGAAACCCTACTGCGCATGCGCGAGGCCCGCTCCTCTTTCTTACTGGCCTGGCGGGCAGGGGAGGAGGGGGGACCCCTCGCTGACGTCACGGGCCGCGACCCCAGAAGTGAAAAAAGGATACCTATCAAAGACGGGTATCCTGTCCCCCCTCCCCCCGAAAGGTGCCAATTGTGGCACCGGATGGGGGGAAGGAATCCGATGAGCGGAAGTTCCGCTTTGTATCAAACTAGCAAGCTTTTTCTCATAAGGAACAGCACTATGGGAATGAAAATTCAGTAACCTATATAAAGCAGTTTCGTTTTACTGTAGCAATATCAGTCAAGAAATACCTTTTAATTGGCTTTGCTTTTTGTAGCCCTTGTTATATTATATTTACAAAAGTTGACATGGAACAATATATATACTTGCCTATTGCAGCCAATCATAATTGTTGTTTCAATTTTATAATGCGGATGAGAAAAATAAAAGGAGGACTCTGATTGCAGCACTCCTGCTTTGGACGTTTGTAATCAGGTGTCTTCATATATGTCCTAAATGTGACCTCATTTAATTTAGTGTTTTTGTTTAGCTCCCCTGTCCCCTCCAGCTTGCTAAGTCACGTCAGTCAAGAATGTAACAGAATGCACCATGCAGTTTTAGCTCAACAGTGATCACCTCGCTGCCTCTAATTGTGAATACATTTAAGCTGTCAGGTGTCTGCTCACTCCTCACAGAATCTTAAAAGGCTATCGGTGAAATCAAATACCAGAGTGACTTGAAAATGTAAAATATTCTGAGTAATACTTGCTTGATTGACACGTCTATGTAAGAAAATATTCATTTACAGCCACTGTGGTTAATGGAGAAAAGAAAATGATTCAGAGATTAGGAACGCGCATTTTACAAATTTGTAGTGTTAAAAATTCTAGATATGTGTACATACAATGGCATGAAAGCAACACTTAATAATTTTAATACATGCTAGTGTTAAAGCGGAGTTCCACCCAAAAATAGAACTTCCACTTTTCGGAACCCTCCTCCCTCCGTTGTCAAATTTGGCACCTTTCAGGGAGGAGGGGGGTGCAGATACCTGTTTTCGACAGGTATCCTTTCCCTCTTCCGGGGCGCGGCCCGTGACGTCAGATGTTGATGCTGCACTGCTGACACTGTAATAGATGTTGGTGCTGCACTGCTGACACTATGACAGATGTTGGTGCTGCACTGCTGACACTATGACAAATGTTGATTCTACACTGCTGACACTATGCCAAATGTTGATTCTGCACTGCTGATACTGTAATAGATGTTGGTGCTGCACTGCTGACACTATGACAGATGTTGGTGCAGCAATACTGACACTGTATTAGATGTTGATGCTGCACTGCTGACACTATGGCTGATGCTGCACTGCTGACACTGTAATAAATGTTGATGCAGCACTGCTGACACTATGACAAATGGTGATGCACTGGTGCTCTGTGGGTGGCTGCAGTGTGTGTGTGTGTGTTTAAACACAGAAATTGCACAGACCGCTTCCAACTTACAGTTCCCCGACAGACTGGCGTTTACATTTTGCATGCACTTTGAAGGTTCAGCTTACAGTGCCAGACATTCAAAACCCATACCATAAACAGCTGCTCCTGCACACATGTGACGTCAAGGTGTCCCTGGCCATTCATGTAGCTGGAGGCTACGAACCCAGAAGTATGAGGTGGAAGATGTAAGCCCTCTCAGCGGTGACAGCGTGGCTTCTAATGCCACGTACACACGATCAGAAATTGTGACAAGAAAAGTCTGATGAGAAATTTTGGTCGAAAATTCCAACCGTGTGTGGGCTCCAGCAGAATTTTTCTGTCGTAATTTCTGCCAAGAAAAATTTGAGAGCTGGTTCTCAAATTTTCCGACGGGAAAAGTTCTTGTCGGAAATTCCGATTGTCTGTAATAAATTGCGATGGAGAAAAATCCTACGCATGCTCGTAATCAAGTCAACATATGCTCGGAAGCATTGAACTTCATTTTTCTTGGCTCGTCATAGTGTTGTACATCACCACATTCTTGATGGTTGGAATTTGGTGTGACCATGCGTATGCAAGACAAGTTGAGCCAAAATTCCGTCGGAAAAAAATCCATGTTTTTCTTGTCGGAATTTTCGATTGTGTGTATGCTGCATAAGAAAAGTTTCTCATATTGTGCTAGTATGCAATGTATACTAGCACATTATGACATTGCATTGTAGGGACTTTTTAAACTAACTGTGGTTTACTACTGCTTTAAAAATTGTGCCTCAGATATCCTAAAAGAAGCATCAATGATTTCTAGTGGGCTTTTGAAGTCTGGATAAAACTTTTTCTGGAGACATGGAAGCCTCTCTGTCAATCATAGCCCAATACTATGTTTCTGTGGATTGGGATTGCCTATCCGTTTCAAAGCACATAAATGTACACACTCTGTCAGACTGTACCTCTCTGTTACTTGACAAGGTGAGCAGGTACATGGGCTGCTAGCTTTCCCACGTTCTCTTGTAACTTTATCCAAATGTTCCCAAAGAAAAATACCATCCAGTTCCATAATAAAAGTTTATTTGTATGGGATACAGGCTATTAGGGCCCCTGGGGCAAACTAGGTGACCCCAAGCTCATTATGAATTCGGCATGCAAGCCAAAAACAGCATTGTACCAAAGCCACATCACTCCTCGATCTGCTAGTATATTTAAAGAAGCTTGGGTTTATCTGGCCATTACTGATGGTGAACATAAAATATGCATGTTTATATTAGTGTTATTAGTAATATTTGGAATTCAGAGAAAATGTTGCAGCTGTTATGTTTGCAAGCCATAAAAGTTATACAGTGTGCAGAAATAACAAGGTTGTGAAGTTTAAAGGGCCACAAAACCTAGAGTACAAGTTAGCTTATATAAAGGAACTCTTGAGAAAGCTCACAGAGAGCTGCCTAAATTCAAGAAGCATTTTCAACACTGATCTCTATTGTAAACGTATTATTGTGTAGAGCAATATTTTGTTGCAGGATAGTCCCTGTGATAAAGTATGGGCTGTACTTGTCTGCACACTAAATGTTAAAGATGAACTTGAAGTGATCACCTTATTTACAACTAAATTATATTGTATCTGTGAACTGCTTTTTTATTAGGATTTTTTTTTTCATTCTGTTCAGCCATCCTTGTGATTCAGGCATCACTGGTAGGCAACATTAGCAGTTCATTGACCTCACATTTCTCAGCTGAAGTTAAGCACTACAGCTTGGTTACTAATCCATTCCTAGCCAGGTGATTGAACAAAGAAGTGGGTTCATTACACTGTATTACAACTCTGTTTTTTTACTTTCTGTTCTTGTCAACCGGCCTGTTAGGCAGGACTGTGCAGTCTAAATTGAGTGTGGTTGAGACATGGAGTAACTGTCATCCTATTTAAAGGTACAACAACTTATAAAGGCCAGAAGCTGTGTTCTTTTTATCTCTTTTTATTGCCTGGTGGGTCAATGAAATTAACCAGGTATATGTAGGTGAGAATTAAGAACCCCCATTTACTAGATATTAACCACTTCAGCCCCAGAAGATTTTACCCCCTTCCTGACCAGAGCACTTTTTACAATTTGCCACTGCGTCGCTTTAATTGACAATTGCGCAGTTACTCAATGCTGTAACCAAACAAAGTTTGCATCCTTTTTTTCCCATAAATAGAGCTTACATTTGGTGGTATTTGATCACCACTGTGGGATTTATTTTTTGCGCTATAAACTGAAAGAGACTGTCATTTTTTAAAAATATATATTTACCAAAAAAACAAATTTCTTCATCAGTTTAGGCCAATATATATTCTTCTACATATTTTTGGTTAAAAAAATGCATTAAGCGTATATTGATTGGTTTTTACTATTAATGCCGGTGATCTGTGATTTTTTAGCGGTATTACGACATTGCGACGGACAGATTGGACACTTTTGACACATTTTTAGGACCATTGACATTTATACAGCGATTACTGTGTTAATGTCACTAGTAGTGTAGGGGTTAACACTAGGGGGCGATCAAGCGGTTAAATGTGTGTTCCCTCAGTGTGTTCTAACTGTATGGGGATAGGACTGAGTAGGAGAGGTGTCACATCGCTGTTCCTACTTACTAGGAACAAACACCATGTCTCCTCTCCTCTGACAGTGCAGGGATTTGTGTGTTTATTGACTGTGGCCAGTGGCACGCGCGCCCTCTGGTGGCTAAAAAAGGGAAGGATGTATCCGTATGGGATTTCGCCCAGGAGAGCCATTGTGCCGCAGTATATATGCCTGAGCTAGTTAAAAGGCTCCTGCTGCTATCAATCTGTCCATTGAGGAGAGAAATAGCAGCTCGTGCACATCACTGGATCGGTTTGGGCTTAGGTAAGAAAAAGGGGCGGGGGCTGCAGGACAGAAGGTTTTTCACCTTAATGCATAGAATGCATTAAGGTAAAAAACCTTAAGGCTTTATAACCACTTTAAAAGATTGCAATGGCAGCCACTGTGTTTATTTCTGCACAGGTTCTGCACAGATTCAAAGGTTTTGAAGCTTTGCCTTTTACCTCAGCCATTGGTGCAGCTATTATAAACCGGTGTTCCCTGCAACAATTTGGCTCCTTCAGAGGTTAAGCGTTCATTGAGCAATGAGCAATTTCTTTCTCTCATGCAACGTACACACAATCGGAATTTCCAACATGAAAACCGTGGAGTTTTTCCGATCGAGCGTTGGTTCAAACACACGATCACACAAATGTCGGAAATTCTGAACGTCAAGAACACCGTCACGTACAATACAATGACAAGCCGAGAAAAATTAAGTTCAATGATTCCGAGCATGCGTCAGACGATCGGAATTTTAGACAAGAACATTTCCCGTCGGAAAATTTGAGAACCAGCTCTCAAATTTTTGCTGTCGGAAATTCCAACTGAAAATGTCGGTTGGGGCTTACACGGTCGGAATTTCCAACCAAAAGCTCACATCAATCTTTTCTTGTCGAAAATTCCGATCGTGTGTAAGCGGCATCAGATAAATAACAACCACCACCACCAATGATCTTTTTCAGCTATATGTAATTCTATCTACTGATCCTAAATGTAAGGAACACTCTTCTAATTGACCGTCACACTAATAAGCTGTAGATATAGTAATTATTAGCTAGTTCCCTGAGACTAAAAAGTTATTTCAAGGATTCCTCCAGGTTAGAAAGGTTGAGAAAGGCAACATTGTTGTATGTGATAATATTGGACTTGGCACAATCTTAGCCATGCACGTAGATGTATAGATGCTGTGGGCTACTTCGCCTCTTCACAATGTAATGCTTGAGTATGCAATTTTAGTGTAAGTTATTACTTGACTGTTGCCCACTGTGCATGTTTAAGTAAATATAATTTATTATTTAAAAGCCATGTAAGCAGATCATATAGGCAGCATGCTGGTATAATCTACCACCAACTGTGGGCAAAGGCAAGCTGTGGAGCCATACAACTGCTTTAACATAATTGGCGTGCTTGCAACTCTGATTGCTGACTTAGGGTGAAAATCTACTGCTTTTACTAAAGTATTATTTGTTATGCTGTAGGCAGCGTTTTCCGTATTAACTCTAAGTGATTATAAGGGAATATTGCAGAATATAAACTTCTATTCTGTATTGCCACAATTTCCATGATAGATGTTGTTCTCTGTAAATCTAACATTGCAGTTTTGATACAAGTAGAGGAGATGGTGAAATGGGTGTTTTTTTATATTTTGATACAAATTGGTAAAGGCATAAGGTTTTTATATTGGGGAAAACCAGTCATAATTGAGCCTATGCAAGCAATGGAACATTCTGATTTCTATAAAAGCTTTCATATCAAATAGTTATTGTGTTTGAATTCCCCTTTCTCATTTATTTTTAGTTCTGGATAGAATGAGAAAGGAAAATAAACACTTTTTTGTTTTTGTTGCTATAAAAAAGTTTTAATTCGATTTTGGTTAGAGGATAAAAACATTCAGATACTTGTGTAAGCCCAGCTGCAACTCATTCTCTTTTAAGGGTTCTTTCACATGGAGCGGTCCGTTTTTCGGTCCGCTCCGTGTGTCCGTCGGCTCAGCTAGAATCTCCACTGAGCTGTCGGCGGACAGGGCGGTCCCCGCACACTGTGCAGGGACCGCCCTGTCTCTCCTCCGCTCTCCCCTATGGGGAATTGGATGAACGCCGGACGGAAGAAAAATTGGGTTTTTCTTCTGTCCGAAAAACCGGATCCAGACGGACGCGGATCATTGCGGACGTTAGCGGATGCATCATCCGCTAACGGACGCGACCCCATAGGTGTCCATTACAAGTCCGTAAACGGACTTGTAAAAACGGACGAACAGAGGCGGACATGTGAAAGGGGCCTAAAAGGTTGTGTTGCCAGTAATCAGAAAGTACTAAGAGGTTTTTAACAAAAAAGAAAAAAAAAATCTAAATATACGAAAAAAATATATATAAATGCAAAAGGTTTTTATTTAATAAAGAAAGAAAAATCCAAATATCCAAAAATATATAAATGCAAAGAGGTTTTTATTATTAAAGAAAGAAAAATCGAAATATACGAAAACATTTATAAAATATAAAAATGCATATATTGTAAATTTTTATGATCTTATCATTTAGATGATTTTGAAATTTTAATAAATATGTATGATTTTGATTTTATTTTGGTTGCCAACAAAAGTCCCTATAAGAGCATAATTACTTGGTATAGTAATCAGAAAGTGGAATAAGCCCTCGGACACTGGGGAAATCTAGCAGGCATGGATCTCCCCATTCTGATTTCCTATCTGTGTGCAGTACAGAACGGCACCCCCCAACCTGAAGCACTTATTTTCAAGGTGCCCTAGATCCTTCTTGGAAATCCCATTCTGTGCAGCACCAAAAAAGTTTAGAGGCTCAAAGCACTCGATAACCTTTATTTTTAGATAGATGATCAGTGTGTTACCCAAAAGAGAAACATGTAATGTGTGAATTCTCTTTAAATACTTAGGCTGGGTTTAGTAAACTATGCAATAAATTTAATTTGCAAAAGGAAAAAAATCATAAAACATAAACATAAAACATAAGTCAAGAAAATTATTCACGCAATCATTTTTTTTTGTAGGAACCTTTCACTACATTTTTTCTTAATGCCAACGAAGCCAAGTTTGACCATCCGGATCGAACATTCTCTGCTGTGGCAAGATCGTGGAGAAACTGCCAAAGAGACACATCTGATGTAAAGGTAAAGCATTGTGTATAGATATATCTGCTCATTGCCCTACAAACTGTTACATTTTTCACCAAGTAAGAAAGGGCCAGTTACCAGAACATTATGTTGACCTACTTCAGTAACACAGAAAGAACATACAATTAAAGTACACTAAATAGTAAATAACAGTAAAAAAGTGACTATTGTTTTTGTTTTTTAACAAGAAAACAAGCTATTGGTTTACTTAAATATGTATAAATTACTGGTGAATTTACTTAAATATGTTTAAATTACTTGGGAATAATTTTCCAGATCTTCCGCTCTCTCCTCGTCTGGAAAGTCAAAGGCTTTAACAGGCAAACTTTCCTTTGAAAAGGATGTACCTTATATCCTATTTTGATCACTTGTCATGTCAATGTTGGCCTAGAGATTTTTCTTTATTAAATTTAACATTCAATTATGGTTACATTTAGAAAAAGTTGCATAGAACTGTGCTTCACAATGATATAATCATAGAGGGTGAGACATTGGTGAAAGTGACTTGTTTGGAGTCCCTTTTCTCTTAATGCACTATAAATGTGCTGGAATGTCATTAGTTAAAGCCCTGTTGTAGTCGGCTACTAAAAGACAAATAAAAACATATTGTACAGACCTCTACTAGGGTCCCATATTCCCAAAACCATAAAAGCCTCTCACACTTCTCAAAATCAGCATTGCTATACAACTGCTTGGTTGCCATCTGAGACCAGGTAATGGATCAGGCCTATGGGAGGGTCATAAAAATATCCTCTACAAAAAAACAATCATAGGAGAAAATAATTAAAGGGTCATGTCAGTGGCTGGGCACATTGTTGCTTCAAGAAGTTTAAAAGAAAGTGGCCCCAGAAGATCCTCGGCCCAAGTTTATGGGCTTTGTAATGCAGACAGTTGCTGTGCAATTTTAACAAAGTGGCTTGGATTATCTTTAAAAGCCTTTGTAAACCTTGTCAGAGTATTATTTCTAAAACGGCTTTTTTTATTGTTTATAAGGGATGTAAAATGGGGACATATCAGATTGCATTGGAATAAATTGGGAAGCAAAAAAGTCCCAGAGGAAAATAAAAATAATGCTAGAGGTTTTTGGCCAAAGAGATATTTAAAGTCTCTTTTGCCAAGTAAATAATTGCCCTACACTCCTGGCAATTTTACTCATAGAGAATAGAATCAGATGCAAGGAACAACGTAATTTACAAAAAATACTTGATGCATTGTGTTGAATACAAGTGCATTGGTTGAAGAGGACCACTGTTGAAACTGAAAGGAGCAGCAGGGGAGATGTTGGATGAAACAGATATTGGGGTGTGAACCTGTCGCCACTGGAGAAAGGCACACTAGAAAGTAAATGTGCCATAATGTGCAAGTAGGCAGTTCACATCCCAAGGATGATAAAACCCACGTGATTGGGTGAAACATGTAGGTCAATACACCAGGACAGTGGCACTTTTGACGTCACAGGTGACGCACCTCGCCATGTAAGCGCAATCTCAATACATTACCATAAGAACAGTGGGAATGATTTCTCTGCAGGGAGTCTAGATGGCTCAACGGCGCTACAGCAACAGTAGGTGGATCCACATTGTAATGCCATCTCTACACGGTAATCAAGCATCCTGAGTACCCGCATTGGGCAGTGTGAAACCTTCCACTAGGTGGCTATTCACGGGGTCAGTCGGATGTGTTATTTTCCTTTGGTCCTTTGACTGTTCTAATCACTGTAAAATAAACAAGTCCTGCCCTGATACTTTCTACCCACTATTCAATTTTCTCTGACCTACTACTGAGTTAGCCCCGCCCTCCCACCTACATATGGCTTAGCCAGAGGCTGAGGGTCTGAAACAAATGACTGTTGTGGTTACATTGATTGATTGATTGATTTTTAATATTTCTATACAGCGCCACATACACCCTGAAGGGTGTGTCTAAGCGCTGGAAGGAGGTCCGCCGGTCTATTCTGGACCAAAAAGCAATCCAACATATGCCACCTTCCACAGCTTTTACCATTAGCTGGTCATCAAGATTATATTTGTTTATCCAGGGGCACTGGCTTCACAGGGCTTACTACTCAGTACTCAGGTCTTTAACAATTACACTTTATACTCCCCAGGCTGGGGCTTGATGGTCAATGGTGGCTGGATATGCACATGTCCTGATGGTGCTTGTCACTGGGACTTTTGTGCCAATTTAACTGCCACTTTTTGTACCATATATTGATATTTAATCCTTGTGTACATGGTGTGTGCTTGCTGTATGATGTGATGCAGCTGCATTACATAGACAATGTTGTCTGATTTTAACGTTTAGTGTTGTTGGTGGGTAAACAGTTTTTGTAATTTTTGTAATAAATGTGTGCAATAAACAATTTTCCTTAGTGAAGCTGCTTGGTCCCCTTGTGACTTCTTTCTAAGGGGGGTCTCTTTCCCCCTTATGCCTCTTTTTTTCACAAGATACCAAACATGTCAAACCTTAAAATCACCCAGGAAATGGCAAAAAACTGTGGATGTAGCTATGAGCTTCTTTTAACCATTTGAATCCCAAGCCGTTTATTTAAGTCTAGTCTATTAATGGAAAGTGATTTAAGAAAATAATTTCTTTCTAGGTGCACTTCAAGTAAGAATTACAGTGGCAATTGTCATTAAAGGGGTTGTAAAGGTTAGTTTTTTATTTTCTAAATAGGTTCCTTTAAGCTAGTGCATTGTTGGTTTACTTACCTTTTCCTTCGATTTCCCTCCTAAATCATTTTTTCTTTGTCTGAATTTCTCACTTCCTGTTTCTCCTCAGTAAGCTTGCCCCCATCATCTGGCTGGGTGTTAGTCAGCCAGAACAGCTTACTGAGGAGGAACAGGAAGTGAGAAATTCAGACAAAGAAAACAAGGGAAAAAAATCATTTAGAAGGGACATTTAGGGAAAGGGTAAGTGAACCAACAATGCACTAGCTTAAAGGAACCTATTTAGAAAATTAAAAAAAATAACCTTTACAACCCCTTTAATATGATTTTAATTCAAAATAACTAGTATTCACCTTCTTAGTACTGACTTTACTTTAAAAGTAAAGTCTTATGATTTTAGTTATTCAAGCAAATTTCTTATACTTCTGCTTCATTTTTCCTACAGACTCTCTAAAATGTGCAAATAAAGTAAAGCATAAAATACCCCCCCCCCCCCCCCAGCGTCTTGTCTATGGCCCTGACCAGTAAAAACCTTATGATACATAAGACTTAACTTAAAATTGATACTTTTAAATAACCCTATCATACTTGTGTGTAATAGTTGTCAGTGCCACTGTAATTATCCTCTGTATTTTGCCTGGCACATTGTAAATATGTTGCCATATTGCTGTCAGTAATTAATGTGTCCGTTTATTTAACCCTATAAAGTGATTGCCCAGGAAGTTGTTCTAAAATTGAACATCTGTGTGGGGAATCATTTTGAAAGCAGACTAACAATCCTGCAAGAATTATTGTAGCTGTTTAAAACAATTGATGTTTGTTTGATCTTGAGTACTGAAGGTTTTCTGCTTCTATTAAAATTTCTGCTTTAATTTAGATCAAATGTTTGTGCCACAGAGGTAAGAGGAGAAATACAATAAATTCTGCCTTCCCGCTGTTAACTCAATATTTGGTCTACTCCATAAAACACAGCAGGAATTGGATTTGACCTTAAAGTGTCATATTGTAACGGCTTACCCAACACCGAGCTTGCATGGCCTGGGGCAATTAATAAAGCATTAATGACAAGATCCATTTAAAATGTGGGCTTTTTCTCCTCAGCCACGGCTTTTTGTTTCACTTGCCCGGGGATATTATGCAACAACGCACATTAGATTAATCCAGCCAACACAAAGCATTATGAACTTGATAGAGAATCTTAGTTATTGCCTCTTTTGCCTGCACTGTGCATGCTTACTGTTTCATCATGACCATAAAAGTACTCTGTGGTCATAGAGTGTATGTTTTAAACTCTGCACACTAAAATCTTAAGGATATTCTCTACACAGATATTTTAATTTATTAATAGGATGTTTTGGGGTTGATTATTAGAAATTGTAACGTCAACTCCATTTTGTACACACTGTGACCTATGGCCAGGAGGCATTGAGGCTGAAGCCGTATCTTTACCTCCCTATGTAGAGGCTGGTTCCGCTGTGTGCCATTTCCACTTTCTGCCTTCCATTTTGTATGCGCTGCATTACAGTTCAGGGGCTATTCCACTAATTATATCTAATGTAAAATGTTGAGCTGGCTATTGGCTTTTAAGAACCAGTTAGAACAAAAGGCCAGGACATTTTCAGAGCCCTGCGCCAATTGTCAGCTGAACATGTTCAATGAGATTCAGGTTCCATATTCCTTTGTACCATGATTGGAGTTTTACTGGTTAGTTTTCTTGTATGGCACTCAATAAATTTCTTACATTGCTGCCATGGCTGATCTAGCAGTGCTGTAAAGCTTAGTATCTTAATTTTTCTCCAGAGGTTTTCTTATCTATTGCTAATGTCATTAAGGAGGTGAGACACCACGCTGTGGTTAAGTTATTGTTCATAAGACATCACAGTCTTAAATGACTGAACGGACTTATTGCAGACCCATTCATTATGATAGCTGTAGCAGCTACTGAGAAAGCAAAGCTGCTCCTTGGGGTATCGCTGTAATAGTTTTGGTGATAACTGCCTCATGTTAGTAAGAAGCAAACATTCTACATGGAGTGCCTTCAACCTATTTTAGTGTTCTGTTCTCTAACTTTGTGACTAGAGTGAGTTTTGCCAGGAGTCCTTAGCTTTTTGTTTAATGGTAATTTTTTACTTCTTCCTATAGGGCAGGGATATGCAATTAGAGGACTCCCAGCTGTTGCAGAACCACAATTTCCATGAGGCATAGCAAGACTCTGAAAACCACAAGCATGACACCCAGAGGCACGTTGGGACTTGTAGTTTTGCAACAGCTGGAGGTCCGCTAATTGCATATCCCTGCTATAGGGCTTTTAGTACTGACGTTAAAGGGATCATTGTGGGCAAGCAGTTTTGTGGAGCTGCCACCTATTTTGCATGGCCTCCATGAGAAGAACGCAGATGTGGCGTTGCATCGATTAGGACAGTGCCTTTGCCGGCAAATGCAGCCGATTTGAGATGCGATTGGCCATGCCAAATCGCATCTCAAATCGTACTAATGTGAACCAGGGCTTAAGGATCTTTAAACCCAAGAACAAAAATGTGTAATCTATTGCAGCTTACCGGTCTTTTGATATGGTGTCTGCATTTGTTTTAATGTAAGTACTTTTTCTGCAAGTACAGAAAAATATCTCCTGTTAGCATTCCATAGCCTTTGTAACTTCCTGTACAAATAACTGGCCTCTCCACCTATTATCAGGGTTCTTAACTAACAATTATGAACTGCAATCCCCACCATTCCCTATGTAACCAATATCAGAAGTTGTATCAGGGTTTGCAGGCCAACTCCAGGGAGCAGCCTAGAGTGACATAGCTGATGCTCCATAGATACAGTACAGTTGAGAGAGCTTTGTCACCCGAGTAAAGGAAGGGAGTGTGTTACCCGTAGAATTACCAGGTATAGATAAAGGGGGGAAAAAAGAGACTAATGAAGTCAACACATCTCTTGTAAGCTGCATTTTATTGTATTTTTTGTTTTAAATTTAGATCTGCTTTTTTTTTTCTAAAGTGTATTTTTGTGCGTGAACTCGAGAGAGAGGAGCCAGACTGCAGGAGTTGGGAGTAGGCAGACCCTCCCCCCGGAGGCATTCGCCATCCTTCTCCATGCCCCTGGTGGCAATGGCGGGTGTGAAGGGGGGCCTCCCACTCACCCCGCCCTACCTGCTCCTCTTGGGAGCCCAACTGGGGCCCAACGGGACCCCAATGGGGCAGAGGGACTCCCCCTATGAGGGAGTGAGGGGGCCTAGCCCACCCAGCCAGCCCCGTAGGTCCTTCGCCTCTCTTTATTTTAAGAGACCGCATGGCCAAAGTGCGTGTGTTTTAAACCAATTTCGTGTGCGTGCAAGTGTGGTGGTTTAGATCTGCTTTGATTCTCCTATAAAATGTTTTTTTTCTTGGTAGTAAAGTGGTCTTTTATTGTTGGTAAAAAGAATTTATCGAAGGAATAATGGCTAGTAAAATGACGTATCAGGAAGCCAGTCACCCGGAAACAACCTTAACTTGCTCTGCTGGCTGATGACTGTTCCTATTTCTGTCTGCCCCTTTCCAACCTTCCCTATGACAGTTGACATCTAAAGAACCTACTGTTGAACGCTAATCTGACCCTAAAGCCTCTCAAAATTGTTTTATGACTTTCTGGGTATAATTTGTTGTTTTGTGAAAGGGTTGTTGTGACAAGACGTCGTTAAGGTGACATAGTGTAAATTAATACAGTTAATGGAGATGATGTGGACTGACTTACTGACCCATAGCAAGGCTCATTCCAACTTAATAGATGCCCAGGGATCACCTTTAGCTGAGAAGAAATATGGAAGCCATAAAACTCCCTGTGATAGTGATAGGAGAGTGAAAAACACCTCCTTCAGGCTTTCATTTCATAGAGTAGCCATAAAAACAGTAAGCTTTTCTAGCGGAATGTATTAAAATGAAATGTCAGTTTTGATTCAGGAGGTATACAGTTTTGATAGTGTTAATAGTCGCCTTTTATCACGCCGAGACATTCCTGAAAATCTCTTTAATTTTTCAACAGCTCAGGCCTGTCACAAGCCTGTAAATTACAAATGTGTTTTGAGATTTTCTCCAATGCAGTAGAGTTTGCCAGAAAATGTATTTTCAGGTTTTAATAAGGCAGTAAAAATTTGGATCATATTTACAAGAGTGGCCTATCCAATGTTTTATTTCTTAATATGAAGGCTCTGTGTCTCAGATACGAAGCCTATGTTTTTTTAGCATTACTGTATTTGAGAGGTGGATTTTTGCTGTCTTTGCTAGACATGTGCACACTGAAATATTTTGTATCGGAACTTTCTTTTCGTCCGAAAAATACATTTTTCTTTCTCGTACATCACGGGACACAGAGCGGCATATTCATTACTATATGGGTTATATGGAGTACCTTCAGGTGTGGACACTGGCAATCTCAAACAAACAGGAAGTCCCTCCCTATATAACCCCCTCCCCTAGAGGGAGTCCCTCAGTTTTTTTTTTCGCCAGTGTCTTAGGTGTTGGTCACGGAATAGCTTTGCTCCACATCCTTGGGATTAAGGGCGGGCTAACCGGATCTGTCCAAGGAGCCTCAGTGCCAAAGTGGACAGTACCCGGGCCCCAAACCGTGGGGTTTTGCCTATAATGCTCCTCTTTGGAGGGCTGGACCCTGGGCCCAGGACTTGGAGTTTGTAAAGACCATAAGTTCCTGTTTGCCAGGGTGCTATATAGGTCCAGGACAGTGGGTACCTTCATAGGACCCCAGGGCCTGAAGGTCTACTACGCTACCCACGGAGATGGGAGAAGATTGGACCGTTTTTTTGCAAAACGTCCTGCGGCATGGAGCAGGTAAGAGGGGAGCCTGCGGGACTTGGTTCGACAGCAGGCTCTCCAGGGGAGATCTTAAGGGGGGTAGCCTGAGTATGCTCTGCATTGGCACCATGGTCACTATGTCTGATAGACAGGATGCCCTGAAATGTTTCCCCCCATAACTTGATCCCCCTACCTATCTATGTATGTTTGCTAGCTACCTGCTGCTCGCTGGTTGAAGATCTTTTAAAAAAAAAAAAAAAAAAAAAAAGATCTGTCTCTAGGCCAGTGCTTCTCAAATAGTGGGGCGGGCCCCCCTGGGGGGGCCCGAGGCTCCACGAAGGGGGGCTCGAGCCTTCTTCCGGACTGCAGCGATCGCGCCATTTAGAAGCTGCTGTCCCCAGCCTCATGCGCTAGTTAGAGGAGCGGACGGCGGGAGGCGGGACATTGTTGAACTGACAGGTGGGACCAGAGAGGTAGCAGCCTATCATGTTGGACGGCAGGTGATTGGCTGCTAGGAGGTGGTCCTAGCAGCCAATCACCAGTTCGCCCAAAAGTCTCCCCGCTCCGCCCAGTGCTGCTGCGGCTTCACTTGACGAATGTCCCGCCTCCTGCTCTCCGTGCTGAAACGTTACAGGTAGGAGTGGAGAGGGAAGGGAGGAAAAATATATGGAAATGTTAAGGACGAGGAGTGGGGGCTGTGCTGTGGGGGGTTATGTGATGGGGCAAACTGTGTGCAGGATATGTGATGGGGGTCATGTAAAGGGGGAAATACTGTGTGGGGGGATATGTGATGGGACAATACTGTGTGGGGGGATATGTGATGGGACAATACTGTGTGGGGGGATATGTGATGGGACAATACTGTGTGGGGGGATATGTGATGGGACAATACTGTGTGGGGGGATATGTGATGGGACAATACTGTGTGGGGGGATATGTGATGGGACAATACTGTGTGGGGGGATATGTGATGGGACAATACTGTGTGAGGGGATATGTGATGGGGCAATAATGTGTGGGGGGGGATATGTGATGGGACAATACTGTGTGGGGGGATATGTGATGGGACAATACTGTGTGGGGGGATATGTGATGGGACAATACTGTGTGGGGGGATATGTGATGGGGCAATACTGTGTGAGGGGATATGTGATGGGGCAATAATGTGTGGGGGGGATATGTGAAGAAGGGCAATACTGTGTGTGGGGGGGATATGTGAAGAAGGGCAATACTGTGTGTGGGGGGGATATGTGAAGAAGGGCAATACTGTGTGTGGGGGGGATATGTGAAGAAGGGCAATACTGTGTGGGGGGGATATGTGAAGAAGGGCAATACTGTGTGGGGGATATGTGGATACAGTGTTATGCAGAGGTGTACTTATAACAATTTTATAGACAAATGATACTATTTACAGTCGCGCGGGGGGGGGGGGGGGGGGGGGGGGCGCGAAATGTTTTCTTCTTCCTAGGGGGGGCATGACAGAAAATAATTGAGAAGCACTGCTCTAGGCTAAAGGGACTCCTTAGGGGCCTGTGTTAGCCTTACCTTGCCGGGATTCAAATCTGCCGCCTGATGCGTCCTCCAACCTGCATTCCTGGGCTCCAGAGTGCGTCTCCTCCTGGGCTCTCCTCCCCCGACAGTCGCATGCATATAGAAAATTTTCGCGCCGTTCGGGAGGGGGGGGGGGGGGACGGGGAGTGTGACTGCAGTGTAGAGTGGGCGTGCCTTTAATTGCTGTTATACACAGCAGGCGCGTTCTTAGCTCAGTTCAGAGCTGAGCTGGAGAGAGAGAGGATGTAGAGCTGGCAGCACAGTGACTCCCGGTGGCGAGAAGGGGTACTACATACTGGAGTCAGCTCCAATACTTTTTGTTAAGCCAAAATCCCCTTGGCAACAGGTTGAATGCTGGCAAACATGTTGGGGGTGGGGCTGTATGTGGTGAATAATATATAAAAGAAAACATACTGAGCCCCACCGGTTTTGGGGCATTAGTGATCCTATTGTCCCCTAAACCTTATTTTTTTGTACTCCTGGCTATAACAGTCTGTTGTTGTAAGCGGAGTCCTTCGGTTTTGTATTATGGCTTCCAAGGGTTCAGGATCAAAACAACAAAAAATAAAAAAATAAAAATAAAGAGAAAAGGCAAAGACAAAGGGGGTTCCTCCTCTGGTTCTGATAATATGCCAATACTTTCCCCACAGGTTATTCCTATAGGGGTCACCCTGGATAAGCCATTAAGGGGGTCTGGTGCTGAGGCTGGCCCAGGTCGGCCCAACCCTGTGTTATCACAGAGGAGATGCTAGCCGTCACCCTAGGGGGGCTAGAGAAAAGAGGTTAACAGCTATGATCGCTGGCTCTTTTTCTGGCAAGAAGCGGACTAGATCCCCATCGCCAAAAGGGACAGAACCTAGAGGATCTACCACTGTAGAATCGTTTTCAGCCTCCCAGGCGGAGAGTCTGTGGGTCCAGTCTTTGACAGACATGGCCCGCTTGGCATTCAATTTGCCATTTCCAGAGCCTCAGGTTCCTGCGGTATCCTCTTTGGGTTCTTTTAAAAGCGCCTTTAAGCAACGCAGCTTTTCTGGCCCATCCTCTGTTAGAGGAATTGGTTTTCCAGGATTGGGACGACCGGACAGAATTTTTTCTGCCGCCTAAAGCTGACGAGAGGGTAGTCTTTATGCACGTCTGCCAGGAAATATTTGTGCTTGCAGGCACTCTTTCCCCTGACCAAGTGCTCTTTAAAAGGGGCCCGGATGGCTCAGTTGGTAGAGCATCAGACTTTTGATCTGAGGGTCCAGGGTTCAGGTCCCGGTTCGGGCACTGCTTTTCAACTACCCGTGAGGTCCTTGAGGCCGCATCTCCCGGAAAGCGCCCGATCTCGTCTGATCTCGGAGGCTAAGCAGGGTGGGGCCTGGTTAGTGCCTGGATGGGAGACCACCTGGAAGGTTTTCTGTTATTTACCCTATGGAAAATACATTTTTCTAAAGAAAGGGGGCGCTCCCAACGGTGGACGCAGCCATCTCATGGGTGAATAAATCATTAACTGGCCTAAGGGGAAACATACAAATGTTTAAGGTCCCGGTCGATAAACGTTTAGAGACACTTTTTCCAGCATCCCTGGCTACAGCCAGCAGTGGCTACAATTGGAGTTTTTTTTCAGGCATTAAGGAACCAGACAAAACAGATGCTTAGACATCCCTGCCCGATAGGCAGAGGAGTTATTGGATATTCCCAGAGCTCTGTGCTTTGCGGTAGAGGCTATAAAAAGACTCCATCCAGCAGGCGTCTCGTTGTCACTATTTTTAGTGCATATGAGAAGGCTCTTTTGGTTGAAGAACTGGGCGGCCGAGCCCCATGTAAAAGACTGCTGGCAGGTTTGCCCTTCCATGGAAAGATCTGGATAAATACATTCAGACTGTTTCAAGTGGCAAAAGTACCCTTTTACCAGTCAAAGGAAGTTCCGGGGTCCTGCGTTTAAAAGGGCAGCTCCCCCCGGTTCCAGGGCCCTCAAATTTCAGGCAGTACGGTCCTCCTGCGCGATCAAACTTTTAACAATGGATCGCAAGGACAGGCCTCTGGGGATCGGTCCCCGACAGAAGGGGTCCGATCATCTGTGGCCGCAGGCTACAGATTAGAATTTCTAAAATTTCCTCCACAAGGAAGGCCTCAATGCGGGCAGCATTGGATCACCTGCTTTACCAGGGCATAAGGGTAGAGGTACCAGCCCAAGAACAGGGGCTAGGTTTCTATTCCAATCTGTTTGTCATACCAAGGCTCATCGGCAATGTCAGACCAATTTTGGACCTAAAAGGTTTAAATGCTTACCTAAGGGTTCGCTCTTTCCGGATAGAATCCGTTTGGCCAGCAGCCGCCACACTCCAGAAGGATCGGGCTTCTATAGACATAAAGGAGGGTTACCTTCATGTACCAGGTCTTTCAGCCACATCAAATATTTTTGTTTTTACGCTTCGCAGTGATACAGCGTCACTTCCAATTTGTGGCGCCCCCCTTCGGGCTGGCTACGGCCCCCGGGTATTCACGAAGGTCCTAGCTCCTATTCTAGTCAGTCCAAAGGAGCCAAGGGATCTCGGTCCTAGCATACCTGGACGACCTCTTAATCATAAGATCACTCGCTTCCTTGGTGGAATGCGTAGTAGCCCTCATGGTTCAGTACCTCGAGAGGTTCGGCTGAGTCCTAAACCGGGGAAAGATCAGCATTTCAACCTACAAAGCAGTTGGAATATCTCGGCACGAGATTAGACACAGAACAGAAGATGGATGTTCCTGCCCCTGGTAAAGGTCGAGGCTATCAAGAGATTGATTCAGTTGGTTCTAAGCAAAAAAGAGCCAACTATTCGCCTATGTATGCGATGGCCATGTTCGAGGCAATACCACACGCTTCCACGCTCGTGTCCTACAGGCAGCAATTCTAGCAGCTTGGTTCTGCCCAGTGGTCTGGAAGGCTGGAGAGCGGTCTTGAACAAGTTCACTCGCCAAGGAACTTGGGCAGAGGCGGAGAGGCAGCTGCCCATCAAGGTCTGGGAGTTCTGAGCGGCTCAGCTAGCCCTCCTGGCATAGACATCCAGATTACAGGGGTCCTCGGTGAGAAGTCATTCAGACAAGGCCACAGCGGTGGCATATAGGTGAACCACCAAGGGGGAACCAAGAGTCAAGCCACTCAGAGTGAGAGGAGCTTGGTTTTTCGGTGGGCAGAGGTTTATGTACCCTGCATATCGGCGACATTCATTCCCGAGGTGGACAACCTGCAGGCGTACTTCCTAAGTCGCCAAACCCTGTCGCCGGGGGAGTGGTCTCTGCATCCACAAGTTTTTTTTTCAGACAATCTGCCAGAAGTGGGGAGTGCCAGACGTGGAGGTCATGGCATCAGGATTCAACAATAAGCTAGACAGGTTCATGTCTCGAACGAGGGACCCTATGGCCTGCGGAACCGATGTGTTGGTTTGCCCTTGGCATCAATCATAACTTCTATATGCATTTCCCCCACTGCAGTTACTACCCCGCCTGCGGCGCAGGATCATACCACAGGCTGGTTATCCTGGTAGCCCCAGCTTGGTACCGGAGGGCATGGTACTCACTAGTCCTGAAATTGGCAGCGGGAGGCCCTTGGACTCTTCCTCTAGGGCCAGACCTACTCTCACAAGGCCCGATCCTCCACCCTGCATTACGGCGTCTAAATTTGACGGCCTGGCGGCTGAATCCCTAATTCTCAGGGGTAGAGGTCTGTCTAGGCAGGTAATCCCTACCCTCATTAAGGCTAGAAAGCCGGCCTCCAGGGTAATTTGTTACAGGGTTTGGAGGGCCTACGTAGGCTGGTGTGAGTCTAAGAGATGGTTTTCCCGCAAGTATACCATTGATAGAGTATTAAGTTTTCTCCAGCTAGGAGTGGATAAAGGCCTGGCATTAAGCACGATCTAAGGACAGATTTCAGCCTTATCAGTGTGGTTTCAGAGGCCGCTGGCCGCCCACTCGCTGGTTAAGATCTTCGTACAGGGAGTCTTACGTGTTAATCCTCCGGTCAAATCACCACTTTGTCCATGGGACTTAAATCTTGTTCTGTCAACTCTACAGAAACAACCCCTTGAGCCGTTGGCTGAGGTACATTTGGTTTTACTGACTGGAAAGTCGGTATTTCTGATCGCCATAGTTTCGGCCAGGAGAGTATCGGAATTGGCAGCCTTATCTTGTAAGGAACCATATCTCATTTTACATAAGGATAGGGCGGGTTTCCGTCCTCATCCTTCCTTTCTACCAAAGGTTATATCCAGTTTCCACCTGAACCAGGATGTGGTACTTCCATCCTTCTTCCAAAACCCACCTCTAGAAAGGAGGGGTTGCTGCATACGTTGGATATTGTCAGGGCCATAAAGGCCTATCTTAAAGCTACAGAGAAGGTTCGGAAAACAGATGTGGTGTTCGTTTTACCGGAAGGGCCCAAGATGGATCAGGCAGCTGCTTGATCCACCATCGCAAGATGGATTAAACAATTAATCATTCAGGCCTGCGGTTTGAAGAGGTTGCCTCCTCCTTTGTCGGCAAAGGCCCATTCTACCAGGGCCATGGGCACCTCCTGGGCAGCACATCATCAGATCTCTATGGCTCGAATATGCAAGGCAGCAACGTGGTCGTCAGTCCACATGTTTACAAAATTTTATCAAATGGACGTAAGAAGGAATGCGGATACAGCCTTTGGGCAGTCAGTACTACAGGCCGCGATTCAAGCTCCTCAGGATCTGAGGGGGCTCCCTTGATTTGATTTGAGATTTACATTTCTCGTTTAAGTTGGATTTACTAGTATTTGAGTATACCTCTAAATTAAATCCTTCTTTGGAAGATGTCTCCCTCCCCTCATTAAAGCATTGCTTTCGGACATCCCATATAGTAATGAATATGCCGCTCTGTGTCCCGTGATGTACGAGAAAGAAAAAGGGATTTTTAAATACAGCTTACCTGTAAAATCCTTTTCTTGGAGTACATCACGGGACACAGAGCTCCCACCCCTCTTTTGGGGAACATTTTTGGGAGGCATACTGCTTGCTACAAAACTGAGGGACTCCCTCTAGGGGAGGGGGTTATATAGGGAGGGACTTCCTGTTTGTTTGAGATTGCCAGTGTCCACACCTGAAGGTACTCCATATAACCCATATAGTAATGAATATGCCGCTCTGTGTCCCGTGATGTACTCCAAGAAAAGGATTTTACAGGTAAGCTGTATTTAAAAATCCCTTTATTTAGTTACAGAAATGAGTTTTCCGTTAAAAAATGCATTCGTCCGAAAATCCAAATTAAGGTTGAATCTGTCATTGAAGGCTTATGGTGTCTGTCGAATGTTCTAAGAAGATTCGATGGAATCTTTAAAAAAAGATTTGACGGAGCAGCGAAACTGTACGATGCTGTAATCGTACATTTCTGGTCGAATGTTCCGCCTACAAGCTATAGTAGAATTCTAATGTTGTATGACTAGTAATAATTATATTTATTATTACTACTAGTCAACCAACATTAGAATTCTTCTATAGCCTATGGGCAGAGCATTTCACCATAACTTTTCGCTCGCTGCGATCGTACGTTTTTAGCGACTTTGTTGAATCTTCATGTCTCTATAATGTCAAATCTTTTCTCTCTATGTCGAATATTTTCTGTCTATGTTGACTCTTCTTCGTGTCTCTATAATGTGGAATCTTTCCTCTCTATGTTGACTCTTCTTCGTGTCTCTAAAATGTCGAATCTCTTCTCTCTATGTCGAATCTTTTCTCTTTATGTCGATTAATATTGGACTAATAGAGTTAAGGTTAGGCACATTCAACCGCAACGAAAACTAAAATAAAATAAAGCATTTGTTTATGTCGGATCTTTCGGTTTTCGTTTTCTGCACTTGTTATCATTTGTTAAAACGATAACGAAAATACCTGAAATTCGAACGAAAATGCATTCGGACGAAAACGAATGCACATGTCTAGTCTTTGCTGATATCTATTAGAAACTTGCAAAGGTATTAATAGGGACCTCCTTTCCCCAGGTCTTTTTTTTAAAGTTTCACAAAAAATAAAAAAATAAAAATTCAAATCTCCTAAAGTATTTGAGGCTAAATTACCTTTGCACTGGGTTCCCCTCCCTAATGCTAGGGTTAACTACATACTTGGCCTAGTTGATCCTCGCTCACACGGGCTTCCTACTCTATCCATATTCATTGTGTGGCATGAGTAAGCGGGGAAGTATGTTTGGACAGTCTTATGGATTGATCACAACTCCAAGGGGCCTAGATAAAATTATGCCTGGCTAGCCTTCATCTTTTCTAGAAGGCCCTATTGTCTATGCCTGATTCCTGATTTCCAGTTCACTATTCACATCAGTACTGATGCTTTATGATATAATTGGAGATCTACAGGCCTAGCCATGAGGGAGAGAAGGCATCCTTGTCGTCGTAAGCAGTTTTTATTCAGCAACGGGAATAAAATTGTTGTTAACCTTAAACATTAATGCTGGACAACTTTATAGTGCCCCAGCTCACTAAAGCATGTTATTACCCATGTTTAATTGTTGTATAACATTGTGCTTAAAAACCAAGCCTATTCTATCGATTGCTTTTTTTAGCATCTGTTGAAAGAATAGGCATGATGGTTTGTTAGCTTTCAACCAATAGATGATCAAGAGTGTCCACTGAAATATTCCAGGGTTCTCTCTGAGGTATAAAGCCCACTTTCTCCCAATTAGGGATGAACTCAGGCATGTTTGGGTCCTAGTGCAAACCCGTCTGAACTTTCCCACCATGAAGCTGTTTCGCTGTGCACTGGCAATCAAAAGCGGCCAAGCATACAAGGTGTGTATTCGTGCAGCTGTGGAATGGGGTAATGCCTTGGCCGCGTATAATAAATATATATATATATATATATATATATATATATATATATATATATATGCCATATCTTACGTGGAAATAATGGCTGAAACAACAGGCCCATAGCTGAAATTTAAAAATGTCTCTTGTCTATGGAAAATATACCAGTGCACCAGCTCAAGTAGTTAACACTATATCACCAATAACTGTGGTGTCACTGGCCTGGGACCTACATGTCACCTAGTTCCTTTTAACTGTGACTGTAATTTGCCAAATTTTTATATGCAAAAGCTTGTGGCTAAGGTGAGAGCTCACCCAAAAAATGATCTATCTATCTATCCATCTATCTATCCTGTATTTATCGGCGTATAACATGCACCCTAACTTTAAGGCCACGTACACACGATCAGACCGGTCCGATAAAACTTGTCCGACGGACCGCTTTCATTGGACCACGCTGAAGTGGTCTGATGTGTGTACACACCATCGGACCAAAAATCCGATCAGACCAGAACGCGGTGACGTAGAACACAACGACGTAATGAAAAAATGAAGTTCAATGCTTCCAAGCATGCATCGACTTGATTCTGAGCATGCGCAGGTTTTTGGTCCGATGCTTTTGTGTACTAACCATTAAATCTGTCCGACGGACAGGTGTCCGTCGGACAGATTTTAAAGCAGGTTTTAAAACTTTGGTCCGACGGACAATGGTCCGATGGGCCGTTCACACCATCAAATTTGTCAGATGAAACTGGTCTTCAGACAAGTTTCATCGGACCGGTCTGATCGCGTGTACGCGGCGTAAGAGGGAAGTTTCAGGGAAAAAACTTTCCACAGCCCCCTGCGTCTAACACGCAGGCAGTTTACCCATTATTTTCAGGGTAAGGCCACGTACACACGACCAAATAAATCTGTTCAAATCGGTCTGACAGACTGATTTGATCAGATTTGTCTGCTGGGCTGTTTTGGTTTGATCGCTGTACACACGATCAAACCAAAATCCCCGCCGGCAGACGTGGCGATGACGTTGACGCCGCCACGTCACCGCACCAGGAAGTAAAACACTTCCGCGCATGCGTCAAATCCATTCGACGCATGTGCGGGCAGATATTTCTGCTGGTTAGCGTACTAACCAGCAGACATCGGAGGGACGGATTCCCAGCAGACAGATTTTAAAGCATGCTTTAAAATCTGTCTGCTGGAAAAATCTGTCTGTCCGCCCGTACACACAATCGAATCTGTCTGCTGTAACGGTCTGTCAGACCGTTTCCAGCAGATAGATTTGATCATGTGTACGCGGCCTAAAAAGGTGAGTGTTTAATACGCCAATAAATACAGTGTGTGTGTGTGTATATATATATATATATATATATATATATATATATATATATATAGTTTGTTGTGGTGTTGTGTTTGAGTAGCACGATACTAAGATTTCAGTGCAGCTTTTAATTGAGCAGAGACTATCTCCAGTTTCCAGTGCAGGAACATTATTTTGGTCATGTTACACTGCAGACTAGATTAATGTTTTTGGAAGTTGTCATCTGTGAATTTAATACTCCATACTAAGATTACAGAAGCACACAGTAATTACTCCAGCTGCTGCAGGGAGGTTTTCAGTTAGGCGATGCATAGGCACAACTACTGACCAAAAAACCTTTTTGTAGGATTCGCCAATATTCGGTTTACTGAAATATGAAAACATCCTATAGAACCCATATTGTGGTTTAAACTGGCAAAATAATCCATTGGTGTAATTTCATCAAGAACATCTAGGATGGGTGTCTTTAAAATAGTCTTATGCTCTGCCAAAACCTTTCATGACATCACCATCCTTCTGCTGCATTATCAGCAATGTAATAATTGAAAATCCAATAATAGCATTATAACCCCTGGTAATGGTAAAAGTCTTCACATGTGGAGGCACAGTGTCAAAAAATCACCACAGCTGTAAGTAACTAAAATGTATAACATTTCTTAAAAATAACGAAAGCTTTTTTATATATATTTTTTTTTTTTGCCACACAATTTTTTTTTATTCTTTTGAGATTGTTGACCTAAATGCTTTATTTTCTACCTGTAGGAGCTAATTCCAGAGTTCTACTACCTACCGGAGATGTTTGTCAACAGCAATGCTTATAACTTTGGTGTAAGAGATGACAGTAATGTTGTTAATGATGTAGATCTGCCAGCCTGGGCAAAAAATCCTGAAGATTTTGTTCGCATCAATCGAATGGTAAGTGTTTTTTTTTTTTTTTTTTTTGTCTAGCTGCACTAATATATATTTCTTGGCTCCTTTCTTTTTATCTAAATGTATTTATTAGTGTATTACTTTAGCTATTTACAGTGTAAGCGTCTCATCATTGCAATTTTTCAAATTCACCTTTAACTACTAAAAATCATAAACTTTAGATTTCACAATTTAATGTTTACTTTCACCTTTATAGCCTGAAGTGGTGTTTTAGGGGAGGCTGTGCCATGGTCTAAAATGGCACTCTAGGCCAGGATTTGCTGAGAACAGGCACACTACTGGTGCAGGTGTACGCTGGATTCATAGTAGAGTGAGAATCAGAGTTCCATGCTCCACCCTCTTGGGAGTTAGTGTGTGTAAAAGGGAGAAGAGAGGTGCATGTTTGCATCATGCTGTCCAGGACAGGACAGACAGAGGTTGGAGCCTGAAAGAAAAACAGAGCAGCAAGGAGCTGCAGGAAAAGAGACACACTGACAGGTACAGTTTTTGTTCACGAGCACTGGAAAGTATGTTAGATGGTCTGGAGGGCCAAGGCACGAGGCCTGAGCAATAGAGATGCAAAAAGAGTCAGGAAGCTGAAAACTGTTCTTTTTTTGTGCTGATGGAGGAAACACCCTGTCTGCAAAGCTATTCGTTTGTGAACTTTCTTTCTGTTTTAAATAAAAGTATGCAGAAAAAGACCTTAAAAGCACATCTGAAGGAGACTAGGCTCACTGCTATGCACTACCATTGAGTAAAAATGGCCCCCAACTTGTCCCAATGGTTTTAAAGCCCAAACATTTGTTATCTTAATGCATTCTTTGTTCAGGCATCAGTATTCCCCTTAACCCGAGCCCTCATTTGATCCATTTCTGTACCCATCTGCAGCTCTTCTCTCCCCTCAGTTCCTGGTCTTACAGGCTATGCTAAGGCAGAGGTTGCCATTGGCTCCCACTGCTGTCAATCAAAGCCAGTGACAAGGGGGTGAGACGTAGTCTCGCTATCTGCATCTTTCGGATGCAGACAGCAAGGTTTAGAAATTAGCCTGCACAAGTGCCCCCATAGAAAGCAGCTTTGGTGAAAAAAGGGATCAGAGAAAAGGAGGTTTGGGGCCACTCTCAGAGCAGGTAAGTATAAACCGTTTGTTATTTTAAAAAAGCATTTACAATCACTTTAAAACATTTGCCAAGGTTGTCAAGCCTTATAAAGCTTACTGTAAACAACATTAAATACATAGCATTGCGCATGTAACTGCTTTTCTTGTTCTTGATAGCAACTTTTAATGGACATAGACAATGTCGGGATTCTCACTTCTAACTACAATTGTTGTCACTCCTTGCTGCAGATGATAAAGCTGTGTGCTCAGAGAAAGTTGCACTAAATAGCAGGCCTTTAAGTTGCAAGAAGGTTAAGTGTCTGACGCTGCCTCTTCATTAGTGATAACACTATGCCACTGGGGTAGAAGGCAGCATCAGTCCAGCACCTGCAACCAAGAAGAAAGGATGGCAGATTTGTGGCTGGCAGGAAAGATGGCAGATTGTCACCCTTAGGCAGGAAGTGGCCTATAGACCATTTTAGTAGCAAGGTCAACTGGTATGAATAAAGATTTAGATAAGTAGATGGTAATTAAAATTTGAGATTTCACAGTCACATAGTTGAATTGTTAAATTTGCCTGAACTTGCAATTTAAAATTTCCTGCTATGAATTGTAATATCAGCATAATCCTAAATGGAACCTTAAAATAAAAAATAAAAATAACAATTACAGCAAGGCAGTTGTACAGAAGTCCTTCAGTAGATTTCTTTGGAACTATCACAGTTGCCCATGCATGGATCAGAAATTGATCGGTCCCTGCTTAAGGGTGGCTTAGCCTATACCTTAGTGATTCCAGAGATTTTATGGTCACATTAGTGCTGGATTTATTTGCAAATTAACAAGTAAATAAAAGATTTTGCATTTTTTTTAGTCTGTGTTTTTAGAAAATAATGTATTTTTCCGTGATGCCTAGGATAGTATTAATTTCCCTCTGCAATACAATGCTTTATTTTGTTTAGTTTATTTGCTAGTTTTAAACTCATTAGCAGTTTGACGTTAAATTTCCACCCTTTACCTACATCACAATATATGCCCACCTTATATCACCTACATTCTTTAAACAAGGAAACATCACCACTCACATTAACACAATTACATCAGGAGGAGAGAGACCACTTTGCCTGACCTTGATTGAGGTTAGAGGAACGTCTCACCTCAGAAGCCAATTCAAACCACTGTTATCCACAATAATATGGGTTTTGGTTTATCTTTTAATTTGGTTTTGAAACTAAATCCTTTATCTAGAATAACATTTACAATACTTGTATTATAATTACAATTATATTTGTAATAACAATTTGCTGTGATAAGAAAACACAGAAGTCAGTTAATTCCTTTTTTGTTATTACCCTTACGGTTTGTGAAGTCCTTAGGGTATATCAAAAAATAAATAAAAAAATCACTGTATACTTTGGGGAATGTTTTACTGGTCTCATTCACTCATGGAATCCAGTCTGATTACTGCTGAATTACTCATGAAACATTAATAAAGGCTTGTGTTCAATGCTAACGTGGTTATATTCTGACCTCAGTGATGTCACAGAGGACAGGAACAGTAAGTAGTCCCTGATAACATTACCTTAATGCTAGCTTCATCAATCATAATCTAGCAGTGGAGAGAAAGCTTTCACAGATGTGCATCTGCAGCCTTACTCAGCCTCTCAATCCCTATAGACCTGAATTGATGCTGATAGCCAAAAATAGAACGCACACAAAGACAAACTAGCCCAGTTTATTCCAATTATGTATGGGCCAAAATTAAAGGGATATCTGTTTATCGTGTTCTAGACTATTTAATGGATGGTAAGCTAGAAGCAATTTTTGCGAAATGTATCACATGTGACATAATGAGTTATTTGGAAGTGAAAAACCTGTCCATGGTATTTTATTTACATTGCTTATAGAGTGAAGGCATCTCCGTAAAACATTATTAATTCATATGAGAATTTTGTGTAGTTATAATTTCATATCATTGTAAAAATAAACCTTTTTCATAAAGGGAAAAAAAAACATGGCTAAAGTCACAAAAATTTGGTTTGGACAAATTTGCAAAAGCAAATTTTTTTAAACCCATCTTTCTGTTTTTGTAGATAACTTTATTTTTTAGACGAAAGACAAATGATTCACAACCTTCTTGTAGGTTTTGACTTAGAGACTATCTACTTATTTTTTCTTAAAACAACATTAAAAAAAGGGTTCAATTAGGCAAATTACTAAAATGCAGCGCAAAGAAATTCAAATTTGTCATGTTCCTGGAAAAAAAATGCAAGATTGAACCAAACATTTGACTAGGTTCTTTATACACATTCTCCAACCTTAACATCACAACAGGATTCAGTAGTGATTGCGGGATCAGAGAATGGCATCAGACAGCAAAGGAAGGCTGCTGATCTGGAACTGAGGGTAGGGGGAGGTAGTAGAATGTTATTGGATTAGTTATTTTAGGGCAGGACTGTAGGTTGGTTTCTAATGTTGTGAGTTCATAGAAATTGCTAAAAAAATGCCCATGTGTAGCACAATCATAAGTACATGCACATTGATGTCTTTTAACGGTTTTAAAGCATATAGTAAACTTCAACAAAATGTAGGTTTGCTTTTATGTCTTTTTTTTTTCTTTTCTTTTCTTTTCTGTTTGAAGGTATCATCAAACCTTATGCCCCGTACACACGATCAGTTTTCCCGAATTTCTGATCGTGTGTACAAATCCCGACGTGCTAAATTCCGACGCATGCTCGGAAACAAATCGACACATGGTTGGAACCATAGAACTTAATTTTCTCGGCTCATCGTAGTCTTTTACGTCACTGCATTCTTGACATTTAAAAGTTCACCGAACTTTTGTGTGACCGTGTGTATGCAAGGCAGGCTTGAGCGGAATTCCATCGGAAAAAACATCCAAGTTTTCCGATATGGATGGATATTGTTGCCCTGCTTTGCAGCAGTGTAACCAGACCACATGTAAAACTTGTATTAGCAGTTGTTTGCTAGCATGCCCTGCAATCTAGTATCTATATGCAACTAATCATTGAAGGAAAATAGCTGAGACAGAGAAAAACAATATGAAACACAATCCCCTCTAGCCACCTAGACCTCTGCTGCCTTATGTGCATAATTAGATATAACCAGTGCTTTCCCCCGCTTACATGAATCTTTAAAACTGAGCAAGATAAAGGCTAAAATTCCCTGAATACATTAAAGGCGCATCCTCATGCTGACAACACCTATCTTATTGTAAATGAAAGCTACCAAATCTGTTTACTTTGATGAAAGAAATATTTGTAATATGAATGTACTACAGTTTATTTTTTTTGCCAAAATGAAGATAACTGTTCTTTTATTGTTTTTAAATAAACCATTTTCTAGATAAACTGAGCAAAATAAGGACATTACTATAATTTACAGGAGCTCTAAAAGAAAGAGCACTTGACACTCGCAATTTCTGAGGTTTAACTCTTAAAGATTGTTTTGAACCAAGCACCTCACTTCAACCTGGGGCTCATTTAAAGGATAAGATCACCTTTGGGAACAAGTTTAGGGTGTTCCTGCACTCCCTCGTCTCTCCTCCATCCCCCTTCCAATTGTGGCAGCGGGCTGGGGATCTTCTCCACAAACCTGGTGTCACAATATAAAAAGAATGCAGCCATGTGCAGCTCCGCCCACATGGCCGCGTCATACATTCACAGGGTTCTGTGAATGAATAAACTACTACTACCGACAACCTTTGCGGCTGATGGCTGGCAGTTCTCAATAAACTACCAGGGTGCTGGTGAGCTCTCTAGTAGTTCATTGATTCTTCCTGTCATTCAGTAATTGGCAGACAGCTTCACAGACAGTCTGCAGGAGACGCGGGTGCTTTAAAAATCTCCTAAATCTAAAAAAAAAAAAAAATGCACATTTAGTTTACCTGCAAAAAGATGTATATATATAATATATATATATATATATATATATATATATATATATATATATATATATATATATTTTGTAGAAATATTTTAGAAAGGTGAACTTGGCCTTTAATTCTGTTGTACTGCTGTACCCCTCCCTGGCAGTTTGGTCCTACACAGGCACAAATTCACGTCTACCTTTTATCTTTTGCTTTTGCTATGGTGAAGGAAAATAATTAGTTACATAGAGCTACTGTGACCCACTGGAAAGATACAATACCTAAAGTTCCAAGACTGACCATATTAATCCTTACTATTTTATTGGGTTTCAGTAGATGATACTAAGACTGCCTATACTGCTGTATAATTTGTCCTGCATAGTTATCTTAAAAGAGAAGGGGGAGCCAGCCAAATGGGAAGCCAGATGGACAGGATGGACATGGTAGAGTCCCACATTTGCTAATGATCTTATTGTTGAGAACCAAAACCCCCCAAAAAACAATATTATGGCTAAGGGTGTGTTTTACCATGAGTGGTTGAATTATACAATTAAAATCTGACATTGGCTCCCTCTGCTGCATGGCTAGTTGACTTATTAATTTATGTTCACTGTTTCATTTGCTTTTCAGGCTCTGGAGAGCGAATTTGTATCTTGTCAGCTACATCAGTGGATAGATCTGATATTTGGCTACAAGCAGCGAGGTCCAGAAGCGGTGCGTGCACTAAATGTTTTTCATTATTTGACGTACGAAGGTTCCGTGAACTTGGAGAGCGTCACAGATGCTGTATTACGAGAGGTATGTGTCTGATGGAAAAAATTCTCATCCTTGCTTTGATATGCAACTGGAAAAAGACTAGACTATGTATATGGGTAGTCATTATCTTTAAAGGCATAAAATTAATTTCAAGATGTTTTGAAAATGGAAAACACCTGTAACACTGGTATCACTTGGAATCTGATCCTGTCAGGCCCTAACAAAAAGTCCCTTTAAATGCATGTGTACTTTGAGTATTACTCCCAGTTATTTGTAGTGTATGGCAGTGTAATGTATACAGGCCCCAGCGAGAAGTCTGTCTGCTGATCCCTGTGGAGCAGACGGATGGCTTATCCGGGTCCCATACACTTATGCAGAATGAACACAGACACAGCCTGCTCTCCTCTATGGATGGTTGGATGTAAGTGGACCACCTGTCCATTTACACCGACGGCTATCTGATACACTAGACCAGGGATCTCCAAACTACGGCCCTCCAGCTGTTGCAGAACTACACGTCCTTTGAGGCATTATCAAACTCTAACATTCACAGACAGAATGATGGCAATTGTAGTTCCTGAACAACTGGAAAGCCATAGTTTGGAGACCCCTGCACTAGACTGATGGGCATCCGTCTGTTTTTAGCAGATAGTATCAGGCCACGTACACACGATCAGACTGGTCCGATGAGACTGGTCCGACGGACCGTTTTCATTGGACCAGGCTGAAGTGGTCTGATGTGTGTACACACCATCGGACCAAAAATCCGATCAGACCAGAACGCGGTGACGTAGAACACACCGACGTGCTGAAAAAATGAAGTTAAATGCTTCCAAGCATGTGTCGACTTGATTCTGAGCATGTGCGGGTTTTTGGTCCGATGCTTTGGCGTACTAACCATCGTCTCCGTCGAACAGATTTTAAAGCAAGTTTTAAAACTATCGTCTGACGGACAACTGTCCGATGGGCCATACACACCATCGAATTGGTCCGATGAAACTGGTCTGCAGACCAGTTTCATCGGACAGGTCTGATCGTGTGTACGCGGCCTCAGATGTCAGTGGATGACAACAGACACCCGCAGCTCCATAGAGGGAAATGGATGGTCCAATTGCGTCTGCTTAAAAAACTGACAGACGGGCGGACTGATCAAAAAGGGCCTAAGGTGTGAAAAGGGGCCTAAGGCTTACTCCAGTCTTTTATGCCACCTTAGTGTATGCCACTTACCCTGACAAATCTAGTAAATAAGACGGTAAAGGAGTGCTCAGTCTGTCATTCAGCACTGGACCATTACTGTGTATACTTCTAAAACCTGTCCTACTAGAGCTGTAATTTTCAAAGAAGATGTAGCTTATTTGTAGTGAGTTGAATGCAACCAATAAGGAGGCAAAACTAACACCTCTTTTCCATAAAGCTTTAAAACTTTTACACTATTTTCCGGTTGAATCCCGGTACAAAGATATGCGAATGTTGGGTGAAAGTTGTGTGAATCTTGTGGGGAAACATTTACAAATAGAGCCCCAAGTCTTTCAGCCTATATAGAGAGCAATTTACTACCAAAAACTAAATTACTACCAGTGTGTGAGGTATACACCATGTTAATGTAATAGTTTTCCATGAACGTTGTTACTTGGATCGTATCTAGACTTGACATATATGGGGAAAGAATAGGGGTAACTGCTTTGCTTAAATTAATGAAGAGTTCTTTAAAATAACATTATTTTAAAATATTGCAGAACAAATATAAAAAAAGGAATCCGAGTCTGCAGCCCTGGTAGTAACTAATCCTATGGCTGTGTGCAAGCTGCAGACAAGTGAACCTGCCATGAGCTGGTCTGTATTAGGCATTGAGCAGGCAGCAACAGACCCCAGCCAATTCTATCCAGAAATACATAGCCAAGCACTATGGCTAGCACAAATGTCAATTAAAAAATTGACTTTTGTCAAGCTAGGTGGTGCCAACTGGGCTACCCACACCTCGATTGCGGCTGATTCAGCAGGAATCATCTGAAATTCAAGCCGTGTATGGCCGGGTTTATTATGGAAGCAGCAGGCAGGGAGAATGAAACCTCAGCTTAAAGGCCTTGCAATGCATCATTCAGATTACTGAAGGTATGAAGTTGTTAATATACTGTTATTAAGACAACACAGGTCTGCCTTAAGCCCACAGTACTCTATTTATGAGCAATGTAAGTCATTTACAAAAATGCTCAAGGTCCTTACAAGCTTTCAGTGTGCTTGAGGCATCTATATATATATATATGCAATTTTCAGTATCCTAAAACAATTGTCTTCAATACCTTTACATAGCATAGACACTTATTATGTACACAGCCTCTGCTTTGATTTGAAATATTCATGCACTTGTATTATGACACTTTCACCCTCCGTTGTCAGCACATTTTTTTTTATTGTGAAACTCATTTTATTTTCCATATTTATATTCACTATCTTCCATGGGGGATAGAGAGAGAGTATGAAGACAGTGGATAGGATTTGTGGGTGAATAAAACAGACAATAAATGTAAACTTTAGCAAAAGGTAGAAAAAACAACCACACAAAATTGACCAAATCTTACATGATTGAGATAGAGCTGATAAAAAAATCGAGTGAATTGACATACTCCTTGGACTCTTTGACAAATGGCTGCAGTGCCAGGGGCACATTGTATATTCATGGACCAAAAAATAAATCTATTTTATAAATAAAAGAATAGAATTTAAGTGAATTAATACATTTTACTTGGAGCTTTGTTGTAATCAGCATGATATGATTCATAAGAACAGAGAAAGAACTTTAGTAAAACAAAGCAACAAAAATTCCAAGCAAAGCTGGGCCCATCAGTGTCCCCTTTAACCACTTCAGGCCAGCACTACCGTCGAATGATGGCAACAGCGCGGTTCTGAATATCCAACATGCCGTCATTTGACGGCATCTCCTTTGGGCGTTCCCAGCGCGCGCTGTAGAGTGCGCTGCGGGAAAGCCCTGTGTTGTCCGTGTCCCTTGGACACGGCCAATCACAGATCGCGGCGAACGGCCAATCAGAGTGGCAGTTTGCGATGCGATCTGTGGGCGAATGAGAGATGATCTCATAGATCATCTCTCATTGCCGTTTTACACAGAGACAGCGTCCTGTCTCTGGAGAGGAGGAGCCCGATCTGTGTTCCTTCCTACATAGGGACACAGATCGGTCACCCCCCCCCCCAGTCACCCCCCCCTCCCCCCACAGTTAGAACACACCTAGAATACATTTAACCCCTTCCTCACCCCCTAGTGTTAACCCCTTCAATGCCAGTCACATTTATACTGTAATTAGTGCATATTTATAGCACTGATCGCAGTATAAATGTGAATGGCGCCAAAAATGTGTCAAAAGTGTCCGATGTGTCCGCCATAACGTCGCAGTACCAATAAAAATCGCAGATCGCCGCCATTTCTAGTAAAAAAAAATAATAAAAAATAATAATTCTCTCCCCTATTTTGTAAGCGCTATAACTTTTGCGCAAACCAGTCGCTTATTGCGATTTTTTATTTTTTTTTACCAAAAATATGTAGAAGAATACGTATCGCCCTAAACTGAGAAAAAAAAATGTGTTTTTTTTTTTTAATTGGGATATTTATTATAGCAACAAGTAAAAAATATTGTATTTTTCTTCAAAATTGTCGCTCTTTTTTGTTTATAGCGCAAAAAATAAAAACCGCACAGGCGATCAAATACCACCAAAAGAAAGCTCTACTTGTGGGGAAAAAAGGACGTAAATTTTGTTTGGGAGCCACGTCGCACGACCGCGCAATTGTCAGTTAAAGCGACGCAGTGCCGGAAGCTGAAATTTCACCTGGGCAGGAGGGGGGTGTATGTGCCCAGTAAGCAAGTGGTTAAATCAGGGTCCCCATCCCTTTACTCCCCATTTTTACAGTGTGGCTCGACCTGCGCTTGAGACGGGATGGAAGAGATTTTGCATTTTGGACAAATATGGAGACTGTAGGCTGACCTGAAGACCTGTGTGAGAGGACACTGACCCTAGCTGAGGGCCGCATAAAGTCTTGCACTGGGTCGCAGTTTGAAGACCCCTAATTTATATACTGTAGACCTAGAGAAAAAAATGTGTGGTTCGGTGCCTCTCATATATCATCAGCAGTCCTGCATTGTATGTGTGAAAAATTAAGAAGAGCATAAGTGCACGTCAGTTAAACGGTAAGTGCAGAGGGCTGGAAAAGGTGTGTAATTCAGCCTACTCCCCCTAAACCCATTGTGCCCAACCTGCAGTCCTTGAGCACTTATTGTGCAGGCCTTGGAGTCTCTGCAAACTAAGGGCCAGATTCAGGTAGACTTACGACGGCGTATCAGTAGATACGCCGTCGTAACTCAGAATCTGCACCGTCGTATCTTTAAGCGTATGCTCAAAGTGAGATACGCTTAAATGTTGCTAAGATACGACCGGCGTAAATCTCCTACACAGTCGTATCTTAGCTGCCTATTTACGCTGGTCGCTAGGGGCGTGTATGCTGATTTACACTTAGAATATGTAAATCAGCGAGATATGCCTATTCACCAACATACGCCCGGCCGTCGCAGTAAAGATACGCCGTTTACGTAAGGCTTTTTCAGGCGTAAAGATAAAGCAGCAAAAAGATGGCGCAGCCAATGTTAAGTATGGACGTCGGGACCGCGTCAAATTTTTCACGTTTTACGTCGTTTGCGTAACTCGTCTGTGAATGAGGCTGGCCGTAAATTACGTTCACGTCTAAACCAATGAGTCTTAGCGGCGTAATTTGGAGCATGCGCACTGGGATACGTCTACGGACGGCACATGCGCCGTTAGTAAAAAACGTCATTTACGTGGGGTCACACTTAATTTAAATAAAACACGCCTGCATCAAACACATTTAAATCTAGTAGAAGTGAGTGTTATGAGAGTGAAAAAAATGTTGAGTGAATGAATTGAAATGAACATAAGCTAAATTACCTAGTGTTACCTGTGGTTTTGATGATCAGAGTGTGATACATTAGAAGTGACAAGTGCAGTCCTCTATAGCAGGGGGTCTCCAAACTATGGTCCTTCAGTTGTTTAGGTACTACAATATCTTGTTATGTCTGTGAATGTCAGATTTTTACAATACCTCTTGGTATGTGTAGTTCTGCAACAGCTGTAGGGCCATAGTTTAGAGATCCCTCCTCTATAGTATAGTATAAATACCCCCTTGTTCTTGATGAAGATACCTCCCAATGCCACGCTCATGCTCACCATGGGGGAATGCGTTATCACCTGGTCGGCTCATGCCATCCAAGTGTTTGGCACCATGAAGCTCCCTCGTGGGGTGAGCGCCGATGACCAAATATGCATTAGCATGCTGACGCCACTGTAGTAACGTCACACGTCTGTCGCAGAAGTGCGCTGCCTTTTTTTTACATAAATTGGGATGGAAGCACATGGTGTCTTGTGCCTCATTTAAAGTCCCAAACCCTTTTTTCTACTGCAGACTAACTAGTCTGTGTTTTTCTTCTCTAGGTGCTTACTCAAGTCAGTAATGAAACAATTTGAATTTTTAAAAAAATAACAATCTTGTTACTGTGCTCTCAATTCCCTTTTCTGTTTTTTATGTTTTGTTTTTCCTTTTTCTTTTCTTTTTTGTATGTGATATTGTATGATGAATATTGCACATACCGTTTTAATGGGACTTTATAGAGCACAGATGTGGTCACCACCAACTCTTATAGCATGTTTGTAGTCTCTGACCATCTCCTGCAGCATTTCTATAGTCTCTGACTCTGTCTTGTTGCATGTCTGCTGTCTTTGACAACTTTCTGTAGCAGTGCATTTGCTATTTATTAGGGTTGTCCCGATATCGATACTAGTATCGGTATCGGGACCGATACCGAGTATTTGCGCTAGTACTTGTACTCGCCCAAATACTCCCGATGCCTGAAAAGAATACTTGTCGGGGGCTATACTTGTTGGCCCGGCGGGGAAACACAGCTATTCAAAAGCGCATAGTAAGTAGATGTCAGCAGCGGCGGGAGGAGGGGGGGGGGACTTAGAGCGACCATGGCTGAACTTAGAGGGACCATAACTGAACTTAGAGGGACCATGGCTGAACTTAGAGGGACCATGGCTGAACTTAGAGGGACCATGGCTGAACTTAGAGGGACCATGGCTGAACTTAGAGGGACCATGGCTGAACAGAGGGACGTGGCTGAACAGAGGGACGTGGCTGCATTTGGGGACACAAGGCTGCATTTGGGGACACAAGGCTGCATTTAAAAAAAAAAAATCGGTATTCGGTATCGGCGAGTACATGAAAAAAAGTATCGGTACTTGTACTCGGTCCTAAAAAAGTGGTATCGGGACAACCCTACTATTTATTATATGCGGAACATTGGTGATTTCAAGGGGTGTTCTTGGGACCCCCTATATCAGAAAATAAACTTCAGATTTATTGTCCTAAACAAATTTAAAACATATGCCTAGTTCCACCTCGTTATACTGTAGAATCCCCTTTTTGGTTCCAGTAATAGAGTCAATCAAATTAAATTTTCTGGAAAGGATTAGAAACAAATTATTGATCTAGTTATAGGTCACTTTGATTGATGCAGTCAAATGCTACTAGTACATTTATTGTTATATTTGCTATTCCCATGGAATTGTGCAAAATTCTATCCACACTAAATGTGTAAGGGAGTTACTCTGCATGTAAAACTGTCATGCAAGTCTTGATCCTGCCTAAAAGTAGACTATGCAAATACGATGTACGAGTCAAAAAGAGCAACAGCTGCTAGATGAGTTGTGCTGAGATGTGGAAGACACTCTCTGCCTTCTCCATTCCCCCTGATATCGGCCATCTGCTGTATGTAAAACATGTAATGATTTATACATTGCCAGGCTGAGGACTTGTTATATTTCTACTTCTAGTAGACAAACATAATGTGCAAGTGCACAGAGGCTTTGAAAAGCAATATAATTGTGAACAATGTAATCACCTTTTAATTGTTAATTATGTGCCTGAGTAAGGTCGGACAGAATGTTATCAAAACACAGAGGCTATAATACATTACATTTGTTTACATTTGATTGCCAGAGCCAGTGGGTACCACTTTCCTTACTCTAAATTCCACTCCTTATGCATTTCTGCAGTATTGGGCTCTGATTATAGTTCCGTTTTCTTTTTATTCTTCCTATTCCACAGCATTGATGTGATGCCGCCCAAGGAAGTGATTGTTTTGTGGCCTTTAGGCCTACATTTCCTTACGTGGTGTGGAGAGTGCCGAGTATGATGTGAATGAAGTGTAACACTTTGTAATGTACTCCAGAAGATGCCCTCTTTTATAGACAGAGAATTGGCATGGTCAATGGGTAAATGCAGCTTGCTTTTGGGTTCTTTACGCTTACATTGGACATCAGTTTAAAAAATATCAGATGCATCTCAGAGTTCATTGACCTCCTGATTTGCTTTTTACCTTCTCCTAAGCTGTATAAACCTGCATTAAAGTTTCCAAAAAGTTCAACAAAATAGTTTATTGTCACTTACTTACCGTCTTCTAGTATTATCTGACAGTACATCTCAAAAGCTGGATTTTAAATCTGCTGTGCTCCTACTTCTGTTATAAGGGTGGCTACATTTAGGGCTCTTTCACATTACTGATCCGCCCCGTGCACCTCCGTTTGCTCAGCGGGGATCGCTCCGTTGATCCCCGCTGAGCCGGCGGATGACAGGGCGGTCCCTGCACACTGTGTGGGGAACGCCCTGTCTTTCCTCTGCTCTCCCCTATGGGGGGAGCGGGTGAACACGGACCATATGTGAGCGGGTCGGATGTCAGCGGCCATGTCACCGATGACATCCACGGCTCCATAGAGGAGCACGGAGCGTCCGTTCAGGTCCGCCAAAAAAACTGGCAGGCGGATCTGAACGGTCCGCCCGTGTGAAAGAGCCCCAAGTCTCCATGGTTCCACTGTATGGAGTAATTTAGCCACCCTCCTCTACTCACTCCTGATGGACTACAGTATAAGGCGGTGACACACCAGCACTGGCATATAACAGCACAGGAAACCTTCCTATTTAAAAATGCCTACCCACATAGGACCTCTCACGAGTCTCTGTATGAATATCAGGGACACGTGCACATTAGGATTACCAGCGCAATTCATAATTGGTATTGTAGTTTGAGTAGAGCGTTGCACATGATTGCAATATACTTGCACTGCACATACTCAACTAGCAGGGGTGGGGGCAGTAAAAACATATGGCTGGTTCTCCCCCTTCCAACCTATCCCCCTTAACCACTTGATCTCCAGAAGGTTTTAGCCCCTTCACGACCAGGGCTTTTTTTGCTATTCAGTACTGTGCTACTTTAACTGCAGTCATGCAATACTGTACCCTTCTTATATTTTTTTCACACAAATAGAACTGTCCTTTGGTGGTATTTGATCACCCCTGGGGGTTTTCAATTTGTATTATATATACTGAACATTTTGAAAAATAAACTCCATTTTCTGTTATAAAACCTATCCATAAAAAAAAAAAATCTTTATAAATTTAGCCCAAAATGCATTCTGCTACATGTCTTAGGTAAAACAAATGCAAATAAGTGTATAATAATTAGTTTGGGCAAAAGTTATAGCATCTAGAAAATATGGTATATATAGTAGAATTTCTGCAGCTATAGACACTTTAGTGTAATGGCGATAAACAGCGATTTATAGTGGAACTGTGATAGTGCCAGATTGCCCACCACCCTAACATACACTGGACTTTGGGAAAGTCACTCACTGACAATGCTAGTGACACTAATAAAATGATCTGTGATAATACTGTACATTGATACTGTACTAAGGACACTGGCTGGGAAGGGATTAACTTCTAGGGGCAATCAAAAGGTTAATAGTGTAACAAGTGTAATGTGTGCTGTGATTGTTTTTTCTCCCTGTTTTTTCAGGAAATCAGAGCCAGATCACTGCTCCTATGCACACAGAGTTCTGTGTGTTTTTTAAACCAGAAAACTCTACATGTGATTGGATATAGCTGATTGGCTGAATTCTGCTGCAAAACGCAGCACGGGTCAGCAGAGGGCCGAACGCGGAAGAAAGGCAATTATGTACATGTATGTGATTATGCCTGTACCTGCCATCTGCTCACAGTATATTTACTGTAAACAGTTGGAAGGTAGTTAAGCTGCAAGCACAGCAGACGGGTGTATATTTGCCACAGCCAAAATGCTTTGCATCGTGGCGTGCCAAAAATGATCCCTGCTGTCACGTTCGCCCTGCAGTACTGCCTGCCAAGCATGACATTCACCTGAATGGGGTATGTGCTGCTATCACCCCTCAACCCTGTGCAGTGCATTCAGTTGCAGCATGATGATGTCGGTTTTTAGAAAAAAAGAAAGCTTACAAAAGAAAATGCATAAGGCCATTATATCTAATGCCGCGTACACACGATCAATTTTCGGGTTGTAAAAAACAAAGTTTTTTAAAAATGTCATTTTAAAAGATCGTGTGTGGGCTTCAGAGCATTTTTCGGGTTCTCAAAAACGAAAAAACAAAAACAAAAACGAACCTGCTCTTTTTTTTTTTAACAGCGTTTTAAACAATGTCATTTTTCGGGTTGTAAAAAATGATCGTGTGGGCTTTAACGATGTGAAAAACCCGCGCATGCTCAGAAGCAAGTTATGAGACGGGAGCGCTCGTTCTGGTAAAACTACCGTTCGTAATGGAGTAAGCACATTCATCACGCTGTAACAGACAGAAAAGCATGAATCATCTTTTACAAACACAAAATCAGCAAAAGCAGCCGAATGGAACTTCCCCTTTATAGTACCGTTGTACGTCACCGCGCTTTGCTAGAGCATTTTTTCACTATCGTGTGTAGGCAACGTCGTTTTATTGATGAATATGAAAAAAACGTTGATTTTTCTAGAGGCTGAAAAGCGTTGTTTTTTACTATCCGAAAAATGATTGTGTGTACACGGCATAAGAATTGGTTAAACTGCAATATAATGTTTGCCTTTAGGTTTAATACTGCTTTAAACTGCTTTTGCAATCGTATTGACTTATAGGGAAAAGAAGCAATTCTAATTAAAAAAAGCCCATCAACACTAGACATTGGCCTTTGAGTGCCATCATGGTAAAAACAGCCCATTGCTCGCTACATTCGATCAAATCTGAGCAACATAAGTTGACCTGATCTATGTATGCTTAGTTGACTTTAGGCTTAGCATTTAACTTTGTACAGTCAGTAGTCTTATCTGGCCAGGGCTCACTAAATACTAGCTGCTTTGTTGGTTAAGGTCTTTTAGGCTGGCCATACACAGTGCAAATTTCTTTCTGGCAACCACAGGTTTGCAGACAATAAATTTGCACGATTCCCCCATCAACACAGACAGTGCCGACAGGGAATCCCTCCTACCAAACCATTGTCTGTTCCCAGTGGGGGAAGCCGTTACTGCTGTTGGAAGACAATGACTATTGCTCATGGCTATAGCAGTCCCTAGCAATAATCGTAAGAGAATATGGCATACCGGTTGTACCCAAGTTGATTGATCGATCAACTTGGTACATTCAGCCTGCCCATTAACGGTTTGAATTTCGGCCAGTTCACCAGGAGATTTGAACTGTGCATGGGTGGCCTAAATCTTTACATACTCGAACAGTAGGATGCATAAATGAAGCCAGGGAAAGTAGGTACCAACACCCAATGCTGTTCAGGTAATAATGCGCTGTAGTGACCGTAGCTCATCACAGGAGTCATAGGTGAAAGGCTGAAGTGCATTCAAAGTTTACAGCTTCAGAGGTTAACACTTGGGAAATTACCACTTGTTGACGTGTGCACTCAGGCCATTTATGGACTCCATGTATGGACACCTTCAATTTGATCATATGCCTTCTTTGCCGCATCACGTATTAACATTAATGAAATAGGCAGTGTTCTAGATATTCAAAGCAGAATTTCTCACACCCTTTTTCGAGTCAATGAAATGTCTCCATACAGGTGTGTAGTGAGTATTGGCTTTCTGTTTAATGAAACACATACACCGAAGCCAATGTTACACTGTGAAGAGGAGCTCCAGGCTATTGATTCATTCTTTCTTGACAGGTGAAATCATGGCTGCTCCACTAAGCACAGCAATTATAGCATTAAAATATCAGAAGGTCAGAGGAACAGATAATATTCTTCCTTGTGTCAGATTAAAAATTGACACTCTTTGACAGCATGGGATCTCTGGCTGAGAACATTATGACAGCTTAACTCATATTGCTGTTGTAAAGCTGTAATTTATAATGAACTTTACAATGACTGTCTGCTCCTGTGGTGAAACATGACAGAACACTCTGGATACAAAGCCTGTATCTCTTTCTAATATGTAAACATCAATTATGTGGAGTATTAGATATTATTTGGAATTGTCTTTACCACAAAAGGGACATCATAATCCTGTCACATTTCCTCTGGGCATATCTATTGTGTATTTGTAAAGAATGCAGTTCCAGCCCATTAGGCTGCACTCTTCATTTCACTGTTGGCTCGTGTCTGGTGTAACTGGTTTACAACAGAAACCCGCCTTCACTTTTTCTTCTGGTGATCTCTTGTAAGTCTTAGATCAATTTTGACTACTATATGGATGTCCTTGACGTTTTCAGAAATTGACCTATTTTTAAAGTCTATATAGACCCAATCACAAAAATCTCTTTCATTAGTTACATTTCAAAATACCTTTTTAATAGTTTTAAATCTGCAGCTTTCACCAAAATTATACCTGCTGATCCTACCATAAAGGCCCTTTTTCTGACACCTTTAATTCTGTCTCCTAATGGGGACTGTAAAAAAGGACCAAGCTAACACAAATTGTGCTTGCATGGTCCACTGTCCTCGCCATCAAGAAACATGCCCTGCTGAATAGCATGCAGCTATTGCTGTAGTGAATCCATGTAGACATGCATGGACTACAAAGAGCTTGCCAGAGATCCACAGTGGTAATATACAAGGGATTAAAAAAAAGGTAACATAGGAAAAAATATTAGCCACGGTCTAATTAGCTCTTCTTACAGTGGTTTTAATAATTAGTGTATACCCTTCCCCTATCCTCGTGAGCAAGCCAAATCAACAAAGGTTTGTTTTGGGTTGGAGACATTGCTGTATGCAGCCAATTCACTGGTTTTGAAAAACAAGAAGAGCCAATGAGAATGGCACTGATGTAGCTATGGAGCTATGGATTTGTGTGTGTGTTCCAGGCCCAAACAAATGGTATTTAAAAAAAAATGGCAGTTGTTTGATACCTAGGCCGCGTACACACGATGAGACATGTCCGCTCAAACATGTCCGACGGACCGTTTGCAGCGGACATGTCTCATCGGATTTTGGTCCGATGACGTGTACACACCATCGGACGAAAATCCCCTCGGGCTGAGGACGCGGTGACGTGGCGGTGACGTTGACGCCGCCACGTCACCACTCCAGGAAGTAAAATACTTCCACGCATGCGTCGAATACATTCGACGCATGCGCAGAGATTTCTGTCCGCTGGTTAGTGTACTAACCAGCGGACATATCCGACGGACATGTCTCCGGTGGACAAATTTCAAAGCATGCTTTGAAATTTGTCCGATTGGGAAAACATGTCCGCTAGCCCGTACACACGATCGGAGATGTCTGCTGAAACGGTCCGTCGGACTCAATGCTTTAGCAACAAAATTTCATTCACAGTCTGCCATTTCCTTTAATTCAACGTTATCCCTTCTGGATATTTGGAGAGAAAAAAAGAGATGGGAAAATAAGCAGTTCTATAAATATTATCTGATATGTTTAAGCCTTTGAATTATCCACTGTACAAACATGGTCAGATTTTGCTTATTGCCATTTTGCATCTGCAGATATAGATCTTGTCTATGGAAAGAAATAAAATTTGAATATTTACCACTGCTAAATCAACAGCAACACCTGGTTCTTATTACAAAGTTTACTCCTTTTCCTTGTACTGCAGTGCCAGATTTGATGGCACACTTTAAACCTAATTTTAAGTTTAAATGCCTTTAAAAGAGAGGTTTTCGGCCAACAGCAGGCTAAAGCCCACTGTCCACTGATGTCACAGAGCCGGTCCAGGCTCTACAGGGATCCTGATTTTTAATGTTGGGATCTGCCCAGAAGCCTGAAAGCCAGCTGGCTCATTCTCTCCATGCACCGCTGAGAGCCATATCCAGCCGCTTAGATCACCACCACAGAGCAGAGAGCTGGTGGCTGACATTAACACAAAATCTCTAAAGTTTGTTGCTGTGCTTTATATAAATATGCAAAGTTTTGTTTTTTAATTACTACCGACTGGCTACAGATAATTATATATATATATATATATATATATATATATATATATATATATATATATATATATATAAAATACATTACTGAAGCTTTTTTAACTGGCCAGTCAACACTCTGTTTGTAACGATCAGCTGACCGGTGGTATATGCCACAGTCATGTGATCATTGCCAATACTGTTGAACTTGTCCACATCAAGTCATGCTCATCCTATATATCTGGATACATTTAAGCTGGGAATATATGGGTCATTTTTTTTTCAATTAGCCAGAAAGCTGATCGAAAAACCTGAACAGGTTCCCCATTCATACAAGCGAGGTGGAATCTTCCTTCACGGTCTTATTTTATTCCGAAAGGGACTCCTTCACTCCCAGAATACATTAATCGGGGCTGCAGCCAGTTGGCTGCTGCACTGATTGAACACACATTTTCCAACAATCCTTAGGCGGCGTAAACACGACCGAGCTTCTCGGCAGAATCCAGTGAGAAGCTCGCTGGGAGTTATATTCTGCCAAGAAGCTCGATCGTGTGTACGTTTTCACCGAGCAAACTGTCGAGCGAGGCGTCGAGCCAAAATACAGAGCAGGTTCTCTATTTTCTCGACAGGCCATTGCCTGGTCGACGAACTCGACGGCCGGCCGACAACCTCGTCGGGCGGAACGATGGGTTTAGCCCGACGAGGTTCTCGGTCGCGTGTACGCGGCCTAAGATGGATCAAAATTAATCTAGTCCCTGCTGAACCGACCAAATTTCAATCCGTCTTTGAACAGCTTTAATGTTTTCATAGTTCCTTATTTAGTTAAACTTTGTTTCTGTGATTAAAGAAGATGCCATCTTCTCCCAGAACCCAGCTAGCTATGCCTCTCAGGTAGGGGAGTCTAACTCAATTTTATTGAGGGCCGCATCAGCATTATGATTGTCCTCAAAAGGGCCAGTTGTATCTGTAAGATTAGATGTCCAGCGCATCCCCTTCCCTTACATTAGATGTCAAGAGCCACCACACCATCAGAAATTGAGTCCCCCACCTTCCCTTACATCACAGTGCATCCACCTTTCCTTATGCTGCTGCTGGGAAGAAGCTGGATGCATTGCTTGTCAGCATAAAGTAGGGGTCTGGAGGAGGACCAGAGGAGGGCTGAAGTTGTCCAAAATGTCTTAAGCCTCGTACATACGACCTGTTTTCCCAGCAGGAGAGCTTTTGGCCGGAAAACTGGACGTGGGTATGCTTCCTCGCAGTTTTCCCAGCAGGAAAACAGCTGGGAATCCCAGTAGGAAAATAGAGCACCTGTTCTCTATTTTCCCGTTGGTATTCACTGCGTTTTTTTCCCGCCAGATCTACTACTTACCTATGGGAAACACTGCAAGGCAGTGCAGATGGAACGGGATTCCCGGCCAAAGCTTCATGGCAGTTTTTTCTGCCAGGTTCTCGAACTTGACTGGCCTGCAGAGTCCTGACCTTAACCCGATAGAACACCTTTGGGAGGAATTAGAGCGGAGACTGCAAGCCAGGCCTTCTCATCAACATCGGTACGTGACCTCACATATGTGCTTCTGGAAGAATAGTTAAACATTCCCATAGACGCACTCCTAAACCTTGTGGACGTCCTTCCCAGAAGAGTTGAAACTGTTATAAGCTGCAAAGGGTGGGCCAACTCTATATTGAACCCTACAGACTAAGACTGGGATGCCATTAAAGTTCAAGTGCGTGTAGAGGCAGGCGTCTCAATATTTTGGACTATATTGTGTTTTTCACTTCCTATGTCTAATTTAAACACTAAGTAGAATATATTTATTTATTGCCTTGTGGGGAATTTTGCATTTGAAACTAGATGTTGGGTTTTGTAGATTGTATGCTACATTATTTTAGGGATTGCTTTGTTTGTCAGGCATCTATGTCATGACACTAGAGGACATATGATGATACGAGCAATAACTGAAGGGTTAAGAGCTCTTTTCTTGGACACATGGTGAGGTCTGTAATTGCAGTCTCACTATAGTAACGCTTCGCTGTTTATTACTGCCAATATAGTGACAGGCTGTAGCAGACAATATTTTGCACCAAGAGTTTGCCGTAAATCCATTCTCTAGGGACTGAACGTGGCATTGTTAGATGTAAGGAGTTATTTTTTTTGTGTTTCGTTATGTTTTTTTGTGTCTGGCACTTTCTAAAAAATATCCCTTTTGGTTTTAGTTTTACATTTTATAATAAGCCACTTTTGAATAAGTACAGACACAACACTATATTATGAAGGTTGGATTGTGGCGGTAGAGTTGCAAGTAAATGCATTTTGGCAAATAATAGAAATATAAATTTTACACTATATACAAACATGGACACATATGATATTGTATGTTTGTGAGAGTAATAGTGCCATCCTTTATCAGAGGCAAAATCATATTGGGCAGGAATGAGTTTTAATGTCCATATTTAAAGCCGTATTAAACCCAAAAGCAAACATTTATTTTATTGCAGCTTACCAATTCTTAAATGTGATGGCTGCATTAATTTGCTTTTATACGCTTGATTCCTTCTTCATCTGGTGAACCGGCAAGTACTGTAAGTCTGTTGTTTTTCAAAAGCACAAGCCCTCTTAGGCCACGTACACACGATGAGACATGTCCGCTCAAACATGTCTGATGGACCGTTTGCAGCGGACATGTCTCATCAGATTTTGGTCCGATGGCGTGTACACACCATCGGACGAAAATCCCCTCGGGCTGAGGACGCGGTGACGTGGCGGTGACGTTGAGGCCGCCACGTCACCACTCCAGGAAGTAAAATACTTCCATGCATGCGTCGAATCCATTCAACGTATGTGCGGAGATTTCATGCTTTGAAATTTGTCCGCTGGGAAAACATGTCCGCTAGCCCGTACACACGATCGGAGATGTCTGCTGAAACGGTCTGTCGGACCAGTTTCAGCAGATAAATTTGATCGTGTGTACGCGGCCTTACAGATTGTATCCATTAACAGGGATGAGATAAACCATTTAAAACTGGCAGGCAGGGCCGTCTTTAATGATGTTTGGACCCTGGGCAACAAAAATCTTGCCCCCCCCCCCCATGCAATTTTGCTCTCCACCTGCTCTGAGACATACAATAAGTATCAGCTAGACTTAAAATCATCAGATCAGGCAGTGATTGCGATTGGTTGCCAGAGGTTACAGCATATCATTACCACTTACTGACTGGTTGCTAGAGGTTACAGCACACATTACAGCTCACTGATTAGTTGCTAGAGTTTACCGCTCGTGATTTCTTCTTGTTGATTGGTTGCTAGAGGTTACTGTACAGTAATACTGCTCACTGAATGGTTGATAGAGGTTACAGCACATCATCTCCTTACTGCAGAGGGGCATGATATACATATGAATGCTGCCGACCTCAGCTATTTACACATGAATGTTGCCGCTATTTACTTATGAATGCTCCCATTATTTACATATGAATGACGGTTATTTACATGTAAACACAGGGTCTGCAGGTGAGTCATCTGTACACAACAATAGAGCTGGGCAGCATTAGTAGCAGCACTTCACACTGAGATATCAGGACACAGCACAGGACTAAAACGTCAAGGGACAATGGAATTTAAACTGGGATAGCTGGCAAGTATGAGGCAGCTGCTTTGGGCACCACAACAATGATAGGGCCCAGGGCAACTGCTCCTTTTGCCCTGCCTTAAAGACAGCCCTGCTGGCAGGGGGTGCCTACAATGATTGGCTTTTATTTATTTATGAAAAACCTTTATCTCCCCTGTGGTCATTCATCCAGAGTGGAGGCACTCTAATACAGAAGTGGTGTTACTGGCCAGATCACCAGTTGAAACAGAGGGGGGAGCCTAAAAGAAGAAAACTAGCCTTTGTGGTGTGGTTTCTGTTCTTGTTTTCCATTCTGTTTGGTTTTCTTAGGATATTCATGAGCAGTCATTTTTTTTCCTTTGGCTGACCTAACTGTTGTTTTGCCTGCCCTCCCAAGAGACATTAGTGTCCTTCACCGGACTATGTCATTCATATTTTCATCTCTGTTTGGTACAGTATGTGATAATAGAATGTCACATTTCTTATTTGTTTAAAAAAAAAGTGAAATATACAACTATTCAGTTCTTAATGGCCACTGTTCTTTAGCTAAACGTATATGTTTATATGAAGGCAGCAAAGCAAGTGACAAATCAACCAGCATTTGCTCATGATATTTAGAAAATATTGCATTTGTTCTTAAAGGAAACCTTTCAAGAGAGGCTGCCAATTCAGACTTTTCATTCTTGACACAGAGAATAAATGAGTGCACAGAAAGGGTTTGTGTAAATTTCTGCACCACAGACTCTGAAAGTTCATCAGTAGAAAGTTCAAATACAGTCCATGGGCCACTACAGACATAACGGCAGCTGTTTCCAGAATTAAGCCAGCTCTGTATAGAAGAGGAAAAGGGAAAGCGCTCACTAAGTGCAGCATTAATACTGCACTTGGTGGGCATCTTCCCTTTTTCTCTTAGGCCGCCTACACACGGCAGAGAACCTCGACGGGCAGAACACATCGTTCCGCCCGTCGAGGTTCCCTGCCGGCCGTCGAAATCGGCGACCCGCCCGTCGGGAATGGCAACCAGCCATTCTTCCAGGCGGGCCGTCGAGCAAATAGAGAGCGTGCTCTCTATTTCTGCTCGACGGGCTTCCCGACGGGAAGCTCGCCGAGAGTGTACACACGGCCGAGGTCCTCGCTGGAATGCAGCTTCCAGCGAGGTTCTCGCTGGTTTCCAGCGAGAACCTCGGTCGTGTGTACACGGCCTTAGACTTTTCATTCTGAAAATGCTAGTTACCTGCTTGTCATCCTAGTTTCATATGTGGTATGGTTGAATCAAGTCTCCAGTCCATCTAGTTCAACCTCTGTGGGGGTGTGTGTGTTGGTGTATATTTTCCTACCACTTCCCATATCCATGTATATTGTGTTCAGTAAGATGCCCATCTAAACTTTTTTATTTTATTTGTGACACTTCTTGCTGAAATCACAGATTGTGGAAGGGAGTTCCACATCCTTACTGCTAACAGTTAACTCCTCTATGCCATTTAAGGTTAAACTGCCTCTCATCCAGCTTCATTGAGTCACCCCATGTCTTCTTGAGTGAGCATCCAGACCCATTTGTTTCAATACTTCAAATCACCAACCCAGGTCAACCTTTTACACAAGGGCTTTGTAGCCATCTGTGACTCAAGAGTGTGTTTAACACTGCAAAAGGTATATCAGATAGACTTAATCTCTCCTTTCCTGGTGAACTCACAAGGGGGCAATGCGTTCAGAGAGTCAGGTTGTGAAAGCACAGCATTGTCCATGTTTGCAGGAACAGCTGATGGTGCTATTGTGGAGGAACTGATCAATCAAATAAATGTCTATAGTAGAAGGAGCTTATCGGGGCTGATTTCTTCACATTGCAAGGGAAGAATGAATGAAAATTGGATTATTGGTGAGCTCTATGGCTGCTGTACACACAAATTACCCTTAAGTGCTTATTTTTGACGTTGGGGTCCCTAAATTTAAGTATCGTGATCTGAACAGAAATTACTACCCTACATACTCAGTGTTATTACTAATATTAAAGTGATATTATTGTGTATTTATTTATTTAAATATTCTCTATTAAAGCTTTTCCATTTATAAGACATTCATAGCATGAAATGAAAATGCTATAACAACACACTTGATCTTAGCGCCAAAAGGCCGAGAAGCGGTATTCTGTGCATCCCAATGCAAAGTCAATTGACTGGGAAGCAGTGGCTGCATCACATACATCTTCAAGTGGCACAACTGGATGTGTTTGAGCACTGAGACACCTGCCTAGATCAGCGGGATGTGTTACTAGCGATCTAATGGACAAATATTACAGCACACCGCTCTCGCATCCATTATACTGTGATGCTGTATGTTGTATATAAGGGGGGGGGGGATTTTTTACTGTCAACTTATGGAGAGAACATTTTTTTTTTTCCGCTGTCGATGCGGGCGATATCTACTAAACTAATACTAGTTTTACTCTCACCCTCCCATCATGATCTTTTTTATTATTATTTATTACTTAGAAGATATAAAAGTTCAAGGAATGTAAGTGCTATCAAGTAATATGCAAATTTACAAAAAACAAGCAACAGGATTGGTTAAGACAGACTCCTCTCCTCTATACATATGCAACTGTGTCTTAAGAGCCCTTTCACACTGGAAACGCCTATAGCGGAGCGTTAAAATAGCAGTAAAACACCACTATTTTACTGCGTTTTTATAGCTATTTTACTGCGACTTTACCGCTATTTTACAGCGTTTTTACAGCGTTTTTTTATTAATTTCAATGGAGAGGGGCGTTTTTGGAGTGTTTTATGCGTTTTACCGCAAAAAACACCAGTGTGAAAGGGCACTATAGCGGAGCGTTAAAATAGCAGTAAAACACTGTGTTTTTTACCGTGTTTTAAATTCATTTCAATGGAGAAGGGCGTTTTTGGAGCTTTTTATGAGCGTTTTAATCGCGCTATTTTTACCGCGAAACGCGGCAAAAATGCACCAGTGTAAAATTGTGGTGTTTTACCGCTATTTTAATGCTTCGCTATAGGCATTTCCAGTGTGAAAGGGCTCTTTCACACTGGAAATGCCTATAGTGGAGCGTTAAAATAGCGGTAAAACACCACGATTTTACATCGTTTTCAATTGAGAGGGGCGTTTTTGGAGCGTTTTAATAGCGCTATTTTTACTGCGAAAACGCGGCAAAAACACCGCAAAAACACACCAGTGTGAAAGGGCTCTTAGTGTGTGTCATTGATATCTGTGTACATAATTTAACCACTTAAGGACCGCCGCACGCCTATGTACGTCCTCAGAATGGCACGTACAGGCACATTGGCGTACATGTACGTCCCTGCCTTTCCACGGGTCCGATCGGGACCCCCTCCGCTGCATGTGGTGGTCGGTAAGTGGTTAGGAGCGATCCAGGATGAGGGGGCGGCTGTTCGTTTTTTTCCGCCCCCTCCGGATCGCTCCCAGCCAATCGGCTTCCTCCTCTGCCTGAACTATAAACACAGGCAGAGGAGGAAGTGATGTCACCGCTCCTCCCGCTGGTATTTTCGTCCGGCGGAGGAGAAGAGACATCACAACAGTGAGTACACAAGCACCACACTGACACCAGTACACATAGGCACACAAATCCCCCCCAGTCACCCCCCGATCACCCCCCCTCTCACAGTGTCACTAAATAGCAGTGATCTACTGATCACTGCATTTTGGTGTCAGTGTGACAGTTAGTGTCAGGCAGTTAGTGTTAGGTCCAGGGTAGCCCTGTACCCCCCCCAATAAAGGTTTTAACCCCTTGATCACCCCTAGTTAACCCTTTCACCCCCCTTTTGCCAGCGTCACTCGGTTTTCTGATCACTGTTGTAGTGTCGCTAGTGTCGCTAGGTAGCTAGTTATTTTTTGAGGTTCGCCGCCATATTTTTATAGCGTTAGAAAATGTATGGGGGTACCTAACGCTATAAAAACATGGCGGCGAACCTCAAAAAATAACTAGCTACCTAGCGACACTAATACAGTGATCAGGAAAACGATCGCTTAGTGACGCTGGCAAAAGGGAGGTGAAAGGGTTAACTCTAGGGGCAATCAGGGGTTAAAACCTTTATTAGGTACCCCCATAAATTTTGTAATAAAGGTTTTAACCCCTAATTGCCCTTTGTACGTGATATCCCCGTACTCAGAAGAAGCAGCAAAATGTATTTTGGGGTGCAATTCCACATATAACCATGGCATGTGCCTTCAAAACTGTGATAGGTAGTGAGGAGTGAAATCAAAAATTTGCACCCTTAGAAATGCTGAAGGCGGTGCTTGGTTTTCGGGGTCCCGTACGCGGCTAGGCTGCCAAAAAGTCCCAAACATGTGGTATCCCTGTACTCAGAAGAAGCAGCAGAATGTATTTTGGGGTGCAATTACACATATAACCATGGCATGTGTGAGCAATATATCATTTAGTGACAACTTTTTGTAATTTTTTTTTTTTGTCATTATTCAATCACTTGGGACAAAATAAAAATAAAAATTGGCCTAAATGTTTGACTAAAATTTAGTTTATTCGATATTTTTCACTTTTTGTTATAAGAAAAATCATTTTTTTTTCAAAATTTACGGTCTTTTTCCGTTTATTTCGCAAAAAAAAAAAATGGCAGAGGCAATCAAATACCATCAAAAGAAAGCTCTATTTGTGGGAAGAAAAGAACGCAAATTTTGTTTCCGTACAACATTGCATGATCGCGCAATTGCAAGTGGTTAAAGTGGGCCTTGCATCTAAAAAAGCAAGGTCCACATTTTAATTTTTGCCTCGGACAGCAACTAGGTGAGAATCATCTTGTCCATCTGGTGTGATCTGGGGAAAGTGAAGTAGCCCATATCTCACTAAAAAGACCATCTCAGTACTGTGCTGTTGCGTCGTCTTTCACGATTTTAGGCACTCGGTGGCAGGAAGATTAAAGGGGTTGTAAAGGTACATTTTTTTTTTCCTAAATAGCTTCTTTTACCTTAGTGCAGTCCTCCTTCACTTACCTCATCCTTCGATTTTGCTTTTTAATGTCCTTATTTCTTCTGAGAAATCCTCACTTCCTGTTCTTCTGTCTGTAACTCCACACAGTAATGCAAGGCTTTCTCCCTGGTGTGGAGAGTCGTGCTCGCCCCCTCCCTTGGACTACAGGAGAGTCAGGACGCTCTCTACGTTGCAGATAGAGAAAGGAGCTGTATGTTGGTGGGCATCCTGACTCTCCTGTAGTCCAAGGGAGGGGGTGAAAACGACACTCCACTCCAGGGAGAAAGCCTTGAATTACTGTGTGGAGTTACAGATAGAAGAACATGAAGTAAGGATTTCTCAGAAGAAATAAGGACATTTAAAAGCAAAATGGAAGGATGAGGTAAGTGAAGGAGGACTGCACTAAGGTAAAGCAAGCTATTTAGGATTTTTTTTTTTTTTTACCTTTACAACCCCTTTAAGTCATTGTCCACACTACAGAAGCTGCAAGGTGAGTATATTACACTTTTTTTCCCGCCTGCAGGTGTTTATGAAATGTTATTTCGCAAGGTGGTGAGGACCAAATTTAAAAAATAGATTTTGTATGGAGTGAGGCTACACTTTATCGCCTAAAATCATGGATGTAAATGACCCCTTAGGTTAAATCTGAACTAAATCCTTTTATCCTTTATAGCCAAGGAAACTGCAATTTTAGCCTCTGTTTGATCTGCAGTTGCCATGGTGCTGCACATGTGATCAGTTATGACCCAGCCATTTGACAACTTGACAGTTCACTTGAGAGCAAAAGCAACTGTGACAGTTCTCATTTACGGCATGCCTTGAATGTGACTGTTTTGGGATACGGTTAAATCAATGGGTTTAGTTCCACTTTAAGATTGTTTTGTTGCTTGTAATATTAAGCATCTTAGTACAGCAGTGTACAGAACATTTGCTCTATTCCTATAATCTATTGTGTGATTTAATGCAACTGTTACTCTTTTTTTTATTTTTTTATTCAAGATTCCTGAAGCATATTTTAAAAGAAACCCCTATACTTTCCTTCTCACTGGGGAGTTTGTGAAGGTATCTTTACACAAGATAATGGTGTGGACACATATAATTATAATTAACTTGTACACGTGTGTGTTGTGAGAGTTTGGAGCGATTTCTGCGGTCTTTAGCTGCATGTCACCACAGGTTAACATTCACAGATAACCTAGATCCTCTGGTAAAATGGTTATTTGGTTAAGTGAAGCATGCTCAAGAGAAAGCAAAGCTTGTCTACAACAATACTAACACTTGGCTGAGTCTGCAGCCCGAGAGAAGAGCACCGGTGAATTTTCTGGACTTCTTTCATGGCTGACTTGGGATGTGCTTGCATTGTCAAGGAGTGTGTTGACCTATCTCTTTGATGCATATTGATTATGACAATCACTCCTCTCTCCCTGCAGGCCATGGAGGCACAGATACAGAATTTTGGACAGACGCCATCTCAGTTGCTTATTGAGCCACATCCGCCTCGAAGCTCAGCCATGCACCTGGTGAGATATAACGGCTTGCTGGGAAATTCATTTCTCTCTTAGCACAAAATCAGATCTGTCTACAAAATTAAATGTTTGTGTGAGTGGAAGAACACATACACACATTATATGTGTGTGTGTGTGTGTGTATATATATATATATATATATATATATATATATACACATACACATATTCTGACATGATTTAGCTATATTTGTAAAAAGTGATTTTATTACACAACAAAAAAATACAAACATAAATGTCTCTAATTGTATGTATAATACATTCTTGAATATTATAGCATGTAGAAACAAACTAAGCTTGGGCCTTTTTTATAGACTGGAGGAAAAAAAAGGAATGTGTTTCTCCTGGTATTTGTTTTATTATTATTTATTATTACAGTTATTTAACGTATTTATCGGCGTTTAACACGCACCCTAACTTTAAGAGGGAAGTTTCAGGGATAAAACGTTCCCCAGCCCCCTGCATATAACACGCAGGCACAGTTTACCCTCTTTTTTCAGGGTAAAAAAGTCAGTGTTATACGCCAATAAATACAGTATATAGCGCCACCAATTTACGCAACACTTTATCTGTTGATTGTACACTTATATTCAGTCTCATCCCTCAAGGTGCTTACAGTATGTAAACATGGACCGAAAATTGTCTGAAATCGGTCAGTTCTCCAGGAACTGCCCGACTTTCGGTCCATATGTACAGCTGTCTGTTCTACAGTCTCATGACTGGCAAAAAGACATGCTGGAAAACAAGCATCCAACCAGCACTGACAGCCAATGGCTGCTCGGTGTGTTCTGTCAGGGGAAAGAGGGCAGTCCCCGTATCAGAATACGATAGCACAGTAGGGGAGATCGCTGCAAAAACATTGCTTGTTTTAGTATGGCGAACTTTTTTTTTTTTTTTTTTCATTCATCCCAATGGGTTAAGCAGAATAAAAACTTCTGGTGTGCACCTAGCTTAAGATCTCTAACTTACATTCATACATACACATAATTGAGCCAATTTACACAGGAGACAATTAACCTACCAGCATGTATTTGGAGTGTGGGGAAAAGGGTAGTTGGGATTTTTAACCAACAGCCCTAGTACTGCTAGACAGAAGTGCTAATTGCTTAGCCACTGTTATGCCCCAACATAAGGGTTGACTGGTAACCAGTCAGATTACAGTTGTTAATTTTCTAGTACCAATAATAAGCTTCAAACTTAGGAAATGTGTGTTTCTGGTACATAATATGTACATTATACATGCTGTCAGAGATACAGAAACATGTAGGGGTGTGCAGTTTAATATTTTGTATTTGTTTACACTTATAACTGTAATTACCTGGTTAGTCCTCTTGGCTTACTGCTGTAGGGTCTGAACTCTGGAGTTCTTACCTGGGCATGAAGATCTACATATGTTCCCTGTATGCACTCATGTTTCCTCTCAAAATACTGATAGGAATTTCACTACTGACCAATTTTGCTATCTAGCATACATTTTTTAAAAGCATTGTTCAGTATATGAACTTGAAATCTTCTAGAGGGCATGGACTCTATGCTACTAAGTATTCTGTAGATGCATAGTATGTCAGTGCTATAGAAAATAGAGGAAATTTTTGGGCAACAGACCTTTAGAATCTGTCCGTCTGAGTATGGTTTGGGCAGATTATTGTCCAAGATGTTGATCTTGAAACATTTTATCATTATGCAGGTTTTGTGGTTATGCTGCACTATATAGCTTTTTCTTGTTGCGCTACAAAATAAATGTTTCCACTTTCTATAAGATGTGAGTAGATGTTTTAAAGACTCCTTCCTTTTCAGCACTTTCCTAACGTTTGTCTTTGCTTCTCTTCCTTTTCTTGTACAACAGTGTTTCCTTCCACAGAGCCCCCTCATGTTTAAGGATCAGATGCAGCAGGATGTCATTATGGTGCTGAAATTTCCATCCAACTCTCCAGTCACCCACGTTGCAGCAAACACCCTTCCCCATCTCACCATCCCTGCAGTGGTGACTGTCACATGCAGCCGAATGTTTGCAGTGAATAGGTGGCACAACACTGTTGGTATGTCATAATCTGTCTCACTGTGTGTTAGTTTAGAGCAGTGGTCTCCAAACTGCGGCTCTTTGCTTGTCTTTGCCCAGCCCTTGGGGCACTATTCCTCCCACTGACATCAACAATGGGCCATAATTCCGGCCACTGACATTAACAGTGGGCCACTATTCCTCTCAATGACGCCAATGATGGGTCACTATTCCTCCCACTGGCACCAATGATGAAACACTATTCCTCCCAATGACACCAACGATAGGACATTTGTCAAAGACAGCAGGACATTTCTTACTCCTACTGGCCACAGCCCGGCCCCTGTAACGTCGGAAGAATACAATCTGGCCCTTTGTTTAGAAAGTTTGGAGGCCCCTGGTTTAGAGCAAAGCTTTTCTTTTAACCCTGTTTTCCTAACCCCTATCCTACCCTTTGTCAAATCATCTTACTTTGATCTTTGTAATTATCTTTTTTGCTACATCTGCCTTGTCGATTCGATCCATAATGTGTTACTTCAGTCACAGGACACACCTTCAGTTATGGTTAAAGTGTATGTTAGGCCAAAATTTAAAAAAATAAACATATGCAGTACATCTCTACAATACATGCACATTTCCCCATGATTTAACCCTTTAAAGACCCAGCAAGTACAGAAGAAAAATACATTTTGATCTACCAAAAATGGGCCCAGGTTCCAAGTCTTCTTGCGGGCTGACACCACACAGCAGTTTGTGAACTAAGTTTTATCAGCACTGCCCAGTTTTCATTTGACAAACCACTAAGAGCCCTTGCACACGTGCAGACCGTATGTCCGTATTTCATCCATCTGTTTTTGGATGAAATATGGACATACATGTATCCCTATGGGATAGCGGGTGTCAGCGGATGAACATCCGCTGACACCCGATCTCATTGGTCCCTGCTATGGTCTGTTTTTGCAGACAGAGGAAAATCCTATTTGTGCAGGGACCGCCCTGTCATCTGCCGCCTCAGCGGGGATCAACTGAACGATCTCATCTGAGCAAGCGGATATTAAAGGAATGGATCACGGGTCCGTAAGTGTGAAAGGACACTTAGGCCTACCTGTTGTCTCATTTCCACAACATATAGCTAATCATTTTGTAGTAACAAAATAAGGATGGGGAGGGACAAAATTCTCCCCGTGAGATAACACTGGAAGTGAGTACTGGACACAGGAGAGCTCTGAATTTCTGTATGGGTTTATTTTTATATTTTGCACTAATCGGATAGATCTGTCAAAACACTTTCAATGGTATATTTAACACACCAAAAGGGAACAAGTTCTTTGTTAGGATTTACATATGCTTTAAGAGATGAGATACAATTTTAAAATGAATAAAATAGGAAGAGATAGGTGACATCACAAACCACCGCAAAAGACCTCTTGGTGCAAGACCTTTCTGCCGTTTGGTCAGCAAACCTATGGCACACTCATTAGTGAAAATGAAAACTGATTACAACCAAGTGGGGAAATCTGTCAGAGATAGTAGAAAAGGGATTCGTAAAAGGAAATTGTATTGTGTTTCTACTGCATTAGTAAAATCTTAATGTAGTCATACATACTCCACTAACTTTAACTGTTATAGTCGCTTGAAATATTTGCGGTCTCAAGCGTGTTGTGTCACTTAGCATGCACTAACACAATGCGGTTTTGTGGTAGCTTATCTTCTGTTGTTAACACTAATACTCAGGGAATTGTGCTTCCTTTGGGTCAGAGTTCTGTTTCTTCAGAGTGAGCTCCATGGTCTCTGCTCACACAGTTGGGTGTCTGACATTCAGCCCTCCCCTGAGACAAACACTCAGGACTAGAATTCAGCTACGACTCCCCTCTTGTCAGTTCTGCTCACTCTTACTGTGTGTTGCTGAAGGTAGAAAATAAACTATACAATGCAATGCTGTAAAAGAGAGAGCACAGAAAGATGTTAATTCTGATTTGTTAACATTTGTATATTTGTATCACTGTAACTCCCACCTTGTAAAGGGTTGATTTATTTATTTATTAAAAAAAAATATATATATATATATATGTGTGTGTGTGTATATATATATATATATATATATATATAATGTGATCCTTCACGCACATTTGACAAGTGACTGTAATTTAAAGATGTATGGCCAAAGCTTTTTTTGGCGATACTTCTGTGGATTACAGGAGTGCAGTTCCTTTTGCACTCCTGTGATCCATTTTCAGCTGACAGCAAGCTGAAGCCCCCTGTCATCTGAAACGTCACAGAACCATTCCAGGCTCTGAAAAGCTCCTGACCATATGGTCAGAATCCACCAAGAAGCCTGGACCAGCAACTGGTTAAGCCTCTCGGCTATCTCCATGAGAGCATGAGCCAACCCCTCTTGCCCCCACCAGAGCCCAGTGCTCCAGTGAGCACTTTAGTGGGAGATCCCCGGGGACTGAAAGTCATGGGTTTCTGCTGAGAGCAGAGGAGGAGAATTGAGGAATCAATGGTGTTTAATCGCACAGTTCTCAGTGCCGAGCCAGCGAAGCATCGATGCTGCATCCACCTAGGTGAATATAATTTTTTTTTTTTAAGCCCTCTTTTAAGGATTCTCTTTTTAAAGAAAAGTACACTTTCACAAAAAGTACAGTTATTTTTTCTGACTCCCTGCCCTAACTGAAAAATAGCCTGCCCCCACCCCAGATGTATAGGTTTAATGTTGTCCACCTGTGGTCAGGTGCACCTGCACACTTGTGATGGGAGTGTCAAAAATAGACATCTTGGGCAGCATCATGACACTGCTCTCTCCTCAAATTGATATATTTCATTTGTTAGATTTCCAGCTTTATGTAATGCAAAAAAAACTTGATTGTCTTACATTGCCATCCTTTTAAACAATTTATGGCTATAGGTAGAGTTCCATTTCCTGAGCGAGACAAAAAAAAAACCCTGAAGAAGACTATGACCAAATAAGTTAAAACGCATTAGGGTGTATCTTTCTTGTAATGTACTGTCAATTGATAGTTGTACCATGTAACAATTGACAGCTGTAATGATGAATGATTGTACACATCTGTAGCCAAAATTCATATTTTAAATCCTATTCCCATTCTTGTACTCATTTTGTCCAATAAAGATTTTACAATATTCTAAACTATATAAACTTTCTTGATTTAGAATAGCTAGCTGATAAAAAAAACCTTGGGGGGAATCCTTCAATTTTTTCAATTATTTAGGGTGTGCAGCCCTTCAGGCTAAGTGTTTTTAAGGATAAGTGTTTTTCTATTCTATACATTGCCATCCTTTTCTTTTTTTTTTTTTACCCAGGAGAGATACAATGTAATAATACATATTTTTATTGAACTCATATCTGAAATACATGGGAGTTTTTTTTACTTAGTCTTTTAGTGTTGAGCAGTTGTTAAGATTTATTTCTCTGAGTTGAACCACTTCTATGATGTTTTTTCCTAGACGTACACACATTTACCAAGAATTGTATTAGGTCTGTAGGCATTTCATACACGTTAGCCTGACCACATCTGAAGAAACTTATTTTTAGTCACAACAACTGTTTGTTCCATTGTGTTCTGATCTATGCACACAGATATAGTTCTCTAGGTTTTGTTTTTAAGTTAGACTAATTTATGTTGAATTGTTGTGTGTACCTGTAATGGATAACTGAACAGCCACTGCATATTTGTAATCAATTTGTATTAATCTTTTCTGCAGGCTTGAGAGGAGCACCTGGTTACTCACTGGACCAAGCTCACCATCTCCCTATTGAGATGGACTCCTTGATTGGTATGTCCTCGATTTTGTTATCTCTTTTATACCAATCTAACTTGTTATGTTTAGAAGAAAGCTTAAAAAATATTATGTGTCTCAGTTTAAATATAATGCAAATGTGAAAATGATCTTCTGAGCCAGTGATGTTATTCCATTCAGTTTTATGGTACAAGATACAGTGATAAGTTATGATACAAGATTAAAAATGAAAGCAAATGTCTCATTGATAGAATATGTTAGCAGCCGCAGCTGACTATTGACTTTGGGAGTGTCAGGTTTGAGCTTACATGTTCCCTAGACCGAAACAAACTAGTCTAGTTGTGCAAATCACAGTAATACATAGGTGCAGTTCACTCATCAAAGACAATTCCACAAATAAGAAAATGGCTCTTATTCTAAATTACTAGTGTTAACGCTTATTCTAGACTGCATAGAAAAGTTTTAGGGTTCTTGGCATTGGGCTAAAACACAACACATGGTAATGCATTACCACAGTGCTTTGCCACACAGTTGTGCACAAACATTCACTTTAAATGGCACCCTGACATACTGATAAACGGAACCTTTTTTTTTTCTCCAACACAGTGCCAGTCAATTCAAAATAATTTGACTGCTTAACGCATTGCGATAATAATTCAGTGTATGCTTAACATTGCACTGAGAGAATGCAATGCATAATATACAGGGGCCCTTCGTCTACTAAATACCAAAGTTTATATTTAGTTACTAAATGGCAACTAACTAGAAATTCAGAATACAGGTCTCATTTATTTGTACCATATTGTATTATGCTTTGATATTTGTATAATTCGCTATTATTCAATTCAGTATTATGTGTAGACATTTGTTCAGATAAGCATGCATTTCTATTACTGTTAACAAAATGCACAAATGGCCAACTATATTTCGGGGTTTTTTTTGTATTCAGTTTCTTATCTTCATACAAATGTATGTTTGTTCAGTAACGCTGGGTTCATACCTTAGCGTTTTTGCATCCTGCATTTGCGCAGGCACGGCAGCCAACTCAGGTAAACTCAGGTAAACAGGCTGCCGTGCCTGTATTTCCGCAAAGAAACAAAGGCCACATGGAAGTCGTGTGGTCTTTTTGACCATGCGATTTCCTTGCGGTTACTGCACCCACAAACGTGCTGCAGGCTGAGATGCATGGGGGTGCCATACTATTTTTTAATTCCTTCAGGTTTCAATGTGTCTTTGATTTCACAAAGCATTCAGTTGCTAAAGAAGTTCTGAGCAAAGTTTTTTTTATTTATTTTTTATTCATACAGAATCTGCAGCTTGACTGAACAATTACTACAATGGTGTAACAATTACTGTATATAAAATGCTTGCTTCAATTTATTTTCTTTAGCCAATAACTCTGGAGTGAACAAGCGTCAGATTACTGATCTTGTGGATCAAAGCATTCAGATCAATGCACACTGCTTTGTGGTCACAGCTGATAATCGCTATATCCTTATCTGTGGATTCTGGGACAAAAGCTTCAGGGTATATTCAACAGAAACAGGTAATTCTGAATTCAAAGTATAATATGTCCAAATGTTAAAGTACAAATGAAATCCAGCATTATGGTGAAGGAATACACTGGATATTTGACATTTGTTTTTTGTAGTACATCTGCTTGACCAAACCACCCAAAATGTTATTGTGGTAGCACTTCTGCCATGCAGCTACTCCAATGCATTTGGGGATCTTGTGTCCTAATAGGAATATATATATATATATATATATATATATATATATATATATATATATATATATATATATATATATATTCCTATTCGGACACAAGATCCCTAAATGCATTGGAGTAGCTAGCTCCAACCAAAACTTTAGCTGTGTCCCTGTTGTACGAACCGGAATTGAGGATAAAAACACTGATGGAAATGGCAATAAAAGCTGATGCAGATTCTATCTCTCTTCCAGTACTTTTTTTTTTTCTTGCACAAAGACTGGTCTGCATTGCATAATTTTGCTGGCCTTGCCCAGTCTTTTTTTTTCTGATACTGCATGTGGTATAATACCAATATTTATTCTTTAGCGCTTTTGATTCTGTATTCACAAGTTACCAGAGTTATCACTATGCTTGAGAAATCAGTATCACCTGGCCCTTCACTTTCAGCATAACATTTAATATTTGTAATTGCTTTCTCTCCTTAGGAAAGCTCACCCAGATTGTGTTTGGGCACTGGGATGTAGTCACTTGTTTGGCGAGGTCCGAGTCCTACATTGGTGGTGATTGCTATATTGTGTCGGGGTCCCGTGATGCCACGCTACTTTTATGGTATTGGAGTGGAAGACATCATATCATTGGAGACAATCCAAATAACAGTAAGTTATGTTTACTGTTTCTTGCAGATATTCAGTGTTTCAAGTATTTTTTTATTCATCCATCATAGGAGTGCCTATCCATCCATCATCGTAGTATTTATGCATCCTAGCTGTGCCCAGCTATCCAGCATAGCAGTATTCATTCATCCTAGCAGTACCCGTCCATCCATCTATCATGGAAGTGCACACCCATCCATTCATCGTAGCCCAGTTTTCAAACAAGGTCCTATGGATTTCTCCTTGGATCCTTGGATACAAGTAACATTTATTGCCCTTGTTAACATACACATGCTCTGATAAAAGTGGGTATTGTACTCTGATTAAAGTGGAGAACAGTGAATACCCAAGGACCATATGGAATTAACACCAATACTTCACCATACTAAAGAGGATCCTGCACATCTTGAATTTTTTGGAAATCTTTGCAGAAGTTTGGTATTTTGGTAGCTTGCTTTCCTTTTGGCTAAACGTAATGCTTTCTTTGTAAATTCAGCAAAATTGGCCTGAATAATGAGGTGAAAATAACTTTCTTAATGTTGCTACTTCTGATACCTTTAATTGTTGGTACTACAGGCAAAAGCATGTTATTACTAGTTCAACTACCAGTGTACATGTTACTTGGTACTTTATTTCTGTCAATTAATATTTTCATGTTTCAAAATTAAGATTTTAAAGTATAATGCTATGTTATCTAACTACTATAACATTTGGCAGACTTGATTAGATAAAAAAAAAAAACATACACATTTGGCTTTTTAGGCCACCACAAAGAATCTTGCCATTATCATGATACATAATTGTGTTAATTTATCATAAGTTTTCAGCAATCCTAAAATTGCAACCTTATTTTCAAATTTGATATTGTGCTCATTTTCTTTGCAAGTTCTCTTATGCCTCGTTTCCACTGAACGGAACGCTTCGGGTCAGTAAATTTGGAACGGTTAGAATGGACCAGTCTATTCTGCTGAGCGTTTCCACTGCAAATCGGACCATCCGGGACCATACAGGGTTTAGAAAAAATGCCTTGCGCATCCACCAATCAGTGGAATGTATTGTAGCTCCGCCCTAACCAAACCGTTCCATTTCCTATGGCCCCACATCTGAAGCAGGACCCAGAATGGTCCGGTACAGTTCGATGGCACACTTTCATAATGGAAACACCCAAAATAGCATACCGTACCGAACCGATCCACTCAGTGGAAAGGAGGCATTCGGTTACCTTCTAATTTGTTTATGTTTAATCTCCCTTTGCTGGGTTTTGTAAGAATATAACAAACTTAGACAATAAATTAAATATCAGCAGGCCATTTCCATACCTACAAAGCATAGGTCCTCATACATCAGTGCACAATATTATATTATAATAAAAATACATCAATATTTTATAGTACATTAGCACTTGTCAGTCTGCAGATATCTGTATTGGGAGAGAGTGTAATTTAACAGTTCAGTATTGTCATGTAAGCTAAACATACATTTTCACACCCACATCTTGGGCCCAATGAAGTGTTGAGTTAGGTTACTGTCCACCTTAATTGTCAAGTCACTAATCTCCACAAAAGCTGGCTTTAAACAGAACTTTACCCATAACGGTTTGATGACAATAATGTTTTTTTAATACAAGAACAACATTCCATGTTATTCCATGCTACCAAAATTATTGTGTGCTGTATATTGCCTCCAGCATTGCTATTATTTCTTCTTGCTGGAGGCCACCATTTTGTTGAAGTCCAGAGAAATCACTTCCTTGGAGTCGTGTCTATATTCTTATTGTACATGTTTTTGAAAAACAAGGCTCATTAATGGTGGGCGTAAGACTTCCTTATTGGAAACTCTCCCTTCTCCTTGGTCTCAAAAAATATGTCACTTTCTTCAATTAAAATATGTACATTTCCAGCCTTGATTGTATGTCTTGGCAAGTTAGAAATGAAGGCTGACAGAAGCTTTACAGATCTGCCCATGAGAGAGAGAGGAGATAAAACTATCCTTGTACTTTTAACACGTTTGTGTCTCCTTGGTAGCAGAGTTTGCAATGACACCTCTCTTGCTTTAATTTTCTCCCTCCCTAATCAGTCTGTGTCATTCCTGTTGCTTTTTTTTCCCTCTTCAGCAATAGTAAATCTTAATTTTGGTTGATCGGCCTCTAGTGGCTCTGATTTTAGGCAGACAGTTCCAGGAATATAGTGAAACTGAGCATGTGCAGAGCTGGCCAATTCTGGATTTTAAACAGTATAGACTTATTTTTAATGTTTTAAACAGCTATACAAATATACTGCAAAAGAAGCAGGCCTGAAGTTATTAGTCAAAACCTAATAGGAGGTTGTATAGGAGGTTTACTACCCTAAAAAGAGGGAGAAACCCCTAAGATAGAGAGTGAAAAAAAACAGTCAAACTCCAACCCCAATGAGTGCCAATGGCATCAAGTAAACAACACTGTACATTCAGTATGCTTGTAGTATTTAGAAAACTTTATTAATTATTTTATTAGTATACCCAGTCACGCCATTAGATTTGGAAGTTATTATTTATGTCTTTGTCTTGGGAAAGAATTTGTCCCCCTCACATAAAGAGAATCTAGTTTACATACCCATCTGGCCTCTTTTTAATCAGTTTCTAACAATAATTGCTAGATTTCTTGATTTACACATCGGGACAAATTTTGATCAGTGTAGGGCCAGCTAAAAATACATTAGATCAACAATAGGAGGTTACACTTGTCTGGTCGAGAGGCCAAGAATATCCCTATCCGGCACTACAAATCCAACACTATATTTTAGCAGGACAAGAACATGCTTATATATCTTGTATTTTTATCTTGTATTTTCTTGTATTTTTATATTTTCATATATAAATGTCCTGATTTGTTAATTTATGGAAGTCAAGTGGAGGAGGAGATGGGGGTGGCTTGTATGTATAATATTTTAGGGAATATTGTGTATCCATTTTGATTATTTTAATCTGTCCAAGCCATGAAAAGCTTGGTTTATTATAGGATTGTAGAAATGTGCAGTTGTGGCACAAGATTATAGTTTACTGTCACCAAGGCTGGCCAAACAAGATGCACATTTCTTTCCTGCAAAGAAATTTGCACGATCCCCCCCATCAACACAGACCGTGTTGACAGGGAAATCAGCAATTGTCTTCTCCTGGTGGGGGAAGCCAGTGATTATTGCTAGTGGCTATAGCTACTGCTAGCAATAATCACTAGAGAATTTGTCAGGCTGGTTGTACCCAAGTTGATCGACAGATCATTTAGCCTGCCCAGTAACGGTTCGAATTTCGGCCAGTTCCTGCTGAACTGCCCGAGATTCGAACCCTGTATGGTCGGCCTAAGTCGCCATTATAGGCATTACCACCCATTCTATTTTTTTTTTGTTTTATTATGTTTTATAACAACATACAAATAGGCTTCTTATCATTTATTTAAACCTCAATGGGTTTGTCATTTGAGAGCATCCTCTGCCTAGTACAGCTATAAGGCCAGCTGTCCATAGAGGAACAAGTGCCGTACCACTTTATCTTTACATATTTTACGTTTACGTTTTGATGCCTTGTTTAATAATCATTGGTCAGGGACAACTCTTACCAGATTAAATTTAAAATTACTCAATCTGGCCAAAAATCTGAAGTTAAAACGCATAAGTATTCCATATATACACAGGGAGAAATAGAGGTGGGTGTATAGAATTACAGCAGACAATGCGCTTCCTGCTTACCAGCTTCATTAAACAACAATTCTTCAAGAAAACCGGAGCTTGTTAGATGAAAATAAATGATAGCAAGTTGCACAATCTAGGTTAAATCCAATTAGTTAACATCATTAGGACGAGCATGAAAAAAAAAAGATACACTGAAGATACACTCAGTAAAGGATTACATTTCAGTAGCTGTCATCCAGAGGTTCAGATTAGAGATAGACTATGAATTATGTGGAAAAACCCTGATAGGTTATTATAATTGACTGAGCTATGTGTTAGACGTGATATATTTGAAGGTTTTTCAATTTTTTTTTTTTCTAAAACAACTGAGACAACTAATTATCTGTTTTTGGCTTCAGTGCATCCAATTAGTAAATGACAGGTAGTTTCATGCATGTTGTGTGTTCAAAACATTTTTATCCAGGATTGTTTAAAATGCACATATAAATTGATGGGGCACATAAATCATCATACCTGAATGAGCTTGCCTAAGATAGCTGAGCTCAGTGATGAACTCAAATAAAGATATTAATCATATTATTGGCGATTAACAAAACTCACTGTTCTGAGTTAATTTAATGATGCTTACATTAAATGTTATTAAGTCATTTAATACAGTATTGTTATGCTATATATAAATATGTATTTTGAACTGGATAATGAAATAGATCACTGCCCAAAATATGTCCCAAATGTTAATCCCTTCCCTGCTAGCCTTGGCCTAAAGCCTCGTACACACGATCGGATTTTCCAATGGTAATTGTGTGATGACAGGCTGTTGTGGGAAAATCCGACCGTTTGTATGTTTCATTGGACAATTGTCGTCAGATTTTTCGTGGACAAATGTTGTATAGCATGCTTTAAAATTTTCCGACAACAATTGTGTGTTGTCGGATTTTACAATCGTGTGTACACAAGTCCTTCGGACAAAACTCCAAAGTGCAAAAACGCAATGCTCACCATAACAACACATTAGCAGGAGTTGCCCAAAGGGTGACGCTAAAGCGCTGAAAAAACACGTAGTTTTGTGTGTGTTGGCCGATAATTATTTGCCGTTTGTATGCAGTACAAGTTCACGGCCAACGCCCTTCGGACAAAAGTCCTACGCTTTGTCTGATGAAAATCCAATCGTGTGTATGAGGCTTAATAGTTTTTAAAAAAAATTTAAACCTTGCTGCACTGGCTAACTATTCCTTTTTGTCTAGGGGATTGCAGAGTGGAGATATACTTACCTAATCCTCTGATCCTCACCGCACAAGACCAGTCCCTATGGCTCCCCCCCCCCAAAAAAAACGAATCCTCCTCCCACGAATCTAGTGGTGGGCTGTTCCTAATGTCTTCATATCTAGAGCAGGTCTATGGGTCTTGTGCAGTGGACTTTTTTTTTCATCCCCATAGACCTGCTCTAGATATGAAGACATCAGCAACAGTCCACCACTAGATCATGGGGAGGAGGATTGGGTGAGTATACAGATTTTGGTTTGCCCCTTGACAAACCGAGCAGTTAACCTATGCAATGTGGGCACAGCCCCACTGCATGGGGAAATAAAAAATTGCCCAGAATTCAGCTTCATCCTTATCTTGGTCCCTAAAATCACCTCTAAACCTCTTTCTAAACAATTAACCCTAAAGTGGTTGTATTTATTTCTAAAAAATATGCCTCTTTGAACTTAATTTTCAGAGCGCCGCTAGGCACTTAAGTGACCACCCACCGCTGTCTTCCCTGATTCGACAACTACAGTGGGCGGGGCTGAGAATATCCTGCTGACGTTAGTCAGGAGGAGAAGAGCAGCGGGCAGTCACGTGAGTGTGTAGCAGTGCTCTGAATTTAGGTATGAAGCAGCATATTTTTTTATAAATCACATACACTGGGGAACATACTGTAATATTACACTGGATATTATAGGATGAGAACAGTAATTTTAGCAGCAGGGAGGGATTGATAGCCACTGACAAAGCTGACAGGCGGGCGGGAGGAAGCAACGAGAGAAAGCATGCTGATGGAGACACGTAAACTGACCACGGTATCAGGGGCTCAGCAGCCATGATAAACCTGGTTAGCTGACGGGGGGTGGGGGGCAGGGGAATGATGAGGTAATCTCTCTGCTCAATGTACTTTTTCCTTCTCCTCCTAGCTTGTTCCTTTTCAGCACATTTGCACGCAGCACACCTTCCCCTTTCTCTCTCAAGCGGAGTTCTGCTCTGCAATGGATATTTATCAAAATAAGAGTAACCTTCTCCTTCGCTACACTGTATCGTATTCCACCATATATTTCTGGGGTCTGAGAGATCTACCACTTGTTTCCTATTGCTGCGGAATTTGAAGCTTTTTAATATGCATCAACCTGCTCTTGACTTTTTCTTTCTTATTTATTTTTATAGCTGTTTACCTTAATTTTCTGTCCAGCCATCTGTTTACAGCTTTACACATTCATTAATTGCCTTTCTCACTTCTTGTGTGAGTACTTTGAGGTATGTTTATTGTGAATCTCTGTATTCGTATTTATTGCAAAGATTCACATGTAACAGTTTGTTTTCTTACTGCCGCTGTAAATACATAAAAAACAAAACAACGAATTGAAAGAAAGTAAATTCACGTTTAATTGTGATATTAACCCTTTAACATAAAGAATTAAAAATAAACAAGACACACCAAAATAGGTCACACAACTGAATAGCGCCTATCAAACTGCAATATAGAGAATACTTGATGAATTATTAAAACCTTAACCCATTTATGAGTTCCCAATAAGTTTCCTCTAGGATGACTGGTATATGAGAGAATAAACACTGTTTTGAGGAAATCATTAGTATAAAGAAACAATGTGTGGGGTAATCCTGATAGTTTGAACCTGGATTCAGTAGATACATACCAAAGTCTATACAAGCAAGTATAATATTACATACATGTTTTTCCCATGTAATATTACATATATCCACTTGCCGACCGCGCTATAGCGAAAATACTGCTACAGCGCGGTCGAGTAGTTTTGACACGACGTCCCTGGGATGTCGTCCTTCACTTTCGCGATTGCGCGTCCCCTGGGACGCGCTCGCGAAAGTGTCCGTGATCCAGACCCGGCGCATCACGGATCACGGTAAATTGCCGCTGATAGCGGCCGTTTACCACGTGATCACGCCATCAAATGACGGCGCGATCACTTGTAAACAAACCGGCGTCATTTGATGACGCCGGTTCCTCCCTCTCCTCCCTCTCCTCTCTGTACAGTGTGCGAGGAGAGGGGGGGGGGGAGCGGGGTGTCAGCAGCTGAGCTGTGGCTGGATCTGTGACAAATGCAGTCACAGATCCAGCCATCCCTCAAATCATCCCAGCTCTGCAATCCCCAGTACACAGCAATCCCCCCAGTACCCAGCATTACCCCAGTACCCAGCATTACCCCAGTACCCAGCATTACCCCAGTACCCCACAATACCCCAGTACCCCACAATACCCCAGTACCCCACAATACCCCAGTACCCTGCATTACCCCAGTACCCTGCATTACCCCAGTACCCCACAATACCCCAGTACCCCACATTACCCCAGTACCCTGCATTACCCCAGTACCCCACAATACCCCAGTACCCCACAATACCCCAATACGCTGCAATACCCCAGTACCCCCAATACTCTGCAATACCCCAGTACCCCAATACTCTGCAATACCCCAGTACCCCAATACCCCAATACTCTGCAGTACCCCAATCCTCTGCAGTACCCCAATACTCTGCTGTACCCCAGTACCCCAATACTCTGCAGTACCCCAGTACCCCAATACTCTGCAATACCCCAGTACCCCAATACTCTGCAATACCCCAGTACCCCAATACTCTGCAATACCCCAGTACCCCAATACTCTGAAGTACTCCAGTACCCCAATACTCTGAAGTACTCCAGTACCCCAATACTCTGCAGTACTCCAGTACCCCAATACTCTGCAGTACTCCAGTACCCCAATACTCTGCAGTACTCCAGTACCCCAATACCTCAGTACCCCAATACCTCAGTACCCCAATACCGCAATACCCTGTGCGATACCCTGAAATGCCCAAATACTCTGAAATACCCAAATACTCTGAAATACCCAAATACTATCGCCTATGGGGATTTTTAGGTAGCGAAGTTTGGCGCCATTCCATGAGTGTGCGCAATTTTGAAGAGTGACATGTTGGGTATCTATTTACTCGGCGTAACGTCATCTTTCACATTATGAAAAAAAATTGGGCTAACTTTACTGTTTTTTTTAGCACAAAACTGTTTTTTTTAAAAAACACGCGTTCAAAAAATTTCTACGAAAATACCGTGCGAGATAAAAAGTTGCAACGGCCGCCATTGTATTCTCTAGGGTCTTTGCTAAAAAAAGCATATATAATGTTTTGGGGTTCTATGTAATTTTCTAGCAAATAAATGATGATTTTTCCATGTAGGAGAGAAATGTCAGAATTGGCCTGGGTGTTCCAGAACGCCTGATGGCGTTCCCTGCATGTTGGGCCTCTGTGTGTGGCCACGCTGTGTAAAAGTCCCACACATGGGGTATCGCCATACTCGGGAGGAATAGCAGAATGTGTTTTGGGGTGTAATTTGTGGTATGCATATGCTGTGTGTGAGAAATAACCTGCTAATATGACAGAAACAAGTTTTTTTTTTTTTTTTTTTTTACAGAATTTTCAGTCGTTTTTCTTTTATAGCGCAAAAAAATAAAAAAACCCAGAGGTGATCAAATACCACCAAAATAAAGCTCTATTTGTGTGAAAAAAAGGACACAAATTTCAAATGGGTAATTGTCATTCAAATTGTGAGAGCACCGAAAGCTGAAAATTGGTCTGGTTAGGAAGGTTGTTTAAGTGCCCAGTGGTCAAGTGGATATACTGCATATCACATGGGGGGGGGGGGGGATGGAAGCATGCTATGGTAAAGAGGTAGTAAATGTGTACAAACATACTCTGTGCAAGGTAAAGACATACTGTGCTAGTATACATTGCATGCTACCACTGTATGAAATAATTACCATAAATCAAAGCCCTCCTCTTGAATGGCAGAGCCACGATGACGTCACTCATGCGCATGCTCATGGAAGTCACGGCCTGGGCATAGACCTTCAGAGCGCATGCACTGGTGACGTCACCGGCTGCCAACCTGGCAAGTGTCTCCTAAACGGTTCACATTTAGGAGATATTCATTTAACCTACAAGTATGTTTTACCATAAGCTTACCTTTAGGCAAAATCTAAATTTAGGGTTTACTACCACTTTAAAATCAAATACTCTGCAGGATTTAAATACAAAAACCGTATTAGCAGAATAATACTTGTATAACACATTTCTCCATACAGTGAAATTAATTAGAAGAAAATAAGAGACATAAAAAGAGACCTAAAAAGCAATATGACTATATATATTCAAATAGTTTTTTAGGTCTCTTTTTATGTCTCTTATTTTCTTCAAATTAATTTCACTGTATGGAGAAATGTGTTTTACAAGTATTATTCTGCTAATACGGTTTTTGTATTTTTTGTAAGTAAGTGATCCAAATGTAATAGAAGTGCTAATAAATGTTCCCTCACTATGAAATGAATTGATGACCAAGACTAAGGCAATTCACAGTTGGGAACCATTGAGAGAATGGGATAAGTGCATAAAATATATAGTGGCCAAACCTCTTTTTATATATGTACTGCTGCTTTCATTGGCAGGACATTTCTCTTATTAAAGTGATTGTAAAGTCTTGTTTTTTTTTAGTTAAAAATAACAAACATTTTATACTTATCCGCTCTGTGAAGTGGTTTTGGACAGGGCATCCCAGATCCTCCTCTTCGGTGCTCCTGGCCCCTCCCTCCTGTTGAGTTCCCCCACAGCAAACATCTTGCTATGGGGGCACCCGAGCCAAGCCACAGCTCCCTGTGTCCATTCAAACATGGAGCATGTCCCTGTCTCGCCCCCTTTTTCACCTCATTGACAACAGCGGGAGCTAATGGTGCCACGCTGCTGTCTCAACCAATGAGGAGGGTAGTCCCTGGCAGCTGAGACACTCCAGCAACATCGTTATTTGGATTACAACTGGTAATCCAAATAAGGGGCAAGTCACCCAGCATTACTGGGGGTACAAAGCTTGATGGGAGAAGTGAAGGCTTTAAATCTTAATGCGTATAATGCATTAAGATAAAAATCTTCTGCCTTTACAACCACTTTAAGTGTATTTTTGATTTTGTTGCAAGGTATACTGATTACTACAAGGAAGTTGAGATTATTTTCATAGCTGTGTTGTAATGGTTTTGTCATTCATAGCTGTAGAAATATTCTTTCTTTCTCTACAGCAATCAGGTTTTGCTCAGATGGACACATAATGATTGTGTGAACACTTTATGAAGATAAATTGTTTTCTAACAGAATATTGAACTTTAGGTTGTCTCAATAAGTGATGCCGGGATCAATAAATATTGACATTTAAGTCCACATACGTGATGCTCTTTGCCTCTCCAGGGGAATGTGTGGAAAGTGGAAGCGGTGAGGTCTCCTGCATTTCGACAATGTTACAGATAATAATTTACTACTGGAAATCCTCACTAATCACAGAGTCCTGCTTTGAGAATTTTCTGTACTGCCTCCAAGTGTTATTGTCAGTCAATTTTCCCTTTTAGCAGTTATTTGGTTGCATAATATCCTGATGTTACCTACCGATCTCAACACATATGTGGTGCAGTTCTCAAAGAGATTAGGCAGTTTTAGATATATATTTACTCCTGTTGTCAAATGTGCTCCGAGTACAGATGACATAGGAAGCTGAACATTAGGTGGAAGATACAGCCATGCCATGACTACACCTGCAAATATTGTTCATAAGTTCACTTATGTGGGCCTACTGAAAAATCAGTTCAAGGTCTGTAAAAGGTTTGGCCATACAGACCAATTTAGTCTGTAAAAGGTTTGGCCATATGGACATAGGATTTAATGCAAAGATCAGGCTGTCTCAACCCAAATTTAATCCAGCAGCACATTTTACCTTTTTCATCATATTTAGAATGTAGTACATTGTGTGCTTTTTCACCTGTCAGATATTTTAACTCTTATGGTTATATAAACTTTTTAAAGAACTGTAGCTCACAGTGTGGGCAGCAGCCACTTGATGTGACCTCACTTTATAGCTAACCTCCAGACAAATGCCAAATACACAGACGAAACACATATATGGGAGCTGAATTACCTAGCAAAGGCAGGGCAGGAGACCTGATTTTTCTCCACTGTAGTTAGGTAACATATTTTTTCTCCTTCCCACCTGTGACTAGACTGTAAAAGTAGAAAAAGCAGACTGCAGAGCTCATCTCTTTGCTCCCTTTTTTTTTATCAAGATGTCTTTCTGCTGCTCATCCCTCTCCCAGCCTGAGCTTTGCAGGACACTTACCCTTCCTACTACTTACCTAGGCAGGAATTTTGTTTTTGCAGTGTCCAATTTCATGGATAGAATTTTGGTCCTCTTAGGCCGCGTACACACGATCGAACATGTCCGCTGAAACTCGTCCGTTTTCCAGCGGACCAAAGTTTTAAAACATGCTTTAAAAAATGTCCGTCGGACAGGTTCGATGGTTAGTACACAAAATCATCGGACCAAAAACCCGCGCATGCTCAGAATCAAGTCGGCGCATGCTTGGAAGCATTGAACTTCGTTTTTTCATCACGTCGTTGTGTTCTACGTCACCGCGTTCTGGTCTGATCGGATTTTGGTCCGATGGTGTGTACGCACATCAGACCATCGGACAAGTTCAGAGTTGTCTGATGAAAACGGTCCGTCGGACAAGTCTCATCAGACATGTCTGATCGTGTGTACAGGGCCTCAGAAGATGCAGATAACAGGGGATGTAAGCAAGCCCCTCCAGTCTCCCCTCTTTGGTAATTTTCTGACTTTACCCATGTCAGAAGACGTTGCCCTTTTCCCAATCAGAGTGGTGGGCCTTTCTGGTTCCAATACATTTCAGATGCCTGGCTCCAGAGCGTCATTTCTAGGGTCTACAAACTTGAGTTTCAGACTCTACCCCCTCCATGTCTTAGGATCTCAAATTTTCCACTATACCCAAAGATCTCCTTATTGCTGTTCAGCAGCTCTTTTCTTGAGGGGTTGTTGCCCCAGTCCAGACAAAAGAATGCTTTCAAGATTTCCAAGTCAAATGGGGTAGTCTGGCCATTCTAGATCTGATTCTTGAACACAAATTCTGCATGGAGTCAGTCATGCTAAAGATGCTTACTTGCATCTTCAAATCTTTCTGCTCATTAAAGCAGTATTAAACCCAAACCAAAAAAATGCTATATATTGCAGCTTACCAATCATTAGATGTGCTGGCTGCAATTTTTTTTTTTTTTAGGCTATTTTCCACATAGTAGCCTGGCCAGTTCCTATTCCCCATTCCTGTATTAGAGTTCTTATACTCTGGATAAAGGAGCAAATAAACACCTTTGAACAGCAGCATTGTTAGTCTGGGGGGAAAGACAGTGTTAGAAGGACTAGCAAATTTAGATATACTAAACAAATTGAAGCCAAACTCCAGCTAACACTTTTTGAGCAGTTACAGAAACAGATTTGTTCCTTTTGGGATGAAGGTTTTACATAAATAATAGCTGACCGTTGTAAGCACCCCTGTCAGTGGTAAATGGTTTGTCTCAACCCTATAATGGCTATATCTGCAGGACAGCTTGTTCTGTTGAAAAATAACAGACTTACTGGCAGGATCACCCATTGAAAATAAAATGAAGAAAGCATAAAAAAGAAAACCAATGCAGCCATCACATTTAAGGATTGGTAAGCTGCAATATAATGTTTTCTTTTGGGTTTAATTTTTTTTAACGATATCTGCTTTTCAGTTTGGCCTGTGTTTTCAAGGAGCTGTTGAAGCCCACTTCCTGAGGTAAAGGGGATTATCGAATTTGGTCATCCCCACCTTCTTTAAGGCTCAAAAGTCGACTTCTCAAGAATGCCTACCATGACACAGAGAAAGTTTATTTTGTGTGGTGCAAGGCTAGGAAGTTCCATCCTAGGAAGTACATCCTGCTATTGTCTAGATCACCATCTAGCTTTGGGTGCCATCAAGGCAGACTAGTTAAGGCTTTTGTACAGGGCGTCACCCACATCTCTCTTCCTGTACTCTCCTCGGTTACTCCATGGAAACTTACTCTGATTCGGCAGATAATGTTGGGGTGCCATTATTTTCCTATTACTGCAGTAAATCAGGCAGTGCAAGACTAGTTTAATTTTTAATGGTTTTTTTGTATTGCCCATTGTTTTACGTGGTAAACATTACTATTGCTTGTCTATTGTCTTAGAAATAGCATCAGGGAATGATATTTTCAGTCCAGTTATGGAGGAGACAGACATCTATTAAAGAGCATACGAGTCATACATAGAGCTAATAATTCACCCAACGTGTCACTGGCAGATGATGCCCTGGCACAGCAGAAGGAGCGAACAAAAAAGCCTTCTCTGAAAAACAAGCTTTTCACAAATCCAGAAACTAATTTGAAAGTGATAAAAATTAATTTGCACACTTTAATTGGAAGCAGCCTTTGCCTTGAGAGCTGAGAGAAGGAGCAGGCATCGCATGCTACAAGGCTGATTGAATTTTTTGTCAGGTAGGTATATCAGACTCGCCTGCTTATCCTCCAAAACCTTTCTGTGCAATACATTATGTTCAGCCTCTGACTGGTGTTCTTTAAAAGGATCAATGCTATTCATGTTCCGTCCCCAGTGTCTGAAATTTCATTGATCCTGGGACTTCACCTGACATTTCTCATTACTTTCCTTCCAACAGGATACTCGCCAAAGGTGTGGGTCTCAGCTTCTAAGTGTGAATTACTGCCTTGTCTAAAGGGACTGTCTGCGTTAGGAGTTGCTGTATCTTCCTGCATATTGCAAATATATATACTAGCAAATGTTATGCTTTGTGGTCCTTATTTGTCAGATGGTCCTTCATAAAGAACTATCTGTATTATCTCACCTCAGTACAAACAAATGGCCAGTGCCCCCATCTATAACTGGCCTTCACGTCAAAGAGCTAATGGAAGGGCACTGCATGTCAAACAAAACCAAAGAAAATTCCCAGCTCAACTTATCAACGAGCCTACAACCAACCAAATTATTGTGTCCAACAGCGTTAAAAACGGGTTTAGTTTGGACACATTTGCAAATACATACATGCATACGCTGCAGATCCACTTGTCGGTACCCCCGTATTATCTGCAGTCCTAATTCTATACATTTTTGAGAGCCTTCATAGTAGAAGCATATGCATGATGGTGAACAGATAGAGGGGGCAGGTAAGTCTACAGCTTACGCATGTATTTGCATTAAAAACAGGTGCTTAGTTTGCACACATTTGCAAATGCATGCGTAACCTGCAGACTTGCTTCCGAAAAACATTTCCTAATGAAAGACACTTTAATGGGAAATGCCTTTATACAGTTATACTGTCTACACATTCATCTCAGTCATTTTCTTAACATCATCACAGATTGTTTTCTAAGTATGATGTAACAGTATTTTTGTTATATTATTATAAACCTCATATAAGCATATTTTAAACTTTTGTATTTGTATTTTAGAATTGTCTTCACTATTGTGTAGTAAATTACAATATACTATTGTACAGTCCCCATCTGAACCTCTGGATATTTGAAAGCCACACTTTTGCTGAATTGGTTAAGCTAGAAGCAATGAGGTTTCAATTCCCTGTAGATTCCCTTCACCTGAAGCCCTTTTTGTTTCTTAGCCTTTAGCCTTGTGCTACATCTATCATTTAGGATGTGACAGTATGCGTTGCTGAATTTTGAATGATTGTTGCAGTGCTTGGCATCTGTCCCTTGGAAGGATGAAACGTTTTTGTCCTTTATGCTTCAGCCATTGTCTTATCTCTGGGATTGTGTTTACAGCGGCCTTTTTGATCTTGGATATTAATTCTGTACTGTAAATGCAAGCAATGGAACATGCATGTAATTTCACACAGAAATATGGGGGTATGGTGGAGGTGGGGTTATAGAACAAGCACAGACTGAAACAGTAATGCATTGCATATCTTTTTCCAAAATATGTGTGCTATTTATAAAGCACAAAGATGAGCACATTTTGTAGGGTATACATGTTTAGTGTCACAAGTCGGCACAACTTGAGTGCTAAAGATTGATGTTTCTAAAGCAATGTATGCATTTCAAATAGAATATCTGCTTTTTGGTTCTGTATACATAGTAGATTGTGTGTTTTTTTGCCATATATTTATAATTTACAGTTTGTGATTTAAAGTGGTTCTAAAGGTTCAAGGTTTTTATCTTAATGCATTCTATGCATTAACATGATTGTAAAGGTTAGTTTTTTTTTTCAATTAACAAACATGTTATACTTACCTGCTATGTGTGTGGGTTTTGCACAGCGCAGCCCTGATCCTCCTTTTCTGGGCTGCTCTGGCGGCACTCCTGGCCCCTCCTCTTTTCACTGGGTACCCCCAAGAGGCTTGCTATTGGGTGCATTTGGCTGGGGGAAAGAGCCATAACCACTGGCGGGGTACCCAAAATTAAGAGGATCAGGGCTGGTCTGTGCAAAACCATTGCACAGAGCAGGTAAGCATAACATTCTTTTTTTTTTTTCCTTTTGTTTTTAATTCTTTCCTTTTAGAATCACTTTAAGATTGCCTAACAAAACTGTGTATTACATATATTTGTTCTTCAGAGCAAAGTGTGATTTTATAACTAATATTTTATGGTTCTATTACAAAAAAAAATGTATCCTATTGTATGTATTCAGACTCTTTTTATGGTCTTAAATGTTTTTTACCTCCAATATTTCAGGTGATTACCCAGCTCCCAGGGCTGTCCTGACTGGTCATGACCATGAAGTTGTCTGTGTATCAGTATGCGCTGAACTGGGTCTCGTCATCAGTGGAGCTAAAGGTTTGTTCATAGTGTATCATTTTCATTGAGCATTATACTGACAAAAGTTGTTAATAAAAAAATTGGATCCATGTTAACTGTAAAAGCCGCGTACACACGATCGGTCAAACCGATGAGAACGGTCTGAAGGACAGTTGTCTTAGGTTAACCGATGAAGCTGTCTGATGGTCTGATGTGCCCACACACCATCGGTTAAAAAAACGTTTGTATCAGAACGCGGTGACGTAAAACACGACGACGTGCTGAAAAAAATGAAGTTCAATGCTTCCAAGCATGCATCGACTTGATTCTGAGCATGCGTGGGTTTTTAACCAATGGTTTTGCATACTGACGATCGGTTTTGACCTATTGGTTATCAATCCATTGGTTAAATTTTAAAGCAAGTTTGCTTTTATTTAACCGATGGTTAAATAACCTATGGGCCCCACACACGATCTGTTTTGACCGATGAAAACGGTCCTTCAGACCATTGTCCTCTGGTTAACCTATCGTGTGTACGCGGCTTAAGAGGTTGTAGACAGACTACATGGCTTCCAGCAAAGTTTGAATGTCACTCATCTGAGTACAATGCATTAGGACCCTGTGCAAACCTTTTGGGACATCATACACAATTAAGTGTTTTTACTAAGGTTGTGAACTTCCCTGCTTTACAATTTAAATTTATCAGTTTTTGAAAACACTGGTGCTGACATTGAGGATGAGTAAGTCTCTCAGCCTCCACCAGATTACCGTATATACTCGAATATAAGCCGGGTTTTTCAGCACATTTTTATGTGTAAAAAGTTTGTTGTTTAGGAGACCTACGGCCGGGGAGCACCGATTTTTCAAATCCGGGCACCCCTTCCATAGATTACCATGTTAAATGGTAACTTCTCCGGTAAATTTGGGAACCCGGTACTGGCCGGTCGTAGGTCTCCTGGACCTGGAACTTAGCACACATGTAGCCCAATTTCTCCTCTATAAGTGTGCAAAGTTTGTTGTCTGGCAGACCTACGGCTGGGGAGCACCAATTTTTCAAAGCCGGGCACCCCTTCCATAGACTCCCATGTTGAATGTCAGTCTAGGCATGGACACAGTGAGGAATGGGCACAGCTAGTCATGCACATGGACACAGCGAGGCACAGTGAGGCATGCAGATGGACACCCTAGGCTTATACTCAAGTTAATAAGTTTTCCCATTTTTTTTGTGGTAAAATTAGGTGCATCGGCTTATATTCAGGTCGGCTTATACTCGAGTATATACAGTATATATATTTTTTTTTTCTCTGCTGTCATTCAACTTCCTCTTAGAGGGTGGCAATGTTCTTACTTCATGGTCCCACTGTAGAAATGTAGCCACCCCCTTTTAATCGCTTCCTAGATGGACTAGTGCCAGATGGCAAGGATAACTTGTCACACATTTGTGGCAGTGTTGAATTGTAAGTCTGTTAACTTGCTGCACATTTTCACAGGCATGTTGTACACTTGCAGAGCACTTGAAGCACAAGTTCTAGTTGACACTTTTCCAATTTTGTAGCAAATTTGCGTGGCAAGTCTCTAGCACGGTGTTTTTCAACTCCAGTCCTCAAGGCACACCAACAGGTCAAGTTTTCAGGATTTCCCTAAGATGAAATGGCTGTGGTGATTACTAAGGCAGTGAAACTGATCAAATCACCTGTGCAAAATAATTTAAAAGCCTGAAAACATGACCTGTTGGTGTGCCTTGAGGTCTGGAGTTGAAAAACACTGCTCTAGCAAGAGCAAAGTTGCAGTGGTGAGTCTACAGCAAGAGCTCTGCATGTCACAGTGACCCCTTGTGGTCGGATGACTATTGCACATCATAACTGAACCTGAACTTGCAGAATGTTTGCAAAGAAAGTTGATCAGGAGTCATGTAATTCGGACTTACTGCAATTGTGCAACAAACTTGTGAAGCCTGGCAAGTCAAACATGCAGCACAATGGCTTAATATCTGGGTGACTATGGATTATAAGATGTGTAGTGAGCACAGAGCAATGCACACTACCACAACTATTGTGCACAGCTTCTTCCAAACAAACAGAAGTGGGTGGAAAATTGAGAAATTCAGTAGCTCACGGAGGATGTTACAAGATAGTAAAAAAACACAGTATAATTTTTTATTACAGGGCCATTAAGTTGTGGATGTGTATGGATTATTTTTGAAGAATAAGGATGTCATTTACTGTCACTTTAAGTTTGACATTTATGAATTCCACTAAAAGCTGAATTAAAAAACAAACAACCATGTTTAATTTCCCCACCTTCCTTCTTTACAGTGATATGTTTACCATTAGATGACAGATGCTATTTCAGAGAAATGTTAAAATATTGCCAAAGGACCTTCCTGTGGGACCCAGTAATCTTTAATGTGTATGTGTTGCTTTACATACAGATTAGAAGGGTCTTCCTACTTGTCTGAATTAATTAGAATTCCAAGCTAATGCTACTCCTAAAATTGCTTCCCCCCCCCCCCCCCAAGACCTATGCTGACTATGCTTTCTAATGTTAGAAATATGTGTATACTTGCCTATTTCCAGGCCTCACTGGTCCAGTCATGGCATCCGACTCCACTGTGTCAGCGGTGGCTGTAGGGGAGAGGAGGGAACTCCAAAACCGGATGGGTCGTATTAAGCCTATCGGTGACGTCACTGATTACAGGAATTCCAGCCATTGTTGAGCACACTCTCCACTCCCCTTCAGCTGCCACTGGCTGGCACAGGGGATTGTGTGACTGGACCAGAGCAGGCTCAAAAGTTTATACATCTTTTTTTACATTAATCGGCATAGGTGTTGGAAGGGGTGATGGAGTACTTTAAGACTAATTGGGTGTCTCGTGGTCCCGGAGTTTCGGACCGACGGCTGGGTACTAGTACAGGACGTACCTGTATGTGGATGTGCCATTCTGCCGACGTATATGTGCAGGAGGCGGTCCTTAAGAGGTTAAAGTGGATCTTCATTGCATCGGAGCACCACAAACCAAAAATGCTATTTAATTAATTTGTTAATATTCAAAGCAAACTCCCCCATCCATGCATGTCACGTTGCTTTATTTTGGTGAGAAATCGCCTTGAAATACACCCTCTAGCATTTCTGGCTGTGGCCATCTTTAGTAAGGGCAAATGATTAATGTAGCATTTCCCAAGTATGCATGCAGAAGAGTGCGCTTAGCTTAGAAAATCCTCCTCCTCTCCTCCTGAAGGCTCCTGGGATGCATGACATTATTTGCCTAGACAGGAGACCAGGAAGTAACTGAAGAAATGTAAAAAAAAATAGTTTAAAACAAGTAAATATGATATAATTTTCTTTTCTTTTTACTAATGCTAGCAGCATAGGTATTAAAAAGAATCAATTCTGATTGGGAGAGTGAAGTTCCACTTTAAACTATAAATACAAAAATAATGCATTGTAGAAACTGTAGCTGTCCTATAGAATTTTAGTCTTTTAATGTGATAGTAGTCCTCAGTGACCAATAGGGAGGCTCAAGAGAGGGGAGATTAAAAACTACTGACAGGTTGTTTTTTTCCCTTATCTGTGTCTCCTTAGGGGATTCCTTTCACTCATTGTCCTGTGGAATCAACAGGGTATGAGAAGATGTCTTTCTATTGTATGGGATATACACTCTTAGACAGATGTCATAAGAAAAAGTCTCTACAATGGAATATTTATACCCTCTATTCCTGTTCTTGTGGCAACTTAACATTTTGGATTTAACCTCACATTCAGTCCCAGTGACATTGGTGATCAGGACAATTAGAGTAAAAATTACAGTGGTCCCAACCACTCGCAACTCTGTCCTTTGCCTTTAGTTATAATTTAAGTAGAAGTCCATGCAAAAACGAAAATCCCTGCATCTATAGACACCACCGATCTAACACTAACCTATCTATCCATGTAAAGAAAAAAATTGTATACATACTTTTTTTGGAGCCGCTCTGACCCGATCTGCCCGGATCCCATGCTGAGCTGTCAGTCTCAGCTTCTCTGTGTAGGTGGGTGCTGAGGACATGGACGACAACGGAAGCCCTATACCAGTGATGGCAAACCTTGGCACCCCAGATGTTTTGGAACTACATTTCCCATGATGCTCAACTACACAGCAGAGTGCATGAGCATCATGGGAAATGTAGTTCCAAAACATCTGGGGTGCCAAGGTTCGCCATCACTGCCCTATACGAAGTCTATGGGTGACACCACTTCCCATTCATTTCAGCTGTTGTCGGCTATGTCCTCTGCAGAGCTTCCGCCGCTGGAGATTGGGTCGGATTGGGCTCAAAAAAGGCATGTATACAATTTTTTTCTTTACAGGGATAGATTTTAGTTTTTGTATGGACTTCCACTTTTATTCCAGGAAAATTTAAGTTTTTTTTTTTTAATTGGAAGGTTTTTGATGCAGAGAACGCATTAAGGTAAAAAACCTTCTGTGCATAGGATTCCCCCCCCCCCCAGTCCCCCTAAATATTTTTCTGAGCCCGATCTGGAACCAGCACTGTGTCGGAGAGCAGGCTGCTTTTTCTCCCTCCTCACTGGACATGGAGGCAGCAGTTGCAACCATTGGTTCCTACTGCTGTCTATCACTGCCTATGAGGAACACACAGAGCGCGCCTCTAGATCGAGCCTGCATGAGTGACCCCATAACAAGTGGCTTGCTATGAAGGCACTTAGCAAGGGAGAGGGGCCAGGAATGCCAGTATGGAACCCCAAAAAAAGGAGGATCAGGGCTGCTTTGTGCAAAACCATTGCGCAGAGCGTGCAAGTATGACATGTTTGTTATTTAAAAGATCCCAGGATCTGATGATTGTTTTGACATTGATTTTTCTGTGTGTGCATTTTTCCTTATTACTTGCACACTTTAAATAGCCAAGGCTTTGTGATAGGTTTGCTAAAATAATATCTAATATTCACAAGAACTCTTACTATATCTGAAAGTTTAACGTTGGCTCGCCTTCCCACATATTCCCATTAACAGACTTCACATCAGCGTTTTGTGATTGGTGCTCCTTTTTAATCTTATAGCCCAAGTGGTGGAAACAGATTTTGATGAATGTTCCACCCTCCTTATAAGTTGTTCAATATTTTAAATAGTCTGTGGATTTACATGAATTTTCCCAGATGATTAGCTTACAAGCTATTTTGTCCCTGTCTGAACACTCTAAGATCCTTTGATTGGATTTTCTCTTGAGAAGGCTTTGGTATATTTGGTTTCATTTAGCGTGTTTTTTCTAAATAAGAGGACAGATGTCAGAAGAGCTTCTGAAAATCTCTCTTGCACTTTATACCTCAGCTGCCTGTGGCTTTGATCAGGATCCACCTCCCGTATAGAGGGACACGCCTGTTAGTGTCTACCTTACTATTTAACCTCAGTAGATATGTTAAAAGCCACTCATTCTAATTGAGTGGGTTTCCTTTTTAATGTGATAGTCAGTCTATTATTTATTCAGTTTCTCTGGTTATCCGACATGAGTAAATCCCATTTTGGACACAAATCTATCTGAAACTTTAGCTTCATCAGCTGTTACTTTTTTTGTTAACTCTTTGGCTGTCTTTCTAGTTTTGTATAATCTTGCTCCTTTCGTGTGTAATTTAAAAAATGTGTATTTTATATAATACATACATCTAGAAATAAGTCGGTTAAAACAAGTACAAAAAGGGGTCCCCAGCACAATTTTAAGCATCTGTTCAAAATAGGTTAAAAACAGAGATTTTAGTTGCATACATTTGCAAACACATGGAAGCCACATTGCCAAGATGCCCCTGATAAGTGTGTTCCCTAACACTTTGATTTTCTTTTTTTTAAGTGCAAATGTCCAAATTAGGCCAAATTAGCCATTTTCCCTCCCCAGTGGCATGTGACTTGTTAATGTTACAAGGTCTCAGGTGTGAATGGGGAGCAGGTGTGTTAAATTTGGTGTTATTGCTCTCACTCTCTCATACTGGTCACTGGAAGTTCAACATGGTACTTCATGGCAAAAAACTCTCCTGATGATCTTAAAAAAATGTACTGTTGCTCTACATAAATATAGCCTAGGCTAGAAAAGATTGGCAATACCCTGAAACTGAGCTGCGGCATGGTGGCCAAGACCATACAGCGGTTTAACAGGACAGGTTCCACTCAGAACAGGCCTCACCATAGTTGACCAAAGAAGTTAAGTGCACATGCTCGGTGGCACATCCAAAGGATTGCATTGCTGCTGAGGCTGAAGGGGATGGGGGGGTTAGCCTGTCAGTGCCCAGAAACAGTTTGCTGAAGACAAGCAGACTAAGGACATGAATTACTGTAACCATGTCCTGTAGTCTGATGAGACCAAGATAAACTTATTTGATTCAGATGATGTCAAGCGTATGTGGTAGCAAACAGGTGATGAGTACAAAAACAAGTGTGTCTTGCCTACATGGTGATTTGAGTGTCATGGTCTGGGGCTGCATGAGTGCTGCAGGGAATGGGGAGCTACAGTTCATTAAGTGAACTATGAATGCCAACATGTACTGTGATATAATGAAGCAGAGCATGACTACTGCCTGGCTAAAGGAGCTGAGGGTAAAAGTAATGGACTGGCTAAGCATGTCTCTAGACCTAAACATTATCGAGCATCTGTGTGGCATCCTCAAACGGAAGGTGGAGGAGCACAAGGTCATTAGTATCCACCAGCTCCGTGATGTCATCATGGAGGAGTGGAAGAGGACTCCAGTGGCAACCTGTGAATTTTCCGTTTTAGTTTTAGTCCTTTGACTAAAATGTCATTTTAAATGTAGTCGTATTTTAGTAATCTGAATTGTTTTAGTTTTATTTGTATTTTAGTAGACTCTTTAGTACATTTTATTAGACTAAAATCTCTTACATTATAGGCAATTACATTCAAATGGGTTTAGTTAAATTATAATGCATTTCTTTAGAATTTTCAAATGCATCAGAGACTCCTGGAGTAAAAAAATCTAAAAACATGTAGTTAGGATGGGGAATGGCACAGGGTAGAGAACTGGTCTTGAGAGGTTGTTATTTTACACAGTGCTTTAGCACTGCTATCTTGCTTGATCCAGAACTCCCAGACAGCAGGCAGACAGAGGGAGCCTGTGTCTTTCTGCCAATACAGCTTGTCAGGGGGCTGAGGTTTTAACAGACAGGCGTAGCTCAGAGGAAAGCAAAAATTCAGGGGGTTAAATGTCCCTCCCTCACATTTTCATTCATTGATGAAAATTGGCATTGATTTTTTTATCAAGTGACTAAATTCACATTTTATTTTCATTTAGTTATTGTCACTGAAAATATGAAGCTGTCTAAAATTATGGCACAATGTTTTTTGTTGATGAAATTAACACTGTATAAGCGACCCTTTATTAGAGGCAAGAAAGGTGTCACTGCATTCTTGGGGGAGCACAACTTGTATGTATGAGCATATCATTTTCCAAAGTCTGCTTTACCTGTTACAAGATCTTGGTGGGCCACAGGCAGCATCAGAAGAGATCCAGCAGATTAAAAGCTTAGTGATAGTGATAAGCTAAGGCTGGCCATACATGGTCGAATTTCACAAGAATTTTCTTTTGAAAATCAGAAAATTTGTGCGTTTGTGTAATCCGATTGATTTCGAAATTCGCCCAACCAACCCTTCAATTTCACCTCATCTTGCTACAGAAAATAATTTTCGTGTCTGGAAATTCTTTTTTTGCACATGCGCATTTTTTTTTAAATACAGTTTTTGCATGATTCTCCCATCATTGATTAGAAAATCATTTGTTTTTCAAAAAATTTCCAATGTCCAATTATTAAAATTCAATGGCTGCACAAAAATCGGCTGTTGCTGCAGCCCACTAATGGTGCGAAATACAAACGAAAATACTTAGATAAGATTTTTAAAAGTAAATTATTTCGAAATTCAACCCATGTATGGGCTGCCTAAGACTGCAAAGTACTGCCACAAAGGTAGCCATGGGGAGATCACCTGACTTATGAAAACTGACTATTCCTGTATAGTGAAGGAAGGAACATCTCGGGAAGTAATTATTCATGTAATAACAATCCAATCCTTCTGCTTTGACACTTATCCACTGTGGTTTTCCCCACCTCGCGGGTGCAGCACAGTGTACCTGCAGTTTTTGTGTGGGTTACGTGTACTTTGCCGTAGGCTTTTATTAGATCTGGCAGTTTTTGTGCATTTTTTAAAAGTGCACTAAACGTCCTGAATGCGTGCAGTACACCTGCATGCATGCAGGACTTTTGGTGTACTTTCAAAAAACGCAGCAAAACCGCCTGATCTAATGGAAGTCTATGGCAAAGCATGGGTAAAACCCAGAAGAAATACCCCTTGAAAGTTTCCATATTTTGTCATGTTACAACCAAAAACCTAAATGTATTTTATTGGGATTTTACATGATAAACCAACATGATGTGGCACATAATTGTGAAGTGGAAGGAAAATGCTAAATGATTTTCCATTTTTTTTACAAATAAATATCTGAAAAGGGTGACGTGCATTTATGATCAGCCCTCTTTACTCTGATACCCCTAACTAAAATCTAGTGGAACCAATTGCCTTCAGAAGTCACCTAATTGGTAAATAGAGTGCACCTGTGTGTAATTTAATCTTTGTATAAATACAGCTGTTCTGTGAAGCCCTCAGAGGTTGGTTAGATAACCTCAGTGAAAAAGCAGCATTATGAAGGCCACAAAACACACCAGGGATCAGGGATAAAGTTGTCGAGAAGTTTAAAGCAGAGTTAGGTTATAACAAATTATCCCAAGCTTTGAACATCTCCTGGAGCACTGTTCAATCCACCATCTGAAAATGGAAAGAGTATTGCATAACTGCAAACCTACCAAGACATGACCATCCACCTAAACTGATAGGTTGTAACCAGTGGTGTATTTAAATTTTGTGCTGCCCTAGGCCTGACTAAACTTGTGCAACCAAATAATAAGTGTAGCGCTAAATTAAGATTAAAGAAAGGCTAATACTTAATATAGTCCTTTTAACAAATAAAATGTCCAAAATGTGAAAAAAAGTTCATATTGTCGATCCAAAACTTTTCAATCACCCCAAGTAGTGACTCAATAAATAACAAGGTGAGTGTTAGAGGATCCGCCACCAGTGTAGTGAAACATAAGAGGCTTACCGGAAGACAAGGATCTGAGTAAGCATATACTCATCAGATCAAATAAGGCTTCAAACGATATCCGGAAATCGGGATATAGTTATAGATGTTATATATTCAAGATGAGACTCCTGGAATATCCTTATAGATGGTACGTTGAGTCCACAGAAACCATTGAATCGGTTATAGACGTGTAAACTCAAGTAAAGTGATTACCATGAATGGTAATGATTAAATTGCCAAAAAAAGAAAATAAAAAGTGCACATAGCGTGATTCTGTATAACAAAGTTCTCCAATTTTAATAAAAAATAATTGCACTTACATTTATGTAGGATACAACAAGCGCTTAGTATAATATAGCAGTGGGGTCAGTGGGGTCGACAATATGATTTTGGATCGACAATATGAACTTTTTTTCACATTTTGGACATTTTATTTGTTAAAAGGACTATATTAAGTATTAGCCTTTCTTTAATCTTAATTTTAGCGCTACACTTATTCTTTGTTTGTATGTTTTCAAAATTGATCTATTTTGTAGTGTTGGCTGCATTTGTGACATTTGAACAGCGCGGTGATATATATACCACGGTATATACCTTTTAAACTTGTGCAACCCCCTAATTTAAACATGATCCACCCCTTCCTTTTTAAGACCTGCCCTGAAGTTTTCCAGTGGGGACACTCGTTCTGAGGTCCTGGGAGGGGGGGGGGGATTCACTTAATCGGCAGAGATTTCCTCTCACTTACTAAATGAACGGATGGCAAAAAAATATAAAAAATAACAGGGGCTATAACCATCCCTCACTCTATTGGAAAATAAGTGTTGCCTATTTTAAACACAAATTTCTGCTAAATTTATGGAGGACTAAGAGGATATAACCATGTCAGTGGTGCAAGAGAAAACATATAGCGCAGTGATGAATGTATGTGGTCCAGGTATAGGGGAGCCAGATCGATTTGTCTTGCGGCCCAGTCCACCTCATAAGACTTGCGCTACACTAAAAGTGTAGCACAAGCCAGTGGGGACTTTTTTCATGCTGCCCCCCCTGCAAAGTACTGCCCTAGGCCTGGGCCAAGATACAGCATTGGTTGTAACACGACAACATTTAGAAAATGTCAAGGGGTATGAATACTTTTTCAAGGCACTGTAGGTAGGGATAGAGGGATGATTGCCATTCCTTTCCAATCCCTGCCAGAAATTACTGTCACTCACACTTTGAGGAGCCAGATAAGTAATGGCAGCTGTATTCTGTCCTCGGGAATACAAAAAACTGGCTATACATGGCTGAAATTCTGCAGGAATCAGCCAAGATTTGAACCATTTGGTGGATCTATTGAAAAATGATCAGCTAAAAAATGACTGTATCCTATCAGATGCTGTCACTGTTCAGGTATTCAGGCCACTGCGGGTGTCTGAATACAAAAGCAAGCACTGCAGATTCCTCATTCCATGCTGTTTTCTTTTGTTTTTTTTTAAATCAGGAAAAAGTTTATTGTGCCAATAAAAGAAAATACAAAGTCGGACATTGCAAGTCATAGCCAACCAATGGCAAAGGCATGCAATGCAATACACATGCAAATTCCACGCTGTTTAGCATGGATGGAGCAATCAATTGATTTTTTTCTTGTTCGGCCCAATTTTTCAAGTTAGAATGAACTTACACTTTAGGACATAATAGAATTTTCAGATATGTAAAAAGATGGCTAAAGCATTTAATGATCAATCCTCACTCTGTAATGACACTTGTAGGCCTTGTTATCAGTCATCAATTAAGAGCAATAAAAACATCTAGTAGTAGGTAACTAGCATTGCTTATTGATTGTTTACAGTTAAAACTAAGTAGCTTTATGTTAAAAAAAGGCCATCAGTGAGAAAGGCCATATAAAATCAGTTCAATATTGTGCTTTTCAGGAAAACAATGATTATGTGAGATGTACTCTTCACAATATTAGACCCCTCAGTGACTTTTTTTGAGCTGCCAAATTACTTTCATTTACGTGCAGCGAGGAGTGAATAATCCACAATTCAATGAAAGAACAAAAGGGGCGATCACCCAGAAACAGCGCATTTTCTTTACATCTGAGTTCTGACTTTCAGAGACAATGGAGGAGTGCCGCAGAGAATCTTGTAGTAAATATGTGTACGACTTCCTCCCTCACAGCCCAATGACCTTGTCTGAATGTCCTACAATTTGCTTTGAATAATTTAGCTCCTTTTTTGTGCCGTTTGTCAGTGGCTACTGTGTTTGCATTGACGCTTGCATCTTAACATATGTGCTAGCTTCAGCCACGTATTAAGTTCATCAAAACTTAGAGCATGGAAAGATGTAGTATTCAGATCCAGCAGATGCCTGCACCTAATTGATAATTGATTTTAGAAATATAGAGACAAAAAAATCTCCTTTTTTGATAAGAGATTAAATTAAATTGCTTAATTTTTATATAAAATTTGTGTGTTTTCTTACACTTAATTTTCCCTTTCTTGCTGCTTTCTTTTCTTGTCATAATAATATGGCAAATAGGTGCAGAAATGGCCTTGGGTATTTCTCAGAAAAACCTGTGTAGGCAGTTATTCTCGTCCAAGGAGCATTATTTGTTAACGAGATAAAAAATAAATCAGCTTCCTCTATATTTTAGTGAATGAGGAGGATGAGGAAGTGGCTAAAATAAAATGATGAATGGAAAAACGTAGTATTCTCAAGAGACTCGTAAGGCTTTTGAATATTATTAATTTGAATAATCTCTGATGGACTAGACATCCAATAAACGCTACACACTCTAGAAAAGAACCAAGGTTGCCTTCAACTTGCTTGAAGTTTTCATTATGCTCACTTTCCTTTTCCACATAATTTATACTAGAAACATTTACAATGTGGTAACATCTGTTGTAGCATGAAATACTGTATTTATCGCGGTATAATGCGCTCCCGCGTATACCGCGCACCCCTAAAGTGACCCCCAATCCTGTGGAAAAAAAGTTATTTTTGTACTTACAGTTTTGGTGTCTTGCGCGGCGTCCATGTCGGGTCCGGCGTCCTTCTGCGGCTTCGGGTGTGCTCTTCGGCGGGTCCTGCGTCCTTCTGCGGCTTCGGTTGTCCTTCTGCGGCTTCGGTTGTCCTTCTGCGGCAGGTCCGGTGTCCTCTTCGGCGGGTCCGGTGTCCTCTTCGGCGGGTCCGGTATCCTCTTCGGCGGGTCTGGCGTCCTTCTGCGGCGTCCTCACGTCCTCCCCGCTCGTTTCTCGCACCGAGTTTTGAATCGGGCAGGCTCGGCAACTGTCGTGCTCACGTCCTGTACGTCCAGGACGTGACCGCGGAAGAAGCCGAGACTGGCCGAATATACCCGAGTGTACGGCGCTCGGTATATGTCGGCGCAGTATTCAAAACTCGGCGCGGGAAAGCGGGTATCGGCGTATATCGCGCACCCACGATTTTGCCCTGATTTTCAGGGAAAAAAAGTGCGCGATATACGCCAATAAATATGTAAATTCAGCCTTATACTGTGGAAACCGGATTATGGTTATTGGTTTTAATCTGATTTTAATGGATTCATTTAATGGATTGTTGACTTTTGAAGTTTGTGAGTAATGGGACACCCCAAAAGTCCTGCTTTTTGTACATTTTTCTTGGTGGTATATATATTCAGTTTTAGCCACTGTTGTTCACTATGAGGATCATCCACATATAGGCGCTATTTATATATGCTTGGTATTTCAACACAGAGTTTAGATACACCATATATGCTTTACATACATACTTTGTCATTGATGCCATCCAGCCTAAGTAGAGTGTATTGACACAGGGCTAGAATAAAGTGATCGTAAACCCTCAACCCATTCAGTTTAAAATAGGAATGAGCAGGAACACCAGGGATTTAACATAAATGAAGCAATACAAAAAGTATAGGATACTTTTTCATACAAGCAGATGGAATATATTGGGTTTTACGTGTTGTTTAAGAGTTAGCTTAGATTGGATTGTGATGCCTGAAAGTGAACATGAAGAACCTGATTTAATAAACAGTTTGGGAATGTTCATACCATACATTTTGTGAAGATTCACTTATCCAGTTATGTAAAAAGAAAACCTCTGTTTACTTATTTCATCTGCAAATTATTGGATAATTGTGATGATTGCATTTATTGTGTGATCATTCTCAATTATTTTAGTAAACTGGCCTCAGATTATCTTGTTTACCTGAATTTGATGGGGCAATCAGACATTTGTACACAACTGTCTAATCACTGAATATGCTTTTTCATCCAGCTTCTATTTGAACATGGGGATTTTGATAATAAACCTGGCTGATTATTATGTGCGACAACTTGTTCTTCTCTAGCTCAAGTATGATGCAAAGCAATCCTTTAAATTTATTTATTTATTTATTTATTTTCAGAGGGTCCATGCTTGGTCCACACCATCACTGGAGATCTACTCAGAGCACTGGAGGGCCCGGAGAATTGCTTATACCCTCGTTTGATTTCTGTTTCCAGTGAAGGACATTGTATTATATATTATGAAAGAGGGCGGTTTTGCAACTTCAGCATTAATGGCAAGCTTCTGGGCCAGATGGAGATCACCGATTCAACCAGGGTAGGTGTCGATACCTGTTTTTTTCTGGGCTTATGCTTGTTTTCTGCTCCAGTTCCCCCCAACCAAGGGCACAAGTAAGGCACAAGTAAGGCTGGAGAATAGGTAATTGTATCAAGGGCACGGTTGTGGGGGGTAACATATTTTTTTTCTATTGCTCACACTTTTTGTATATAATAAACAACAATAATCCCTCAAAAAAAAAAGAGGATGTACACTAAAGGCTATAAGTTATACCACAAATGATGCAAATCGGATATAGAGACGATAAGAAGTACCATATCATGAGTTGGTCTCTTGAGGTTGGTCAAGGCTGACGTGGTAATAAAAAAAAAAAAACAGTGATTCTGCAGGCAGTCATCAAAACAGGAATATAGGAAACATTTCCAATGGCGACACTAACTTTAACCACTTAAGGACCGGACCAATATGCTGCTAAATGACCCAAGGGGTTTTTACAATTCGGCACTTCGTCGCTTTAACAGACAATTGCGCGACATGGCTCCCAAACAAAATTTGTGTCCTTTTCTTCCCACAAATTGCGCGTTCTTTTGGCGGTATTTGATCGCCTCTGCGATTTTTATTTTTTGCACTATATACAAAAATAGAGTGAAATTTTTGAAAAAAAACAATTTTTTAATTTTTGTTTTAAGAAAAATCAAACAAAATTTTAGTTAAAAATTTAGGCCAAAATTTATTCAGCCACATGTCTTTAGTAAAAAAAAATCGCAATAAAAAAAAAATAACTACCTAGCGGGAACAGCGACACTAATACAACGATCAGAAAAATGATCGCTTAGTGACACTGGCAATAGGGAGTGAAAGGGTTAACTAGGGCGGTGATCAAGGGGTTAAAACTTTATTAGGGGGGGTACGGGGGCTACCCTGGACCCAACACTAACTGCCTGTCACACTGACACCAAATGCAGTGATCAGTACATATATGATCACTGCATTCAGTGACACTGTGACAGGGGGGTGGGGGGTTTTGATCGCAAGGGGTTAATGTGCCTATGTGTACTGGTGTCAGTGTAGTGTTGTGCAGACTCACTGTGTGATGTGATCTCTCCTCAGCGGCGGTTGAAAACACTGCTGAGAGGAGAGATTTCATCACTTCCCCCTTCCTGTGTTTACACAGGCAGAGGAAGTGACACGCAGGGGGAGCGCGCGGATTGGCTGGGAGCGATCCAGAGGGGGCGGACAAAAACGAACAGCCGCCCCCTCATCCCGGATCGCTCGGACAGCCACGGGAACCGCCGCATGTACCGGGGGGGGGGTCCCGATCGGACCCCTGACCCACGTCTAGGCAGGGACATACAGGTACGTTGATGTGCCTGTCCGTGCCATTTTGCCGACGTATATGTACATGCGGCGGTCCTTAAGTGGTTAAAAGTATTTCCTGTTGTGCTTACAGGACAGGGAGTGAAGAAAAATCTTCCCAAAAAACACACAAACGACAAAATCCTGACAAGGGCTTAACCTTTTCCTGCTCTAACCAAAATAAAAAAGTTTAGGTTTTGGATGTAGTTTAACTTTTTCAGTGGAGCTTACCCTTCAACAGAACCTGAAGTCTGTGCTGGTCCCCAAGAGACTGTAATCCTGTTATAATTCTTGGCAGACTTGCTTATGGGTATGATTGCCATATGCTTTGCTGGAAATGGCAGTAAATATGGCTAGCAAAATGCACTTTCTTACAGACCTAATGCATAAAACGTGTCCTGAAAAAGTCCTGTCTGTTACCAATAGCAATCAACTAGTATCTTCCTTTTGATTTCTAATGAATATCTCAGGCCACACTGTGTTAAGCTGAAGAAAGCCCCAAAGTTATGAGCGATGGTGCACTGCTGTTCATACAGGTGACTGAAAAGGGATTGTACTGTTCAGATTCTCCAATTTTTTTTTTGAGTGTGCAAACTTTAAAGTCGACAGGAAGTCAGTGAGGCCTCGGATTAGCAGCAGGAGCTCCACACGGCGCACGTCTCCTAGAGTAGGAACGTGTGTGCTATAGCTCCAGGCAGGTGTAGGAGGTAGTCAGGCAGGCTAGGTTCTCCCAGCCTCTCCCTGCTAGCTTCAGCCCCAGCACTACTCGTCCACCAACCTGGCCTTTCTCCTCCATCACTGAGAACCACAGCGGATCAGCTCCCTGGCCCTCTGGCCTTCCTCAATCCCTTGCCTTGTTCCAGGTAGGAAATTGCAGACGGCCGTCCTTGTCAGGACAGCCGTGGCAAACATCTCATGCCCCCTCGGCTTTCCCCGGCCCCTATCCTCCTTCCCCTGTGCCCCCATACCACTATCGCCAATCGCGATTTTTTTTTAGCACACCCGCGCCAGCCTGCATTGAATCGCGGGGCCGCGATCTAGGAAAGACCGCGGCTTCACCCGCGGCCTACCACTGCGGCGCTCCCCACACCTTCGCTCCTATCCTCCACCCCCCATGCCCCTATAGCGCCAGCTGAGACACCCTCCTACTACCCTCCAGCCGCAATTCCGCCTTCCTAGGGCATTCTTTTTGGACACCCGCGCCGGCCTGCACTGATTTGCGGGGCCGCGATCTAGGAAAGACCGCGGCTTCACCCGGGGCCTACCGGCGTGGCGCCCCCCACTCCCTGTAATCCCCCCAAATCCTCCAGGAATCCCCCCTTCCCTAATAGGCCAGCCACTCTTTCCCTGGCTTACCTTTTGTGCCCCACTGTACCTCCATCCGTTCGAGCTGTCTGCTCCAGGCTGCATCCTGCTGCCTGATCAGGCAGCTCTCCTGCTATACTAAGCAATAAGCACACCCCTCACCCCCAGCCACTGCTCATATCAACACAACAGAAGCTTGATCCAGGGCTCATCCGATCGCCTTTCACAAGGGTCAGGAAGGAATTTTTTTACCCCACCGGAGCACATTGGCCCAGCACCGCTAGGGTTTTTTTTTGCCTTCCTCTGGACCAAGCCAGGAGAGAGGAATCAGCCAATTCCTCTCCCCATCGCCCCGGAAACTCCCACCCTCCCCCCCCTCCCGGTGCTTGGCGACCATGGCATATCAGCAATATTCTGCAGAATCCATTTGGAGTTTGAGGCAATCCGCCGCAATACTACCAGCCATCACCAAAAAAGCCCTAAAAATTGAGCGAATATGGAGAGTCGATCAACGACTGACCGTCAGGCATTATAGCCATTCACCCCAACCTAAGCACATATCTTGTGCTTTGATCAATACAAGATCGGCAGTAAAACACCGACTGGAAATCCGGGACCTCATTCTACAACACGATCTAGATTGCCTCTTTATTACAGAGAGCTGGCTTACAGCCGACTGTAACACCATTCTAGGAGAACTGGTGCCAGAAAACTACCGTATTATAACGGAAAACAGAATAGGGCAAAGAGGGGGAGGACTGGCGGTGATCCATAAGACGCACCTTGCGGTCACTAAACCAGCCCTTCAAAACCCTCTTCCATTCATGGAAACCCTTACTCTGCAATTGCAAACAAATTCCAAGGAGACCGTCCACATTCTTCTCTGCTATAGGCCTCCTGGCCCAAAATCGCAGCTGCTATCATCATTAACGGAGTTTGTCTCCACTTACACCCTCAACAGCAAACATGTTTTGCTGCTCGGGGACTTCAATCTCTGGGCCAACTCCGCACAAGACCCCGTTGCCGACGCCTGTATCGACCACCTGGAAGGATTAGGCCTTCAACAACTAGTATGTGGGCCCACACATGCTTCAGGTCATACGCTCGATCTTATTTTCAGACAAGATCTGGAAATAAAAATCTTGGAAAATGAACCATTGCCATGGACTGATCACCATGCAATTAAATTCATTATTTCCGAATTCCCCCCCTTAACAAAAACATCAAATCCAGTGACAACACACTGGACCAGATGTCAGAAGCTCCACTCGGAACTCTTCAAAGCCACGTTAGGGGATAAAATAAACACAATTCAGCCGCACCTAACAGCGGAAGAAACACTGGAGGCCATTAACACAGCACTATTGCAGTCAGCTGACTTGATAGCGCCGAAACGAAAGACCCAGATCAGGAAAAATAACTCCAGCTGGTTCAACAACCAGCTGGCGTTACTGAAGCAAGAGCGCAGAAGGGCAGAAGCAGCCTGGAAAAGAAACTCTTCAGATGAGAACCTCTTCATCTACAAAGCAATAACAAGAAAATACTACAAGCAAATCTTCGAAGCCAAGAAAAACTATTTTTCTGAGGCTATCAACGGTGCCCTAAATCGCCCCCGCGAACTCTTCAAGATGGTCACTCAGACCATGAATCCAGGATGTCTTGAAGCCCCCAACTTGGACACACAAGAATTTTACGATGAGTTATCGGATTGCTTCATTAACAAAATTGTGGCAATCCGGCAAAGCATTCAGCAAAACAATTTCTGTCCCAGCCCCCCCCGTAGTCATTTACACAGCACCGGCAGCAATTCACCACAGTTAGGTGAGTTCACGCTGGAACCCATCTCCATTCAGACCACAAAAAATATCATCGGCACTCTGCGCAACAGCACTGCGCCAAATGATATTATCCCCACCAAACTGCTGAAGGAATGCGCCGACATCCTGGCACCTCCTGTCACGCAGCTTATCAACCAATCCTTCAGGGAGGGCATAATGCCCTCCCAGCTGAAGGAGGGCTTTATTCAACCCATTTTGAAGAAAGCCACCCTGGATCCGAAGGATCCACTCAACTGGCGCCCCATAACAGGCCTAAATGTTCTCTCCAAGGTAATGGAGAAAGCAGTGGTACAGCAGCTGCAACAGCATCTAGATACCCACAACCTACTCGACCCATTTCAATCAGGATTCCGTCCCGGACACGGGACGGAAACTGCATTGCTTAAGATATGGGACGATGTTCTCGAGGCCGCAGACGAAGGAGAATCTTCTCTTCTGGTTCTGCTGGACCTAAGCGCAGCCTTTGATACAGTAGATCATAAGCTGTTATTGACTCGGCTGGCTAAAATAGCCAAAGTCGCAGAAAGCGATCTATCCTGGTTCTCCTCTTTTTTGGATAACCGATCGCAAATAGTGAAGCTAGGACCCTTCACTTCTGAACAACGCACATTATCGTGCGGGGTCCCTCAAGGATCTCCCCTGTCGCCAATGTTATTCAACATCTATGTGCGTCCTCTTTTCGAAATCATCAGCAGCCAAAAACTGCTATATCACTCATATGCAGACGACACGCAACTGTACTTCCGCATTTGCAATAAAAAGGATCACCACCTCAACCTAGAGACATGCCTCTCTTTGATAGAGGACTGGATGACAAAGAGTTATCTAAAACTCAACGGAGCGAAAACAGAACTTCTCCTGTTTCACGCCAAGCACAGGAACCAACCAGCAACAACGTGGTTCCCCCCGCCCATTCTGGGCAAAATCATCTCCCCTAGCGCCAAAGTCAAAAGTCTTGGGGTCATCTTTGACTCCGACATGACAATGAACGCACAAATAGGGTCAGTAGTCAGCGGATCTCACCATCTGCTGCGCCTACTACGCAGACTCATTCCTTTCATTCCCAAGAAAGACGTAGCGGTCATGGTGGGAGCAATTGTAAACTCCAGACTGGACTATGCAAATGCCCTTTACCTCGGACTCCCCAAGTACCAAATCGCTCGTCTTCAAGTCGTTCAAAATACGGCCGCCAGACTTGTGACTGGGAAAAAACCCTGGGAATCAATCTCGCCTTCATTGAGATCCCTTCACTGGCTACCAGTTAAAGACAGAATCACCTTTAAAGCTCTCTGTCTAACGCATAGATGTATCCATGGGAATGCTCCCCATTATCTATGCGAAAAATTAAAAATTCAGAATCCCAATCGTATTCTACGATCCACCAATCAAAATCGGCTTCAGATACCGAAAGCCAGATACAAGTCCAAAGGGGACAGAAGATTCGCTGTCCTAGGTCCCAGACTATGGAACGCCTTACCAGCCAGCATTCGGCTGGAGGAGAACTACTTGGTCTTCAGGAGAAAGATTAAGACTCATCTCTTTTGATCTCATAGGAGACAGGAACAACAAGCGCCCAGAGGCGATTTACTTCGCATGTGCTGCGCTATATAAGTTTTCATTCATTCATTCATTCAAAGTAATTTAGGAAACCGTGGGTTCCTACAGCACAATATGAATCTGTATTTTCATGGGAAAGTATGATAAAAAGAGAAGACCGCTCAATCTGCAATTCGATATGCTGCTGTGAACGTTAAGGAGATAAATGTCTAGTTGATGCAAACAGAATATCAGTATTGTGAAATAAGAATGGTTTTAAACATCAAATTGCCATACATGTATAATAAATAATAATGGCTCATAAACTTAGAAGGCGCTATTGCCCCAAGGTTTTACTTTATTGCCAGGGCTCAGTTCCTGGCTGGAGAACTTTGCCTAGCCAATAAATCATCATTTTTTTCTAGTGCTGTCTAAATTTTCTGCCATAATAATTAATCTCATTGAAACGGCTGTGAATGAATGTTATGTTCTTTTTTATCCAGGCAATCCTTCTGAGCAGTGATGGCCAGAACCTTGTGACTGGTGGAGATAATGGTGTTGTAGAAGTCTGGCAAGCTTGTGATTTCAAACAGCTCTATATTTACCCCGGATGTGATGCTGGAATACGAGCAATGGATCTGTCACATGATCAAAGGTTAGTATACAACTATGTTTAACTTTTGATATGCACATAGAGAAGTTAATTAAATTGTAAAAACGTGTTCCTAATCAGTTTGGCCTACAATTCATATTGCTAAATACATAACAATGAGTAGCCTGTATATTAGTCAGCAAGTCATTCAACAGCATGGTGCCTGGTATTGAGAACAAACTAAAAATGTATCAATCGTACATTTTTTAGACGTCAATTTCCATGTCACAACAAGAAGGGGGAGGAGAGCAGACATGTGTCCACTTTTCTCCTTCCCCTCCAGCACCTGCCATATCACTCCAGGGCCTGCAGAGAGGCAAGGGGAACCCGGAAAGAGCAGGGGGGTGCCGGCACTAGGAGTGTGTGTGTGAGCAATCGGGCGGCAGCACTGCTGCCCGAATGCTTTTGCCTGACAGGCAGCAGTATGCCTGTCTGTTTCCCACACAATCCCGGTAGCTGTAGCCAATGGATTGTGTGTGAAACCCCCCACTGTCGGGTCCATACGATGTACGGACCTGGCATCTTCCTATCAAGTGGCCCAAATATAGGTTTGTTACTTTAAGATTTTTATTACTTGCCTTCGAATTCCTTTGAGTATATGTCTAAGCTGCCAACTAATCTGCACACAGGCCCAAATATTGGGCGGCATTGGCCAATTCAGTAGAAACTGTCCGACATTCAGCCCGTGTGTACAGCAGCTGATCGAAGAGGCATGATTAGAAAAGGTCTGCCGATCGGTCAATGACTGAGACTGCTGACCAATTTCTTCTGGCCTACGCAGAGCAAGGGAGATTGTGTACCAAAATTGGCTTGTTAGTATAGCAACTATTCCTGTGCTCTTCCTGTGCATTTCAGTTATTTATATTCAGGTTGAAAGAAAAAAATACTAGCGTGTACCAGGCTTTAGAGGACTAGATAGACAGAAATATAAATCTTTGACAGGTAAACACAGCTCCATTGTATGTTATTTGGCCTTCTTTATGTAAGGCAATGAATGCAAAGAATAGTTCTTGATCTGTTTCATTTTTCTTTCCTTACAGGACATTGATCACTGGCATGGCTTCTGGTAGCATTGTTGCTTTTAACATAGATTTTAATCGGTGGCATTACGAACATCAGAACAGATACTGAGGTTGACTGAAGTGCTGAATGCCAAGTTTTCATGCTGAGAGCACAAGCGCTGCAGTTTCTCGGCGTTGCCACCTTCGGTGGAAAAGCAAGTCTGCGTAGAGCTCCTCCGTTGTACATTCCATTACACCCAGCAATAGCTGTACATTGTAGTCAGCAAAGCCACTTTTCATTGTGTTTCTTTTTCACAACTGAACACCAGCTGCTAAAGGCACGCTTGTACCATGCAAACTGACGATGAAATGGAGTCTCAGAATTATTAAAATTTTCATTCTTTCTAAGAAAAAAAAAAAACTGGTGGGACACACTGCGTAAACAAGACATTCTGGAGAAGACTATGTGTCCAAGCTGTGATGGTGTTTAGTCCACACGTCTTACATCCCATTTCCAGCCTCTTTTCAAGCTGTGAAAAAAATAAAAAATTAAAAAAAATATGTTTGATACTTTGTACATCAGATGCACATCTTTAACTTTAAAAAGGGATACTTTTGTAAAAGTAAAACCTTGTATAAAGAACAAACAAAAAAAAGTTTCTTAGTTTTATCGTGAAGCTAAACTGTGCTTGTACTTTAAACCTGGTGGAGCAGGTATATTCTGGAAAGATAAAAAAAAAAAAAGACGCGGCTTGCTTTAAAAGGTTGAATATGGGTCTATCCAATCCTTTTAACATTCACACCAATATATGCTTTGCACTTTTGTGTTTTATTTTTTTATTTTTTTTATTTCACGTCAAATCCCATAAACCTTCGTAACATAGGGATATGAAGCCATGGTTTGCCATAGATCTCTCACACTTGCTGTACCTATTTTATTTATGATCATTATAAAAGAGAGATAAGGCAACAATTACATATGCCCTGGTGTTCCCCCCCCCCCCCGAAAAGGGTATTTATATTTTATGGTGCCGAACTACTCCAGTTTTTGACCAGAAATTTAAACTTCTTCACAGCAAACAAGTAGCATAGGTCAGGGAAGACAGAAGGTGATTTGTTTTTGTTTTGTTTTGTTTTTTTTAATTGAATTGCTTAGGCTGTAGTTAACAAACAAAAAAAAATGGTGCCGGTCTACCAAGATGCAGTGATGGCATCACCAAAAAGCCAAATTCTTAGCCTAAGAAACTGATGATGCTGTGTGTTTTATCTACTAAACTGATGGCTGTCAGGATTTCCTGCACAGTGTACTGTTAAAATGACACATCCAGGGGTCAATCCACTTGTTCTTTCTTTGTATATTTAGTGACTGTATTGTCATAGATGTACATATTGTGTCAGTAGGGCTATGAGGCATGTAACAGGAATGTAATTTTCTCAAAAATTTACACACACTTGCAGTCATTTATTTTAAGAGAAAAAAAAATCAAATAAAACAATTATTTGTATTGGCACTTTGCACCAGAAACATATCATTATTTATTGATGTGATTAATTATTTGTTCATCACCTTGTATTAGTAAGTTTTACCACTGAGTTTCTTCTACATTGTTGTTTGTATTTAAAAGCGAAAAAAAAAAGATAAAAATTGGATTCCGAGACATTTGCGGAGTCTGCGTAAATATTAAGTTATTCATCAGTCTGTAAGCAATATCTTGAGTTGTAGATTTAGAATTGGAGGATATTGAACACCTGGAAGACAAATTCATTTCATCTTGAAATCATGGTGAAATATTTTGGATATATCAATTCCTTAAGCTATTGTAACCATGTTTTATTGCAAAAATGTAAAATATGCCAGATGTGTTCAGTTGGAAATAAAAAATAAAAAAAAAGAATTGAGGAAAAAAAAAGAAAAATAAAATATGCAAACAACCAACTTTTTCTTGTTCTTTATATATTTTTTTAGTTTTATGTTTTTTTACATATAATATATGTTGGTCTGCCCCAAAGCTCTGTCTTGGGACCTAAATCCAACGAGAATCTGTGGCAAGACTTGAAAATTGCTGTTCACAGACGCTCTCCATCCAATTTAACAGAGCTTGAGCTATTTTGCAAAGAAGAATGGGCAAAATTTTTACATATTTATTTGTAAAAAAAAATGAAAAACATTTATCATTTCCCTTCCACGTCACAATTATGTGCCACTTTCTGTTGGTCTATCACATAAAATCCCAAATTATGCATTTATACAAAATGTGGAAAATTTCAAGGGGTATGTTACTGTTACTGCAAGCATTGAACTTATTCTGCCTGGAAAAGAGATGCATGAGAGGAGATACACAACCACAGAATGAAATTGGAGGAGAAGCTGTTCAGTTCTAAGCTGTGTAGGGAGGTTTTTTATTGTAAGGATGTGTAACTCAACTTCCACAATCAATGGTGTCAGGGGGAAGTGTAGATAGTTTTAGAAAACACAATATACAGGGATATGGGAAATTATATTGACATAAACACACACACACAGACCCACATAGTTTGAACTGGATTGATGGGTGTCTTTATTCAACCTTACCAACTATGTAAGGTATTTTACGCATAAATTAGATGATGGAGTACAACGGCAATTCCAAAAAAGTTGGGATGCAGTGCAAAATATACATACCAAAAGAATTCAATTATTTGTAAATCTCATAAACCCATACTTTATTCACAATGGAAAATATATCAATTGTTTAACTACTTGCTACCCACCCACCATCAAATTACGGCAGAGTGGTGCGGCTCTCGTTTTGGGACTATATCATATGATGTCACGCAATTTAGTCGTGATTGCGCGCGTGCAGTGTTACTAGGACATGGCGTGACACCGATCTTGGCAAGGAACCGCAACTGTGGCTCTTTGCCCATGTGATTGGTTGTGTCCAAACGCAGCCAATCACATGTAAACAAGGAAGCAACGTTTATCTTCTCACCACGCCTCACACTGACAGGGTGAGGTGAGGAGAACCGATCAGTGGCATCTCCTCCCAGGAAAGATATGAAAAGGTAATCGGGGCAAAAAAAAAAACTGTGGTAATTAAAAACCCACCAAAAGAAATTTCTGTTTGTGTAAAGAGAATTATAAAAAAAATTATAATTTGGGTACAGTATTGCATGACCGCAATTGTGATTCAAAGTGCAAAAATGCTGAAAAATGGCCTGGGCAGGAAGGGTGTGAAAGTGCCCTGTATTGCAGTAGTTAAACAGAAAAAAAGTTGGGATAGGGCACAGAACGTGGCAAAAAAAGTGGTATTAACAAGGAAGAGATGGAAGAACATTTTGCAGCTAATTAGGGTAATTGGTAAGGGTCAGTAATATGACTGGGTCTAAAAGCAGTGTTTCTTAACTCCAGTCCTCAAGGTGCTCCAACAGGTCATGTTTTCAGGCATTTCCATTATTTTGCACAGGTGATATGATCAGTTTCACTACCTTTAGTAATTACAACAGCTGTTTCATCCTGAAAACATCACCTGTTGGGGGCGCCTTGAGGACTGGAGTTGAGAAACACTGTCTTTGGCAGGGTTTACACTTGTACATCAAACGCTCCGACATTGGGAGCTCATGTCGCATGACCTGTGAAAAATAGGATTTTTTATAACAGCTTACCCGTAAAATCCTTTTCTTGGAGTACATCACGGGACACAGAGCTGCATATTAATAACTATGTGAGTTATAGAGCCTACCTTCAGGTGATGGACACTGGCAATCAAGACAGGAAGTTCCCTCCCTATATAACCCCTCCCATACTGGGAGCTCCTCAGTTTTTGTAGCAAAGCAATAAGTGTCCCAATATCCCCAAACAAGAGGGGTGGGAGCTCTGTGTCCCGTGATGTACTCCAAGAAAAGGATTTTACAGGTAAGCTGTTATAAAAAATCCTATTTTCTTTATCGTACATCACGGCACACCGAGCTGCATATTAATAACTATGTGGGATGTCCCATAGCAATGCCTACTGAGGGGAGGGAGACAAACAACGCAGACCGCCCTCCTACATGAGGAGCTATAACGCTGCTTTCAGCATACTGCGCCAAGAGGCTGCATCCTTTGCCATCCTTTGTTCACCTGATAGGAATTAGTGAACGTAAGCACAGACGACCAAGTTGCGGCCTTGCAAATATGAGTCATAAAGGCTTGGTAATGCATCACGCATAAAGCGCTTACTATCCTGGTAGGGAGTACCCCAACAAGAAGCAGGGGGAATCCCACTCTTTGAACCACAAGCCTGAATAAAAACCTGATGAATCAACATTGAACACAGTTGAATTAGACGCTGCCTTGCCCTATCCTGGGGCCTCCTGGTAGCGCAAACATCAGTCTTCCGTATCCGAGCAGCCGCTTCAGATAGGCCTTACCATTCTTACTCTAACAAGAGAGAGTAACCCTCTTAATAGCTGATCTGAATACTGCCTGCCCACACTAGGGTCTTCTGGCAGTACCATAAACCCGTCAGCCTTCTATATCTGACAACTTCAGATAGATATTTAACTGCTCTCATCTCAATTGAGAGAAAAGCAATAACTCCTCCTTCCGTGAAACAAGGTTTTGAAAAAGGGGAAGGTACGAATCTCCTGATTCAAATGAACACTAGATCCTTCTAGTGAACAAGGCTGGGTGAGGATTAACATCAACATCACCCTACCTGTAAACCAAATTAAGTATGGCTTTATGCCAAGAAAGTTGCCAATACTGAAACTCACTTGGAGACTACCACAACTAAGAACACCAATTCCCCTGTTAAAGGATGAAGGAAAATATGGTGCATCGGCCCAAGGTACTGACCCTGTAAGCCGACAACACTAGACCCAATCCTCCGAGCACAAGGGCGTCCAAACTGGCGGATTTATACACATCACCTCTTGAAGAATGGCTCGGATCAAGGAGCGTGAAGCAAGCACCCTTGGAAACAAGGTCGAGATCGGATCTTTGACTGAACTTAAGGCTAGCTCCGTCGCCCTTCCAAATGTAGGAAGGCAAGAATTTTTCCTATGCCATACTTCCAAGGATGCCACCATCTGGTTTCACACCAGGAACATGGGCTTTCCAGATCCTAAGCCATCAGGTCCCGGAAGCCAGCTCTTCTGTATGAATCAAGGGAATTACCGCTGATTCCGAAAATCCCAATCCTCAAGAATGTGGGCTATAATAACCAGACCATAAATCCACCTGTTTGCAAGACAGGATGCAATACCCTCTGTGAAGTAGGCCTGGACAAGATGTAAGGGACCCTGGGTCCTCTACTACCACCCCTACTGCTTCTGCACAGTGAGGTCGTCTGGGTTATGCCGGAGAAATCAGGCCGGCTTCCGTTGGCCTCTGACGTTGCATAGAAGCCAAAAAGTCACGGCACTGGGGGGGGGGAGACACAAACCAGTGACAACTGGTCCCCCCGGATAACTAACACCTCTGTCCCGCATGCGGATGGATCCCTTGTCCTTGACACCCAAGCTGTTCAATTTCTTGTTGAACCTGGACACCAATACCTAAAAGTACAGGATACCCTTTCTGTGGCTTTGGCCAGAAAAAAGGTCAGGGCGTAGAGGTCATTCTCCTGGAGACAATTGTTGAGGGCTCCAGCAAATCGCCTGCCAATTCCATAAAATGACAATTGTCAATAGGCTTGGCACAAGCTCCTCCTTGGTAGAAGAAGTAAATCCCTAGTGTGGCATTGTCTGATTGAACTCTGACAGAACAACCCTGCCACCTAAACGTACAGGCCTTAAGTCAGATGCCCCATCGGTAGCTCTAGCTGATGGATAAGGCTCACTTGGAACTTGACTACTTTCCCTGGGCCGTGGTCTTTTTCCAGGCCTGGCAATCCCTTCTTAGTTAAGAACCACCAACAGAAATTCCAGCATATCACTGGGACCCGACCCATTGGATAATGCTAGGTTAGGATCCACTCCTAGGCCAACAGATAATGTTTATATCAGCCCTGAATAAAAGTTAGCATAGGGAACTGTGTTGAATGAAGCCAGCATCTTCCCTAGCACCTTAAGAAAAAAGGCAAAAGGTAAGGAACCGTTCCTTGCTGTGACCCCATAGACCCGCTTCCCTTCGAACGGGAACACCGGCCTCGTCCCGGTGGGGAGAGGAGAGGGCCGCGGTCGGCGTCGTCCGCCTCCCTGGGGCGGCCGTGGGGGGCCGGGGAATGACGGGCGGGACCGTGGCCACAAAACTCCTTTTTGGGCTGTGCCAAACCTTCCAAGCTTCTTGTTAAATGAAAGAAACAATGTACCCTTAGACTGGGGTCCCAACCCAGTAGTTCCAGATACTCGACCTTGCTGGACACCCTTAGGTCCAGCCATGCTACTGACTGAATCATCAGCAGGAGTTTGTCTTGGTATGCCATTAGCGCTATACCCTGGGCCTTTAGACCTGCTAGAGGCGGCCCTAGCACCCTGTCAACCCTGGAACAGTGGCTAAGCCAAGGGCAAGACCACAAACTGGAGATAGAGCTGTTCCCCTGCGACACACAGCCCATGTAAATAAACCCATATATAAATGGCTTCTCACGTGTGTATATGGCAAGTGCTTAAAGCCATATGCCTCCATGGAAGCGTGTGTTCATGGAAGCATATATTCATACAAGAATGGAACAAGCATCTAGCAAGCCAGCACGCGCTAGGAAAGTGTTATGCAACATTGTGCCGCATGTACCCATGCAGATACGTATTCCTATGCAAGCCCATGGCATCCTGTATAATTAAGGCGACTTAAATTATCATGGCCCATTAAGCAAACATGCAAAATCTAGGCCAACCAGCAACCTTTAAAGCGAACATGCATACTTATGCGATCCAGCATCTTTCATGCGATCAACATCTTATGCATCTTAAGCACTACTGTGCAGACAAGTACCCTTGTGGAACCAAGTACTCTCGTGTGATCAAGCACCCCTGTGTGATCCAGCATTTTTATGCAAACAAGCATCTTAATGCGACTTCAGGCATTTAAGCCTCTCTATGTGATCAAGTATCCGTGGGTACTCAAGGACTCGGTCGATCAAACAACCATGTGCGATCCAGCATTTTTATGCCTTCAAGCAACTTCATGCGACCCTTAGGCATTACTGAGGAAACAAGCCTCTCTGTGTTCCCAAATATCCCTGGGTAATCCAGGAATCTGAGATCCAGCTTCTTTATGCATTCAAGCATCTTTATGCGACTTTCCGCATTTCTGGGGGAACAAACCTCTCTGTGTGACCAAATATCCTTAGGTAATCAAGGACTCGGGTGATCAGGCAACCATGTGTGACCCAGCATCTTTGTGCATTTGAGCGTCTTTATGCGACTTTAGGCATTTCTATGGAAACAAGCCTTTCTGTGTGCCCCCACATCCTTGGGTAAATCAGGATTCTGGTGATCAGGCAACCCTGTGTGATCCAACATCTTTATGCATTCCAGACACTTTAAGCGATCTTATGCATTCCTGTGGAAACACAAAAAACATGTTTTTAGGCACTTTAATGAAACCAAGCATCCATATGTGGCTTTGTAAAAAAACATGTAAAACCATACAGACAGAACCTGTAACTTTATGCGATTAACCATAAAACATGTTCTGTTACTTGTTTTTACCCCACATTTTAAACATACCAAACTCATGTATCTTATGCAAACATACGGATTGGTAAACAGGAAGTTATCCTCTGCAGATGTGTGTTTCCATAAACATGCAATGTTAGCCAACTGTGCATCCCCCTGCATCTGGGTAACCTGAATCCAACACCAAGAGAGAACCCTATGGGGGACTCGAAGTTATATACAGCCAGAACCTGTGATAGGTTCCTTGTTAGCTGCAGCTGTAGCCTGTCCTAGGTCTTTTAATCCCTTTAATTAAGGAATTGGAGCAGGGAAAGGGGGCACACCCTGTTTTTCCTGCTTACTGTGAGGCTGCTGCTTTTCCCAAGGCTGGTGGCCAACACCTCCTCTGTAACCTAGACAGGGGGTGCTTTGGCTAGGCCGGCAATATTCCTTCCCGAATGCTCACCGGAGGGCCCAACTCTGGTGCCTCAGGGGAATAGGGTGTTATAGAGGCTTGTCCTTGATCCTCAGATCCCGATGGGGAGCCCTTTTGCTTCTTTGCATTTTTGGCGGTCTTTGCTGTCCCAGACCCTTTAGGAGACATGTCCCTGTCTGGAGGACTGCTTATCAGTGTGATCAAGTGGTTGTTGTTAGATTTTTGAAAGTGGTTTTTGATAAGTGTTTGAGAGACTGTTTGATTGATATATTTATTTTTGTTTCTTTTCCTGCTGTATTTTTATTTATTTTTTTGGGGACTGTTTCTTGGTGAGTAGTTTTCTCTCTCTGTGTGTGTTTTTTTGTGATTGGTTGTGCTTGTTTGTGTGCGTGAATTTTGTTGACTGGGACTGTTTTTTTTGGAAGGATGACTGAGAGAAAACGAAAGCTTAATTTTACAGTTGTGGAAAAACAGATTTTTGCCCGGGCCATTAGCGAGTATGGGCGTTACCTCCACGGCCCAGAGAGTGCCAACACCACCCCGGCCAGGAGGAGGGAGATTTTGGATAGGATCACTGACCAGGTGAATTCTGCGGGGCAGGGGGAGACACGGACCAGGTCTGGGATTGACAAAAAAATCAATGACCTCCGGCGTCTGGTCAAAAAGAAGTTGGCCAGAATGCATGCCCATGCCAGGGGCACAGGAGGGGGCCCACCATGCCGTATTAGCCTGACAGCGGAGGAGCGTGCGGTGGCCCTGACCTTTCATCGGCATGAAGTTGAGGGCCTGCCCGGCTTTGACTCCAGTCCCCTGCCCGTGGTGCCAGGTAAGTTGTTTTCTTTTTTAATATCAGGTGTGTAGCATGTGTGGGGGAGGGGGTGAAAGGGAATATGTAGCAAGTGTGTGGATCCTCCAACCTGTGAATGTTTTGTGTCATCCACAGATGTGCAGGAGGGTGCAGGGCCATCTGGCCTGACCGCACCAACCCCAGGACAGCAGCCTAATGAGGCCCCCCCAACAAGGCCGGAGTCCGTGGAGGAGGTTCAAGAGGAGGAGGACAATCATGAGGAGCAGGACAATCATGAGGAGGAGGAGAATCATGAGGAGGAGGAGTCCATGTCAGGCACTGGACGTTTGGGTTTTGAGGACTCCTCCCCTCTGGCTGCCAGCAGGCAGGCCTCCCTAAGGGGGAGCCCCCCCCCTCCTCCCCCAACATGGCTCCCCTCACAAGGGCCTCCCCTTCTCCCCGGCCACAAGCATCAGCTGGAGGCAGGATGTCATCCCAGACCACCAGGGGGTTGGCCGATCTCCTGCCCGCCACCCTGAGAAGGGACCAGTTCCTCCAGACCCGCCATCTGGGACAGGTCAGCCAGACATTGGTGCGGATGGAGGAGAGCCTGTCCTCCATCAAGGATACGCTGGGGAACCTGGACTCCCACTCCCGGGCTTTCACAACCTGCCTAATTGAACTGCAGACGACATCAGCAGGCGTTGGGCAGGATGTGAGGGCCCTTACCCTGGCTATCCAGGCCAACACGGCAACAGTTGGTGCTGCCCTGGACAGAATTGCCGTGGCCTTGGAGGGCAGGCCACCAGGTGGGCAGAGATCAGGGGCTGATCCTCCTTCCCCGGTTTTACCCCTTCCCCATGAGTCTCCCCTGAGAAGCCGGGGCCGTGGCCGGGGGCGCCCCAGGCGTGGCTCACGCAGAGGGCAGTAATTTGTTTTTCCCCCAATTTTTTTTTTTTTTCTAATTTTTTTTTTTTTTTGTCTTTTTTTTTTTTTTTTTTGCTGGAAATTTTTTGATTTTGCAGGTCATTTTTTTTTTGGGGGTTGTGAATGCTGTGTGAATGTGGGGGTGACATTCCTGTCGGAAAAGGGGTGTCACCCTCAATTTTGGTGGAGAAGGGTTCCCCAGGACCAGGGAGAAGTGATCCCCAGGTCCGTGTGAATGGTGTATGAATGTACAGTGACATAATTGGAGCCTTGGCGTGGCGTTGCTGCTCACAAGTCCAGCATGGTGGACTGGTGCCAATCCAATTTGATGTGGATGTGGGGTGTGTGTGCTAGGGACCACAGTGGTGTGCATGCATGCATTCTCATTGTGCCATGATTAATGTGTATGTTTAACGTGCAAAGATGCCCAATGTGAGCTGTCTCCTGGCTGCTCTTCCCTCAGAAGACGGGTTAACCTCGGTTAGGGGGGGATTGTCTGGTTCAGGGGTCAGGTCATCACGTAGGTCAATCTGCAGGCCCTTTCTTTCTGCAAAGTTGTGCAGCATGCAACATGCACCGATGATCTGGCACACAAAGTTTGGGGAGTACAAGAGGGTACCCCCAGACTTATCCAGGCATCGGAAACGTGACTTTAGGATGCCAAAGGTGCGCTCCACCACTGCTCGTGTTTGAGCATGTGCTTGATTGTATCTTTCCTCTCCTGGAGTTTGGGGGTTCCGGATAGGAGTCATGAGATGGGGTCCCAGTGGATATGCAGAGTCACCTGGAAGGGAAAAGACAGGAGGATGTTAGTCATGCATGTGCCCCTTGTGATGTGCATCATGGGAGGGGATAGTCATGCCTGCCACCCATGTCACTCACCAACCAGCCAGGTGTCCCCATACACGTTCTGATCGAATTCCATTCGGATGTGGCATTGATTGTATATGTAGCTGTCATGGCTGGACCCTGGGTGTTTGACACGGACGTGCCATATGAGGCCTTGGGCATCGACTATCACCTGTACATTGATGGAATGCCAATGCTTCCGATTGCAGTACATGTGCTCTGTCTCCTGGGGGGGCTGGAGTGCCACATGTGTGCAATCAATGGCCCCCACAGTGCGTGGGAATCTGGCAATTCTGTAGAAATCTGTCATTGCCTTCAGCCGCAGGTCCTCAGTGGTGGGTTTGATGATTTGGTTGGCCAATGCGTCTGAGGATTGCAGGGACAACCTGGTGCACACATCTGCTCATGGAGGACTGTGACATCCCAGCCACCACTCCACTTGTACGCTGAAAAGAGCCACTGGCAAGGAAATGGAGTGTTGCCAGGACCTTGACCAGTGGCTGCACTGCATGTGAGCGGTGTGTTGGGCTGGTGATGTCATCCTGCAGGGTTGTGGTTAATACCAGGATGGCATGAGGGGTGAATCTGAAGATGCGATACACCTCAGAATCACTCATGCCAAACAGGTCTATGCGGGTACGGTATATCCTCTCCCGTGCCATCCTCCGTGCCATCCTCCGTGCCCTCCTCCTTCTTTGTTCATCTAAAGTCAGTAGTATAGCTATGCGCGACGATGCCCCTGGCATGTTGGCATACAGATTGTTGAGCAACACGTGTGACTGCTGAGCTGCTCACTAACAGTGTTGCTTTATCTAACAAGTAGACTTTTTTTCTTTTTTTAGACCAGCTTTTATCAGCTCTAATTTTAGACAGGACATTTTGCTGTTGCGCACACTGCGTCGCCTGCGCTGCCCCAACGTTGTTTTGTGGATCCCCGTAAGTCCCTCATTAGCATATTTGACTAGCAAATCAATGGTGTGTCTATCGCACTTTTGCGCGGACGGATGCGCCAGTCTAACGAAATTACGCAGGACAAAAAAAAGTCGATTTTTTGCGTATCTCGTTCTGGGGATGCCGCGCAACGAAACGCACGCGCACATTTAGACTTACGCACGCGCATCTCCTGTTGCGCAGGCGTAATCGCTCTGTGAATCTGGGCCTATAACTTTTGCACAAACCAATCAATATACGATTATTGCGTTTTTTTTTTTACCAAATATACGTAGAGGACTACGTATCGATCTAAACTGAGAAAAATTTTTTTTTTTTTTAATTGATATTTATTAAATAAAAAAAGTAAAAAATAGTGTTTTTTCTTTTTAAATTGTCGCTCTTCTTTTGTTTATAGCGCAAAAAAAAACCGCAGAGATGATCAAATACCACCAAAAGAAAGCTCTATTTGTCTGGGGAAAAAAACATAAAGATTTAATTTGGGTACAGTGTTGCATGACCACGCAATTGTCATTCAAATTGCAACAGCGCTGAAAACTAAAAATTGTTCTGGGCAGGAAGGGGGTGAAAATGCCCTGTATGGATGGGGTTAAAAAAAGTTTGAAATATCCAATAAATTTCGTTTCACTTCATGATTGTGTCCCACTTGTTGTTGAATCTTCACAAAAAATTACAGTTTTATATCTTTATGTTTGAAGCCTGAAATGTGGCAAAAGGTCGCAAAGTTCAAGGGGGCTGAATACTTTCGCAAGGCACTGTAGATCCAGGTTTTAGAGCAGCATATGCACAGGCAAGAGTAGGACAACATTCCTCTCTAAGAACTTCTGCAGCTGGTCTCCTCAGTTCCCAGATGTGTGCAGTGTGCTGTAGAATAAAGAAGGGATGCTACACCATAGTAAACATGGCCCTGTCCAAACTTTTTTAGAATTGAGGCTATACTTTGCCAATTTTTTGTTGCCTTGTTGCCCTGTCCCAATTTTTTGAGATGTGTTGCTGCCATTAATTTCAAAATTATCGTATTTATTTTCTTTAATGGTGTCCAATCTTTTTTGAAACAGTAGTATAATTCTTGTGTCAGAATTAGGTTCCACCACTTTTTTGGTAAATTATATCCATGGATGTCATGCATGGTCACACTTTTTCCTAACAAGCTGTTACTATGGCATTGTGGGTTGAGCTGCCAAAAGTTTATTTTTTATGAACTATTTAGCTAGTGTTTTAAGGCGGGAAGATAGTCCCTCCTGTGACTGTTCTAGAAGTATGTGTACACTTTGGCTTTTACTTGTTTAAGACCAGTGTATACAGAAAATATTTTCAAAGTTTTCAAGTATCTTCTGGCAGTTTTTTTATTCTTCAAAGCACCCTTTAGTAGCATTTTGGGAATTTAAATAAAGGTCTTGAAGCTGAAGTTTAGATGTTGATAGATGTTGATATTTTTGCATAGTTACAGTGGCCCAGTGTTTACCTTGTAAATGTTTTACCATGTAAAAATGCATGCAACATACCTGGCCAATCCCTGTAGAAGATGGATATCACTGTAGCAGACACCGCTACTACAGTAATTACCACTAGCTTCTGGGTCCTGTGCATGGGCACCAGTCAGAAAACCCCTTTTTGCATGTTTTTAATTAAAGTGGATGTACCCAAATTTTTATTTTTTTGAGGGGGGGGGGGGCTGGCACAGTGTATAGTAAAGGATTTTACATCATCTGTGCCCAGTCTTGCCACAAATAATTAATCCAGCTCTGAGCAATCCTCTAATCTTTTTTCAGTGATATAAAAAGGACAAACGGAAAACAACCTGTCTATCCCCCCCCTGCTGTGAGTGACAGGTGATTTACATCGGGCATTATTTTTAAATTCTGGGCGGGGAGGTAATGACATCACAACTCCACCCACCGAGCTCCAGGCAACAGACCCACCCACAGAATATGCAGTTTTTCAGGTCTCATAACAGACAGACAGGGGAGATATTTGACATGTAAGAATACATGAAGGAGGTATCTATATCCTTATAGATGACCACTATGGCAGTAGTTTAGAAAGGATGAGGGTGGGTTTACATCCACTTTAATGTAAAATGTATGGTTGGATGAGGTGAAGAGGTAGGGCGTGGGTGATACAATCTCTACCTTGTCTAATTAGAGAACACTTTGCAGTCATTGAGAAAATACAAGGTCTTCTCTAAAAGGCACCTATACCAAGTAAGCGACCCCTTGTGTATACTGAGTTGCAAGGCAGCTGCTTGTAACAGGACCTGGAAGCTAGAGGCCAGGGATGAGCCTGATGTTCGAGTTAAATGTATGTGATGTTCACGGCAAATTCGAAAGCCGCGGAACACCGTTTAAAAGTCTATGGGAGATTAACATGAAAAATCAAAAGTGCATAATTTTAAAGGCTTATATGTAAGGTATTGTCATAAAAAATGTTCAGGGACCTGGGTCCTGCCCCATGGGACATGTATCAATGCAATAAAAGGTATTAAAAAAACTGACGTTTTACCCACCACCACCCACCACCGGTGCAGGGTTTTTAAAGGACATCAGAGCATCTCGGGGGCAGGGGGTCCCCCTTCCGGCCCACTCTAATGGCCGCACCGCTTCTATCAGTAACCGATCAGCCAGGAAGTGGTCAGCCTGGTCCGCCCCTGCTCCTCTCTCACCCTGCACTAAATTCCACTTGCAAAATGCGAGCAGGCAAGTGGAATTTTTGAAGGGGTGTTATAACATATACTCATATAGCATAATAATATATGATTTAGCTTAATTAAAACAGTATCCTTTGAACAGCAGCAGATTCTCATTCTCCCTCTTAACTGTGTGAGAAAAACATGGGATTATGGGTAAATCTTCTACCAATAAACATGTTTTTTCCTTGTAGTTAAGAGGGCTGGGTTGGAAGGGAGCATGTGTCTTTTAGACACATGCCCCCTTCTATGACACTGAAGTGAGAGGACAGCCTCCACTGCAGCATTTTTATTGGACAGCTTGGGTCAATGGTGCTTTACCATTGTTCCAAGGCTCCAAGCTGTCCATTAAGCTTAGTGCTTCTGACAAGAAGTGAGAGGCACTGAGAGCTCAACCTCTGTCTGCTGCAGAGTGTACCAGCTTGCATTTAAACTGGCCGCTCTGTATGTAGCTTCTGACAGGCTGCGCAAGGAGCCCCCTATCTCCAGGAACCATATATGACAGGAGCCCCACATTTTGACTAGAGGTGGGGTAGGATTTCAGCTATCAACCCCCCCATGTTACCCTAGATCACCAAGTTACAACTCTTGCAACTTGATAAATTTTTTTTAAAGGAAAGCTATTGCTGCAAACAAGAAGCTTCCAGTGTATTATTTCAATACTCAGCTAACATGGTAAATGGTAAAGTAAATGATACGTTGTCATAGTTACATAGTTAGTCAGGTTGAAAAAAGACACAAGTCCATCCAGTTCAACCATAAAAAAAATAAACAAACAAAATAAAAAAACACAGTACATCACATATACCCAACTCCATACCCACAGTTGATCCAGAGGAAGGCAAACAAAAAAAAACAGCAGATCATGATCCAATTTGCTACAGCAGGGGAAAAAAATTCCTTCCTGATCCCCCGAGAGGCAATAGGATTTACCCTGGATCAACTTACCTACACATCTTAGTTATATTATGTACATTTAGGAAAGAATCCAGGCCTTTCTTAAAGCAATCTACTGAGCTGGCCAGAACAACGTCTGGAGGGAGTCTATTCCACATTTTCACAGCTCTTTGGCCTCGTACACACCATCGGACTTATCCGATGAAAATGGTCCGCGGACCATTTCCATCGGATATGTCCGATCGGGAGTTTGATCCGATGGCGTGTACACACCATCGGATCAAATTCCCCGCCGCCGGACGGCGCGGTCACGTGGCGGTGACGTTGACGCCGCTACGTCACCGCTACGTCACCGCACCAGGAAGTAAAACACTTCCGCGCATGCGCCGAATACATTCGGCGGCGGCGCGGCAGCGGTGCGGGACAACATGTCTGCTGGTAAGTGTACTAACCAGCAGACATGTCGGGCGGACAGATTCCCACCGGATAGATTTCAAAGCTTGCTTTGAAATCTGTCGGGTGGACAAATCTGTCCGCTAGCCCATACACACGAGCGGAGATGTCTGCTGAAACGGTCCATCGGACCGTTTTCAGCGGACATATCCCCTCGTGTGTATGAGGCCTTACTGTGAAGAAACATTTCCGTATTTGGAGGTGAAATCTCTTTTCCTCCAGACGTAAAGAGTGCCCCCTTGTCCTCAGTGTTGACCGTAAAGTGAATAACTCAACATCAAGTTCACTAAATGGACCTCTTATATATTTGTACATGTGGATCATATCCCCCCTTATTCTCCTCTTCTCAAGAGTGAATACATTTAGTTCCTCTAAGCTGAGCTCTTCCATGGCTCTTATCAATTTGGTTGCCCCTCTCTGCACTTTCTCCAGTTCTCCAATATCCTTTTTGAGAACTGGTGCCCAAAACTGGACTGCATATTCCAGATGAGGTCTTACTAATGATTTGTACAGGGGCAAAATTATATCTCTATCTCTGGAGTCCATACCTCTCTTAATACAAGAAAGGACTTTTCTCGCTTTGGAAACCGCAGCTTGGCATTGCATGCCATTATTGAGCTTATGATCAACTAAAACCCCCAGATCCTTCTCCACTACAGATCCCCCCAGTTGAACTCCCCCTAGCATGTATGATGCATGCATATTCTTAGCCCCTAAGTGCATAACTTTACATTTATCAACATTAAACCTCATCTGCCACTTAGTTGCCCAATTAGACAGAGCATTGAGGTCGGCTTGTAAATTGGAGACATCCTGCAAGGACGTTATTCCACTGCATAGCTTGGTGTCATCTGCAAAGACAGAAATGTTACTTTTGATCTCAGACCCAATATCATTTATAAATATATTAAAAAGTAAGGGACCCAACACTGAACCTTGGGGTACACCGCTGATAACCTTGGACCATTCAGAGTAGGAATCATTAACCACGACTCTCTGAATTCTGTCTTTCAGACAGTTTTCTATCCATTTACATCAATGACAAAAAGTGCAGCGCATAACAAGTGACATTTAAACAAAAAATAAAATAAACAAAGAAAGTCCATATAAAGTGCACTGGTGAGTAAAATAATCTGATAATGCTCCAATCCAAACGTGACTGCGTGCAAAAAATCCAAGATCAGTGACCCACAGGACAGATCCTCCACCAAATAATTAAAGATGGCCTCTCACCTGAGCTAATCGACCCAGGGTAAGGTCATACAGCATGAACACAAATGCATCCAAATCGTATATCAAAGGCACCAAACAGCAGGCAGCTCAGCAGTTCCCGGATCATAGGAATGGTTATGCAAAAATAGAAGAAGGAACAGACTAGTGCTCTCTGTAACCAACTTGATTTAATAAAATGAAGGTATAAAACTTACATACAGTAGCTGACACTCGCGGCAGAGTGTATGGTAAAAAGCATGTCCTGGATCTCCAGGTAGACAGACAGCAAACAAGCGTGAGACGGCGATCGCGGGTGACGTCACGTGACTCCTCCCCCTCGTACGCGTTACGTCCCAGTGGGCGGGACTTCATCAGCGTGGGGCGGAGAGACAAACTACAAACTGATATATCTAATCCTGTAGACCTTACCTTACACATGAGCCGTGTGTGGGGAACTGTATCCAACGCTTTAGCAAAATCCAAGTATACCACGTCCACCGCCACTCCTCTGTCCAAGGTTTTACTTACCTCTTCATAAAAGGAAATCAGGTTTGTCTGACAACTTCTGTCTGTCATGAATCCATGCTGTCTGTTGCTTAAATAGTTTGTTTCCAGCAAGAACTCATCCATGTGGTCTTTTATTAAATGTTCCAGTATCTTCCCAACTATAGAAGTTAAACTAACAGGTCTATAGTTACTTGGTAAAGACTTTGTTCCCTTTTTAACCACTTCCCGACGGCCGTACGAATATATGCGGCCGTCGGGCTGTACTGAATCTCTGACAGGGCGCATATATGCGCCCTGTGCTTTTAATGGCCACTAGAGGGCGCGCGAGCGCCACCGGCGGCGCGCGCGTGACCGCTGGCGTCGCGCGCGTGCCCGCTGCATTCCTGAGATGCCGATGCGCGTGCCCGGCGGCCGCGATGTCCGCCAGGCACTCGCAATCGGCGGTTACAGGGACAAGACATGGATCTCTGTGTGTAAACACAGAGATCCACGTCCTGTCAGGAAGTGAGGTGACCGATCTGTGTCTCTTGTACATAGGGACACAGCATCGGTCACCCCCCCCAGTCACCCCCCCTCCCCCCACACAGTTAGAACATACCCAGAATACATTTAACCCCTTCCATGCCCCCCTAGTGTTAACCCCTTCACTGCCAGTCACATTTATACAGTAATCGGTGCATTTTTATAGCACTGATCGCAGTATAAATGTGAATGGCGCCAAAAATGTGTCAAAAGTGTCCGATGTGTCCACCATAACGTCGCAGTTCCAATAAAAATCGCAGATCGCCGCCATTACTAGTAAAAAAAAAAAATATAAAAATTAATAATAATTCTGTCCCCTATTTTGTATGCGCTATAACTTTTGCGCAAACCAGTCGCTTATTGCGATTTTTTATTTTTTTTGCCAAAAATATGTAGAATAATACGTATCGGCCTAAACTGAGAATTTTTTTTATTTTATTTTTAAAAAAATGGGCTATTTATTATAGTAACAAGTAAAATATATTGACTTTTTTTCAAAATTGTCGCTCTTTTTTTGTTTATAGCGCAAAAAATAAAAACCGCAGAGATGATCAAATACCACCAAAAGAAAGCTCTATTTGTGGGGAAAAAAGGACGCCGATTTTGTTTTGGAGCCACGTCGCACGTCCGCGCAATTGTCAGTTAAAGCGACGCAGTGCCAGAAGCTGAAATTTCACCTGGTCAGGAAGGGTTATAAGTGCCCAGTAAGGAAGTGGTTAAATATAGGCACCACATTGGCTCTACGCCAATCCAGTGGTACTATTCCTGTCATTAATGAGTCCCTAAATATTAGATACAGTGGCTTCGAAATTTCAGAGCTCAATTCTTTTAGGATCCGTGGGTGGATGCCATCTGGTCCAGGTGCTTTATCCACCTTTGTTCTGTCTAAATATTTCTGGACCATATCACTTTTGAGCAATTGTGGATTTGGGGCTGTGTCACTCCCACCCCCATTATGAACATGGGCTCCCCCATACTCCATTGTATACACAGAGCCGAAGAAAGCATTTAATACATTTGCCTTCTCTATGTCCTCAGTCACCCACTCTAGATTATTTTGTAAAGGGCCTACATGCTCAGACTTCACCTTGTTACTATTAATATATTTAAATAATTTTTTGGGGTTTGTCCTACTATCTTTTGCAATATGTCGTTCATTTTGAATTTTTGCATCCTTGATTTCCTTTTTTACATATTCTATTATATTCTTTGTAACATTTAAACGACACTAGTGTTCCTTCATTTTTATATTTTTTAAAAGCTATTTTCTTATTGTTTATAGCTTTTTTAACTTTGACCATGAACCACATAGGTTTTATTTTTAGCCTTTTAAACTTATTGCCCATGGGAATATACTTTGCAGTGAGGTTCCAGACAGTCTTTTTGAAGAATTTCCATTTCTGTTCTGTGTTCATCTATGCCAATATTCCCTCCCAGTCCAAGTCTGGCGGGCAGCCCTCATCCTTGGAAAATTTGCTCTTTTGAAATTAAGTGTTTTTATCTTTCCTATATGTATTTCTTGCTAACAGCTAACATCAAATGAAATCATGTTATGATCACTGCTACCCAGGTGTTCCTTTATCTGAACATTAGTAATATGTAACTCTTGGAGTTTAATTATCTGTATAAAGCAGAAGATCATGTGAACATTAGTGTTGAGCGGAATACGCCATATTCGATTTCGCGATATTTCACGAAAATATAGAAGAATATTCGTGAAATATTCGTTAATATCGAATATTCGTGATATTTTATCAAAAAAATTTTTTGCAAAATTTCGCTAAAGCAAATGCGAAATTTCGCTAATGCGAATGCAAAATTGATTGCGAAATTCTCGTCAACACGCGAAAACGGAGATCATTTCCTGGATTACTAAACTAATATGCACTAAACACTAACTCTACTTACACAAACTTATATGACTAAACTAAAGCTAATTTTTTTTTTTATACACAAAACACAGAAGGGCAGAGAAAGTATTTGCGAATATTCGCAATACGAATATTCGCATTGCGAATATTCGGCAACATAAAAGGATCGCCTCAGCTACTCGGCCCAGGGTCTCTAATCATACCAGCAATGCTTTTAGACGTCGATGGAGATCACTAGGATGTGATCTGTTTTAAAAATAAATTTGAAAACATACGAATATTCGCAATATCGAATATTCACCGCGATATTCGATTTATTCGCGAATACTCGAATATGCAATATTCGTTACGAATATTCGCAATGCGAATATTCGTGAGCAACACTATTGAACATTCTCTTTTATCCATATATATTAAAATACATTATTTTTTGTACGTTCTCTGCATTCGAACAGATATAACATCTGATACACCTTCATATTTTCTATTTGTTCATTTGGGGGACACAGCAGACATAGGAAGTCTACTTATGAGAAGTTGAACACTTAACAGTTGCTCCTCCCATTTTGGTCACTACACTATATAGCTCTAACTTTTTACTTTTATTTATAACTTATTTAAAGCATATTGTTTTTGGAAAACGGTGATAGTGACTACTGACTTACACTGTTACAGCTAACCGATCTCTTTTGATAATAAGTAAATATCACTTGACTTGACAAACCATCAGCAGTAACAAAACGCTAAGGTCAGGTTTTTAAAGCAGACCTTGCACCACCTTGCTGAAAAACGTGAAAATTAAAATGTATTATATGCGTTTTACCTTCAGCTTCTATGGTGCAAGGGTTATGTCATCATCCAGCTGACAAGGTCCCTGGGAATGCTGAGTACTGCAAAATTTATAAGAAGCTGTTGCAGCACAGTGCTGGGAGAATCTTCTCTACACGATCTGGAGTATTCGCTATTCCCCAAATCTCACTGGAAGGAGAAGCATCTCCCCCTGGCTTAGGCGGTGCAGGCAGAAGTCAGGGAAAGGTGAATATACAATTTATTTATTTTTCTCTTACAGGTGTCCCGCGTACACCATCACGGAGCTCGTGACTGGGTCGCGAGAGTGCCGGCGCGACCACAAGGCCCGCAAATTAAAGGGGGACGTATATATATGCCCATTTGCTCAGCCGTGCCATTCTGTTGACGTATATCTTTGTGGAAAATTTATTTTCTGCACACCCATTGCATGTTAACAGCCATTTAGAGTGCAGATTTTTTATTTGAAAGGTCAAGGTTGAATTACATAATCCTTTAATCAAGTAGGGGGCATTATAGTGTCCTTCCTGGAGCACCATAAACTGACAGTGAGTTGAATGGCAGAGTTAATATCACTTGACAGTATGCCAGAAGCCATTCATTTAAAACTTTTTGTTTTCTTCAGAGCTTGTTAATTTGTAGATGACCTTATCAGTGAACATAAAAAAACATAAAAAAACAGCAAGAGGGAACGTGACGGAGAGCCCTACATTTTAGTTTTTCTTATTAAACTCAGAATATAGGTACACTCCTGTGCTGGACCAAATAAAAATACCAATAAATACCCTCCACCGCCAGATCTGTATTTAGATATTGTGTTGCCCATCTAAATTATGATGTATATGATCTTGTTAGCGCTTGTGTCCTTTTTTTTTTTAACGACAGAATCTATTATAAGAGAGAGCATGCTGCCGTTTTTTTTTTATCACAGCTTCTTTTAACCGATACAGACCATCAAACAACGAACCTTCATGATTTGTGAACAACAGTGATCCTTGTAACTCCTATTAACATCCTCTGTCTCTTCAAAGTTCTCTTGCTAAAATGTAGCCTCAAATTTCTAGATATTAAAAGAAGATTTGAACAAATCGAGGAGAAAGTTTTCACATTTTGTATATGTTGAAGCTTGGTGCTGCCCTACTCTAAGTGTGTGCCAATGTGGTAAATATGGTCCTATCCTCAGACCCCTTTGTAATATTACTCCCGAAAAAATTAATAACTAAACGTATTATTATAAAAATGCAGCAACTTAACATTTTGGTAATTTTCTTTACTTATTTTCAACAATTTGCTCTGGACCCTCTAAATTAGGGACCTCTGTAGGGTAGGGTCAGTGGTGTATCCTCAATTTGAGGATTGAGGATTCAGATCAGTGGTTGTCTACGGTCTCTCCCCAGCTTCTCTCCCTGCAGTCTCCAATGCACCCCCCCCCCCCCCCCACTGCACTGTCATCATCCCTGTTGATGATTGCTATTACCACCGGCAACCTATAACATTGTTTTACCAGTATTTACAGGAGGACAGAACAGCCTCGGTCTAGACCTGCTCTGTTTCTTGGCTCCTGCACTACTGCTGGAGCCATGCTGTAAGCTTTACAGTGAAAAGGGTTACTCAAAGGCGCACTGATGTAAGGGGGGGCTCTAATGGGGATCCAGATGTAAGACAGGACTCTAATGGGGACTCTGATATAAGGGGGGCTTCTGATGGGGACTCTTATTAAAGTGGTTTTCCTTTTGTTCTAAATCATATGCTGATTACACAAAAAAATTATATTTTGGCCCACAAATATTTCTAAAATATGCAGTATGGCCCTTATGCTGAAAAGTTTGAATACCCCTGTTCTAAACCAATAGGTTATTGGGGCACCCTATCAACTTGCCATTGTCCTAAGAATCCAAAAAATTTAATTTTTAATTTACAGCAATAAAACAAGAATAAACTGGGAGTCCAGTAATTTTGATACCTGTGTCTACATTCTCTCTAAAACCTTTTTAATTTGTCAGGATTATAAAACATCATATTATGTAGATACTTTATATTTCTCCTATAATGTGTGCTAGCTGTATCACATTGTTTTCAGCAGCTCTTGTAAAACAGTTAAACTGTTTTTCAGAATGTAATATGTTGTAACGTTACATCCATCAGTATCATCTATCAGTAGTTTTATCTGTTTTGCAGTGTTCAATAGAGCGTGACATGACATGACACATTAATTAGTGCACAGGAGTGCATGACTCGGGTGTGTTCAGGTGATAGGTTGGAATGTCAGACATTGATTGACAGGAAGCACCTGATTATTATTACCAGACACGGGAGAAAGCCTAAACTTCTGACCTTGTCTCTGTGTACAACTTTTGGGAAATATTCTCGGAGAGGCTCAGTGAACTCGAGGCATTTAACACCCAGTTCTCTACAAGTTGTATCCAATGGTCATATTAATCATAAAACATCTCGCATAAGACACATATTTACAGAATGATATCCTGGTAATGCAGAGATCATTGCATTGTTGTGTTTGCCTAGGACCCACCAATACAGATAAGTAGTATGGACCTGGTAGAGAACTCCAACTGATATTTCATTTGCGTGAATGGTGCAAGATTACATCACCTACCACCAGGCCCGGACTGGGACAAAAAATAGGCCCGGGCATTTTAGAATGAGGGGGGAGGGGGGGCGAGATAAAGAAATATAGATAGACAGAGAGAGAAAGAAAGATAGATAGATAGATAGATAGATAGATAGATAGATAGATAGATAGATAGATAGATAGATAGATAGATAGATAGATAGATAGAGGAAGGAAGGAAGATGGATAGATAGATAGAGACATAAATATATAAAGAAAGAAGGTAAGGAAGGAAGATAGATAGATAAAGATAGAAATAAAGAAGATAGATAGATAAATATAGATAGACAGTGGTGGTGCGTCTATACAGGGTGCCGGAGCGCCGTCCCCCTCTGTCTCAGCCGCGACAATGGGCACAGTGGCAACAATTAAAGGGCACAGTGGCATCAATTGGCACAGTGGCATCAATTGGCACAGTGGCAACAATTAAAGGGCACAGTGGGTGCGTTTGATGGCATGGCACAGTGGGTGCGTTTGATGGCATGGCACAGTGGCTGCGTTTGATGGCACAGGGGCTGCATTTAATGGCATGGCACAGTGGCTGCGTTTGTTGGCATGGCACAGTGGTGACAATTTATGGCACTGTGGCTGTGTTTGATGGCATGGCACAGTGACTGCGTTTGATGGCATGGCACAGTGGTGACAATTGATGGCACTGTGGCTGCGTTTAATGGCATGGCACAGTGGCTGCAATTGTTTTTTTTTTTTCGTTTGGGCCCCCCCAAAAATTTTGAGCACCAGCCGCCACTGTAGATAGATAGATAGATAGATAGATAGATAGATAGATACTGTAGATAGATAGATAGATAATAGAGCTATCTATCTACAGTGGAGGCTGGTGCTCAAATTGTTTTTTGGGGGGCGCAAAGAAAAAAAAGAGGAAGAGAGAGAGAGATATGAAGGGTACCCCTACATCAGTGTACAGTACTCACTCTCAAAGGCAAGAGGGGCTGGATGGATAGATATCAGACTTCACATCCCTTAGGCAGCAGAACAGTGTGTCTGTTGGGAGAGTGGGCGGGGCAGACACAAAGAGAGGAGGGGTAGGAGTAGAAGCAGCTCCTCTCCTCTAACTGGTCGTGGGGGCAGCAAGGGGAGGGGAGAAGTGTCAGAGCTGGCTTTGATACCCCAGCTGAGCTCTCACTATCTGGTGCTTTGTTGGTGGTGTACAAACCCTGGGGAGACATGACATACTGCCTGTTGGCCGCCGAGGGGCGTTCGCGGGCCACAATCGGCCCGTGGGCCGCCGCGGCTCACCGGGCATTTTCCCGGTATGCCCTATGGCCAGTCCGGGCCTGCCTACCACCGTCTAATATCTCTCTGGGGATGGGATCTCTGCATTTAGTATCAGGGATTACATATCTGTTGCGGCTATTTTGAGGCGCTAGATTTCAATATATTTTATATAACATAAACTTGATAAAAAGTGAGTGCAGCTGCTGAATGAGTGGGAGTATATGATGGGAAGGACAGAGACTGAAGTTACAGTAACTAGTTATAAGAGGCCAGTTTGGGACTCTACCCACCATTTCCAAAATATATATCCGGGGGCTAACTAAATTCTTATGCCTCATGGACATGACAGGTTTACCCGTTGGAAAAACTGCCATTAGAGCTTTTGGCCGGGAATTCCGACCATGTGTATGCTCTATCACTGTTTTTCCAACGGGAAAACTGGCGGGAAAAAAAAGAGTGCAGGATCTCTTTTTTCCCGTTAGGAAAAAATTCTAGCGGGAAAAAACGTTCTTCTGTATGCCTTTCCGACGGGAAAAAAAACGTGCATGCTTGGAAACAATTTGACGCATAGAACTTCATTTTGTCAGCTCGTCATAGTCTTTTACGTGACCGCGTTCTTGGCAGTCAAAATTTCATTGGACTTTTGTGTGAACGTGTGTATGCAATGCAGACTTGAGAGGAATTCCGTCGGGAAAAAAAAAACATTTTTTTTCAACGGGAAAACCAGACGTGTGTACGAGGCATTCTTATGGTCTCCGTAAAGTCAGTCTGCCCAAACCATAATGTTTCAGTTATAGGCTCACGCAAGCCTCTCATACTTTGGCAGCATCATAGGAAGATTGTATGACACAAGACCTGGCTGTTACCACCTACCTTGGAACTCCCCAGCGAAAAAAATGGGTGTTCCCACTCTTGTTTTCACTTTCTCCATGATAGTCTGTGTAAGGCTCTGATAATTCACACTGTAACAAAAGAAGGTCCAGCATCCTTGCTACCCTGAGAATGTATCTTTGACAACTATGTAGAACCTAAACAACTTTAGGGACTTGTGTTGACCTGCTTTTATTTGTCTCAAATGGGCTTTGCACTTTTATACATAACTATAAGAAATGCCAAACCCTTTTAGAGTAGGTTAAATTCACTTGTCAATGAATCCTGAAAGACCTCAGAAACTGGATGAGAGCCTTTGGACTCTTTCAGGCGGGTGGCTGGGGGTAGTAAAAACAAGTAGTTGAGCCGTGGTTTTACTGCCACCTGGCTGCCCACACAAACTGTAACAATACAGCTTGATGAGTATGTACACATGCTGTGGCCACAATGATTTGCCATTCAATGCCTCCTGAATGCCTGTCAACTGCTGCTATACCTGCTTCTGAAAAGTTATCTAGCACAGATAGCTGCGATCCCCTTAGTAGGTGGGTTTTTGCCCCTTACCTTTACCTGTGGGAGGAGTAACATGGCTCATTCTCTTGGGATGCCAGCAGCAGTAGAGAAGAAACATCCCTGTGGGCATGGGAGAGCTCCCCACGAAGCTGTCTCATAGACAGATCACCACCCAACACAACTGAATGCAGAACTGAATTTGGAAGTTTATGGGAATGGATTATGTGTCAGTTGCCATGGTTTTAGGACAAATTCATCCAACCCAGGGACAGAAAATATTAAAACTGGTCACACACACACAGACTGTCATCTCTGCAAAGAACCAGCCCATACACGCATACAACTAAAGATAACGGGCCAGATTCACAGAGCGATTACGCCTGCGTAACAGGAGATGCGCGGCGTAAGTCTAAATGTGCGCGTGCGTTTTGATGCACCGCATCCCCAGAACGAGATACGCAAGAAATCTACTTTTTTTTGTCCAGCGTAATTTCGTTAGACAGGCGCATCCGTCCGCGCAAAACTGCACTACACACACCATTGATTTGCTAGTCAAATATGCTAATGATGGACTTACGGGGATCCACAAAAGAACGTTGGGGCAGCGCAGGCTTCGCGGTGTGTGCAACAGCAAAATGTCCTGTCTAAAATTAGACCATATAAAAGCTGCTCTAAAATTAGACAATTCGTCTACATGTCAGATAAAGCAACACTGTTAGTGAGGAGCTCAGCAGTCACACGTGTTGCACAACAATCTGTATGCCAACATGCCAGGGGCATCGTCGCGCATAGCTATACTACTGACTTTAGATGAGCAAAGAAGGAGGAGGGCACGGAGCATGGCACGGGAGAGGATATACCGCACACGCATAGACCTGTTTGGCATGAGTGATTGTGAGGTGTATCGCATCTTCAGATTCACCCCTCATGCCATCCTGGAATTAACCACAACCCTGCAGGAGGACATCACCAGCCCAACACAACGCTCACATGCAGTGCAGCCACTGGTCAAGGTCCTGGCAACACTCCATTTCCTTGCCAGTGGCTCTTTTCAGCGTACAAGTGGAGTGGTGGCTGGGATGTCACAATCCTCCATGAGCAGATGTGTGCACCAGGTTGTCCCTGCAATCCTCAGACACATGTCCCACCACATCATCAAACCAACCACTGAGGACCTGCGGCTGAAGGCAATGACAGATTTCTACAGAATTGCCAGATTCCCACGCACCGTGGGGGCCATTGATTGCACACATGTGGAACTCCAGCCCCCCCAGGAGACAGAGCACATGTACCGCAATCGGAAGCATTGGCATTCCATTAACGTACAGGTGATAGTCGATGCCCAAGGCCTCATATGGCACGTCCGTGCCAAACACCCAGGGTCCAGCCATGACAGCTACATATACAATCAGAGCCCCATCCGAATGGAATTCGATCATAACATGTATGGGGACACCTGGCTGGTTGGTGAGTGACATGGGTGGCAGGCATGACTGTCCCCCCCCATGATGCACACATCACAAGGGGCACATGCATAACTAACATCCTCCTGTCTTTTCCCTTACAGGTGACTCTGCATATCCACTGGGACCCCATCTAATGACTCCTATCCGGAACCCCCAAACCCCAGAAGAAGAAAGATACAATCAAGCCCACGCCCAAACACGTGCAGTGGTGGAGCGCAACTTTGGCCTCCTGAAGTCACGTTTCCGATGCCTGGATAAGTCTGGGGGTACCCTGTTGTATTCCCCAAACTTCGTGTGCCATATCATCGGTGCATGTTGCATGCTGCACAACTTCGCAGTGAGAAAGGGCCTGCAGATTGACCTACGTGATGACCTGACCCCTGAACCAGACAATCCCCCCCTAACCGAGGATACCCCGTCTTCTGAGGGAAGAGCAGCCAGGAGACAGCTCACATTAGGCATCTTTGCACGTTAAACACACACATTAATCATGGCACAATGAGAATGCATGCATGCACACCACTGTGGTCCCTAGCACACACACCCCACATCCTCATCAAATTAGATTGGCACCAGTCCACCATGCAGGACTTGTGAGCAGCAACGCCACGCCAAGGCTCCAATTATGTCACTGTACATTCATACACCATTCACACTGACCTGGGGATCACTTCTCCCTGGTCCTGGGGAACCCTTCTCCACCAAAATTGAGGGTGACACCCCTTTTCCGGCAGGAATGTCACCCCCACATTCAAACAGCATTCACAACCCAAAAAAAAATACCAAAAAAAATAAATTACCAGCAAAATCAAAAAAAATCCAGGAAATAAAAAAAGGCCCCCAAAAAAAAGGGGGAAAACAAATTAGTGCCCTTGATGTGAGCCACGCCTGGGGCGCCCCCCGGCCACGGCCCCGGCTCCTCTAGGGAGACTCATGGGGGAGGGGGTAAACCGGGGAAGGAGGAGCAGCCCCTGGTCTTTGCCCACCTGGCGGCCTGCCCTCCAAGGTCACGGCTATTCTGTCCAGGGCAGCACCTAGTGTTGCCGTGTTGGCCTGGATAGCCTGGGTAAGGGCTCTCACATCCTGCCCAACACCTGCTTATGTAGTCTGCAGGTCGTTAAGGCAGTTTCTGAAAGCCAGGGAGTGGCAGTCCAGGTTCCCATGCGTATCCTTGATGGAGGACAGGCTCTCCTCCATCCGCACCAATGTCTGGCTGACCTGTCCCAGATGGCGGGTCTGGAGGAACTGGTCCCTTCTCAGAGTGGCGGGCAGGAGATCGGCCACCCCCCTGGTCTTCTGGTCGCCTTCCTGCCTTCAGCTGATGCTTGTGGCCGGGGAGAAGGGGAGGCCCTTGGGAGGGGAGCCATGTTGGGGGAGGAGGGGGGGGGCTCCCCCTTAGGGAGGGCTGGCTGCTGCCAGCCAGAGGGGAAGAGACATCCAAAAACAATAGTCCAGTGCCTGACATGGACTCCTCCTCCTCCTCAAACTCCTCCTCCTCAACCTCCTCCTCCTCCTCTTCATCCTCCTCCTCTTCATCCTCCTCCTCCTCCTCCTCTTCAACCTCCTCTGCGGACTCCGGCCTTGTCGGGGGGGCCTCATTAGGATGCTGTCCTGGGGATGGTGCGGTCAGGCCAGATGGCCCAGCACCCTCCTGCACATATGTGGATGACACAAAACATTCACAGGTTGGAGGATCCACACACTTGCCACATATTCCCTTTCACCCCCTCCCCCACACATGCTACACACCTGATAGAAAAAAAAAACTTACCTGGCATCACGCCTTCATGACTCGAGTCGGGCAGGCCCTCCACTTCTTGCCTATGAAAGGTCTGTGCCACCACACGCTCCTCCGCTGTCAGCCTAACAGGGCATGGTGGGCCCCCTTCTGTGGCCCTGGCATGGGCAAGCATTTTGGCCAGCTTCTTTTTGACTAGACGCCGGAGGTCATTTATCTTTTTCTCAATCCCAGATCGGTTCCGTGTCTCCCCCTCCCCCGCTGAATTCACCTGGTCAGTGATCATGTCCAAAATCTCTCTCCTCCTGGCCGGGGTGGTGTTGGCACTGTCCGGGCCGTGGAGGAAACGCCCATAGTCGGAAATGGCCCGGGCAAGAATTTGTTTCTCCCTCAAAGTAAAATTTAATTTCCTCTTCCTCTCTGTCATACTCTGACCAAAAATCACTCCCAGTCAACAAAAATCAGTCACAAAAACAAGCACGACCAATCAAGCAAGAAAACAAACAAACAGAAAACTATCAAACAAAAAGTCTCACAAACACTCAACAAAAAGCAGTCACAAAAACAAACAGGAGCAATCAAGCAAGAAAACAAACAAACAGAAAACTATCAAACAAAAAGTCTCACAAACACTCAACAAAAAGCAGTCACAAAAACAAACAGAAGCAATCAAGCAAGAAAAAAAACAAACAGAAAACTATCAAACAAAAAGTCTCACAAACACTTAGCAAAAATCACTTTCAAATATCTTCTAACAAACACTAGATCACACAGTACACAAATCTGACAAATACAAATCACAACGCAACTAACAACGGAACAAAAGCACTTTGCTATATGGGAAGGGAAACAAAGGGATGTACTTTTGCAATGGAAGTGCGTTTGTGTGTGTCTATTTATGCTGTCTGCGTAGTTCATGATTTTGCCCTAGTCCATTTCCAATTTCACTGATTGCGCCGTTCCCGAGTTGTGAGCATGCGCACAGAGGTGCTGACATGGTCTGCTTCAAGCGCGTATGCGCGAGCCGGCCGGCCCTTCATTTGCATGGGGTCACGGCTCATTTCAATGTAACACGCCCACGTCCTTCCCAATTTGTATTACTCCACCTTGCGCCTCTGAAATAACGTTACGCATGCGCAATGTTCTGCGTAAAAGCGACGAGAATAGGGTGATTGCGCGGCTACATTGCGCAAGTCTAACGTAAAGGCGGTGCACTACGCCGGTCCAATAATGCGCAGATGTACCTGAATCTGGCTCAACCTCTCTGTTCTCCATCTGCTGAGCTTCAGTTTTTATGAATACACATACAGAAGAGTTTATTATGTGTCTGGATTCTTCACCATACCTTTCTTATATTTGAACATGTAAAAAAAACTAGGAGGGAAACATCAAAGTGAGCCATACTTTATATGCACTCCCAGCTGTTCCTGGGTTTGAGGGACTGTCCTTGATTTGGAACAAAGTTCCTCTGTCCCTCTTTCCTCCTCATTTGTCCAATTTGATCTGATCTATATAGTTGTACGGTATATACATGAGTATAAGCCAAGATTTTTTTTCCACCTATCGTAGACGTCCTCTTGTCCGAGAATGAAAGAAGGTCTGTGATTAGCGGAACACTGAACACAGTGTCTGCTGGGAAACTGAGTCCAAGGATGACAGGACCTCCATGATAGGCGGTAGCCGACTACAGTGTCAAACGCCAATCACAGACCAGGAGGAAACCGCGACTTTTGAAAAATGGACGCCTGCGACCCGACAGGTACCCGACTATCACGGAACGAATCACGGAACGAATGTGACTTTTGAAAAATGGATGCCCGCTGCCTGTCAAGAATACAGGTAAACTGAGGCTGCAATGGGCACAGTGAGAATGGGCACAGTAAGGCTAAAATGGGCACAGTAAGGCTACAATAGGCACAGTGAGAATGGGCACAGTGAGAATAGGCACAGTAAGGCTAAAATGGGCACAGTGAGAATGGGCACAGTAAGGCTGCAATGGGCACAGTAAGGCTGCAATGGGCACAGTAAGTTTGCAAATGGGCACATTGAGGCATGCAAATGGGCACAGTGATGCTGCAAATGGGCATTGTTGACCCTCTTTTCCGCTTACAGTAGCTGCTGTATTCTGTACCTAGGCTTATACTCGAGTCAATAAGTTCTCCCAGTTTTTTTGTGGTAAAATTAGGGACTCGGCTTATACTCAAGTAAATATGGTATATAAAATGCACTATTTATCTTTCAAAGTGTTTCACAGTGCTAAACCTTTCATCCTAATTCTAAATTGATGCATTTGTACATTTTAAAAGCCCATATAAAAGAATAGTAGTGGTAAAAAAAAAAAAGAAAGAAAGAAAGCACTTGTGGGTTTAACTAACATTTTTTTGTATAATAAGTAAGGAGGCATGGCAGAGTGTGTGTCCTATGCCTACATTCTTTTGTTAATAGGCGTCCCTCATTCCCATCTCAAAAGGTTGGGAGGTATGCATATATAAATTAAAGCTACACTCCTGGCTACACTCAGAGCCCTCTGCTAGAGTAGGGGCTGAGCCAAGAGTGGATGGCTCAGCCTCACTCTAGCAGTGGGCTCTGAGAGGAGCCAGGATCGGCACGGGCACAAGGATAGAGTGTTTATACAAGTGTATCTATGAAATGTGGGAACTATCTAATTTACTAAAGATTTCTTGGGTGTATCACCATATATAAACATCACTCTACCCATCGCCCCCCTCCCCCTCCACCTTATTGGACATTTACAATTGTGCATATGTGGTATATGTTTATGACCTTATGACAGACCCCCCTCTTTTTGGCTGAAGTATATTGGTCAAGGTCTCGTCTAGGGGTTGTTCATGCGCTGCCTCTCTCCCCCCGCTTTCCCATGTCGTGGTCTGGGTATCTCATACACACCTGGTACCAAGAGGTTCCCCTGAAGAAGCTATAAGAAAAATGTGCAGTGATCTCTTGGTACACTGCTATCCCGTGGGGCCTTGACACAAAGGAAATCTGTAATACCAGTTTCTGGTTCACCCACTTTGTGGACGGACCTACAGGTCCTTTCTTGATTTATTTGATGCATCACAATATCATGTGTATTATATGTGCTTACATATTTTTTATACTATTCTCTGCTTTTATTCAATTTTTATCATGTTGTTAAAGAACAACAAAAAAAAAAGACTCTATTGCGTGCTTCTATTTGTTCATTTTGGGTCTATTCGTGGCTACTAATTTAAAGGCAAGTAGTGCACACATCGCCTTCTTCTTTTCCATTTGATTTGCAGGTGGTGCCACAATTTAGAGCTATGTCTCAATATTCTCTTAGAGAATTTGAAGGCTATATTTTTTACCTTTCCATGAAAATGCCAATTTATGGGCTGTCATAAGGTATGGTATATTTTGCTTTCTCAGGAACTGACCTAAAATAATTATTCAGATCAAGATTTTATACTGATTTCACAATCTGCATTTTTGTTCCAGGTCTGTGGCTCAGTATGTATTAAAGCCAGAAACACCATGCAACTAGTATTCTTACAAGGAGGTCAGCAGTGACAGCTTTGTATTTCTCTCGGGTCTAAATTATTTTTCTCTGTAAATAATTTGCCATGCATGGCTAGCTCCGTGGGTGGATTTTGGTAAGATATTTTTGGTTACTTCTTCCTCAAGGACAATTATAACTAAAAGCAAACCTTTTTTTTTTTGTTTTTTTGTTGTTGTTTAATTTGGATGGAGTAAAGAGGGTTTACAACACCTTTCAGGCTCTTTTTAATGTGTGTGTCCTCATAAGGGAGTTTTGTTCTTTCTAAATGTCCTCTTCCTTGCAGCCATAGCTATAGTACTAAGTGGAGAGAACTTCTTAACCCCCCTAGGAGCCTCTGATTATTCTTTATCTCAACATCTTCCAAAATCCTAAGCCCCCTAACACACCAGGTTGAGTGTACAAACATACAATACCACACCACAGGAAATCATTAAAAGTAATAATTAGTACCCAGTAGTAACGCTTCATCAAAGAAAACAGGTACCAGACTTAATACAACCCAATATGGTTGGTACCTAGGCAAGCATAAAATTGATTGACAGTGCAAATAACACAATCTAGCATACAAAGTGATTAAAAGTAAGGACTAGGCAAAAGATGACATTTGGTTTCCAGATCAGCATAAACAGTAGCAAGGCCACCTCAAGTGCAGCAGTGAGTAGTAGTAAAGTTTAATCTACTGAGTGCTGGAACTATACTGCCAGAGCATATTTATGATGGAGATGTTAGTCCTAGACCGACAGGGTGTGTACTGTTCAAAATAAAAGGAGGATGGTAGAGAAGTGGGAGAGAGGACCAAAGGGGACTTGTAGAACAATTATTATAGAAGGGGAAGTACCTTGAGATATTCTTCTACTGGCTATTGTTGGGGCCCTTTAAGAGCATTGCTGCACAACAGTCCCAGTTAACCTTCATGCAGTATAGGTACAGTATAGGTAGGGTATAGTCTCGGCACAGTTGCAAGGTATATGTGTTTCAGATGCAGCATAGGTTCTCTCTAACTCTAAGGCCTCGTACACACGATCAAATCTGTCTGCTGGAAACGGTCTGCTAGACCGTTTCAGCAGACAGATTCGATCATGTGTACGGGCGAGCCGACGGATTTGGCCACCCGACAGATTTCAAAGCATGCTTTGAAATCTGTCGGCTGGGAACCCGTCCGCCCGACATGTCTGCTGGTTAGTATGCTAACCAGCAGACATGTCTTCTCGCACACGCGCCGAATGATTTCGACGCATGCGCGGAAGTGTTTTACTTCCTGGTGCGGTGACGTGGCGGCGTCAACGTCAACGTCACCGCCACGTCACCGACACGTCAGCGCGATGTCTGCTGGCGGGGATTTTGGTTTGCTCGTGTGTACACGCGAGCAAACCAAAATGCCAGCAGACAGATCTGTTCAAATCGGTCGGTCCGACCGATTTGAACAGATAGATTGCCTCGTGTGTACTGGCCCCATTATATGGCTTCCATCTCAAACTACAACTCCCAAGATTCTCAACGCTCTGCATACTGTAGCAATTAATGGGCTTGCTTTGGTTTAGCACTCCCCCTCCTGGCTAGAGGAGAATGGTGCAGCATAACATCAGTATCTCAGTAGACAGAAGAATAAAAGTAAAAATAAATATGCTTCTCAATATTGCTGTAGCCAGGAACTGACTACACCAATGTCCTTGGGTCGACTACAGCAAGCATTTACTCTTGGATGATTGCTTTACAGCCTAACGCCAAAGAAAACATTTAATATGCATGTAGTAGGTAAGTGTTGGAAGCTTTTTCTTCAGAAGAAGGAGAGAGAAGACAACAGTAACATTTTATTTTTCAGCTGAGTGGAGGTAGATTTAACTCCAGCTTTTAGATTATGTTACACCCATATTTAGAGTGCAACATGCTGACTGTGGAACCCACCCCCCCACCCCCCAGAAGCTGTCACTTTTGAATTTTGTGCGGCTTTACTGAGCTTTAACCATACAGACACATCATTCATTCACAGAGACCTGTGGAAGAATAAACTACAAGTCCCAATTGTCACTGCAGTAAACAAACCTGCAGTTCTCAATGGACTGCGAGTGCACTGATCTAGTGCCCTAGTAGTTGATTGACACATCCTCCAGCTCAATAACTGAAAGCCATAGAGATGGAAGAAGAGTCTGCAAAGACTGATCGCAGTTGCAATGCCTTTCGGGGATCTATGCAAAAAATAAATAAATACATGCACAATTTTGTTGCTGCAAAAATATGTGCATGTATTATTTGTTTGCAAAAGGTAGACTTGGCCTTTAACCACTTAAGGACAGCCTACTGCACATTTACGTCGGCAGAATGGCACGGCTGGGCACATCAACGTATATATACGTTGATTTTAGTACCCAGCTGTGGGTCGCGGGCGCGCGCCCGCAGGCGCGCGCCCGTGACCCGGTCCAAAGCTCCAGGACCGGGACCGCGGGATTCGCGGACCCGATCGCCGCTGCAGTGCGGCGATCCGTCCCTGGAGCGGAAGAACGGGGAGAGCCGTGTGTAGCCGTGTGGCTTCCCCGTGCTTCTCTGTGGCTGTAGCATCGATCGCGTCATCCCTGGGATAGGGGGACGCGATCGATGACGTCACACCTACAGCCACACCCCCCTACAGTAGTAAACAAAACACATAGTCACACATCCCCTACAGCGCCACCTGTGGTTAACTCCCAAACTGCAACTGTCATTTCCACAGTAAACAATGCAAATTTAAATGCATTTTTTTCTGTGAAAATGACAATTGTCCCAAAAATGTGTCAAAATTGTCCGAAGTGTCCGCCATATTGTCGCAGTCACGAAAAAAATCGCTGATCACCGCTATTAGTAGTAAAAAAAAAAAATTAATAAAAATGCAATAAAACTAATCCTTATTTTGTAAACGCTATAAAATTTGCGAAAACCAACCGATAAACGCTTATTGCGATTTTTTTTACCAAAAATAGGTAGAAGAATACGTATCGGCCTAAACTGAGGAAAAAAAATGTTTTTTTATATATTTTGGGGGATTTTTATTATAGCAAAAAGTAAAAAATATTGCATTTTTTTTTAAATTGTCGCTCTATTTTTGTTTATAGCGCAAAAAATAAAAACCGCAGAGGTGATCAAATACCACCAAAAGAAAGCTCTATTTGTGGGGAAAAAAGGACGGCAATTTTGTTTGGGAGCCACGTCGCACAACCGCGCAATTGTCAGTTAAAGCGACGCAGTGCCGAATCGCAAAAAGGGGCAAGGTCCTTTACCTGCATTTTGGTCCGGGTCTTAAGTGGTTAAATGTCAATCAGGTGTTTATGGAAGTTTGTGTTCCCATTAGAAAGATTACCCCTAATTTCCTGTCAAGGTAACACGTGTCACCTCAAGTAAGACACAGGCAGCAATAAAAGCAGAGGTTCTAAGCTTTCCCTGCTCTATACAAAACTAAGAAAATATGTTGGCTTGAGTTGAGCTTTAAGAAGGATTGTAGTTATTTTATCACAACAATGAGATAGTGTATACTGCTATCCAAGGTTTGAGAGCACTTATGAAATTCTTCAGACATGGTGGTACATCCATTTACCATGCTATTTACCAAGATATTTTGCATAACTATTATATTAAAAACAACACATAGTGCAAAGTGAGAAGCCGGCCTTTATGATTTCTCTATAAAACTGTGTTGATGGAGATAAGCTGGAGGGAAAGGATAGGGAGGAGAGAAAGGCAAATAGTATGACTGCCAACTACTTTATGGGTCTTGGGTTGGAGGGTACCAACATGTCCCCCGTAGGACCAATTATCTACAATCCCCTCCCTTCCCTAAACGATCCAACATTTTCCCTACATTCTCAGACCGTCATGCAGCATATACAGTAAGTTATTCTTCTGAATTATAACCCAAGAGATGCCCACAGCCCCTGGCCATTTCCCCCTCACCTAAACGTTGACTTGAGAAATAAGGACAAGAACTCGAATTTGACAATGACAGCTTCTATAGTTCTCTAATAGCAGATTTTCAATGTCCTGCCTTCCAAACAGGCTGGGGCTCTTTAAGCTTATCCGAATTTACATACATATTCCCACATAGATATATTTAGCTACCATATCCCATTATATTTAATTCACCTCCATTCTGAGAAGAGAGTTTCTTAATATCCCCGTGTCAAAAATGCAGATCTGGTCTTTGATCAAGCATAGTCTTCTGAGAAAGAAAGAAAGTTGACAGTTTCCTTTTCAAAGGGAGAACATAAAACAAACACACATCGAGTACCGGGGAATCATATCTCTCAGCATCAATGGTATTTAAATATCTCATTAGATGTTACTTTGGAACTCTGCTGCCTGGAAACTGTCCCTAACAACCATCTCTGCTTTCCTTTTTACTTAAAGTAAAAGCTGTTGTCATTTAACCACTACATATCTAGAAATATAACATAGGCCAGGTGTAAAAATAAAAAGACCATACTATTACATTTGTAGAAAAATCAATCAATTGTCACTCTTAAGTAGAAGGCTGTAATGCCTCCGCCTTGGCCCAGCCTACCACAAAGCAATATCCATGCCTAAACACTGATGCAGATTCAGAATCCCTTTTGGTGGAAAAAAAATCTCAAATCTATCAGAAACATTCAAGGGGGCTATAACAAACATTGCATTCATCACTGCACAATAGGAAGCTGCTGAGTTCTGACAAACTCAGATGTGTGACCTGAACAGTTAGGCTCTGTACAATCTTTTAGGCCTAAAGGTTGACATTTTCTAAACAGGAGTTAGAAACAAATATTAAAGTTCACCTTACCTAAAATAGGGGGTTGGGCAGCTTCATGGCAGATAATGTTCAGCATTGAGAGCAGGAGCAGCCGGTCAATTAGGGGTGCATGGGCGCCACCCCCTAGTTTGTATGTGGGGGTGTATGCAGGGTGCCGGACTCATATGTTTGAGTTTTTTAGCCACATGATTAGAACCTGAGGCTCTAATTGGCTTGAACAAGGTTGGGCTCTGGGTGCAGAGCACTGTGCCCCAAACCCACCCACTTGTGACACTAGTGATTCAATATTTGCCATTGTCTCCTGGCTTCTCCTCCCAGCCAATCAGGACAGGAGGCAGATCAGGTTGGCCAGGAGAAGAAGCTGAGTCTGAGTGCTGGGGGGGCTGTGCCGTGGAGGGCTGAGTGCAGGTGGACCGTGGAGGGTGAGTGCGGACCTGGAAGGGGTTTTTTTTTAGTACCGGCCACCACTGATTAAGAAATGTAGAATTATGCACATTAGGTGCCAAAAATACACATGCAAATTACACATTACAAGTAGCTCCCTTGGGAGAATCTGTAATTGAGAAAGATTTGGGGGTGCTTATAGATCCAAGACTTAGCAATAGCATACAATGCCAAGCTGCAGCTAACAAACTTAAGAAGATACTGTTATGCATTAAAAAGAGCATACATTTCAGAGATGAATCAATACTTGTGCCCCTTTACAAAACACTGGTTCATCCTCATCTTGACTGTTCGCCGATCCTCAGGAACGCCATTTATGAATTAGAGAGAACTCAGCAAAAGGCAACAAAACCCCTTAGCAATGGCAACTCCTGGCCCTTTAAAGTGTTTCAGATACGTGGACGTGAGGGGGTTATGGTCATGTGTCCTCCGTGATTGACTATGACAGCAGTCACATGATCAGAAAGCTCCCAATCATGAGTAGCATTCAGGTGCTTATTGTTAGTCGTCTGTAACTGTGTCGGGAGAGTAAAGGGTACCTGCTCTCAGCACATTCTGGTACACAAATTTGAAGCCTTTTGGTGTTAAAGCCCACCTGCCGAGAGGCTGCATATTTGCGTACTGTCGGCATAAAGGTGTTGAGAAGGGGGATGGAAGACCTCAGCTATGAGGATAGATTACGATTATTTGTTCTGGAGAAGAGGCACTTGAGAGGGGATATGATTACATTATAGAAAAATATATGAAAGGTGACTTCAGTAACTGTAATAAACTGTTTATTTACTGTTAGAGCAGTAAAATGTGGAACTCCCTACCACAGAAACTGGGACTATCTGAGACTGTAGACAACTTCAAAACTCTTTTAGGCCTCGTACACACGAGGGGATATGTCCGCTGAAAACGGTCCGATGGACCGTTTCAGCAGACATCTCCGCTCGTGTGTATGGGCTAGCAGACAGATTTCTCCACCCGACAGATTTCAAAGCATGCTTTGAAATCCATCCGGTGGAATCTGTCCGCCCGACATGTCTGCTGGTTAGTACACTTACCAGCAGACATGTCGTCCCCCACCGCCGCCGCGCCGCCGCCGAATGGATTCGGCGCATGCGCGGAAGTGTTTAACTTCCTGGTGCGGTGACGTGGCGGTGACGTGGCGGTGACGTGGCGGCGTCAACGTCACCGCGCCGTCCGGCGGCGGGGAATTTGATCCGATGGTGTGTACACGCCATCGGATCAAACTCCCGATCGGACATATCCGATGGAAATGGTCCGCGGACCGTTTTCATCGGATATGTCCGATCGTGTGTACGAGGCCTTAGATGTCTTCCTTGGATGCAGAACATACATGGCTTTTGGATATGTTAGAAAATAATTACCACACACTGAACTGGGTGGGCCTGTGTCTTGTTTAAAGACAAAATACATACCTGCTTATTCAGCCATGAACAGCATTTTTCAGTCACTTCATATCTTAAGGTAACTATGCTTTATCCTCTTTGCCTCACTGTCCTCCTGCATTACCACCCTGTCATTTGGTTTTCTGATGATAAACAAGTGATGGTTTAACACACGTTAAACAGGCATGTTCCACTGTTATCACCATCAGGAAAGCCAGACTGATAAATATCATGTAATTATCGTTGAACTTTTTAGTCAGATGAATTAATAGGTGATTTCTAACTGGTAACACATAGTTACATAGTTAGGTTGAAAAAAGACACAAGTCCATCCAGTTCAACCATAAAAAAAATAAAACACAGTACATCCCATACACCCAACTCCATACCCACAGTTGATCCAGAGGAAGGCAAAAAACCCCAGCAGAGCATGATCCAATTTGCTACCGGAGGGGAAAAAATTCCTTCCTGATCCCCCGAGAGGCAATCGGATTTACCCCGGATCAACTTTACCTACAAAACTTAGTACTCAGTTATATTATGTGTATTTAGGAAAGAATCCAGGCCCTTCTTAAAGCAATCTACTGAGCTGGCCAGAACCACCTCTGGAGGGAGTCTGTTCCACATTTTCACAGCTCTTACTGTGAAGAAACCTTTCCGTATTTGGAGGTGAAATCTCTTTTCCTCCAGACGTAAAGAGTGCCCTCTTGTCCTCAGTGTTGACCTTAAAGTGAATAACTCAATCCCAAGTTCACTATATGGACCTCTTATATATTTGCACATGTTGATCATATCCCCCCTTATTCTCCTCTTCTCAAGAGTGAATAAATTCAGTTCTTCTAATCTTTCCTCATAGCTGAGCTCCTCCATGCCTCTTATCAGTTTAGTTGCCCTTCTCTGCACTTTCTCCAGTTCTCCAATATCCTTTTTGAGAACTGGTGCCCAAAACTGGACTGCATATTCCATATGAGGTCTTACTAATGATTTGTACAGGGGCAAAATGATATCTCTATCTCTGGAGTCCATACCTCTCTCAATACAAGAAAGGACTTTGCTCGCTTTGGAAACCGCAGCTTGGCATTGCATGCCATTATTGAGCTTATGATCAACTAAAACCCAGAGATCCTTCTCCACTACAGATCCCCCCAGTTGAACTCCCCCTAGCATGTATGATGCAGGCATATTCTTAGCCCCCAAGTGCAAACCTTTACATTTATCAACATTAAACCTCATCTGCCACATAGTCGCCCAATTAGACAGAGCATTGAGGTCGGCTTGTAAATTGGAGACATCCTGCAAGGACGTTATTCCACTGCATAGCCTGGTGTCATCTGCAAAGACAGAAATGTTACTTTGGATCTCAGACCCAATATCATTTATAAATATATTGAAAAGTAAGGGTCCCAGCACTGAACCTTGGGGTACACCGCTGATAACCTTGGACCATTCAGAGTATGAATCATTAACCACAACTCTCTGAATTCTGTCTTTCAGCAAGTTTTCGCTGTTTGGTAGGGGGTAGAGTGCTTGAAGTTGAGAAAATGTGATGAATGCGGAATTCACCAAAAGCTTGTCTAGTTTTGTTAGGCCACAATCCAACCATATCTGAAAAGACTCCGGGTGGTCAAAGGCAGAGGGGAATCTAGGATCCCCTAAGAAAGAGGCACCAAGTGGAGTTTTCGAGATCAATGCAAACTTATCCCCATAGTCTTTCCAAAGTTTTAAACTGTCTCCAACTATGGTGTTCTTTGCACTCAAACCCGGCCACGATCTGCAAGAGGACCACAGCAGGCCTGGGAGGTAAAAGGGGAAAATCGATTCCTCCTCAAATCGCACCCATGGAACTCTAGAGTTAGGTATATTCCATTGAGCCTGCTGAGAGAACCTGCTGGCTAGATAGTAGAACCAGATCTGTGGGACCCCCAAACCTCCCCGAGAAGAAGAACGATATAACACCTCTCTGGAGAACCTTGGGGGACGGCCCTGCCAAATAAATCTATTAAGGTGGGATTGAAAATCTAACAGGAAGGATTTTGAGAGTCTAACTGGGAGGAAGCGGAACAGATAAAGGAGCTTAGGAAGGACCGTCATTTTAAGGGCCGTAATCCTGCCAAGGAACGAAATGTGTAGATGAGACCAGAGTTTCAAAAGTCCTTTTGATTTAGTAAATAGTTTGGGATAGTTAGCTGTGAATAATTTGCGACTGTCTCCGGTCAAGTCAATGCCCAAATATGGAAGGGAGTCAACAGCCCACGTGAATGAAAAGGTTTGCTTGAGGTGGTTGAGTTCAGCAGTCGAAAAACCAATCGGGAGAGCGATAGACTTTGGGACACTGACTGAGAGGCCGGAGACTGCAGCAAAGGAGGACAGAGTGGACAGCAGGGGAGGCAATGTAAGCAAGGGGTCCGTAATAAACATCAAAACATCATCTGCGTACATACAGAATTTGTACGAGGAGGAACCCTTGGCATAACCGCGAATATCGGGGTTATTTAGAATGGCAATGGCCAGGGGTTCAAGGGCCAGCGCAAAAATCAGGGAGGAAAGAGGGCACCCCTGCCTAGTACCCCTCCCTAGACTAAAAAATTCAGAGCTACAGCCCGGAATCCTAATCCGGGTCTTGGGGTTATGATAAAGAGCTTGAAAAGCGTGAAAGAACTCACCCTGAAGACCCATACGAGGCAAAAGCGTTGACAAATAATTCCACGAGACACTATCAAATGCCTTGTGTATGTCAAGGCCCAAAAGCAAAAGTTTACGCGTAAATAAATTAGAGTCTTGGATAATATTGGACACTAGGCGAATATTATCCGTGATAAGCCTATGGGGGATAAAGCCCAACTGATATGGGGATACGAGAGAGGGTATCACACCGGCAAGCCTATCCGCCATGATTCTGGAAAAAAAATTTAGGTCGTTATTAATGACAGAAATGGGCCTAAAGTTTTTGGGAGGTTATGATTTTTATTGGGTTTAGGGATGAGGGACATGTTGGCCAGCAACATCTCTTCAGGGAAATCGCCGCTGAGCAGGACAAAATTAAATAATTGAACCAATCTAGTAGAAAGCGGCCCCGCAAATTTTTTATAATACACCGTCGAAAACCCGTCAGGGCCAGGGGCAGAACCCTTTTTTAGTGATTTTATAACTCCTAAGACCTCGGAGGATGTTATGGGAGCATTTAGTTTTTCCTGTTGGGTGGAGGAAAGAGATGGTATAGGAATAGCCTGGAACCAGGGGTCATTCTGTACCGAAGGTTCTGAAGCTCTAGCCGCTAGTAGGGAGGAGAAAAATTGTTTAAAACAACCGAGCACTTCCTGAGGGTGAGAGGAGGTCCAGGCGGGGCCCACGTCTAGCTTATACACATGAGGGGGGCGTGTGAGTTGATTCAGTTTCCTCGCAAACATGGAGGATGCTGTATTACTATGAAGGAGGAATCGTGCCCTGGACCACCTTAGTGATTTCTCCACTTTATCCGAGAGCAAGGAGTCAAGCTCCAGACGTTTTTAGTCTATGATGCGCCTAGTGGCCTCTAAGTGAAGGGAATCCACTCGTTTATAGAGAAGATCTAATTCTGACGTAAGGGACAGGATTTTCTTTCTATTAAGTTTATTCCGGGCAGATGCAAGTTCTATGAGTTTTCCCCGGATAACTGCCTTATGGGCGGTCCAGACTGTGGGTAACGGGGTGCCAGGGATGGCGTTAAGTGCAAAATATTCCTCTATAGAGCTAGCTATCTCCGATTCCACCAGTGTGTCTGAAAGGAGCGCCTCATTCAACCTCCAAGAAAAAGGGGTGGGGGCCAGACCGATTATGTTCATGGTGAAGGAAACCACCTGGTGGTCCGACCAGACACACGGGTGTATCGTGGAGGATAAAGAGTTGGCCAGAAGCACCGGAGAAGCAAAAATATAGTCTAACCTGGCTGAACTGTTGTGGGGGTGTGAATAAAAGGTATACTCTCTAATTCCCACATTATGGGCCCTCCATGAGTCTACCAATTGGTGGTCCAGCAAACATTTGGCCAGGGTCTTAGGGAAAGCCTTTGTGGTCGCCGCCGTGGTACATCTATCCAGGGTGGCATTGGCAACCATATTAAAATCACCCCCTACAATCATGTGTGAGGAGCCGTACTTAGTCAAAAGATCAAAAAAGGAACAAAAGAAAGAAACAGGAGCATCATTGGGAGCATAAACACTAGCAATCGTTAATTCCTTGTTGTTTACTAGCCCCTTAATGATAACATACCTGCTCTCAAGATCTTTTACCACTCGTTGGACCTCCATGGGAAACGAGGAATGTAAGAAAATGGCTGCACCCCTGCTCTTGGATGAGTGGAGAGAATAAAAGGCCCGATTAAATTGTCTGTGAAAAAATTTGGGGTGGGAGGAGCTAGCAAAATGCGTCTCTTGGAGCAGGAGAATCTTTGCCCCCAGTGATTTATATAGGTAAAAAGCCTTACGTCTTTTAGCCGGGGAGTTGAGACCCCTCACATTATGTGAAATACATGTAATAGGCATAGGGGAGATAAAAAGGTCTATCAACTGAAAAAAAAATATTGAGCATACTGAGGAACATAATGGGGACTATCCACTTCCGTGATAAGCAGAGGAGCAGCCACCCACCCCAGAAATAATGTAAGCCCCGTCAAATAGGAGAGAGGGGCTTCCTATAGCATTAAATCAAGACATGACGATTCTTTCATAACAGGAACATTTAAAATACCACGAAGGTGACCAATGAGAAAGCAATATAAAAAATTCAGACAAAATCAAAAGTGAACACAGCTGAAAAAAAGTAGAAAAAGTAAAAAAGTCTTGGAACATAATAAAGTCATGGGATCAGGTAGAAAAAGGTACAACCTGACAACGAGAATTTCAAAACGAACGAGACAACTAGGTCTCAAACCCAGCAGGCTGAAAAAGGTAAGAGTCTTAGAAACAATCACTTAGGAAACAAATCTCAAAAAATAAATAAAGAAAGGCTGGGTGGGGAGGACATGCTGCGGCTCCAAGGGACAGAGCTCCAGGGGACGATGTTGATAGACAAAAACATTAGCAGCCGCCAAATATGACCACCGTGGGGCCTAAAACCAGTTGTATGCGGACAGTCAGTTAATGTTATTCCTGGCACCAGCATCATAACGGATCCTCCGTCTGTTACCGCGGGGAGGGGGTGTTTGCCTCATAGGCACTGGTCTGGCGAGCAGGGTCGTTGCAGAGTAGGTTGTGCCATTGTGGGGGATCGTCAACTTGAAGGGGAAGCCCCATCTGTATCGAATCCTGGCCGACTGTAGTGCTGTCGTAATCTCTTTGAACCCTCTACGTCGATCCAGAGTGGCCGGTGAGATATCCGGGTAGATTTGGATAACATGCCCATCTAGCATGATACGCTGTTTCAAGCGGGCAGCTCTAAGGATCTCTTCTTTTATGAGGAAGTCCTTCATGCAAAGGACAACATCCCTAGGTGGTTTGTCAGCGGGAGGTTTCGGTCTAAGAGCCCTGTGAATACGATCGCATGTAAATGCCGCAGAGTCACAGTCCGGTAACAGGAATTTGAAGATCCTGATAGCTGCGGGGATAAGCTCCGTCACAGATTCAGGGATGCCGCGCATGCGCAGATTATGGCGTCTGTTTCGGTTGTCCAAGTCCTCAATTCGGGATTGCATTTGGGTAAAGGCTGAAGACAGGGACTCGTATTCTCTAGATAAATCCTCATAAGCCAGCGCCAGCTCGTCATGCTTTGTCTCCAGGAGATCAGTTCTTAAGCCCAAGGCCGCGATCTCCTGCGAGAGTATGTGGGAGGTTTTGTGGAGTTCCGATTGGAACTTGGTGGCCAGTTTCTCATACATCGCTTCAAGACAGGCGTCCAAATCTGCTTTAGGTGCTGGTTGGTACTCACATGAGGTCTCCATCTGCCATGGGGAGGCCGGGTGTGACGAGGGGGCCCGACTTGTCCGCGGCGCCATCTTGAGACATACTGCCCAGCTCACGTGTGCGGAGAAGGAAGTGAGTTAACGTGTGCTGAGCCGGACCCTGATTCTTTTTCTTCTTCGGCGGCATGCACTAACACTAGATAAGTCGAGGGGTGTTGAAATCGGGTGCTGTAAATGCTGTTAATGGCCCTCTAGGAGCGATGCAAGTCCCGGGAGGAGCGGAGCTCTCAGATCAGGCGTCCATCACGTTCAGCGCCGCGCATGTGCCCCTATTTAAAGAATTGTTTGCCATGCTCACACTTTTTGTTGTTGAAATCCAAAGATCAAACAAGACCTGAGTTTTTCAACCGTGTATCTGGTTCTCAACATATCTTTCATTAGTTTATACAGAATTACATCACCCATTTTTTACCCACTTTCACTCACACTTCTGTCTCTCATTTTTTTGCACAATGACTCAATGCTGAGGACTGGGCTGCTCTACTGGCTGTCAGCCAGTTCAATTTTTAATGTGCTTTCTGGTATAGGAAACCCCTTGGTACATGGCCTCTGAGGCACAATTTTTTACAATGCATTGTTTTCTAGGACACTAATGGCCAGTTTAGTATTATGACCCCCCCTACACCCCCCCCCCAAAAAAAAAACACATAAAGAGTTAAATATTCAGGGGACCACAAACTTATGGTACCTTATCTGGCCTCCTTTCCCAAGGACTAAAACAAGCAATGGAACGTACTGATGTCATAGTCATTAGTGTTGTTAGGATTAGAAATTGCTTCTTTTGACCACTCCAATACTTCCATGTTCTTCTTTAAAAAGCCTCACTGTTCCTTTTCTGGCTGTCTTGTGGTTAAAAGCTGGATCCACTAAGTAAAGCAAGCTTGTCACACTTAAGCCAGGCTGTTCACAAAATAGCAGGAACATTAAACAATCAGAGCCAACCCAACACCCCCCCACTCCCCAAACACCCCTGAATTTAAGTCCTGTAGGCTAGGATGAGCATCACCCCTCCTTTGTGAAAATTGTTCAGGCTGTCACTGACGAAACTTAGAAATCTTTTGTCATCTGTAGAGTCAGTGAACAGAGATTTGTAATGTATTATTAATCCTGGTGAGATTCAAGATTGTTAATGCTGTCATTTCTTTGTAGCACCTTTCTTAATACCTATGATTTATTAATGGCCAGCCTTCTACTGCATTGCAGGAGCATTTACCTGTAATAGGATATATAGCACATCAACAGTGAAATATGTGTTAAACACTTGCCTTGTTTTTGTGTTATTTATTTGTACTGTAATGTTCAGAGCACAGGAATATATACACCCATCGTTTTCATAATGTACATCCAGGCATTATGAATATGCATTGAACTGACCACAGATAATTTTTCCAGGTAACATTCTCTGTTATGTAATTGGTATAGGCCAACGATCAGACACATTTAACACATCAAATGACCATTACGTGCTAATATGTGCCAATATCCCAAAAATGTTGTACAACAAAACAGAAAACGTGGTCAGGGACTTTAGAGGCACATCAAGAGTTACACGTTATAACATTGGACACTGAAGATTTCCTCCAGGCTTCCCGGACCCGACCTTTAAAAAAATAGGAACTTGTTTTAAAATTATCTGATGGATAAAAAACCTATAGAAAAAAACAATCGTCTGTGGGTACGTCCATCAGTTAAAAATCCACGCATGCTCAGAATCAAGTCGACGCATGCTTGGAAGCATTTTTTCAGCACGTCGTTGTGTTTTACGCCACCGCGTACTGACACGGTCGGTTTTTTGACTGATGATGTGTAGGCACGACTGATCATCAGTCAGCTTCATCGGATAACTGATGGAGAAACCCATCAGATTGTTTTCATCAGACTAACCTATCGTGTGTACAGGGCATCAGACTTTATTAACAGGATGAACACCTGTTGCACTGGAACTATGCAGAGCCATTCAGCTATCTCACTTTCATGCCCAAACCTGCACTCTTCTCCCAGCAGTATTACTCATTTGAAGGGTGATGGCCCCAGTCGTAGATCCCTCTCTACGTCCTACAAAATCCTGTTGGACATCCACGCTACTACCGACCGTCTATTCTTGGCAAAGTGGTAAAGAGATTTACAAGTCACTTTTACTGAACCCCAAAAGAAGCGAATACTTTTGTTTGCACAGAAGTCATCACTTTGTAGTAAGTTTTAGGAAATTTCCTACAAATTAATCACACGTTGGTACCACACCCCGTCAATTTTGGCTAAATTATTTTCCAACCAGTCTGAACGTTGCTGCTGGTGCTGTGATCAACATCCGGGCACCATTCTCCACATCTTTTGGGAATGCCCCGAGATTCAAACCTTTTACAACCAGTCCCTTGACTCATTCACAAATTTTTGCACATCTCCCTACATAATGACCCAGCTGAAGTCCTATTTAACCTTATCCCCATGTCAAGAAAACATTATCAAAAATCTCTTCTCAAACACCTTCTTAATGCTACTCGGATGTGTATACTGAGTCAGTAGAAACATCAGCCTACCCCTATGGTGGTCCAATGGTTTGCAAGGGTTAATGATATTGGACAGATGGAGGACCTGACTGCTACCATTCAGGATAAAGCAGAGGAACATAAGACCAGGTGGTTTTACTGGGACATTTTTTGCTTCTCAGATGAATACCTCCAATATACATTGCTTCTGTGCCTGATGCCCATATTGTATGATGTACACAGACATTCCTCACTCCCTGGGTGGAACCCTTTCTCCCATAACCCCCCGCTTTTTTTCCTCCCCTTCCCTTTATCCTTTTTTTTGTCCTCCCCTCTCTCATTTTTTTTCCACAGTTTTATTGAAAAAATCCACGCATGCTCAAATTCAAGTCGACGCATGCTTGGAAGCATTTTTTCAGCACGTCGTTGTGTTTTACGCCACCGCGTACTGACACGGTCGGTTTTTTGACTGATGATGTGTAGGCACGACTGATCATCAGTCAGCTTCATCGGATAACTGATGGAGAAACCCATCAGATCGTTTTCATCAGACTAACGTATCGTGTGTACAGGGCATCAGACTTTATTAACAGGATGAACACCTGTTGCACTTGAACTATGCAGAGCCATTCAGCTATCTCACTTTCATGCCCAAACCTGCACTCTTCTCCCAGCAGTATTACTCATTTGAAGGGTGATGGCCCCAGTCGTAGATCCCTCTCTACGTCCTACAAAATCCTGTTGGACATCCACGCTACTACCGACCGTCTATTCTTGGCAAAGTGGTAAAGAGATTTACAAGTCACTTTTACTGAACCCCAAAAGAAGCGAATACTTTTGTTTGCACAGAAGTCATCACTTTGTAGTAAGTTTTAGGAAATTTCCTACAAATTAATCACACGTTGGTACCACACCCCGTCAATTTTGGCTAAATTATTTTCCAACCAGTCTGAACGTTGCTGCTGGTGCTGTGATCAACATCCGGGCACCATTCTCCACATCTTTTGGGAATGCCCCGAGATTCAAACCTTTTACAACCAGTCCCTCGACTCATTCACACATTTTTGCACATCTCCCTACATAATGACCCAGCTGCAGTCCTATTTAACCTTATCCCCATGTCAAGAAAACATTATCAAAAATCTCTTCTCTATATACTGAGTCAGTAGAAACATCAGCCTACCCCTATGGTGGTCCAATGGTTTGCAAGGGTTAATGATATTGGACAGATGGAGGACCTGACTGCTACCATTCAGGATAAAGCAGAGGAACATAAGACCAGGTGGTTTTACTGGGACATTTTTTGCTTCTCAGATGAATACCTCCAATATACATTGCTTCTGTGCCTGATGCCCATATTGTATGATGTACACAGACATTCCTCACTCCCTGGGTGGAACCCTTTCTCCCATAAACCCCCCCCCTTTTTTCCTCCCCTTCCCTTTATCCTTTTTTTTGTCCTCCCCTCTCTCATTTTTTTTCCACAGTTTTATTGAAAATATTGAAGTTGTGTTTACAATACAATCAGCATATCAATTGAAATTGAATCCATGACAGCTTCGTATAATGGAATGACATAGGTTGTTAGTACAGCATGAGTCATGACGTAGAGAACGGTGGAATACTTTTTAACATTACTGTATAGTTCGTAAGAGGTCTTAAACGTTGCATGAACAATCAACAAACTAAAAACTTTAGGTAACAGAATCTGTTTTGAGTCAAGTATCATTATTATTGGTAGCAAAAACACTGAGACCAATATCAACAGGTCTAGTGGTAGTGGTAGAGTAATTTAACTTGACTCCTATGTTGCAGGAGAGTTTGTGATTGATTGTGGTGGGGTGCCAAAATTCCTTTTTTGGGTATGTAGATATGGAGAGGAAAAAGAGATTAAAAGAGAGAAAGAGAAAGTAAGGGGGGGGAGGCAGGGGGTAAGAAAGATAGGATAGTAAATTTCCCTCAAGTCCCAATCATTTTTTTAGGAGATCAAAAGAATTTCAACCCCATTTTGTGGGGCGGGTGATTACATAACTTACCCAAGTGGGCCCCTAGACTTTCATATATTCAATACCTGACTGCCTAAATATCTCTGGCTTCACCCTCTAGTAATTGCCTAGATTGATCTTATCTTGGACAGGATGTGCCCATACACTAATGGTACATGTTATTTTGTATTTATAATATGTTCTGTGAAGTTATCATTTCAATGTGTATGTTGCATACTACTAAATAAAATAAAAAAAAGTTACACGTTATCAACAATTAAAAAATCTAAAATCATCAATAGTAGTTATATAACAAACATGAAACAACTATTATGGCTGGCTGTAGAATACATAGTCCTTCAAAGATGATAAATACAACATTATACCACTGCTTCACTCCATACAATAGTAAATTACAGTAATATCTTGCATTAGTAATAATATGTTTCATATAGGAGCAACCCAATGCTTTTCAAGCAGATGTCTTCTTCAGGGGTCCCTGTGGTATATTGTATAATATAATGATTAAGAAACATAACAGCCATATGAAATTAAAATCATATGATGCTTCCATTGGGGACACACAAACAAACACTAGACCAACTGGACTTTTTTTTTATAGAGTTTAGCTTTAAAAGATAAAATGATATTGGTTAAAGGGGTTGTAAAGGAAACATTTTTTTCCCTAAATAGCTTCCTTTACCTTAGTGCAGTCCTCCTTAACCTAACTCATCCTTCGATTTTGCTTTTAAATGACCTTATTTCTTCTGAGAAATGCTCAATTCCTGTTCTTCTGTCTGTAACTCACCACCGTAATGTGAGGCTTTCTTCCTGGTGTGGAGAACGCCTCTTGACGGGCCAGGGGGCGAGCAGGAGTGTCAGGAGGCCCACTAACACACAGCTCATTTCTCTATCTGCAAAGTAGAGAGTGTCCTGACTTGCCTGCTCGCCCCCTCCCCCTCAAGAGGCTTTCTTCACACCAGGGAATGGTGGTGAGTTGCAGACAGAAGAACAGGAAGTGAGGATTTCTCAGAAGAAATAAGGACATTTAAAGGCAAAATGGAAGGATGAGGTAAGTGAAGGAGGACTGCACTAAGGTAAAGGAAGCTATTTAGGAAAAAAAAATTCCTTTACAACCACTTTAAGTGAATGCAGTAGGATAGAGTAGACTCAAGAAATTACTTTCAGGTAGGTATCAGACCACGTTCTACAAACTTTTTGCTCTTACACACAAAACGACAGTCTCACAAATTAATGGATGACAGGTTGGCTTAAATTCTATACTACAAGTCCTGGAAGAGGGAATAAAGCTCTTAGAAATTAACAGCCAACACAGGTGTCTGGAGTGGAAGGAAAATTCAGATAATAGATAAAGGCTGGAATAACATTATTAGTTTCATGTGATTGCTGTGCCGCACCCTCCAGCTTTCAGCTTAATATATGTATTCAGTAGCCCAACATGCTTGTAATATTATATCCCAATCTGTCTACATATCGGTTTCAACCCCCTTATTACAGTATAGTGCACATTAAACAAAGACTGGTCATTACTTCAAGATCTTGTTTCTTGTTCTGTCTGTGTATGTGCTTGGTAAGGGGTGAGGATATAAGGATCTATGTCAGGTGCAGCTGTATCTCTGTTGCCCTCAGGTGCCCTCACTTCTACTCACTACCAAGAGGTGTCATGAATTTTGTTATAATATTAGGGTTAAAGTATAACTAAAGGCAACCATTTGTTTTTTAGATTTGGATAGAGTGGTAAGGGGTTAGGTACATTGTGAGGTTTCTATTGCTGTCTGTGCCCCCATTAGAGAGATTTTTTTGGTCCAGATGACCAATGTAATGGGGAAAGAAAGTGAGGGTAAATCTAACTCAGAACAGGAATAAAGGGGGCATCTTCCAATGGGGGCACTTGCTCCAGTGATGTCTAGAATGGGATTTCCCTCATATTGGAAAGATAACCTCTTTTGTCGAGTCTACAAGACAGGAAATTAAAGGATATTACACCCAGATGGCAAAAAAAAAAAATCACTGTGGTTTTAATGGTCCCCTATTCTATTGAAAATCAAAAAAATCACATTTGAATTTTAGATTCCCCCTAAGTTATGAGAATGACGGTGCCTTTGGGGGGGATTTCCATGTACAGATACATTGATTAGGTAGAGGAAGAAAATACCAGGTTGTATGGCTGGAATCTCATAGAATTAGGAAATCATGGTCAAGCGGGATAGGATTTATAATCATCAAAATATGCTATTACCTGACTTAAATTGGGCAATCTTTCACAGATTTGGCCATTCACAAGTACTGTATGTCCAACTGAGGAAAAGGAAAACAATTGCGAATCCACACTTGTGTTTGTGCACTTATTTGTGAAAGGTTACTCTGGCCCAGACTGTTGAAAGTAAACTTGTCACAAATGAAACACGGTGCTTTCATTATTGACCTCACTCTAAAAATACTGGTTGTTTGGTTATTTTGCCTGGTACCTGGAAGAAATGTGCAATCAAAGAAAGTCAAAAAGAAGTGAGAAGTCCTTATATGCTTCCAGGTTAGTGACTCAAAGTATTAAAGCAAGAGGGTTCAGCATGACAACTAGGCAACTAGGATTTGTAAAACAAGACAACAGCAATGCTATGGCTTGTTAATGCCAGGTTACCATCAAATATATTGTGGTCAGGTTATGAGAAAAGTAACAAGCAGCTTGTTTAATTGTTTGTTCCGCTATATTGGTACAATCCATTTTTTAATAACAAAGAAAACTGACAGTAGGAGCATTATTTCAATGTATGTTAAGCCACATCAAACTTTGGAAGATTAGTCTTTTGTGTCAATCGCTCTGAGCCCTTTTCTTCTTATTATTATTACACAGGATTTTTATAGCGCAGACAGTTTACGTAGCGATTTACAACTTGAGTGTAGACAGTACAAATACAATACATTTTAATACAGTAGGAATCAGAGGGCCCTGCTCGTTAGAGGAATCTAAGAAGGAGGGTCAAGAGATACAGCAGGTAATAACTGTGGGGAATGTGCTGATAGAGAAAATAAAAATAAATGTACAATTGGTAGGTGGGGGCTAGATAGTCTTCCCTGAAGAGATGCGTTTTCAGGGATTGTCTGGAAGTAGACAAAGTAGGAGATAGTCAGACAGATTGGAGTACAGCATTCCACAGGATGGGAGAGGCTCGGAAGAAGTCCTGGAGGCGAGCTTGGGATGAGGTCACAAGGGAACTAGATTGTGGATGGCTTTGCAAGTTACTGTTAGTATCTTTAATTTATTTTGTTGGTTGAGTGACAGCCAATAAAGGATTGGCAAAGAGGGGTAGCAGATGCCGAGCGGTTTGTAAGGTGGATGAACCTGGCAACAGTGTTCGTGATGGACTGAAGGGGGGATAGCCTATTTAGAGGTAAGCCAATGAGGAGGGAGTTGCAGTAGTCAAGGTGAGAGATGACCAGGAAGTGGATTAGAAGCTTTGTGGTGTCCCTGGTGAGGAAGGGGCATATCTTGGAGATGTTGCGGAGGTTGAGGAGGCAAGCTTAGGTCAGTGATTGGATATTGGCCCAAAAGGATAGTTCTGAGTCCAGGATTACACCAAGAACCTTGGCATGGGGGGGCAGATTGATAGTTGAGCCGTTGGTTTTGACAGAGTAATTAAGGGAAGTAGCACTAGGGGGAGGAAATATCATGAGCCCGGTTTTGGATAGGTTTAGTTTAGTTTAGTATAGAGATGATGTTGAAAGCCATGGGAGGCAATCAACTGACTCAGGGAGGAGGTGAAAATTGAGAAAAGGAGAGGTCCAAGAACAGAACCTTAGGGGACTCAGACGGAGAACGGAAGAGGAAAGGAAAGGAGGAAGTAGAGTTATAGGTGACACTAAAGGAGCGGTGGGATAGCTAGGATGAGAACCAGTGAAGAATACAGTCACAGAGACCAAAGGAGTGGAGTTTTTGGAGGAGGGGAGATGGTCCAATGTATCAAAGGCAGCAGAGAGTTCCAGGAGAAGTAGTACAGAATAGTGTCTATTGGTTTTAGCTGTTTGTAGGTCTTTGGTGAGTTTAAGGAGAGACCTATCTGTGGAGTGTTGAGGGCAAAATCCGGACTTAGGGGATCAAGAAGTTGATTAGAAGAAGTTGTTAATAGTCATATGGTCACTCAGTCGGTTGTAGGCCAGTCTTTCAAAGAGTTTGGAGGAGAAAGAAAGTAAGGAGATATGTTATTAAGATTGGTGGGGTCCAGTGAGGACTTTTTAAGGATAAGGGTGACTAGCGCCTGATTTAGACAGTTGGGGAAGATGCCAGAAGAGAGGGAGAGATTGAAAATGTGAATTAGAGAGAGTAGAAGAGAGTTAGAGGGAGATTTTTGTCATAGAGGTGGTCAGTAGCAGAGTAGAGAAGAGAAGGTTTCTACGGGTAACTGTTAGGCGGATGAAGGGAGAGGAAGTGGAAGACCGGGAGAGAGTAAAACCAATAAAGTGTTTATCAGAGTGAGGGAGAGGATTGTTGGAGAGGTTGCACAGAGTGCACAGATAGGAGAAGACAAGGTAAAGGGTGTTGCCATTGGAGTGAGTAGGAGCCTGTATCCATTGTTTCTAGTTAAGGAATGAGGTTAGAGGTTTTTCAACCAGTGCAGACACATCACTGATTTGATAGTCTGATCTAATCTTTTGGCTTAATTATTAGTTTTAAAAAAAATCAAATGCAGCATGAAGCCTTAGGTATCAGCAGCCTGCAGGAAACCTCTGCAAGGAATTTTGGTTTCCTTTGGATATTCCAGTTTCCTCCCACAGTCCAAGAGGACAGAGGTAGGTCGACTTATTCCCACACAAGATTGTTGTCCACATACTGTATGTCTGTGTCTTTATTACTATATAAGGATAGTCCATTTAGGACAGGAGCTGCTGTAGGTCATGCATTGTCCCACACGTTTCCCCTTAAATAATTTAATCTACCCAATGTAATACCTAATGGTAGGGTTCAATAAATGTGCACACACAGTTATAATTTTTAAAGGTAGGTTAACAGCACAAAACAATTTTACATACCACACTGCCTGCATAACTGTCAATAGAAGGCTTTATTAACTGTGATAAATGTCACTGTCAGAGTTTAGGCTATACTTCTGCAAGGAGTTTGGGTTTCCTTTGAATATTACAGCTGCCTCCTACAGCCCAAACCAAATGAACAGAAGTAGGTTAACTATAAAGAGTGTGCATACAGTATGTATCTTTATGACTGTATGGAAGATCCATCAAAGACAAGAACTGTTGTGGTCTATAAACTGTCTCAAGTAGTGCAAAGTATGATAATACTACAACCCCAATTCCAAAAAAGTTGTGACGCTGTATAAAATCTACATAAAAACAGCATGAAATAATTAGCAAATCTCATAAATCCATATTTTATTTACATTAGAAAATAGAAAACATATCAAATGTTTAATAAATTTACCATTTGAAAAAAATAAGGTAGTTTTGAAAAATTGTGGCAGCAACAAATTTAAAAATAGTTGAGACAGGGCATCAAAAAGCTGGCAAAGTAAGTGGCCCTAACAAGGAAGAGCTGAAAGAACATTTTGCAACTAATTAGATTACTTGGCAACAGATCAGTAACATGATTGGGTATAAAAAAGGGTATTTCCCAGATGTTTACAGAATGTTGGTGGTAAACAATGCCCAGTAAACATGGCCAACTTTTTGGAAATTGGGGTTGTACTTTTAGCAGCTTTTTGTTGTCCTGTCCCAACTTTTTTGAGATGTGTGCCAAGAATTTCAAAATAAACTTATTTTTTCTTAAAATTGTACATTTTCTAAATGTAAATTTTTTGATATGTTTTCTATTGTGAATAACATTTAGGTTTATGAGATTTGCAGATCATTGCATTCTGTTTTTATGTAGACTTTTCACAGCGTTCTAACTGTTTTTGAAATTGGGGCTGTACATAAACAATAGATGAATAAATAGATAGATAGACAGATTTACTTTTACCACTTGCGGACCTCCCATCCGCCATGTACTGCTGAAGGGGGGCCCAGTATGTTGCTGCCTGTTTACGGGTTTAGGGTGCGCACATGCGTCCCCCCACAGCAGTAGTCTGTCAGCAGGTCCCGGCCAATCATTCATGGCCAAGACCTGCTGATTAGATGTGTCCAATCACAGGCCAGAGCCCTGTGTTCACAATCAACAAAGGGCTCTGTACAAAGGGAACAATCTCTCTGTCTCTTATCACTGCAAAGCAAGGATCAGAAACAAAGAGATCTTGAGTAATAATAGGAAAACATTAAACATTGTAAGGCACGCATTTAACCCCTTGATTACCCAAGATATCAAGCCCTTTTAGCTAGTATGATTAGTACAGTGACAGTGTATAGTATTAGCAATAATCACTGTATGTTCACTGGTGTTGTCAATGATAGTTAGTCAGTTGCCCGCCACACTATTGCAGTCACATTATAAATCAATGATAACAGCTAAAAATAAATTCCAGTATATATACCATAGTTTGTAGACGATATAACTTTCATGTAAATCAATCAATAAACACTTGTTGGAATTTTTTTTTTTTTTTTTTTTACCAAGGACATGTAACAGAATACAAGGGGAGACCCCACTGACCCTACTGCTGTATTTCTAAGCGCTTGTTTGTATTCTACTTTAATGTAAGTGCAACTTTTATTAAAATTTGTCATACCTGTAATACAGAATTACGCTATGTGCACTTTTATTTTTTCCTTTGGTCACCATTACCTTACATGGTAATCACTTCACTTGAGTTTTTTCACCTAAAAACCAAACAAATGGTTCCCGTGGATTTATCACTTCACCTATGACGATATCCCAGGAGCTCTCAAATACACTTGGATCGAGGATATTCATTGAAGCCTGCCAGATCTGATGAGCATATGCGTATTCAGATCCCCATCTTCTGGTAAGCCTTCAAAAGGTTTCGTTTTATTGGTGGTGGATCCCCTTGTACCTGTCACATTATCCATTGAGTCACTATCGGCGGTGAATAGAAGTTTCTGGATTGTTATTTGACCTTTTTCACACACATAGACAATTTTTTTTGTTAAAAGAGCTTCATAAGTAGTAGTCTCTGTTTAGTTTTAGCGCTACACTTTTTTTCTTTCTGTTTCATATGTTTTCAAAATTGATCTATTTTGTAGTGTTGACTGCTTACATTTCCATTTGAACAGCACGGTGTTATATATACTACTGTATATACCCTTGTTTTTTGCATGTAACAGAATACATTTTGGCCTAAATTTATGAAGAAATTCGATTTTTTTTAAAATTTATTGGATGTGTTATCACAGAAAGTAAAAAATATATATATTTTTTTTCAAAATGTCCAAAAAAAAAAAAATGGTGATCAGATACCAACAAAAGAAAGCTCTATTTGCATGACAATGAATTAAATAAATGTTTTTTTTGGTACAGCCTTGCATGACAGCACATTTACCAGTTAAAGTAATGCAGTGCTAAATCGCAAACAATGGCCTTGGTAATTTCAGACCTGAGGTGGTTAAATTTGAGCCACAAGTTCCCCTTTAAATAATTGTAATCAATATATTTTTTCTAACTTGGCCTCAAGTTCCCCTTTAAATAATTAATCTGCCTAGTATAATATTTAATCTTACTTTTTAATGAATGTGCATACACATTTATACTATTCTAAGGTAGGTTCACAGCAGTAAAAGATAGAATTTTAGATACCATTCTGCCCGCAAAGCAGTCAATAGTAGGCTTTATTACTTGCAATAAATGTCACTGTCAAAGTTTTAGGCTCTGCTTCTGCTAATGTCTCCCAGAGTGTCAAAAGCAGTAAATGAGCAAGTGACAACATCTCCTGTGGAAGCTGTGTGTGAGCCCCATTTACTAGCCAGGCGAGTGGCACAGAGGTAATGAAAGGTGTATTTAAATAGGGGCACATGACAGAGATCTTGTGTCAAGTCTGTTCTCACCATATAATAATGATCCTTTGAAGTCAAGCAATTATATAAAATCAATACTCTAGCAACACTTTAAATTACCCATTTATATTTTTGTCTGAGTCTTACCCAGTTGATGTCACTAAGAAATATTGGGATGATACATCAATCATGTATGTAAAGGTTCTCACACAAACATGTATGTCCTTTGCTTCCAACAAAGTATATATTGTTTGTCACAATGTTCAATGTGGAGTAACCCATAGCAGCAATTAAGTGTTGTTGTCTTATCTTGTCTTAAAGTGATACAAGTGCAATATGATTGGTTGTTTTTAGCTACTGCACATGATTGCTTCCTTTGCTATCCTATTAAACAAACCTGTAACTAGAGGTTCACACATCGTTTTGAAAGAAAAATGTATATATACTTACAGTACATCTGACTAGTAACACATTTTGCACCTGTATGGTAGCTTACTGTAGCTGGGCCTTTGAATCTCAAGTGGAACCACAAATTGAAATGCATATACCTTGCCCCGAGGAAAATCTACTTGTTTCCTTTAAATGTTGAGAGAAGTCCAGTATGGTGCTTTGGATACCCTTTCTCACTCATAGAAGGCTGGAGTAGTTTAGAACAAAGTAAAGAATGAAAGTAAGGCCTTGTTTAAACTTGCGGTTGGAGGGTGGCAAAAACGTATGGTTGAGCTGTGTTTTTGCTGCCCACCAACCGCCCTACCCTAAGCTGTAATAGGCAGCGTATGGCATATTTACAGCTAAGTTGACACGTCGAATGCTACACATGAAAGTCAATAGAAAAGTGCTACAAACACCACATAACTGCATGCTTTGCCACGATTGTTGGCAAAAATGGGGTTAAAACAGGCTGTAAGGTGTCGCATTACTTCCTCACTGCCTGTCAGTAGGTCCTGGAGTGCAGTCCTTATGCAGATTGGGCTTCAGAGGCAACGGAGATTTAGACATGCATCTAATTCTACCCTCATTCCACCAGAAAGATAGAAGGGTTGTCCTTCTAAACAAGTTACACACGTAGAGGTCACCATAGGGCAATAGGTGGCGACACTGGGTGCTTTTTATTGGCTGCTTTTTGACAGCTGTCAGAGCGGGTTCCTGTGATGCCAGCCAGGGGATCTGGAAATCCCAGCAATAGTAAAATAGTACCAATAGGGTATCAAAAGGGAAACTGAATCTTTACAAAGATTTACATTTTCACTTGTTGGTGAACTCTGGTGTCACAGCCATATCATGTAAATACATTGGTTCCCAATGAGCACCACTCTTCTGGGATAGCCTAATTTCAGTATGCTAACTATTACCAGCAGAAGAACAGGATTCCTTTTGCTGTTTTGAAAGTGGTTATGGGAAGGGGAAATTCTTCACATCACCATAAAGACTAGTCCAGACCAAAAGAAGATTTCCTGCTAAAGAAAAGCTAATTTTCTTTTGTATTGTTTATGCCTTTTATTTGTTTATTAACTGATTGTGTATGTCGTATTCTACTTAAAGGCCAATCCAGCCTTTTATTTTATTTTAAAATTAATTTGCTCCCCAAAACACCTCACATCCAAACATGTTCACTGTAGACTTACCGTTCCAGGCATCCAGTGATAGTCCTCTCTTGGGATGTATGTGCCCAGCTAACCTTCAGCTTTCATTGTATAAAATCTTTATTTTACAAAGAAACATTTAGGTCCCGTGCACATCTAGGGACTGCAGAGTGTTGCATGTTTAGCACATTTTTAAATGTGCTTTTTTTCTGCATTTTTGGAGCAGCATTATTGATTTAATGGGCTGTTCTCTGCTCCAAAAACACACCTAAGTAGCCGCTGTACCATTTTTTGAAGCAGACTTTGTCGTGTTTTTTGGAACTCGCAGTTTTGTGCATTTTTTTTGTGTGTTACTAAATACTAAAAAACAGCAGCTGCAGCTACAGGGATAGACTGAGAATATACACAAATTTCAAAATAAGAAAAAATATTTTAACGTGACTACTGTAATACAACATTTTGAGTCAGTGATTAACCACTTGCTTACTGGGCACATACACCCCCCTCCTGCCCAGGTGAAATTTCAGCTTCCGGCACTGCGTCGCTTTAACTGACAATTGCGCGGTCGTGCGACGTGGCTCCCAAACAAAATTTACGTCCTTTTTTCCCCACAAGTAGAGCTTTCTTTTGGTGGTATTTGATCGCCTGTGCGGTTTTTATTTTTTGCGCTATAAACAAAAAAGAGCGACAATTTTGAAGAAAAATACAATATTTTTTACTTGTTGCTATAATAAATATCCCAATTAAAAAAACAAAACACATATTTTTTTCTCAGTTTAGGGCGATGCGTATTGTTCTACATATTTTTGGTAAAAAAAAAAAAATCGCAATAAGCGACTGGTTTGTGCAAAAGTTATAGCGCTTACAAAATAGGGGAGAGAATTATTATTTTTTATTAATTTTTTTTTACTAGAAATGGCGGCGATCTGCGATTTTTATTGGTACTGCGACGTTATGGCGGACACATCGGACACTTTTGACACATTTTTGGCGCCATTCACATTTATACTGCGATCAGTGCTATAAATATGCACTAATTACAGTATAAATGTGACTGGCATTGGAGTGGTTAACACTAGGGGGTGAGGAAGGGGTTACATGTGTATCCTAGGTGTGTTCTAACTGTGGGGGGAGGGGGGGGGGTGACTGGGGGGTGACCAATCTGTGTCCCTATGTAGGAAGGAACACAGATCGGGCTCCTCCTCTCCAGAGACAGGACGCTGTCTCTGTGTAAAACGGCAATGAGAGATGATCTATGAGATCATCTCTCATTCGCCCACAGATCGCATCGCAAACGGCCACTCTGATTGGCCGTTCGCCGCGATCTGTGATTGGCCGTGTCCAAGGGACACGGACAACACAGGGCTTTCCCGCAGCGCGCGCTGGGAACGCCCAAAAGAGATGCCGTCAAATGACGGCATGTTGGATATTCAGACCCGCGCTGTTGCCGTCATTCGACGGTAGCGCGGGTCTGAAGTGGTTAATGCCCTTTATTAATACTTAACCTCTTTCATGCTGGCTTAATGCAGAGAGGCCGCATATATGCGAAACAAAACGTAAAGAATGCTGTGCTGAGAGCACCTACCCTGCATGCTCTGTGAACAGTTTTTGGCAGGTAACAGAAAGGTCCCGATTGCTACTTGCAATTGATAACTTTAAAATCTTGTGACAGCCAATCACAGCGATTTTGTGACTGAAATGCCCATCTCTGCCTCTTAAAGGGCCTGGAGCCGCTGGAGCTAAGGGGTTAATCTAATGACTGTGGCTTTAATACTCCTTAGGCCCCGTACACACAAGGAGACATGTCCGATGAAAATGGTCCGCAAACCGTTTTCATCGGACATGTCTCCTGCAGGAGACATCGGGCGAAAATCCCCTCAGACAGAGAACGCGGTGACGTATACGTCACCGACGTGCTCAATCCAGGAAGTTCAATGCTTCCACGCATGCGTCGAATCCATTCGACGCATGCGGGGGATTTCTGTCCGCTGGTTAGTCGTACTAACCAGCGGACATGTCCGACGGACATGTTTCCAGCGGACAAGTTTTAAAGCATGTTTTAAAACTTTTGTCCGCTGGAAACCTGTCCGCTAGGCCGTACACACGATCGAATCTGTCCGTGGAAACTGGTCTGCGGACCAATTTCAGCAGACATGTTCGATCGTGTGTACGCGGCCTTAAGTAAAAAAAGTAATAATAGAAAAATATATCCTAATACCAAACACTATACACCAACTGTAAACCACTAAACATCAGAATCAAGTGAATTACAAATTAATGGATGACACAAAAAAACATTTCTAACCCTCACCAGGTGCCATTTTGCCAAATCTTGCCGACGGGGCCTTAAGTTTACTTTTCGATTCACCCCACTGTGAAAACAGTACATTGAAAACTCCAGAGCTCCATTTTTCATAAGTTATTTAATTAGTGTCTATGATTTCAAACCAACCCAAATGTTCTTTTAATCAAGAGATAATTGCACAGTTTCATATTTTTAAAAGAGAATTTGTTCCATAGCGTAGGCCATTCAAAAACGTGTTTCAGTCCAATGAGATCTTTAGATGTCCCTTGAGCTTGCAAGAAAAAAGTGTCGTTTAATTTCACACTCAAGTAATCCTTTAGCAGTTTTCTTTCAAACAGAATATAAAAGGCAAACATTATTAATTTCCTAATTAAATAAAATAAGTCATAAAAGATATGTCTGTAACTCTTGACAGTTTGCGGTATGAATTTTCTGTGCAGACAAAGCCATTTCTAGCAGAAAATGATAAATTACTCGCTGCAATCTTTTTTTAAATTTTTTTATTCTAATTCATCACACTATAAAGACTGATTCCTTTGGACTTCAAAGTTTTGAAAAATTATTTGCATTTATTAACTTTTTTTTTTTTAACGAATAACTGGCAGTACAAAGATTACCACTACTGTTGTCAAGGATATTTAATGTGCTTCTCAGAATTCTAGTTATTTAGCTTTCCAAAGAGATTGTGTTTGCTATAGCAAAGAAAACTGTACTAAGAGACTAAGAGAAATATGCAGGATGTCATTGCTGATCTCTTTCTAAAAATGCTGCTTGCCTGGCGTTTTTTTTTTTCTTCAGTATTTATGCTTTTCGAGTCCCAAGCATGAAACACAAATGCATCAAGTAAAGTCAAGACAGCCAGCATTTTGAGACGTCAACAGTGGAAAACCATATAAATCCACGGTTTTGTTGTCGGAATGTCCGATGTGTATGCGGCATTAGTCTGGTTTAGTAGGTTACACAATCATGGGGAAGACTGCTGACTTGACATGTCCATAAGACACAAGGAGGGTAAGTCACAAAAGGTCATTGCTAAAGAAGCTGGCTGTGCACATAGTGCTGTATCCCAGCATATTAATGGAGGTTTGAGTGGACAGAAAAAGGTGCACAAGCAACAGGGATAATCCCAGCCTTCAGAGGATTGTGAAGCAAAGGCCATTCAAGAATTTGGGGGAGTGTCACAAGGAGTGGACTATGGCTTTTGTGCATGGCAGCCAATTAGCTTCTAACTTCAGGTTGTTCAATTGGGCTTTGACGAAAAAAAAAACTGGAAGCTGATTTCTATGCAGAGCTGCACCAAATTTTCCACTCTCCAGTTTTAGAAAATCAACCCCTTTGCGTCTTCCCTGCAGTGGCCCATTTTCCCCTCTACTAACCTCCTTATGAGTTCTTAATGTGTATCTCCAGCAATTGTTTCCTTTGACAGTAGGATATGATTAATAACCCTGTTTTTTTCTGATCTCTATTTCTTTCAAGGTATATTTTCCTAAATTTCTGTCCTGGAAACACAATCAAGAAACACAAAAGGACCTAAGTAGAAATTGCCCCTGGTTTTTTAATTGTTAGTTTGGTCATATTGACCTTTGTTTTTTAATGGAGTGAAGAGAAAATCTGAAGAAGCAGGATGGAAATATTTTCCAGTGTAGGTGGTTTTAATTTGGTAAAGTCTATTCATTCTAAGATCAAATTACATTTTCAAGTACCTATAAACCACATTTATCAACTCATCATCAAATGTACTGAGAATAATAGTACACATGTTTGTGTGAACATTCTCTCTACTTGTGTATGGGCAGATTTAGGGGTTGATGGACAACGGGGCTTACTTAACCCTTGCATTTTGATCACTGTTCTGTGGTTGAATTAGGCAGTCAAAAATATTGTATGAGATATGATAGGACTGAAGTTTATATTTTGCTGCAGTTTTCTGTAGCCTTTAGTTGATGTGTATAATGCTAATGCCGTTCTAAGATAGGCTGACAGCTATGCTAGATAATGGATAACACATAATCAGGAAAAGTTTGAAATCTGAAATGGAATGTTTGAAGTGGCAACAACAGCAGACCACCTGTTTTCTAATCTATATTTTAACACTGTAGAAATCATTTATGATGCCAGATCAACCTCAACTGAAATAGGTAGTCATTAACCCACCATAGTGGCATATTCATAGTCAACAAACATCTGCCCAACAGAGAAAAAGATAGACATTCAGCCACCTAAGTAGCCATGAATTCAGGTGTGTTCTGACCTAGGAAGATATAAGTCGACCTCTCTAGCTGAACATTCCATATGAGTCTTGCATGCTTACAAAATCAAATCAGAAAAGTCTGCGCAATGAAACAGAGGCTCAGGGTCAATTTCTTCATTAAATATTTTATTCACAGGTTCAGCTTTGCTTTATGTAGTATGCACCACATTTACATTGAGATGAGAGCTACTGTAAAGATATGACATTTCCTATCACAAAGGTTTCATTCTTCCCTGCTAACAGTCTGAAGCAAGAAATGTATTGGTTGCTAGAAAGAAGTTGTCTATTTGCTACAGTTTCAAAGAACCGTGTTCACCAAGGTGAACAGCGATTACTTTGTTTTCTTTTAATGGCTTACATGATGCAAAAAATAAAGTTTCATTATCTAGAACACTACTGCAAAAAGCTAAAACTGTAACGTTTTAGTCTTGAGAAATGGTTTGATTTACTTGAGCAAAACAAAGACATTGTTAGTCACCTATACCACCATTGTAAGCCTTAATAAAGTATCTCTGTGTTTCTGAGAAATTTCATTCTGTAAAACAGGGCAAGTGACAAGATCAACTTCATAAACAATACATAGGCCTAGATTCACAGAGAGTGGGCGCACATTACGCCACCGTGGTGCCAACGCCGTACGCTTTGCCGACGCAGCGTAGAGAGGCAAGCACTGCATTCAGCAAGCTATTGCTCCCAAAGTTGCATCGACATGGCGTATGTTTCGAAGGCGCAGGCCGGCGTAGGTGGAAGTTGGAGTGACCCCATGCAAATGATGGTCTGAGCATGGTGCAGTGTTTTACGCCCGGCGTATCACAAACTGCACATGCGCCGCGATGTTGCCCTGACGTGGACGCATGAAACATCACCCTTATGCGCATGCTCACAACCACGCCGACACAAATGTCTAAGCTACGCCGGATCACCACGTACACCGTGAACGTAACGTAGGCCCAATACGCCGGCCTGTGTTCACTGGTGCAGACCTTTGCATGTCTGTTGCCGGGTTGCGCCTCATCTATGGGGAATAACTTTACGCCAGACGTAAAACTTACGCGCACTTCGCGTAGCATGCGTCGGGCGCACGTACGTTTAGTGAATCGCCGTATTTCCCTCATTTGCATGTTTGAATGCCTAATCAATGGGAGCAGCAACATGCGTCCAGACGAAATGTAAGCTACGCCGGCGTAGGGTGGCCAGTTTTTAGGCATATGTTGGTTTGTAGGTCTGGTGCACAGATACGCCGGCGCACATTTGCGCTTACCGGCGCAAATTTGCACTTAAGTCGGCGTAAGTGCTTTCTGAATCTAGGCCCATACTGTATTACGTATTTTCGTCATGTTCTCATTTAGCCTGTTCCCTTGAGGTTACTGTAGATGGCTTCCTACATAAATGTATTTATATCTATGGAAAACCAGGTTAGATTATGCCTACAGTATCCATTGACTACAAGTAATATTTTAATGTGGAAATTAGAATAACCCGTACATAACAAAGCATGGCAAGTAAGGAAAGATTAATATTATTTACAAAGTTGAATTTCACCTGCTTTACAGCATAAAATTGAACAACAAGTTGGAGTTGGGCTAGAGTTCAAAGGAAAATATCCACTATGAGTTTACATTGCAACAATGTTACAAATAGATCATGTGATAAAAGTGAAATAAAACAACTGATTTGGTTATAGTAATTCCCTAGATTAGTAATGTTCTAGTATTTTCTTTCTGAAAAATGTTAAAACACAATGGCGAAAAAACAAAGTGTATGAAACTACAATAATAATGACTGTTATGCTGGCTTATTAACCCTCTGAGTGTGTTCACATTTTTAAGATCGGCACATTTACATGCGATCATTTAAAATATGTCAGTGTTACCTTGAAAAAAAGATAATTAAACTGTGTTGTAGAGGTTCACCTAATATCAAACTTCCTAAATAGCACCTATAGGCAGGGAGGGATATATGATTTTCCTTGTGGAAAGTTCTACCAATCCTGAATTTGGTTGGACAGTGTGAAAATGGCTCAGTAATGCTGATTATTTATCTCTGTTTATAGTGTCTGTATTAACATAAGACTGCAGCGGACATAATTGCAGTCTTGGGGGCACTATCATTTACTGGCATCACGATAGAAAAGGCTAGGCTTTTCCTAAACTTGAAAGACTTTACACCCCTACTCTTTGCCATGATGGACCCAAATTCTTTCACATCAAATTCTCAATTTGCAATCATAATTTGCTCTTATGTTCACATAATCATGAATGGCCAGTCTTTTAACTTTTATAAAATCAGCCCCCCTACTTCATGAAACAACATGATAATGTAAACATTTGTCTGATAAAGCTGGCTAAAAAATTAGACCCTGTGTCTTCCCATTTTAAATTTGAAGATATCCCTGAGGAACTTGACAAAACTAAACTAAAAATAAATGATTGTTAAATGCAAGTGTACAATTACCTTGATGCTTTAATGAACAAAATCCAAAGAAGAAAAAACAGCAGTTCAGGGGTGGAGGAGCCATTTGTTTATACTGTGCAGCTGCATAATGGCCCTCTGGAATATGGAACTGTTAGATGACATGAAGATCAGGCATGTGCTGGGGTCTCATCCAACAATCATATAAACCTGGGAACTGCTCACTTTTAGGTGAGAAAAGAAGCATCCTTATGAGGCCTTGACCAAACTCCAGTTGGTGACCATTAGGTGGCATTAGGCAACAAGTACTTCCTCCACTCTCTACCTGACTGGTACTGAGACATGCACCTCTTATTTCCTCTGGCTGGAAGTGAACCTCAGTTGCAAATTTTTGATTATAAGAGAGTAAAAAGGAATTGAACAAGAAGGGTTGAGGGGGAACCTCCTCCCAGCTTTAAGGATCTTTATGTGAGGTATCAATCTTAGTAATAAGGTGGGCACACCAAAACACGTATGTTGATTATCAAAATTAGAAAATGTAATTTACATAAAAACTAATTTATATATACATATAGAACAAAGTGAATAGACGACCACAATATTTACAGAGAGGCACAAACGAGATTTTGTACACTATTGCCAACTAGTTTTGCATTTATATGCTTCTTCAGGGCTTTGCACCTTGGTCTCTTCTGAAAGATAGTCGTCTGTATGTAATAATAAATGTCATTAGGACAAAACAGCAAATATAACAAATTTGTATAGAATTATCAGTCCAAGCCAGCCGAAATCAGTGGGGCGCTTGTTACACAACTCAAAACAGGATAATAACAAAATATTAGTATCTTTTTATAAATAAATTATATATACATCACCGTAGTATGCGATAAATATTTAATGCGATATTTCTGATCAATGGACTCAGGTTTAGCTAACAAGATAGACAGAGACATTATAAACAATTAAATAGATAGATCAAAATTCGGAAATAAAAATAAAAATAATAAATACATATATTATACAACAGCTGTTCTTTCAAGGATATTTGAAACTGATAGTGGTTTAGACAACTATCTACCACAGTTATCATATATAGCCTTGAAAGAAGCACCAATAAATCGTGGCCCTTTAACATAAATACATTAATATTTTATGTTTGTTTTTAGAGAAATGACCGGTATGACAGTGAGGTATTCAAGCCAGGAGGGTAGGTTGCTCTCTGATTGAATATCCAGCGTGCTTCACGTTGTAGGATTTTTTTGTCAAAGTCACCACCCCTTTCTGGCACCGAGATTACCTCTAATGCAAAAAAGGATAGAAACAAAGGATCATAACTATGATGTAGTCCTATATGGTTGCAAATTGGAGTGTATAGAAGGCCAGCATCCAAATAGTATAAGTGATCCTGGATTCTTCTAGCAAAGGGGCGTTTGGTCTTACCGATGTAGAAGGCACCACATCGGCAACTGGCCAGATAAACAATGCCGATGGTGGTGCAATCCGCAAAGGTTTTGGATTTCAAGAAGCCTCCTCTTGGTAATGGACATCCATCACCTTCTTGAATCCAGGGGCAGTATTTGCAATTCCTACATCTGTAGGTTCCAAAGCCACCCGAGGCTTCTATACTTGCTGGCTCGGGGGTAAGATAGCTGTGTATCAAGTTATCTTTGATCGATCTAGATTTCCTGTAGACAATTTGTGGCCTCCCAGAAACATACTTAGAGAGCACAGGGTCCTCCGCAAGAAAATGCCAGTTGTTATTGATTATCTTGCGGAAAACTTCCTGTTTTTTGGTTTGGTCTTATGCTGCCGGGATGAGAGGGGCGGCGTGACTTTATGTCTAGTCACACTAACTCACAAACAGGATTGGTAAGCACACGTTTCTATATATATTGCATGATGTCTACATATTATTTAGTATTAATTTTTGGTAAAAAGTTGATACTTTGTATGAATAATTCTATACAAATTTGTTATATTTGCTGTTTTGTCCTAATGACATTTATTATTACATACAGACGACTATCTTTCAGAAGAGACCAAGGTGCAAAGCCCTGAAGAAGCATATAAATGCGAAACTAGTTGGCAATAGTGTACAAAATCTCGTTTGTGCCTCTCTGTAAATATTGTGGTCGTCTATTCACTTTGTTCTATATGTATATATAAATGTGTTTTTATGTAAATTAAATTTTCTAATTTTGATAATCAACATACGTGTTTTGGTGTGCCTACCTTATTACTAAGATTGATACCTCACATAAAGATCCTTAAAGCTGGGAGGAGGTTCCCCCTCAACCCTTCTTTAATTCCTTTTTATTTACTTTTCATATTAGGATTGTGAGTATCTATCAATCATTATTGGGAAACATTCTTCCACCTACCTTTTCTTTTTTCGATTATAAGAGAGTATAGGGCTTCAAAAAGGCCACTGTATCCAAGCTTTGCATATTGTATGCCTAACTGATATATACTGTATATATATATATATGTGTGTGTGTGTGTGTGTGTGTAATATTGTACTAAATTACATATCAGCACTCAGAGGGTTTGACATTTGCCAGCAGATATGTATACCTGACATGAAAACCATAATTTTACGACATTCTTAAAAAAAAGTGGAGGGCTTAACCCTTCGAGGACCATTAGCAGCAAATTTTTCTGGGATTTTATGACTGAAACAATTTATGCACTCACATACACACTTATTAGTGGTCATGTAAAGTAGGAGCAACGGTTTATTTATCCATCAAGGACAAAGAACACTTGTATATATTAAACTCAGTGCTGTGTTATTTAACACTCACAATGTGCCAGTCTGGTAACTGTATGACAAGAGATAACTTCCATATGCCCATTCTGGTTCTCTAAAATCTGGTGATATTTTTTAACACAGAAAATACTATATATATGTATTATACCGTAGACATTTCATCTGGTACCAACACAAGTCAATTTAAATACTCTATCTTGAAGAACTTGAATATGATTTATTTGTTTGCCATATTAACTTTTTCTTTCTGTCTAGCTTTATGTTGTGCTTTTTCAGCACATCCTGGCTATAAAAGCAGGCAGCATTGTATTATTGTCCTTGGATATGATCTGAAGGTGCTCTATAGTTGTTCAGTAGATATCAACAACTAGAACACAGCATGGCTGTACCATACAATGTACCATACAATGGTGGAAATGAACAATCTTGCCCTGGTAAATAATTTGGTTATGTGGTGAAAAAGGTAGTAACTCATGGCAACCAATCAGCAGTAAGCCATACTTAAAAGTGTACATAAAGCCAATATTTTTTTAGTCTTTGATAAAGTTGGGATTGGTTAAAATCCATGATTTTTTTGTGATCTGTGTACAGTCGGGGAGATTTCCCTTCACAGCAGAAAGTAAACTGATATCTCTTCAAAGTATGGGGATAGCCCTTGTTAAACAGTTGTCACCAGAACAGCTGTACCCATTGGAAGATTTTCCCTCACTGACAGTCCTGTGAAAACTTGTAGCTTTTGCATTGCCCATCACTTTATCTTTCTATTAGCTTTATTAACACAACACAGAACAAGCCAAAGTACATACAGATACATAACCAGCAACAAACACTTTACAGTCAATATTGTTGCACATACTGTATCTGCATGCAGGTAAACATGGCAGTTTCAGGTTAAAATGCAAAGGCAGTTAAATATTTTAGAAGAGAAGGATATCTTCCATGTGCTGGACAGCTTTGCTGGTGCAATGGTGAAAAAATACCATCCTCTCCAAAAAGCCTTAACACCTTGCTGGCACCAGCCCCAAGCACTCTAGGAGGATCTAAATGCTGGGGCTTGTTTTTAAAGCCTGATGCCGCGTACACACGGTCGTTTTTTGCGATAAAAAAAACGTTGTTTTTTAAAACTTCATTTAAATTGATCATGTGTGGGCAAAACGTCGTTTTTTGTCTTAAAAAAAACGACCAAAAAAAAATTCCAACATGCTTGAATTTTTTGTGTCGTTTTTCAAAACGTCGTTTTTTGTTTCACAAAAAGTCACCGTGTGTAGCAAAAACGTTGTTTAAAACAACGTTTTTCAACCCGCGCATGCCCAGAAGCTAGTTATGAAGCGAGCTTCAATGGAAAAGAGTGGTGAACGTAACCTCGCTTTTTGTGAAAAAAACGATGGTGTGTATGCAACATCGTCTTTGAAAAGTGACATTTCAAAAACGTTGTTTTTTACTTCACAGAAAACGTTGTTTTTTTTCATCACAAAAAATGATCGTGTGTACGCGGCATAATACAAGCACATTCTCCTATATTTCCTATCATGGGGGTGACTTGGAACCTTTGGCTATTATGGGGGTGTGTGGGGTTTGAGAATGAAAATACAACCCACGTGGTGCTTTTATGGTAGGTAAAGAGTTCAGTGGAATAAAGAAAGTGTACCGCTAAAGGTGTGCCATAAGGTGGCAGTGATTGGTGGATGGTGGAAGGTTTCCTACAAGGACAGGAAGACGTGAACAGCAAAAAAAGGACTGTCATTTTACCGGGCCTCGCTCTATTAAATGCATTTTTGTCTGTGTCTCTGTTGAAAGGCATTTCCCAATACATTGTGCCCTGACATTAAAAGGAATAAGAACACAGATAGCAATAAAAATCCTGACAGATTTCAACCCTTCTCCTGTTGACAATTTCTTACTCAAAGCAGACATCTAGGAATTACTAGTTGTGTACTTGTAGGGGTTACAGTTACCGGAAAACCATTGGGGTAACTGTTAACTAGACTGACGACACAGGCCACCTCCTTCCCTGACATAGGAAGTAATACAAAAGCCTGAGAGACACTTTTAACCTGAGAATCTATGGTTCTTAAATTATAACTGGACGGATGGGAAGGACCTATTCTGCCATTTTAACTCTAGAAGGTAACGGAAAACCCTACAATATCAGTCAAAAGGACACTGCTTATGACTGATTGGTCATAAGATGCAACACTGCAGATTGTTAAAATTTTTACAAAAACAGTTCCATAAAAGCAAATGTCTGATTGGTTGCATAAGTGACCGACCATATCCACTAAACAAGCCATCTGATCTTTTTGAATTTCACATTACTAATCCTAATGCTATACCATCCAATTTTAAGGGTGGGACTGACCATACAGAAATCATAGGCCAGTACCATAAACAGGGCAATGAAGGTAGAAAAAATAAAACAAGACCATTTCTGGCTTATTAACAGGCAACCATTTTCTCTTTCTTTACAGGCTTTTGACTGGTAGATGAAACAATTCAGCATGTTTTCCCCTTTTAACTTAGGGTGATGCCTATCGAATGAGGAGCATGTATGAAAGGGTAGCATTATCTGCTTGTGTGTGCTTTAACCACCTAAGCCCCGCCGCACAACTATATACGATCTCTTTTTGAAGAGGGATATCTCTGTAACGGCAGCAGCTGCTGCCACAACCGAGATATCCATCTCTTCAGTCTCTGCGGTGGATTTGGCCCGCCGCTCTCCTGCGCTACTCTCCCGAGCCCTCCGCCGCTTACCGGAGCCATCTGTATTGGCGGAGGTAATCGGGTCCTTCTTCCTCTGTGGTATGGATATGAGTGAATGCAAGATGGCCCCCACCCGTCTACATACCGTAGCAGGGCGTAAGCGACATCAAAACGTCACTTCCGCCCATACGTCTTAAAGGCACATTTTTTTGTTGTCATTTATTCAAATGACAAAATTGTATTTATTTATTTTATTGCATTTTGGTGTAAATATGAGATCTGAGGTCTTTTTGACATATTTAAGAGGACCTGTCATGTTTTTTTCTATTACAAGGGATGTTTTCTATTACAAGTGACCCATTTTTTTAAAAACAGTGTAAAAATAAATAAAATCAAGTACAATAAAAAAAAAAAAACCAACCCGTCCCGACGAGCTTGTGCGCAGAAGCAAACACATACATGAGTAGCGCACGCATATGAAAACGGTGTTCAAACCACACATGTGAGGTATTGCCGCATGTTAGAGCTAGAGCAATAATTCTAGCCCTAGGCCACCTCTGTAACTCAAAAGATGCAACCTGTAGAATTTTTTAAACATCGCCTATGGAGATTTTTAAGGGTAAAAGTTTGTCGCCATTCACTGGCGTAGCAAGGGGGGGGGCAGGGGGTGCTGTTGCACCGGGCGCGACATTTAGGGGGGGCGACTTTCCGTGCCACCTCCTTATTTTTCATTTTCCGTGTCACCGACGCGGATGTGCAGACCGGCCAGGCAGCCACCATGTTTGATGTCCAGCGCTCCGTGATTGGGCATATGGGGGTCATGTGAGGCGTGGGGCTGGAAGTCCCGCCTCCGCACATGACGCCATACGCCCAATCACAGTGCGCCGGGAAACTCTGAACATAACGGCGGGAGACAGGCACTGGAAGTGTGAGCTGCCGTGGCCGCTGTCTTCCCCTCCGCTCTGTGGTACGGCGTAACGGCGCTGTGTGGAGATGGGAGCATGGAGGGAGTTGCAGCATCTGACACCAGACATGGAGCGGGCTGCGGGTGGATGGCGCTGGCGGGGACGGAAGTCGGGACTCCAAAGCAGTTCTGCACATCCAGTGCTGGGGTCCTGTCTGTCCTGAGGAGAGTCCTGGAGTCTCTGGAGAAGAGCAGACAGAGGTAAGGAGGACTCGGAGGATGGATTTTCACCAAGCTGGGGGGAGGGGGGTGCGAGTATTGCTGTCAGTGTCAGTGTAGGGGTCAGTGTCAGTGTCAGTGTAGGGGTCAGTGTCAGTGTAGGGGTCAGTGTCAGTGTAGGGGTCAGTGTCAGCATAGGGGTCAGTGTCAGTGTAGGGGTCAGTGTCAGTGTAGGGGTCAGTGTCAGTGTAGGGGTCAGTGTCAGTGTAGGGGTCAGTGTCAGTGTAGGGGTCAGTGTCAGTGTAGGGGTCAGTGTCAGTGTAGGGGTCAGTGTCAGTGTAGGGGTCAGTGTCAGTGTAGGGGTCAGTGTCAGTGTCAGTGTAGGGGTCAGTGTCAGTGTAGGGGTCAGTGTCAGTGTAGGGGTCAGTGTCAGTGTAGGGGTCAGTGTCAGCGTAGGGGTCAGTGTCAGTGTAGGGGTCAGTGTCAGTGTAGGGGTCAGTGTCAGTGTAGGGGTCAGTGTCAGCGTAGGGGTCAGTGTCAGCATAGGGGTCAGTGTCAGCGTAGGGGTCAGTGTCAGTGTAGGGGTCAGTGTCAGTGTAGGGGTCAGTGTCAGTGTAGGGGTCAGTGTCAGTGTAGGGGTCAGTGTCAGTGTCAGTGTAGGGGTCAGTGTCAGTGTAGGGGTCAGTGTCAGTGTAGGGGTCAGTGTCAGTGTCAGTGTAGGGGTCAGTGTCAGTGTAGGGGTCAGTGTCAGTGTAGGGGTCAGTGTAGGGGTCAGGGTCAGTGCCATTACCGGTTGAACTTTCACATATACACGATCGGCGGCTCTATAGCCTGCCAAGTGTGTATATGTGCTGGCTGCGTGCCCCCCTACCCCCTCCAGTACTGCCGCCGCCCCCCCTCCTGACCCCTCACCTTCAATCCCGGGATCCGCTGCCCCATCTGCGGCCCAGGACCGGCTCGAGAGGGTGTCAGGAGGTAACATGGGAGGGAGACCAGCATCTTCCTCCTTGCTGATCTCCCTCCAGGCTGTGAATGCAGAAGTGATGTGGATTACATCCGCATTCACCTGTCAGTCACCTGGCTGCTATAGCCAGAGAGAAGAAGCGGATCTGTGCTTCATCAGCTTCTTTTGGGGTCCCCAGGTGACATTAGGGGTCCTAGAGACCCTTAATGTCTCCATAAAGAGGACCTGTCAGTGTACCTGTGCTATTATATAGGGGGATTTTTATCCCCCTATGTAATAGCAATGACATAAAGTGTAAAAAAACATAAAAAGAGTGAAAACAAAATAAGTAAATATAAAAAAGTTTAAAAAAAAAGCTCAAATGTTTAAGTCCCCCACGTTTACGCACATATATACGTGGATGTTTATATAAAGGGGGGGGGGGCGAAAAAAAAATTCCGCCCCGGGCGCCCGTAACTCTGGTTACGCCACTGTCGCCATTCCACGAGCGGGCACAATTTTGAAGCATGACATGTTGGGTATGAATTTACTCAGCGTAACATTATCTTTCACACAATAGAAAAAAATTGGGCTAACTTTATTGTTTTTTCCCCAAAAAAGTGCACTTGTAAGACCGCTGCGTAAATACAATGTGACAAAAAGTATTGCAAAAAGTATTGCAATGCCCGCCGTTTTATTCTCTCGGGTGTTAGAAAAAAAACCAATATATATTGTTTGAGGGTTCTAAGTGATTTTCTAGCAAAAAATATGTTTTTAACGCGTAAACACGGAGTCTGAAAAACAGGCTCGGGGCTTAAAGCGGAGCTCCACCCAGGAAAACAAAATTTTCCCATGTTGTTTAAAAAAATAAAAGAAAAAAAACCTGAAAAAAAATAAAAAATACTCACCCGAAATACCTGTTGCTATGCGGAAGTCCGTAATCTGCCTCTTCCACTCCGTGGTGCCTTTTCTTCTTGTCCTTCTCCTTGTGAATGGGGCGCGCTGCTTTCTGGGAACTGTGTGTGTTCTCAGAGAGCAGCGCGCCCATTCACAAGCCAGCGTGAGACTCACGCAGGCGCAGTAGGAAATGGGCAGTGAAGCCGTACGGCTTCACTGCCTGTTTCCCATAGTGTGAATGGCGGCGCGGGACCCGGAGCGATCGTGGGACCAGCATCGGGGGGGGGGCCGTCAGCGCGGGCGCCTAGGACAGGCAAGTGTTCTTATTTAAAGTCAGCAGCTACACTGTTAGTAGCTGCTGACTTTAAAAAAAAAAAATCGCGGCTGGAGCTCCGCTTTAAGTGGTTAAGTAATCTTTACATACAGCTTTACCAACTGGTATCTGATACAAAGCTACACAGATGTACTGTACATGTGGCTGCACATAAACTCTGCTGGCTTCTGATGGTGTCATTCACATTCTACCTTAATGGATATTTTAATGTTATCATTTACTACAATGCATTTCAATATTAGAAAACATGAGCATTGTTAAAAACCAACCATTGTATGTTGAGATAACACTTTATTTAAAAATGAGAAAATTAAAAAAAAAAAATACAAAAAGCAATGGAACTCATAATTTATACACACACATATTCTTTGCAATAGTTTGAGAAGTTTTTAAGGTAGCATAAAGCGCAGTGCTTATGGCAGAATAAGGTAGACCACAGCAACCAATCAGAATTCAACTTTCATTGGGCTAAAGCAGCTAGAAAAATGATATAATGATTGCTAATTGGCTGTTCCGATTTACTACAATTTGCTCATTTATTTTTGCCTCATTAAAGATTTGCTGATTTAAAAACGGAGGTACTGCTACAATACATAGATTAAAACTGGCGAATGTGTTGTGTTTTCTTTTGTATCAGGATATTATTTATGTTACTACTTACTGAACCTGTAAATTGCAAACACAACAGGATTTCTCCACTGTTCCCTATCAGGTACCTAGTCATATGTGTAAGCCAGAAATTGACAATTGGAGGTCACTATTGGTCTAATCAGAAGTCTGTTATTGTACAACAACAGAAGGGTCAGCCGTGGCCTGTAGGTATTTAAGGACTCAGTGATCCTATTGCATTTCAAACACTCCATCAGACTATGGGAAAATAAAAATAGAAATTCTAACTTTCTAAACAATTCTAACAACTAAAACAAATAGCTTAATTTGAAGTGGCCATCTGTAAATTCAGTTGACCACCTGCTTGATTTTAGATTTTGAGCCTTGAGGGCATGGCATGGAATGTGATCTGACAAATGGACTGGCATAATAGGGTTCTTATTAGTAAAAAGACATCAAAGGAGCTCATTGTGCCCACCAGGATCCACCTAGACTGAGTTGGTGAAAGGTTTAAAACAAAAATTGGTTGGCTTGGTTACAAGACCATTAATAGAATCGCCCCGTGTACAGTATAGGTATATATATATATATATATATATATATATATATATATATTTAACATGTACAGTGTATGCAACTGTGTAATATATCTTCTATTTGTAATATAATTTAATTATGCATCAAGATATTTAATTCAGATTTTAGTTTTTTAGGCTGTAGTATTTGTGTACAGAGTGTCATTTTATTTTTAGGATCTAGGCACTCAAATAGCAGTAAATTAATTTGATGCCACAAACTCCTTCTTTTCAACCCACTGTGGTTGCCCACCTATATAGGTAAAAAAATGGGGATGTAATAAAAAAAACAATTTTAAACACAAATATGCAAATTACAGAAACAAGCAATGCTATTATCATGGAAAAAAATGTTCACAAGGGAAATACATAGCCTACCATCTTGTAAGTTGCCTGAGTTGTTGATCTGGTCTGAGTTATTGACCAGGAACAAGTAACAATCAAGTAAAGTCAACGTCAAATCCAGATGTTTGATCTGCATCTTATTCCAGTATATCAGAAAAACTAGCATGTTTGAACAGAGGTCATCAAAGGTGGGCTATTTATTTCGCCTATGACCCATAATTTAAAGATTTTTGTTGTTTGCCTAAGCAATGTGAGCACATCCTATCAGCTCATGCATTTTGTCCAATTCCCATTCTTCATTATATTTTCATTTATAAGGGACTGCAATTTGTAACTGGTGAATCAGTCGCTATAGCTTGTTTATGCCAAATAATTAGGAAAACATAGGGAACAATAACATAAAAATAACAAGAAACACGGGGATTGATTTACTAAAACTGGAGAATGCTACATCTGGTGCAGCTGTTTATGGTAGTAAATCAGCTTCTAACTTTAGCTTGTTCAATTAAAGTGTTACTAAACCCACAACAGTAAAAGCAGTCTGTATATGCAGTAAAGCATGCTTGTTATACTCACTGTGAAACCTAAGGGGTTAATCCTCTGCACTGTGTAAAAATGCTGTTTGAGCCGGTCTTTGCTGATCTTCCCCTTCTTTTACTGTCCCCAATCTATTTGCTGATAGTACAGAGCCTTTGGGGCAATTTGCACATGCCCAGTGTGGTGTGTATTGCTAGAGAGTTTTTGTTTTCTTGGGTGGGTGCATGTGATCAGCACAGAGCCAATCAGCACTATCCAGACAGAGGGTCAGGAGTCATGAAGCATTATAGGACAGTTAAAGAAGAATAAAACTCCTCCTACAAGCTTTAACCGGAGCTCAGCCGGAAACTGAGAGAAGTCACAAGACTGCTATATGCTGTTGATGAGAAAAGGTAAATCTGCACCGGATTTTGCACTCACCAGTTGTAGATAATCAACCCCTATGTTCCATAAAACAATTACTGCCATATATCCATGCCTAGTTTTTAAAACAACCATAACCTTGTTTCTGTATGTATGTCATAGGCTGAGAAACCCTGTATTGTCTAGCTGTATATCCACATTAAAATACTGTTCCTCAACTAACTTTATTCATCTGGTTGGTACAGGTACTCCTTTGTTTCCTTACAGCTTATATTTGTGCTTTTAAGCGAGATTTACATATCATTAGTACAATTTGCTTACTGTTTGTTGTCCTGTGTCATACAGTTATTTACAACAACAACAAAAAAATGTGTGGTATCACAGGGCAACAAAAAGAAACAATTTTGTCTTTTGCAGAAGAAGACTAGAAAGCCTGCTGCAAAGAAGCCTGCTGCAAAGAAGTCTGCTGCTCTGTAAAAAAATAAATTAAAGCACATGAAGGTGAAAAATCCATTCTAGCAACTGTATTTTTAAGGATATATCTGTGTTCAAGCATGCATACACTCAGAGTCTGAGCTTCTCCAATTCTGATTGTTTTTTAGAACCATTAAAACCATAACCCACTATGACCTACCTCAGCTGTGAATAAATGAACAAAACTTACCTCTGAAGTATTGAATGTCATAAAAGGATCTCTGTGTTATAACCTGCTCTTTCACTAATTCTTTCACAGTCAAACGTGTTTCCATATCTGCTCAAAGGTCACCTTTTTACTAAGCGCCAACCCTATGCTCTCTCTGCAGTTGGCTGCCAGGAATTTTGCAGCCTTGTCATTCATTCATCAGTAAATTTAACACATAAACATTTACCCTATAGTGCTGAAGACATCCAAAAGATATCATGCTTTCACCCGCCTTACTTGCTCTATCTTTCACACCTAGAAACATCATAAATTGTAATGTCCACAACAGATTTCTAAACGGCTTCAATTCTGACGTCTCGAAGGGTTAAGCCAAGATTTAAAGTGTTTCCTTAAAAGGGTGAGTTAGGTGAGCGAACAGTCTCAGATGAGCTTGGTGAATAGTCCTCTGATTCTGAAGTGAGTTCTGGTGCAGCTGGCTGGGCCATGAAACGCCTTCTCACATCCTGGTTGCGTCTTCGTCCGAAAACCTGCCTCTCCTTATCAAGAGCGGTGGTCTAATAGGGTAAAGAAAGGACAAAGAGCTGTGTTAAATAATGAAAGCGAGTACATATTTAGTCAATGAACCAAAATCCTATACCCCAAACCAATCAAGTAAAGGAAGTCGATTACTATTGACAAGGAAAGACAATATATGAATAACACTGAAATGCTCATGTTCATCTAAATTATGTTTTCGGTAATGCAGAAAGTTTGCAGTTTAGGTGATACGCTATACATTTATTGTCTAAAGCTTGATGAAAGGATCTGAGGCATCCCAAAAGTTTGCATCTTTAATACCTTAAAGTAGAACAATAGGCACAACTTTTTTTTTTTCATTTTGGATAAAGCAGGTCCAAACAGCCAGCTTTTTTTCCATCTGTGTCCCATTGCAAGAGTTCCCTTTACTTCCTGTCCCATAGCCAAACAGGAAGTGAGAGGAAATCCCTGCAAATTAAGAGAATCTCTTGGGCATCCCCAGGTCACCAGAACTAGTCTCCCACTGGAAGATGTCCCCTCTATTACTTTTCTGAGGAAAACCCAAAATTTGTAATTTTCTTTAACTTTCACTTTCAATGATGCTGGTACACAGGACAAATAGAGATGGTGAATATCCTCAAAGTAGGCACATATAGCAATAAAAACTGACAAGCATTACAATCCCTCTCCACTCTATCCAAAGCTAAAAGAAAAGAACATTTGCTTTTAGTTGTACTTTAAGTTAGCCAATAAAGCATAGCACTTAAACCTTCTGCATCAATTGATGGCTAACATGGTACAATACTCTATCACTATTTAAGGTAATCTAATGGTGATTGGTTAGGGCAATGACATTTCATATTGGCAGGATAATTATTATCCTTCATCAAAAAACATTGCAGACAAGACAATCGCAGGGTACATTTTGTTTCATTGACAATAGGTAAGCCGCAATATGCAGTGTTACAGAGACTTAGCTTATATGCCATGGATGAATACAAATACTGATGTAATGGTTAGGTATCACATATAGAAACATTAGGATTTACAGGTGAATCAAACACAACAAAAATTAAGGCAAATTTGGAATAACTTGACCTTCGAGCCGGACAGAAAATATAATTACCTGCCTGAAACTGCATTCCTTGGCTGATAGTGATTCGGCAAGACCACAGAAAGCTTCAATAATCATTTTATTCAAACTCAGGTCATTACAGAGGACAAGGGGGCATTCTTTACGTCTGGAGGAAAAGAGATTTAACCGCCACATATGGAAAGTTTCTTCACAGTAAGAGCTGCACAAATGCAGAATGGACTCCAACAGCAACTAGTTCTGCCCAGCTCAGTCTTGTTTTAAAAAGAGCTGGATGTTTTCCTAAATGCACAAAATATAACCAGATACTAATAATTATTGGTAATAACACCCGGGGTAATTAATCTAGAGATTATCCAAATGCCTTCTGGGGGATCAGGAATAAATTAGGTTTTCTCTGCCTGGAGAAAATTGGACCACGCTTTATAAGGTTTTTTTTTCTGGATCAACTATGGAGGTTTTCTATATATTTATTTTTCTGTTGGTTGACATAGATGTTCAAATGTCTTTTTCCAATCTAAATGTGTAACTATGTCCCAAATCATATTTAACCACTTAAGGACCGCCTACTGCACATTTACGTCGGCAGAATGGCACGGCTGGGCACATCAACGTATATATACGTTGATTTTAGTACCCAGCCATGGGTCGCGGACGCGCGCCCGCGACCCGGTCCGAAGCTCCAGGACCGGGACCGCGGGATTCGCGGACCCGATCGCCGCTGGAGTGCGGCGATCCGTCACTGGAGCGGAAGAACGGGGAGAGCCGTGTGTACACACGGCTTCCCCGTGCTTCTGTGTGGCCGCAGCATCGATCGCGTCATCCCTGTAATAGGGGGACGCAATCGATGACACCTACAGCCACACCCCCCTACAGTTGTAAACACACACATTAGGTCACACATCCCCTACAGCGCCACCTGTGGTTAACTCCCAAACTGCAACTGTCATTTCCACAGTAAACAATGCAATTTAAATGCATTTTTTGCTGTGAAAATGACAATTGTCCCAAAAATGTGTCAAAATTGTCCAAAGTGTCCGCCATATTGTCGCAGTCACGAAAAAAAACGCTGATCGCCGCTATTAGTAGTAAAAAAAAAAAAATTAATAAAAATGCAATAAAACTATCCCTTATTTGTAAACGCTATAAATTTTGCGAAAACCAACCGATAAACGCTTATTGCGATTTTTTTTAACAAAAATACGTAGAAGAATACGTATCGGCCTAAACTGAGGAAAAAAAATGTTTTTTTATATATTTTTGGGGGATATTTATTATAGCAAAAAGTAAAAAATATTGCATTTTTTTTTAAATTGTCGCTCTATTTTTGTTAATAGCGCAAAAAATAAAAACCGCAGAGGTGATCAAATACCACCAAAAGAAAGCTCTATTTGTGGGGAAAAAGGGACGCCAATTTTGTTTGGGAGCCACGTCGCACGACCGCGCAATTGTCAGTTAAAACGAAGCAGTGCCGAATCGCAAAAAGGGGCAAGGTCCTTTACCTGCATTTTGGTCCGGGTCTTAAGTGGTTAACTTCATCATGTTCTGTGCACCCAGTTCCCTGCTCTTTACCCCTTTATGTCCACTTCCTCTTTATTAGATGTTATAGTTGGCCCAGATCCCACTAAACTGACCTCATCTCTCTACTCCATTATTTGCCTTCCAAATTCCACACAACTAGCATATATAATTAGAATAAGATGGGAGGCTGACCTTGGAGCCATAGAAGACAATTCCAAAACAGTTTCCCCTAGAATATCAGACCAGTTAACACAATTGTACATCATGCATTAGGCTTATCTTACTCCCCAGCGGATCACCCAATACCAACCTAACTGCAATCCAATGTGTCCTCTATGTGCCTTGGCCCCACCTTCTATTATTTGCTGTGGGCTTGCCTGATTATCCAGACATTTTGGCTTCAGGTGACCTGCTTCCTACACAATGAAATGGCACCTACTTAGCTTACTTTTGGACCTAGATATTAACCAATTCCTTGCATGAAAAGCTTTTCATGGCCAGGAAGATGGTGGCACGCAATTGGATGCAATGCCCCCCCTCGATCCAGGCTTGGAAAAGGGATGTCAATGCCACACTCCCATATAAAAAAAATAATCTACGAACATTAGGGGATGCCCACACAAATAAACAAAGATCTGGAATAGATAGCTATCCCATGCTGGGTCATGTATTGTTGGTAAATTTTCTATTTAATTTGTCTTCATTGTTGGTTGCTGGATGTGTGCTCATCATGACTTCTTTACTTCTTTACTTCACTAATTGGTATGTTACCTATGACCATACCCATGCTTAATGATAGAACATGGTCCTTAATGCTTAATGTTTTGATTAATAATGTCAGAATTTGTATTGCTTATTTTTTTCTTTCTCTTTTCATATCTGTACCATGTACAGTATCCCACAAAAGTGAGTTCACCCCTCACATTTTTGTAAATCATTTATTATATCTTTTTTATGTGACAACACTGAAGAAATTACACTTTGCTACAATGTAAAGTAGTGAGTGTACAGCTTGTATAACAGTGAAACATTTGCTGTCCCCTCAAAAAAACTCAACACACAGCCATTAATGTCTAAACCGCTGGAAACAAATGTGAGTACACCCCAAATTGTTCCCAATTAGCCATTTTCCCTCCGCAGTGTCATGTTACTCATTAGTGGTACAATGTTTTGGGTTTGAATCGGGAGCAGGTGTGTTAAATTTGGTGTTATCGCTCTCACTCTTTTTCCTGTCACTAGAAGTTCAACATGGCACCTAATGGAAAAAACTCTATGAGGATCTGAAAAAAATAATTGTTGCTCTACATAAAGGGCCTAGGCTAGAAAAAGTTTGCCAAGACCCTGAAATTGAGCACGGTGGTCAAGACCATACAGTAGTTTGACATGACAAGTTCCAATCAGAACAGGCCTCGCCATGGTCGATTAAAGAAGTTGAGTGCACGTGTTCATCGTCATATCTAAAGGTTGTCTTTGGGAAATAGACGTGTGAGTGCAGCCAACATTCCTGCAAAGGTTAAAGGGGTGGGGGCTCAGACTGTCAGTTCTCAGACCATACGCCGCACACTGCATCATATTGGTCTGCATGCCTGTCATCCCAGAAGGAAGACTTTTCTAAATATGATGCACAAGAAAGCCCGCAAACAGTTTGCAGGAAGACAAGCAGACTAAGGACATTTACTGGAACCATGTTCTGTGGTCTAATGAGACCAAGATAAACTTATTTGGTTCAGATGGTGTCAAGAGTGTTTCCAGGCAACCAGGTGAGGAGTACAAAAACAAGTGTGTCTTGCCTACAGTCAAGCATAGTGGTGGAAGTGTCATGGTCTGGGGTTGCATGAGTGCTGCCGGCACTGGGGTGTTACAGTTCATTGAGGGAACCATAAATGTCAACATGTACTGTTACATACTGAAGCACAGCATAATCCCCTTTTTTGAAGACTGGGCCGCATGGCAGTATTTCAATATGATAACGGCCCCAAAGACACTGAGGGTAAAGGTAATGTACTGGCCAAGCATGTCTCCATACTGAAACCCTATTGAGCATCTTTGGGGCATCCTCATATGCAAGTTCAAGAAATGCAAGGTCTCTAACATCCACCAGCTCCATGATGTTATCATGGAGGAGTGGAAGAGGACTCCAGTGGCAACCTGTGAAGTTCTGGAGAACTCTATGTTCAAGAGGATTAAGGCAGTGCTGGAAAATGGTGGCCACACAAAATATTGACACTTTGGACCCAATGTGGACATTTTCACGTATGAGTGTACTCACTTTTGTTGCCAGCAGTTTAGACAATAATGGCTGTGTGTTGAGTTATTTTGAGGGGACAAAAAATGTACACTGTTATACAAGCTGTACACTCACTACTTTACATATTAGGAAAAGTCTATCTATTTTCAGGTAAGTTACTTGAGGTGACCGTAAACAAAAGTGCCACAAATATACCATTAATGCACCTTTGCATATTTATCTCAGAGAGCTGGTGGTAGTGTCTGGTTTGCATACTGCAATGCCCCCTTGTAGGATTCTATTGTGGATGTACTGTATTTGAGGGACTCAGTAAAAATGTTGTTTAGCAGCTCTTTCCTTGGAGAACATTGCTTTGTACTTGCTATTGTCGCCAGTTTAACTGATGGGTAGTATATTAACAAATCTTACATTTTTATATAAATATCTACATATAATACAGATGCATCGCTCTCATCTTATCACCAAAGGTCTATAGGGTTTAGTTAAGCTGGGTATACACTGTTTTTTACTTTTTTTTATGATCAACCAGTAGGCTAAATGAAAAAGAACACACATTCCTGCATCAACAAAGGTGATGTGAATGCAGGGATCTTTCCTGTTACTGTATTCTTAAAGAGAGCCCCCCCCCCCATGTCAGAATACACTGAACTGCAGCGACTGATTGAATGCTGGTTTTCCAGCAGGATTGTTTGACAGAAGCCGGTCTAACAGTGACAGTAACATCTGTCTTCAGGCATCAACTACTTTCTAGACTGAGATGCTGGACAGAGACGACACATTCATTATAAAACTGGCCATATACATTTAGTTGTCTTTTTTTTCTGCTCGGCCAGTCGGCAGATAAGGTGGATGGAGGAATCCTCACCCACTGGGACATTGTAGTCTCACGTTGGTACCCACTGCTGTCAGAATACACTGATCAGTGGCTGCAGCTGCTGAACAAGGAAAATGTTCAAAAATGTCCCTTCGACAGGCGCTGATAAAACAATTGACTTCTGTAGAGTGGAGCCGCCACACACTGATTGAAATTTCATTCAGTGTATGGCCAGCTTTCCTTCTGTTGCCTGAGCAGAGCAGTTCTTGGCTGTTTTCAATATTATATGACACTGATCAGCCTATTTCTGTAGCCTCTCACCTTGTGAGCACAGTGGCAATGTTGCAGTCTGATCATTGGAGGCGAGGAAAGAAAAGAAATGCTTCCTTCTGTCTGCAGCATTTATGAAATCATCTCCGTCAAGGTCAGGGGTCTCCAAACTGTGGCCCAAAGGCCATATTTTTGCGTTTTCTAGCCTTTTTCAAGCCCTTGGGGCTCCATTTCTCCCACTGACACGATCAAAGGGGGCACTAATTCTACTATTGATACCAATGATGGGATACTATCCCTCCTACTAATAGGGGCACTAGTCCTCCTCCTACTGACCACACAACCTGAGGCCATATTTTTTCTCACCAATGCTGGGCCCGGGACATTTTCTTCCCCTACTGGCCCCAATCTAGCCCTCTTAAAATCTGAAGGACAATAAATTGACCCTTTGTTTGAAAAGATTGGAGACCCCTGGTCTAGGTAAATGAGTTGATTTACTAAAAAAATCCTACTTTCACATGATGAGGTATTCTTTGCAAACTTTCACCACATTCACAATGTTAAAGAAAATATCATAAACACAGGGGGTAATATCCCACAGAAGAAGACCAGAGATGGTATACCGCCGGGGATATAAGGGGCTACTATAGGCAGTGATGGACAGTATCGTCCAGACGAAGCTACGCACTACACATTGCAAAACGCATTGATGTCACCCAGTTCCAGGACGCTGCAGAAGCAATTCCCCGTCTAAGCAAGAGAGATGGAGGATTCGGGCTTTGCAAATGTTAGCGCTACGGGGTGTACCAGATAAACGGATGAGAACAGTGCCAGTGAGCACAAAAGTACAGCATACAACTACTGCATACAACTCACGGCTTGATAACCTACTTATCCACCTTCCAGCAGGGGCGCATCTGGACATCACAGACGCTGCTTAATGGAGCACATCTCCAACAGAAGGTATCAGACAACAACGTATACTGCAATCCCTTCATCTACAGAGGTGGTAAGATTGCTAACACTTCACAGTGTTCAAGCCGTAGTTATCAGTGGAAAGTGCAACATTCAGCTATGAGAACTCTAAACGCTGCAGCATAGAATTATTTTCAGCACTAAATACACCGAGCAAATCAGGATATGCACTTCAGCACAGGCACTTTGTTGATCTCTCTGTGATCTGCACTCTATACAAAACGATTGTATCGGAACGTTTGGAGCCAATAAAGACTATGAGAAAATCTTTCTTCTTCTAATACACAGGACTATCCGAGTTTTGCAATCTTTTTGAGCCATCACAGTTTTAGGACAACTGCAGATCTCTGGCACTTTCACAATTGCTACAGGACTAAGCTCATTAGCAATTAGACACTAAACAGCAAATCCCCTATCATATTATCTAATATCCAAGACTTGTCTCTCTCCCCTGTGGGGACGCACATACTGATATTCCCCAATGTTTTTACTTTTATTATTTAACTGTTATACACAGTGGTTTACCGTACGGGAATCCCAGTAAGTGCGATCCAATTGGCGTCCGGACTGCCTTAGTTAATTGTTGTCTATGTTAGTCTATGTGTTTCATGTATTGTTTGTTTGCACACATACAATAAGCTCTGCTTATTGGTGCAACACCTGCTGGCAATTGTTCAGTTGGTTTTTAGTATTCTCTATTTATAGCTATATTTTGTAAATTATTCACCCCAATATTATATTTTGTACAATCAAAATAAATATTTTTGACCCTTATATTGTCCATCACTGCCTATAGTAGGCCCTTATATCCCCGGCGGTATACCATCTCTGGTCTTCTTCTGTGGGATATTACCCCCTATGTTTATGCAAGTTTTTTGGCTACGGCGGTGACCTCCTGGTAGGAAGAGCGACAATTTATTAGGGTCTCTTGGTTTTTGGGGTAATTAAACCTAGACCAAACCGGAATTATATCGCAAAAATAAAAGAATAAAAGGGGACTTCTGAAACACTCAACTAGAGATATCAGTAAACATTTTTTAGAATACTATTATTTATTATATAAAGTAAGCGACAGTCAAGATAGTGATGAGAAACAAAAGAAGAAAAATAAAATTGAACAGTATCTTCGGAAGATAGAGCAGCTATATCAAAAGAAGACTCAGGTAAAATGGAGTGTGAGTTCACGAAAGATGAGATCCAGCAGGCAATTAAAAATAGTAAGAGCGGGAAAAGTCTGGGGCCAGATGGGTACACATCTTTATATTTTAAAACATTTCTAGGAGTATTGATGCCCTTTTTTCATCTTTATATGAATTCTATTGGAAGAGGAATGAAGATACGCAGGGAAGCCCTAGGGGCTCATATAACAATATTGCCAAAAGAAGGGAAGGACCCAACACTATGCTCCAGCTTTAGGCCAATCTCCTTAATTAATGAAGATATAAAAATCTACGCGAGGATATTGGCCAAAAGATTGAGGCTATATATGCCAGACTGTATAGAGAAGAACCAGGCAGGTTTTGTCCCTGGATGGGAAACAAGGGACAATATACTAAGGACAATTTTATTAATACATGAAGTAAAGAAGAGAAGGAAACCCAATATCTTCCTATCAGTAGATGCCGAAAAAGGCCTTTGATAGAGTCGACTGGGAATATATGATGCAGACACCACACAAATTTGGCCTGGGAACACGAATGCTGCGGTAGATAGAGGCACTTTATTCTCACCCTACTGCCCAAATCCAGGTTAATGGAACACTATCAGAGGCATTTAAGCTCTACAATGGGACACGGCAGGGATGCCCACTTTCTCCCCTACTGTTTGTGCTATCTTTAGAACCCCTCTTAGCTTCTATAAGAATGAACCGAGAAATAGGGGGAATTGAAGTTCCCGGGCAAGAACATAAGATATCTGCATAGGCAGATGATATTATGTTATTTATATCAAACCCTAGGCAATCACTCCCCAAGATCATGGAAGAAATGGAGGAATACGGAAGGGTCTCGAATTTTAAAATCAATATGGAAAAAACAGAGATATTAAATATTAATACCCCTTTAAAGGAGAAAAGAGAACTCAGAGCCCTTTTTCCCTTTGTATAGAGAGAGGACTGAAGTACTTAGGAGTATTCCTTTCATCGACACTTGCGGATCTATATCAGGACAACTATATACCTCTTTTGAATAAAATTAAACAGGATCTGAAAGGATATCAAGTATATAGACTGTCATGGCTAGGAAAGATAAACATAATTAAAATGATGACCCTTCCGAAAGCCCTGTATATTTCCAGAGCCTCCCGATCTGTATTGCAGGGGCATATTTTAGAACCACGAGAACTTTAATACAGAAGTTCATATGAAATTGGAAAGGAAGCCACTTCTCTTATAAAGTAATGAGTAGATCCAGAGATAACGGAGGGGTGTTTCTTCCAGATTTTCAGAAATATCACAAAGCGGTAGTTATAAAGAGAGTTATAGATTAAAACTCATAACGCAACAAATAAGAAATGGGTATCATTAGAAGACAATTTAAGTAAAACGGCTCTAGTTCAGATTATCTGGATACCAAAAAAATACAGAGATCTTACAAGGGCTCTAACACCAATTACAATAGAAACATTGAGAATGTGGGATAAGGTAATTAAAAGTATGACAGGACAATATAATAGCCCATTGATGTCCCTGACTGGGAATAACTATTTCCCCCCAGTGAAAGATAATAAAATGTACCTAAAATGGACTAATACGGACAGACTGAGACTAAGAGATGTTCTAAAAAAGAACACGCTATGCTCATTAGGAGAACTACGAGAAAAATATGGAGTAACGCCATGGGACAGGTGGAGATAAGGGCAGCTTCAACATTTTATTGAGTCCCTTCCAAAACCCCTTCGTTCAACTTAAGGGCTAAACGCATGGGAAAGATTAGTAGACTTATGTGAAAAACAATAAAAATAATTTTAAATAAATCACTTTTTTTCTCATTCTTACAAATTGTTTTCTCCATGGTATGTCAACCATGTGGTTACAATTCTCCTTCTCTTTGCCAAAATACGGAGGTTGGATCCTAACTATCACTTAGATAAATGTCAGACAAGAATTTACTAACAAGGCAGAGGTAGCCTAGCCTGTCACACAGTATATATGAATAAGTAACAGGAATATTGCAAGCGTATATGTGTGTGTCGAGGGAGGGTATTATGCAAAATGAAGACTTTACCTTTAAATTATGGGCTTGTAACCAACAATAGTGTGATTTCTTTCCCCAGTGTATACAACACTTCTTATAAATAAAATATATCCATAAAATGGATCGGAACATTGAATTATCAGTTTCCACTTTAGAAAGCCATATAATAAGCATCTGCTTACTATGCTTTGTGTATATCCGTATTGTTCCTTTTGGTTGTAATATACAATTTTATTAAAGAGAAATGAGCTATATTAGTCATGTAGCAGTTAATGTAAAACCGCTTTGGTACATTTCCACAGGAAGAGTTTGGGGTCTTAAAACAACATTATGGCTTTCTTTTACTACAAAGTAATAACTCCCTTAATTTTAATGTATTGAAATATGTCGGGCGGTTAAGTAGACAGCTGTAAAAGCACAGAATGCCGCTAATGCACCCTTCGCACGTAAAGCCATCAATTCCAGCCTGTTAACAAAGATGGCAAATTCCCACAGAAGTGCCGCTGTGAAAAATAACACCACATAGTGCTAATGAGAATGGTAGGGATTGCAGCTTCTTAAACAGCAGCGCATCCATTAATGTATTATTTATGAAAGCTTAAACTGCAAAATAAGTGGCGGCCAGTAAATTATGTTTTCCATGCAGTTCTGTGCGAGTCTCTGCCATCTTCTTCTGTTTGAAGAAAAATAGGCAAACATGGAATTAAGGAATCAGAGCTGACATAATATTCAGTCCTGTCATACTAACGCAAAATGCAAACTGTTTGCAATGTAACGTGTTTTTGCTCATTCAAACGATTTAATGGAGAAAACAACTAGCCGTACTTGTGACTTTCCAATAAAAGGTATAACTGGCAGCAGTGTAACCAAGGAGTCTGGCTACGGAGACATGGTTGGTCAACATAGGTGCACATAATTATTAGATTTGACTATGAACACCTAAATCTGAAGTCCAGACAGATATACAAATACACCAAAAAATGCAGTTATGTGATCATGAAAACATAAAAAAATAGATTTTTTAATGCAGCCAGTATAAGCACCTAAATCTGTCTTGCTATCAGCCTCTTGTGATACCCTGTGCAGCAGGTATGAGAGCCAATTAGGTGTTGAACAGGAAACATGCTGTCAGGAGGAAAAAACAGAGGGATGATTTATTTTAAGCCAGTTTCACACAGGATTCAGTTTGTACAAGAGTAGTGTGAACAATAAGCTTTTACAAAGCTATAGCAGAGCTTTTAGCAAGCTTTGTTAAAGCTTTTAAAGCGGCTTGAACACAGATCCTGATGGGAGTGCTGATTGCCACTTTAACCACTTGCTTACTGGGCACATATACCCCCTTCCTGCCCAGACGAAATTTCAGCTTTCAGCACTGCGTCGCTTTAAATTAAAATTGCGCGGTCATGCGACGTGCCTTACAAATAAAATTGACGTCCTTTTTTTCCCCACAAATAGAGCTTTCTTTTGGTGGTATTTGATCGCCTCTGTGTTTTTTTTTTTTGCGCTATAAACAAAAAAGAGCAACAATTTTGAAAAAAAAACACAGAATATTTTTTACTTTTGCTATAATAAAAAGCCAATTTTTTAAAAAATATATAGTTTTTTTTCTCAGTTTAGGCCGATATGGATTCTACATATTTTTGGTAAAAAAAACAATCGCAATAAGCGTATAGTAATTGGTTTGCGCAAAGGTTATAGTGGCTAGGAAATAAGGGATAGAATTCTGACAATTTTTTTTTTTTTTTTACTAGTAATACGGCGATCTGCGAATTTTGTCAGGACTGCGATATTGCGACGGACACATTGGACACTTTTGACACATTTTTGGGACCATTCACATTTATACTGCGATCAGTGCTATAAAAAGCACGTTAGCACGCACGTCTGCTTTTGGCACCCAGTTGCCTATTTAAGGAACTAAGGGACATTACTGAGTGATCATCAGCTTGTGACCTGGGACCAGACTTGTAGCTTGATCATCCTGTGCTTTCATTTGGCTTGCCGCCTGACTTTGCTTGATCCTGATCTCCTGTTGTCAACCTTATCTTGAACCTCTGACTCTATCCTCTGCCTGATGTGTTGTACAGCTTCTTCCTGTCTGATATTGACCTATATCTGGCTTCTAACCCTGCTTTTGTGTTTCAACTTGGTACCTCCCCTGCCCAGTTGTTGCTGACCCTTTGACTATGGCTTTGACTCCTGCACCGTCGAGTTCATGTGCTCCATCTCTGTGACAGCATTCTGCCCAAGTTCCAGTCCTACATCCACAGCATTTCAGCAGTATCCAAACTGTCATCTGGTATCAGGACCTACCACTGGCACCTGTGCCACTCTCCATCCTGCTACATCCTGTCACAAACTCTGGGGGGGTAAAAGGGTGTAGGGGAAGCCTTCACGTTAGCTTGGCCTCTACCAGATACATGGCATAATTTAAATGGGTTAATGACTTTTGTCACATATGTACAAAATCTATTCTTGGATTTCTTAATATTTAAAAGGTGACACTTTTCTGTGGAATGGGTTCATGTTCTATGAACATTCTAAATGATACCATCTCAATTTGTTTAATTTGTTTGCACAGTAGTGGGGTGGCCTGACATAGCCTTGCTGTTCTTTCATTATTTACATATTATTTCCAACAGACCTATAATAAAAAAACTGCAAAGTGGCATTTAAGCCTTTAGAATATGTACTGCTTTAGAATATGTGGGTCAGGGTACAATACTGCAAACAGCAATTTGATGGGTCCCTGGTACCGTGTTTCCCCGAAAATAAGACACCGTCTTATATTTTTTTTCCCTCAAGAAATCACACTATGGCTTATTTTCGGGGGGTGTCTTATTTTTATTACAGAAAATAAAGGTTGCCTACCTGAACCACACTTGCGCTTCTTAGCATTTCCTCTGTCCACCTGTAGACTGAGATTATCGTATTCTGCACGCCATTTTTGGACCATTCGGATATCCAACTTCTTCTCTTTGCACTCATCTTGTCTGGCTGTACAGAAAGATAGGCCAGCAAAGCTGATGTGGAGCAAAGTGGAGCTGGGGTGATCTCTTTGGGCTCAGTAGCAGCTTTTCCCCCTATCCCCTGGTGTTTGTGTGGGGTGAGAGAGGGGTTTGCTGGTCGGTGCTGGGAGAAGCTTTACAGCTTTACACAGCGTTCTTCTCCTCACTTCAGTTCCAGTACAGTACTGTACGCCTATCACGTGTTGTTTCCCGCTCCGCGCCGCGCCGTTACGCATACGACACTACGTCTTATTATCGGAGATTCGCCACGTCTTATTTTCGGAGATTCGACACTACATCGCTACGTCTTATTTTCGGAGGGGTGTCTTATATTTCGATCTTGTGCCGAAATCCCGCTACGGCTTATTTTCGGAGTACGTCTTATTTTCGGGGAAACACGGTATGTAAGTTGTCTTACATTTTTGTAAACATACATTTACTAAAAGCAAATAGGTCTGTTCATTTTGCAAGGAAAGTTGCACTTTGCAAAGGAATTTTCACCACAGCTATGGTGAAATTTTATTCTACAAATAATACTCAAGAAGGGAAAACAAAACAAAAAAATCATTTTTGCTTGATTCAATGATAGAAGTCAGCAGAGCTTCACCGGCAAAGTCCTACTTGCTTTGTAGAAACTGATAGTCTAATATTCTTGATACTTTTCATTTCAAAAGGTTTCATTGAGTATAATAGTATATAAAACTCAAACATTCGCTATAGTACCCACACATGGGGGAAAACAATACAGGCATACCCCACTTTAAAGTTCACCATGGGGTCTATTTACTAAAGCTGGAAAGCGCAAAATCAGGCTCACAGAAACCAATGAGCTTCCAGGTTTTATTACCAGGCTTAATTGAACAAGCTGGGGTTAGAAGCTCATTGGGTTCTATGCAGAAGTGAGCCTGATTTTGCGCTTTCCAGCAATAGTAAATACCGTATTTATCGGCGTATAACACACACAGGCATATAACACACACCCTAATGCTGGCCTATACGAAAATTCGGCCGAAAATCGGTCGTAAAGAAAGATCTTTTGTTTTTCGGCCAGTTAATGGGCACAAAATCTAAAATCGTTGTGGACGTTTTTGAGCCAAAAAAACTAAGGACAAGTTTGGAAATTTTTTGACAAACGAACGATAAATCGGAAGGTTAATGTGTTTCCCGTCCAAACTTTCTGCACTAGGTATATTTAAAAAAAAAAAAAACATTTTTTTTTTTTATGTCCACTGAACGATTTATCGGCCATTACATGATGGCACTATCGTTTGCGCTCACGAAAGAACTTTTGTTTTTCAAAAGTTCGTTCGGACGATTTTTTGTGGAGTGTATGGCCAGCATTACTTTAAGAGGGATGTTCCAGGAAAAAAACTTTCCACAGCCCCCTGCGTATAACACGCAGGCACAGTTTACCCTCTATTTTCAGGGTAAAAAAGTGAGTGTTATATGCCAATAAATACAGTAATCCCCATTGTGCACTTAAAATTGGGGTATGCCTGTAATTGTAAAAAAGTATAAGGACAATAATGAAGTATGTTTTAACAAAAGGACCAGTTGAGTTTGGTCCATCCAGACCACTATCTCCATAAAGGATAAAGGTCCAGACAGGGTTGCCAAACTTTAAGATGGTTATTCTGAAGTCGAATTGCTTGACTTCTCTTAGGCAGCGTACACACGATCGAACATGTCCGCTGAAACTGGACCAGTTTCAGCGGACATGTTCGATGGTGTGTATGGCCTATCGGACCGTTTTCCAGCGGACAAAAGTTTCAAAACATGCTTTGAAACCTGTCCGCTGGAAACCTGTCCGTCGGACAGGTTCGATGGTTAGTACACAAAATCATCGGACCAAAATCCCACGCATGCTCAGAATCAAGTCGACGCATGCTTGGAAGCATTGAACTTCGTTTTTTCATCACGACGTTGTGTTCTACGTCACCGCGTTCTGGTCCGAGGGGATTTTGGTCCGATGATGTGTACGCACATCAGACCAACAGACCACTTCAGCCTGGTCCAATGAAAACGGTCTGACGGACATGTTTCATCGGACATGTCTGATCGTGTGTACGCGGCCTTAGAGATCATCATTGTGTTGTAACAGTTTCATATGATAAGATGGTGGTTCTCAATTTGGAACTTATATCGGTCTGGGTAATCATTGCTATGTCCTGGGCCAACCTTTGAGCTTGAATTATTTATTTTTTTTGCCCAATATATTTTGTTTCTTATAAACAGCATGATAGAAGCTAAAATCTCCTCTATAATAGGCAGTTGGATTTGTAGGACTATTGAGACCTACTACATAACAACACTTTTTTGAGCATTTATATTGTCATCTTTTTTTTTTTGTGGTTTTATACTGCATACAATAAAATTATTTAATTTTATATTTGTGTACACATACATCAATGAATGCCTATAAAGTACCATGCAAATCTTGTTATTTATGTATCTCTTGAATATTCATCCTTTTTTTAATTGTTGTTAATTGTATTGCACATCAAATATGTTTTTAATTAACAAAACTGAATATTGCATCAGCGTTGAATCATTATTATTCTGCATAAAATTAATATTTAACTGTCACCACATGGGCGTTAATAGGCACCCCATAAAAATGACAGTTATCACCATCCTGAAGCTACAAGAATTTTAAGGAGAAACAAGAAAAACATTTTATATTTTTGGGGAAATGCCAGCAATTGAATAAAAAAGCTGATAAGATTGAATGAATGAATGAATGAAAAACTTATATAGCGCGGCACATGCAAACTAAATCACCTCTGGGCGCTGGTTGTTTCTGTCTCTCAGGGCCTCAAAAGAGCAGAGTTTTAATCTGTCTTCTGAAGGTCAGGTGGTTTTCCTCCAACCGAATGCTGGTTGGTAAAGCGTTCCATAGTCTGGGACCTTGGAAAGCAAACCTTCTTTCTCCTTTGGACTTGTATCTGGCTTTGGGTACCTTGATCAAATTTTGGTCAGTGGATCGCAGAACGCGATTGGAATTGTGGGCTTCTATCTTTTCGCATAGATATTGCGGGGCCTTCCCATGGATGCACTTATGAGTCAGACAGAGTGCTTTAAAAGCAATTCTGTCTTTTACTGGCAACCAGTGAAGGGTTCTTAGTGAAGGTGAGATTGATTCCCAGGTATTCTGAACGACTTGCAGACGAGCAATTTGATACTTAGGGAGACCGAGGTAAAGGGCATTTGCATAGTCCAGTCTGGAGTTCACAATTGTTCCCACCACGACTGCTACGTCTTCTTTGAGGATAAAAGGAATAAGTCTGCGTAGTAGGCGCAGCAAATGGTGCGATCCGCTGACTACTGACCCTATTTGTGCGTCCATTGTCATGTAGGTGTCAAAAATGACCCCGAGACTTTTGACTTTGGAGCTAGGGGTGATGATTTGGCACAGAATGGGCGGAGGTGTCCAGGTTGTTGCCAGTTGACTCTTGCGACTGGCATGAAACAGGAGACGTTCTGTTTTGGAACTGTTGAGTTTAAGATAACTCTTAGTCATCCAGTTTCCTATCAAAGAGAGACAGTTCTCTAAACTGAGATGATGATCCTTTTTGTTGCAGATGCGAAAATACAGTTGCGTGTCGTCTGCATATGAGTGATAAAGTAGTTGTTGACTACTAATAATTTCAAAGAGAGGGCGAAGGTAAATATTGAAGAGCACCGGTGACAGGGGGGATCCTTGAGGGACTCCACATGATACCGTGCGTTTTTCAGAAGTGAAAGGTCCCAATTTCACTGTTTGTGATCGGTTTTCCAAAAAGGAGGAAAACCATGGTAAATCACCTTCTGCGACTCTGGCTACTTCAGCTAGCCTAGTCAGTAATAGTTTGTGGTCTACCGTGTCAAAGGCTGCGCTTAGGTCCAGCAGAACCAGGAGACACGATTCTCCTTCGTCTGCGGCCTCAAGAGCGTCGTCCCATATTTTAAGTAATGCTGTTTCTGTCCCATGTCCGGGACGGAAACCCGATTGAAACGGATCAAGTAGATTATGGGTACCTAGATGCTGTTGCAGCTGTTGTACCACTACTTTCTCCATTACCTTGGAGAAAATATTTAGGCCTGTTATGGGATGGCGGTGATTTGGGTCCATGGGGTCCAGGATAGGTTTCTTCAAGATGGGCTGGATTGTGCCTTCTTTCATCAGGGGGGGGGGGGCAATATGCCTTCCTTGAATGACTGGTTTGTAAGCTGCATGATAGGTGGTACCAAGATGTCGGCACATTCCTTCAGCAGCTTAGTGGGGATAATATCATTAGGCGCTGTGCTGTTTCGCAAAGTACCAATGATATTTTTTGTGGCATCGATGGAGATGGGTTCCAGAGTAAACTGTTAAATGTAGAATGTTTCTATGGGTGTTGTGGGAATGGTTGAGGGTGGCGTTGAGGGGGGTATTGTTTTGCTGAATGCTTTCCCAGATTCCCTCAATTTTATTGATGAAGAAATCCGATAGTTCATTGCAAAATTCTTGGGTATCTGAATTGGGGGCTTCAAGACAGCCTGGATTCATGGTCTGAGTGACCAACTTGAAGAGTTCATGGGGGCGGTTTAGGGCGCTGTTGATAGCCTCAGAAAAATAATTTTTCTTGGCTTTGAAGATTTCTTTGTCGTATTTTCTTGTTGCTGCTTTGTAGATGATGAGGTTCTCCTCTGAAGCGCTTCTTGTCCAGGCGGCTTCCGCCCTTCTGCGCTCTTGCTTCAGTAGCGCCAGCTGGTTGTTAAACCAGCCAGACTTATTTTTCCGGATGTGGGCTTTGCGTTTCGGCGCTACTAAGTTGGCTGACTGTAGTAGGGCTGCATTTATGGCATCCAGTGTATCTGAGGCTGTTCGGAATGGTTGGAGTGTTTTAATTTTATTTTCCAAGGTAGATTTGAAGAGTTCTGAATGGAGCTTCTTCTGAGATCTAGTCCAGTGTGTTGTCATCGGCTTGAGTGTTTTTATTGATGGGGGAGTTTTGGAAATTATGAATTTAATTGCATGGTGATCTGTCCATGGCAATGGTTCATTTTCCAAAGTACTTATTTTCAGGTTTTGTCTGAAAATAAGATCGAGTGTGTGGCCTGAAGCAAGTGTGGGCCCACAGACTAGTTGCTGTAGCCCTAAACCTTCCAGGTGGTCAATACAGGCGTCGGCAACGGGATCCCGTGAGGAATTGGCCCAAAGATTGAAGTCCCCGAGCAGCAAAAGGTGTTTGCTGTTAAGGGTATAAGTGGAGCTAAACTCCGTCAGTGATGGTAGAAGCTGCGATTTTGGCCCGGGTGGCCTGTAGCAGAGTAGAATACGGACGGTCTCCTGGGGATTTGTTTGCAGCTGTAAGTAAGGGTTTCCATGAATGGAAGAGGGTTTTGAAGGACTGGTTTAGTGATCGCAAGGTGAGTCTTGTGGATCACCGCCAGGTCTCCTCCTCTTTGCCCTATTCTGTTTTCCATTATAATACGATCGTTTTCTGGCACCAGTTCTCTTAGAATGGTGTTGCAGTCGGCTGTGAGCCAGCTTTCTGTAATAAAGAGGCAGTCTAATTCGTATTGTAGTATGAAATCATAGATTTCTAGTCAGTGTTTTACTGCCGATCTTGTGTTGATCAAAGCACAAGATATGTGCTCAGGTTGGAGTGGATGACGGAAATTTTTGACAGTCAATCGTCAATTGATTCTCAATAGTTGCTCAATTCTTAAGGCCTTTTTGGTAATGGCTGGTAATACTGTGGCAAATCGCCTCAGACTCCGAATGGTGTCTGCAGAGTATCGCAGGAGGTTTTTAATGGGATGGGGGAGGGGGGAAGATTCTTTAAATCCTCACTCCCAGGTTGATCCAGAGGAAGGCAAAAAAACCCTGGTCGCGCTATCCAATGTGCTGCGGCAAGGGAAAAAAATTCCTTTCTGACCCCTCAAGGGCGATCAGCCGAAACCCTGGATCAAGTGCCACAGAGGTGGTGGATACGTGGTGGGGCAGAATAGGGGGAGATGTACTGGGGTGTACCCAGATGGCCACAATTCAGGAACAAGGACCTAAGCTGGGGGCTGTCAGCTTAGTGGATCGGTCCCTAGGGAAGGCTGGTGGGCGACAGGGAGAGGATGGGGGTCCTCCTATAGTAAGAGGGGGTTTCTGGGCAGCTTTGGGGGGATCACCTGGGTGTTTGTGCGGCGCGCCGCTAGGCCGCGGGTGATGCCGCGGTCTTTCCTAAACGCGGCCGCCGAAAATCTCCATAGGTCGGCGCGGATGGTTGGAAAGGGAGAAACTGAGGCGGAGAGGCGGCGGGGGGATGGCTCGATTGCTGATGGCTTCCGGGAGGAGAACGGGAGGCAACCGGAGTGCGACCGATTGCTCTGCTGGGCAGAGCCGTGGCTTATCCTTAGAAGGATGGCCGCGCTGTCCCAGGGGAGGCGGGGGGGAACACAAGCGCCCAGAGAGAAACAGGCTTACCTGTGAGACCCCCGAAGAAAGGTACTGGCCAAAGGGGTAGAAGGAGAGCTGAAAGTTATGAGTCCTGGATGCAGCCAGGGGCTGGGGGAACACCTGCCTGACTAATCTGACTCTGGTGAGCTGACTCGTGTGAGAGCGTCCTGCTTGCACCACTCTGACTGACTGACTGTCTATTGCTGGAGATACCAGTGACAGATTATTTGGTTGATTTACTTAAGGCAAAAAGACTGTGCACTTTGCAGTTGCATTCTGCATGTGCAGCTGCTCCAGAGCTTAGTAAATGAGCAGAAGCTCTGCTGATGTCCATCATCCAATCATATGCAAGCAAAACATATTTTTTTCCTTGCATGTGATTGGGTACTTTTTGCAAAGTGAAGCTTCACCTCATTTACTAAGCTCTGGAGCAGTGGTTCTCAGCCTGCCATGACCCCTTGATAACATTTCCCAAGTTGTGGGGACCCCTAACAGTACAATTATTTTTGTAGTGTGGGTTGTCAGCACCCAAGGTAAGATAAGTAATTTACGCCCCTAACCCACAAACATTTAAATCCCTTCTACTCGCACATTATTAAAACCCCTTATGGTACATTTTAGGACTGCTCTTTTTTCTTTTTTGTTCTCCTTTTTTTCCCTTTTATCTCTCTCTATCCTAATGTCTTGTCCCCCCCCCCCCCCATCCCTCTCTCTAGCCATCTTTCTTGTTGTCTTATTCTTTCTCTTCCTTTTTCTTTGTTTCTCTCCCTCTTTTCCTCTCCCTTCCACGTATTCTCTATTTTATTCATTCTTACTCCTTGGTGGGGGAAATGGGGTGAGTGGCAATGCAGGGGAAGGGGGGTGGGATGAGTGGCATTGCTGGGAGGAGTTCTGATCAGCAAACTTAAGTGCTCTTGATCAAGGTCATCTGCTGATCTGAGAACTGTAGTGGGGACTTTTAATGGCAACTATAATCACAGGTAGTGTTGCTCACTGTGTCTCCAGCTTCACTGTGTCTCTAGCTTTGTGGTGTCTCACAGCAGTGACACCTATGCTGAAATCAGGAGATAGGGTCTCCTCCCGCCCCTCCCACTTTACATTCATCAACAGTCAGCTGACCTCTAGTATCTGCCCCCCACCCATGCCGTGAACTGAATGGGCGGCTGCTAAGAGGCTAAGTGGGTGGCCACAGGCTCCAGGAACAACCCAGCAGGGTGGCCACAGGCTCTAGGGACAGCCCTGCTGGGCAGCCACCAAAAGGCTGGGAGAGCAGTGACAGCTTTAGGAACAGCCCAGGATTTGGTGACTCCTTGGCAAATCATCATTCGAAGCCCCCAGGGGGTCCCGACCGCCAGGTTTAGAACCACTGCTCTGGAGCAACTGTGTACAGTCTATTTGCCTTTAGTAAATGAACCCCTATGTGTTTGCAGTAAGTAATCAAGTGCATGCACTATATTTGTCTGATGCATGTGGTATTATGTGTATAAAAAGAATAAATATTTGAGAATTAAAATGAGAAAAATATGTGTGGAAATACAAAAAGCTCATACATTATGCTTTTGTGAACTGACTATTTTAGTCTGTGGAGGTTTATTTATCACAAGCTAAATTCTTTAGGGTGAACAGAAAATGCAATCAAAGTAGAGATGACTTATCCCCAACCATGTAGCCACTGTCTCCAGATGCAAAATGCTGTGAAACTGCAATGCAAATATAGTTCACTATCAATTGTGCTATACTGGATAGAGTGGATATACTGTACATGTGTCTAGGTCATCTAATGCAATGTAAATGAGTAAGCAGCTGGGTGGTCTCCTCCTAGTGATTGATGCCCAAAATGTCAAAGCACAGATTATATAGTCAGGTGCTGTACACTTTGTCAGCCTGGGAAACATTAGTATTCAGTGCAGTCATCCAGGACTCCGCAGAGCCAGAGGTTTAACTGAAAAAAAATTCATGTTTGAGCTGTCCAGCATATACAAAATGTTTCAGAAGCAGTAAGAGATGGAGGTCTAGAGAGCACAAAGATAAGACACATTGCAAGTCCTGTCACTGTTATACCATGTTCACCTAAGGGGAACAGCCGTTAGCCATGAGCCCTCTCTACTCCTGTAGTTTAAATATATTTGTCATCACACCAATGTACATTGTACTTTCTAACCTGGGCACTCATACCAATGACAGTATCGGAATGCTGACATACTCCACAGGAAATCTTACAAGACATGCAAGTTAGAAATAGTTATAGCGGTTATAAATCCAAAACCCAAATGTAATATATTGCAGCTTACCAATCATTAGATGTGATGGCTGCATTCATTTTGTTTTCTTAGAATTTTCGCCTCTGGCCAATAAAACGCCTCCTAGTGCGACCAAATTGGATGAATGAGCACAGGGGGCACCTTTGGACAGCAGCATTGTCAGTCTGGGGGGATGTTAGTGTTAGATGTACTAGCAGATTTAACAAATTGAAGCCAAACTTCAACTCTCACTGCAGTTGCACAAACAGTTACAGCAACCTTTTTTATTTACATAAATAAATGAAAGCTAATCATTGTAAGTAGTGGTAAATGATTTGGCCCAATACTCTAAAGTGCTACATTTTAAAGAGAGCTTTTTCTGTTGAAAAACATCAGACATAGTGGCCAGATCACCAGATGAAAGTAAAGGAAAGACAGATTAAAAAAAAGAGAACTAATGCAACCATCACATCTAAGAATTAGTAAGCTGCAATATAATACCTTGTTTGCACTGAACGGAACGGTTCGGGTCGGTACAGTTTGGAGCGCTTAGAATGGTCCGGTCTATTCTAGTGAGCGTTTCCACTGCAAGTCGGACCGTCCCGGGCCATTCAGGGTTTAGAAAAAATGCCTAGGGTGTCCACCAATCAGTGGAATGTATTGTAGGTCTACCCTAACCAAACCGTTTCATTTTCTATGGCCCCACATCTTAAGCAGGACCCATAATGGTTTTATGGCACACTTTCATAATGGAAACACCCAAAATAGCGTACCGAACTGAACCGTACCGAACCGATCTGCTCAGTGGAAACGAGGCATAAATGCTTGCCTTTAAAGTTGACTTTTGGGATTTCAACCTTTTTGTAAAAAGTGAAGGCACACTAAGGGGGCAATTTACAAAAGGCAAATCCACTTTGCACTACAAGTGAAAACTACAAGTGCAAGTTGGAAGTGCAGTCGCTGTGAATCCGAGGGGGACATGCAAGGACAAAAAAAAAAAAACAGCATTTTAGCTTGCACATGATTGGCTGATAAAATCAACAGAGCTTCCCCTCATTTCAGATCTTCCCCTCAGATTTACAGCGACTGCACTTTCTTTTTTTTTTTTTTTTTAAATAATTTTTATTCAAGGTTTTGCAAAGAATACAAAGTTAAGCAAACAGTGACGACTGTAACAGAGGTGAGACTAAACATTACATGAACCGTTACAACAGTTGAGAGCAAGTAAAGTTGTATTAGACTAAACGGGACAGAGTCCTCGCCCTATCCTCACCCCGAGCCCCAAAAGGGATCATGCTGCCCCGGGGGTAGATATTGCGAGGTGGTCCCATGAAAATACCTGCTCGCAAGGAGACACTCTAAATGGTGAGGCACTATGACCTAGGCTGAATTCTTATGCAGCAATAGGGTCTCGAAATCATATGTACCAGGGGAGGGGGGAATGCCCCAGGCTCTCCTGGCACCACCATTTGTTGTGCTGTAAACCTTATTCAAAAATATAAAGCAGATATACAAACACAGGGAAAAACCCTACGGGACCTATAGGGTCCAAAAACCTTACAATAGCTAAAAAGAAGGGTTTGCATACCAGGAAAGATGAACAGATTGTAGAAGAGAGATAGAAATAGGAATGGTAGGAGAGGGAGAAGAAAGGAACAAGGGTTAGGAAGTACACGGAAGGTCTGTCACTCTCAGGATTCTTATTCTGAGGAGGAAACGAGGTGAGGTTAACTAGATCAGATACCCAGATAATCAAGAAAAAAAAAAAAAAAAAAAAAAAATCAAATCAAATCAAAGGGGGATACCAACAAAGGAAGCCCAGGGTTCCCAGATGAGCTTAAAGCCGTCCACGTTATCTAGAATCAGCGACTGCACTTTCAAGTGCACTTTCAGTGCAACTTTGAAGTGCACTTTGCACTTGTAGTTTGCACTTGTAGGGCAAAGTGGATTTGCCTTTCGTAAATAACCCCCTATGAGTCCAAGGAGCTGCATGACATTTCCTGGGACTATATCTATTATTTACAATTGACAAGTTTATTGCTCTGCTGGAGAGACACTCAGAGCCGCTATGGCTGCCCTTCCCCTCTGCTGTGCATTCTAAGAAGCCTTGGTATTTTGTGAACGTGTTCACATAATACCAAGGCTTCTATAAATGGGCAGGAGGAGGGAAGGGGTGGGCATAGGAACTGCAGGGACTCTCCTATTTAAGATGCATATCTGAGAAGGATCAACTTTGGGTTCTTGGAAATATAGTGATAGCTGTCTTCCTGTGAGTACTATATAGCTGTCAGATATAAACAAGTAAGTCCAGGGGGTGTCATGCACCTCACTGCACTTAACTTATATGGGTTAATTTACTAGGGGCAAATAGACTATGCATTCTTCGAATGCAGTTGCTCCAGAGCTTAGTAAATGACATAAGGCTTAATTTTACAAAGAATACCCAATCATATGCAAGGGAAATTAAAAAAAAAACAGCATTATTGATTGCATGTCAATGGATGATGGAAGTCAGCAGAACTCTCCCATATTTACTAAGCTCTGGAGAAACTGCACTTGCAGAGTGCACAGTCTATATGCCTTTAGTAAATCAACCCCATAGTCTGCATTCATTTTTTATAAATTACCTGTATCCCCAGAATTTAGCTTTAATAATACAATGAAGTATTTACAGTAAAACCTTGTTTTAAGAGCAACTTGGTTTGAGAACGTTTTGCAAAAGAAGCAAAATGTTTTAATAAATTTTGCCTTCATATACAAGCGATGTCTTGATATAAGAGTAGCGTCATGTAACAACTGAGTATAAAAAAAGGAGAGGAGCCTCTAATGCCCTGTACACACGATCGGTTCATCCGATGAAAACGGTCTGATGGATTTTTTCATGGATATCCGATGAAGCTGACTTTCATCAGTCTTGCCTACACACCATCAGTTAAAAAAAAAACGATCGTGTCAGAACTCGGTGATGTAAAACACAACGACGTGCTGAGAAAAATGAAGTTCAATGCTCCCAAGAATGCGTCGACTTGATTCTGCGTGTATTTTTAACCGATGGACGTGCCCACAGACGATCGTTTTTTTCTATCGTTTTTTTAACCATCAGATAATTTTAAAACCAGTTCCTAGTTTTTTCACCGATGGATAAAAAACCAATGGGGCCCACACACGATCGGTTAGTCTTATGAAAACGGTCCATCAGACGTTTTCATCAGACGAACCGATCGTGTGTACGCGACATAAGTGTAGCAATATGGTTACATTTAATGAAGGTACAACATTTAGCAACTTATTGCTACACTTAGAGGTGCCTCTCTTCTCTTTTATACCCTGTAAAAAAAATGCTTTGATATACAAGTGCTTTGAATTACAAGCATGTTTCTGGAACGAATTATGCTTGCAAACCAAGGTTTTACTGTATTTGTTTTTATTGAAGATAGGACAGCATTAAGTTTATTTTTTGAGCAAACACAAAGAGGAGAAGCAGTTCAAGAAGCAGTTAAATAAAGCTACTAATTTAAATTTTTTGTTTAAGTAATCTTAATACAGCAACATTGATGAAATGCTATGGGTTACTGCACATTTTACAGTACATAATAATAATATGAATTATGCCCATGCTTCACACAGCCAATAACTCTAGTTTAAAGAGTAACATACTTTGCAAAGCATTAAAAAGTTTCCCACAACTTCCAGGAAGTTTTTTGGGGCAACCTTTAGCTTTAGTCTGGGCTTTGAAATAGATATTTTAATGGGAATGTTGGATGTAGTTTTAAAGACATGCTTTAGCGGTTGTTCTGCAAGCCTCAACGTCTAAATGCTTGCATTTAACACTCTGACTTTGGGTATCTTAAATTGCCTTTAAAAATTTGCCTTTACATTTTTAAATGCTGTTTAGAAACAATTGTTAAACTCTTAACCAAAGTTCATACTTGGGTAATGCACTTCATATTACTTTATTTTAGACATGCATTATTTGATGCATATATAGAGATCAGATTGTGAATGTTTGAATTCGGAGCATTGTTCACATATTTATGGTTTCATAACCATTTTTATTATACTATGAGTAGAGAGAGATGTTCAAACTTTTTAAAACTAATTTACAGTTTAGGCAGCCAAGGGCACTCTTTAAATAATATTTTTCCTTATAAGGGCCCTTTCACACGGGGCGGATCGTAATGATCCGCCTTCGTGTGTCCGCTTTTGCTCAGCGGGGATCCTCTGTAAAATCCCCGCTGAGCTGTCGGCTGACAGGGCGGTCCCCGCACACTGTGCAGGGACCGCCCTGTCTTTCCTCCGCTCTCCCCTATGGGGGGATCGGATGAACACGAACCGTATGTCCGTGTTCATCCGATCCGATCCGCACACGGAAGAAAACTGATCTTTGCGGAGGCGGACAATTACGAGTGTCAGCGGATGTTCATCTGCTGACACCTGCAATCACATAGGGACTAATGTATGTGCCGTTTTCATCCGCAACGGATGGATGAAAATGCGGACATACGGTCCGCACATGTGAAAGGAGCCTAATGCTTTGGGTTTTACTGGTCTGCTATTGGATCTTTAGCTATTTTATTCATCATATGTTTTGGAGGTCGGGTAGGAATTGTGATTCTTTTAACCTCCCGGGCGGTATCCCCGAGCGTGACTCGGGGTGTTTTTTTTTTGCAGAGATCGGTATCCCCGAGTCACGCTCGGGGTAGCCATGCAGAGCCTGCAGCGCGCGCTGTCTTACCTTCTTCCTGGATCCAGCGATGCATCCACGCTGTGTGAGCGAGCGGGTGCTCGCTCGATTCACACAGAGTCCCCGTGTGCCTCCGATCTCTGTTCCCTGCGACGTTACGACGCACGGGAGCGGAGAACGGCGCCAAATTCAAAAAAGTAAACAAACACTTTACATACAGTACAATGTAATCTTATAGATTACAGTACTGTATGTAAAAAATACACACACCCCTTGTCCCTAGTGGTCTGCCCAGTGCTCTGCATGTCCTTTTATATAATAAAAACTGTTCTTTCTGCCTGGAAACAGTAGATTGCCCATAGCAACCAAAAGTGTCCCTTTATGTCAAAAATGGTTTTAGATCAGCTAGAAAACAGCGATAATAAATTATAATCACTTGCAGAATTGAGCGATAGCGATTTGTGGGGAAATTCGTCATAAAAAAAAAAAAAAAATGACAGCGACAATTCTGCAACTGAGCAAATTTCAGTGTTTTTGAGTTGATTACATTATTGAATATTTTTTATTATAATTACATTATAATTTGTTATAATTATTTATAGTTTTTTATTATATAAAAAAATTATGATTTTGTTTTTCAAACTTTATCATACCCGGGATGTCTTGTTTGGACAGATTTAAGCAAGTTATTCCTAAGAATTGCAGGCCTACAGTATAAAACGCCAAATTTCCATGCAAATAATTGTACCGCTTTTGGTACGTAATTCCAGACAGAATCATACCACCAGGGAGGTTAACACTTTATCTATTGATGTACATATACCTATTTGCATAGATACAGTATAGTGGGGTTGATTTACTAATGGAAAATACGACTGTGCACTCTACAAGTGCCCACTATTCTTCCCCCAGGCAGACCCATCTTAGCCAGCACTGATAGCTGCACTGATGGCTGCACTGCCGGATTATCCCACCACATACATTTTTTTCTACAGCTCATAGGCTCCATGCTACCATCATAAATCAAAGTTTCAGGTGATGTTATTGAGACATTCCAGAACTATAGATAGGAGACAGATTACATGTGGGCTTCACTGGCTTTGGTCTCTCTCTACACCTCTATTCCACACCAAGTAGGCCTAGAGGCACTTCACCATTTTCTCTCAAAAGATCCCAAAATAAACTACAGACAGGCCCAATTCTTGGTTGATGCCACAGGGATTTGCCTGGAGCACAATTACTTTGTGTTCCTGGACAAATTTTACATTCAGAAACATGATACAGTTATGTGCGCAAATTTTACTCCCTCGTACGCCAACATTGTGATGGGTTATTGGAAAGAGAGATTCATCTGGACACACAACCCTTATGACAATGAGAGGTTCTCTCTATTGTGCAAGGGAGAATCCTTCTGGATTTATAAATTATCTTTCAAATGAGTTAGGCCGCGTACAGACGAGGAGACATGTCCGCTGAACATGTTCGACGGACCATTTCCAGCGGACATGTCTCCTCGGATATTTGGTCTGATGACCTGTACACACCATCGGACCAAAATCCCCTCGGACGGATAACGCGGTGAAGTGGTGGTGACGTTGACACCGGCACGTCACCAATCCGGGAAGTAAAATACTTCCATGCATGCGTCGAATCCAATCGAAGCATGCGGAGATTTATGTCCGCTGGTTAGGCGTACTAACCAGCGGACATGTCCGACGGACATGTTTCCAGTGGACAAATTTCAAAGCATGCTTTGAAATTTGTCCGCTGGAAAAACCTGTCCGCTAGGTCGTACACACGATCGGATATGTCCGCTGAAACTGGTCATGTGTACACGGCCTTAAATGAGGGTCTAGCGGTGCATAGCATCATCTAGGGTTTCTGTCGCTGTTTCTGTCGCTGTGCCATATCACCCTGTCTCAGCCCATCGACCACTCACTTCTCTAGTGATCTGGTCTTATTAAGTCTTCCTTCTGTTGGTTTCTGTTTTGATCAGGCTTTCCAGGTGGTCATGTGGACTCTTAGGCCGCGTACACACGATCAAATTTATCTGCTGAAACTGGTCCGACGAACTGTTTCAGCAGACATCTCCGATCGTGTGTACGGGCTAGCGGACATGTTTTCCCAGCGGACAAATTTCAAAGCATGCTTTGAAATTTGTCTGCCTGGAGACATGTCCGTCGGATATGTCCGCTGGTTAGTACACTAACCAGTGGACAGAAATCTCTGGGCATGCGTCGATATGTCCGCTGGTTAGTACACTAACCAGCGGACAGAAATCTCTGGGCATGCGTCGAATGGATTCGACGCATGCGTGGAAGTATTTTACCTTCTGGAGTGATGACGTGGCGGCGTCAACATCACCGCCACGTCACCGTGTCCTCAGCCCGAGGGGATTTTCGTCCGATGGTGTGTACACGCCATTGGACCAAAATCCAATGAGACAAGTCCGCTGCAAACGGTCCGTCGGACATGTTTGAGCGGACATGTCTCATCGTGTGTAAGCGGCCTTAAAGCAATGCATATATGTTTCTACATGCATAGTAATACATAGGGTTTCGGGCACTGTGTGTCTTGGAGTCACCTTCAGGTGGTTGTTGTCCTGCTGACATACAGTGGTCTAAACCTCTTCTGGTTTTATTAAGATTACGGTTGACCATCAATGATTTTTTATTGTTTATTGCTTCCATCTGCCAGTCTTTGCTAGCGGCCCATCCAGCTGTCCACTTGCTTCTCTCCTTTCCATGGCTGCCCCGCTGCTCATCACCAGTGCCTTGGCCTGATGGTTTGACCATCTATCCGACTCTCCACACATCCTCTCCCCCATTGCAGCGGAGTAGTTTTGGCAAATGAGGAGCACAGTTTACCACTACAGCATCACTCCATACAGCTTGTCCACACCCCATCGCTCATCAAGGTACTGTCACAGCAGTTTTTATGTTGTAAAGCGGTTTCATCCATGTGAGGAGATTTTATCTGTTTGGTATTCATCAGCTTACATTAAATAAAATAACATATGTTTTTACCACATTGACTCCATCAAATAATTTTTACACATGAGGAGTTTCCAATTAGCGCTTTCAGTTGTGGCTGTTTTCTGATTGTTTTTACCCAATACCACACCGCTCCTAGTGTGGTATATCCACACAGCTGCTTTCTTGTCTTCCATAGGATTTTTACACATTGATCCCAAGCATAATCAGTCCCAGCCTCCTGGCGCCAGACTTACTATTGTTGTTTCACTCAAGTGCAGTTGCTCTAGAGCTTAGTAAATGAGAAGAAACTCTGCAAACCTTCATCATCCAATCATGTGCCAGCAAAAATATATATATATTTTTTCCTTGCAGGCAATTGGGTATTCATTGTAAAGTAAAGCTTTACCTCATTTACTAAGCTCTGGAGCAACGTGCACAAATTAACCTCAAGATGTATTTGAAGGTATTAATACCAATATTTGCCAGAATAGTCTGATGGGAGTAAATCTGAGTTATAAGAAGACTGGAAGAAATGTCTCATTCCCACTCATAAAATGTCTATGTCTTCCTACTTTCAGGGGAAAAAAGCTACAAGATCCTCTCCCTCTGGTATCAGACTCTCTTTGAGCTAAGCCATATCTACCCATCAACCACAAACTTTTGCTGGAGATGGTCAGAGGAGCGTGATACCTACTTGCACATTTTGCCTAATCATACTGGTGATCTGGTAGCTAGTTTTTACCACATACAATAACATATTAGGCATATCAGGCATTTTAGCCTCCCCTTAAATGGCTCTGCTGTCAATGATATCTGGGTCCCAATCCAAAATCAGGAAAGGCATTCTAAGACACTGCCTCTTAGCTACTTGTTACCATTGTCCCATCATTGGAGATCAATAAATTGTAGAATGGGCCCAGATACTCAATGAAATGATGAACATGGAAACCATGGTGGCAGCCCACGGCAAGGACCCAAAGAAGACCTACTGCTCATGGATCCGATGGCAAGGTTACAGGAACTATGGTTCTTTTTGTGCCTTGACTGCATTGCATTCTTTGTTCATTGCTCTCCTCCCTTAAGACACCCTAATGATCTTGGCCTCCCTGTCCACACTAGATCTTTGTTAACATCCCCTATAGCCCAACTCTGCTGTACAGGCATACCCCACTTTTAAGTACCCAATTGTGTTTATTTACTAAAGCTGGAAAGCGCAAAATAAGGCTCACTTCTGCACAGAAACCAATGAGCTTCCAGGTTGTATTACCAGGCTTAATTGAACAAGCTGGAGTTGGAAGCTCATTGGTTTCTATGCAGAAATGAGCCTGATATTGATATTTCCAGCATTAGTAAATAAACCCTATTGTGTACTTAAAAGCGGGGTATGTCTATATATCTTCCAAAATGTATTTGGCATAACACACCAATATTTGACCATTAACGTGTTTGTTCTCTCTTTCCTACAACCCCAATCCCTTTCTGAGTTTTTTTCTATCCCTCTCCTATTTTTTTTCATATCGTGTTACTATTTAATGCATACCACAATATTTTACACTGAATCTGTAAACTGTAAAACTGAATAGAGATATATGTAAACTTAATGTGGGTTATTGTGCCATGGCCTGCTTTTTAAAGTCAGAATCTGCAGTGCCTTTTCCACACTGTGCTGCGATGAGAGCAGGAGGGTAGTGTGGACACTTGTATTCCTACTGACCAAAGATAGGAACACCAGTTCATATGTGGGTTCTACATCTGTTTGCGGATGAAAAAGGGACATACAGTGGTCCCTATGTGATTGCGGGTGTCAGCGGATGTTTATCCGCAAAGATCCGATTTTGCAGACGGAAGAAGGTCCTATTTTTCCTTCCGTCTGCGGATCCGATGAACACGGACACATGGTCCGTGTTCATCCGATCCCCCCATAAGGGAGAGCGGAGAAAAGACAGGGCGGTCCCTGCACAGTGTGCGGGGACCGCCCTGTCATCCGCCGGCTCAGCGGGGATCTACAGAGCGATCCCCGCTGAGCTTAGGGAGCACACGGAGGCGGATCATTAGGTGCAACTGTCCAATAAGAATTTGTGGTTGTATTTTGCTGCTGCAATGTTTGCATGTGAGGATGAACACTCTGCTAAGTTATTAAAATGAATCATTAAATAGCTGATTTAAATAAAAAAAAAAGTAAAACATGTTAAACTTTAATCACACATTAAATATATGTAGTTAGAGTAAAAAGAATGACTTCTGTTAGCACATTTCTCTATAAAAACAGCCATATTAATAAATGCAATGAAGTCACCCTAGAGAGCCATTTTCCTTGAGGTGGATTTGGCGTGCAATCAGTAATGCTGAAAACTGTGAGAATATGAAATGACACTTTTTTATGACAATGTATGTGCCGACTTTGTCCATTCTCTGATTGGTAAAGGATTGCTTACTAGAGTGTGCAGTTTATCAAAGAAAAGCCTAGGATTGAGTTTTCTACAGTAACCCTCAGCAGCTGGCTGAAACTTATGGGGGTGTCAACTGTGTCTGGAAGATTAGACAAGATTTGAATTAGAATGATTTGTTGTAAGAGGCTTAGGGTACAAAGCCAATAGTCACCAGCATATGTTTCCTGTGGTAAATAACTGCCTGCTTTTCCCAAAACACAGCATCCATAAACTGTACTCGTACACTAGCATAACTCTATTCTACAGCTCCCTAGTACATAGTGGGTATTCATGCTAGAGGTACCGATTGTTTTTTTGTTTTTTAAATAGACCTAAATCTTGTGATCCAAAACTTATAACAACCAATTAGAATGTCCTCTGCTAAAGTAAGGAAGGTCTTGCGTTTTGATTGGTTGACTTGGAATACTTCGCTTAAGAAAAAGAACTTTTCGCTAAGTGAGTCCAATCATGTTTTGTAACACATTGCTTGTTTGCTGAACCAGAGCAAGGAGGAAAAAGGACGTGCAAAATGGACACCTAATACAGTAACAATTAGTGGGAATTGTTTACTGATTTGGCTTCAATCATCTGAAATCTGACTGTAATGCCGCGTACACACGGTCGTTTTTTTGCGATGAAAAAAAACGTTGTTTTTTAAAACGTCATTTAAATTGATCGTGTGTGGGCAAAACGTCGTTTTTTGCCTTAACCTCCCTGGCGGTATGATTCTTTAAGATTTTCGGTGCTAGAAGCGGTACCATTATTTGCAAGGGAATTTGGCGTTTTATACTGTAGGCTTGTAATTCTTAGGAATAACTCACTGAAATCTATCCAAACAAGAGTCTAATAGGCATCCTGGGTATGATTTTTTTTTTTTCTTATTAAAAATTATAATATAATAAATAATTATAAAAAATTATAACAAATAATAATACAATTATAGTAAAAATTATTCAATAATGTAATCAAATCAAAATCACTGAAATTTGCTCAGTTGCAGAATTTTTGCTGTCATTATTTATTTATTTTTATGACGAATTTCCCCACAAATCGCTATCGCTAAATTCTGCAAGTGATTCTGATTTATTATCGCTGTTTTTTAGCTGCTCTAAAACAATTTTTGCCATAAAGGGACACTTTTGGTTGCTATGGGCAATCTACAGTTTGCAGGGAGAAAGAACAGTTTTTATTATATAAAAGAACATGTAGTGTACAGGGCAGACCACTAGGGACATGGGGGGTGTGTATTTTTTACATACAGTACTGTAATCTATAAGATTACAGTGTACTGTATGTATAGTGTTTGTTTACTTTTTTAAATTTGGCGCCGTTCCCCCCCTACGTCGCGACGCTCGCAGGGAAGGGAATCGGCGGAACACACAGCATCAGGCGGACATCCGCCCGCCGTGTACTGCGGGGATTCATCGCTGGATCGCAGAGAAAAGGTCAGTAAACTTTTTTCTGCATCCAGCGAGGCAAGTCCGTGTGTGGCACGGGGTTACCGATCGTAGCTTTAAAATCTCACCCCGTGCCACACACGGGAAGACCGCCAGGGAGGTTAAAAAAAAACGACCAAAAAAAAATTCCAACATGCTTGAATTTTTTGTGTCGTTTTTCAAAACGTCGTTTTTTCTTTCACAAAAAGTCACCGTGTGTAGCAAAAACGTAGTTTAAAACAATGTTTTTCAACCCGCGCATGCCCAGAAGCTAGTTATGAAGCGAGCTTCAATGGAAAAGTGTGGTGAACGTAACCTCGCTTTTTGTGAAAAAACGATGGTGTGTATGCAACATCGTCTTTGAAAGTGACGTTTCAAAAACGTCGTTTTTTACTTCACAAAAAACATCGTTTTTTTTCATCGCAAAAAATGATCGTGTGTACGCGGCATTAGGGTTTACCGCTTTGTGTGCTGCCTTACTAAATGATTGTGCCTAAAAAAAAAATGCCTGACCATCACATTCTTCAATTTATTAAGTTAGGTCTATTGGAGTCCATTACAAACATATTGGTATAGCATCATTTGCTGCCTTTATGGCGTCTAGCAGTTATAAATATGAATTGCCCACCTCCAGACCACGATGCATATATTTCACTCTATAAAGGCTGCGGTAGTTATTACAACATTACCACAATTATGATTGGAATCCATCTGTCACTGCTAAAACCTTGTAAACCTTGTGGTTAAAACACTGGAATAGTATTGCTGAGTCAACCTTCTGCTTTGTGGAATGCTGATCTTCTTATTCAACTGCATGTCTACCAGACATGGTCTCACTGAAAACAGTAACTTCTCTTTGTCTCTAATAATGTGAAGCAGCATTAATGTTCACAAAAGGCTTAAGGCCATGGTAGGGAATCTTGCTAGCAGCATTGTTTGGTTCCCGGCAAGCAAGAGGCACTTTTTTATTTAAAATTTTTTATTTGGTAATTCTGTGCTGTGCCTTATTTTTTAATGCACAAAATTGTATAATTTCATGCTTCCACACATTAAAAAATAAGGCATAACACTAAATTAATTTGATCAGAATATTATATATTTAAAGAAAGGAGTGGGATCGCGCTAAAAATAAAAAATTGTGCATAATAAAGGGGCACAATGTGGTAAATACAGTCAATGTGGGGTATATCCTGCATATCCACAGAGACGCACTTCACTACACCACAAGACACATAGAGAAAACCATCTAGAGGTCAATTGTGTTTAAATATTGTGACTATGGTCTTATAAACAATAGCATAAGTGATATGAGTATATATTGAAAAATAAATAAAAATATTATTTTACTATAACCTCAACCTAGTTGCAAAAACCAGGGGAGGTGGAAAGATGGTATTGAGAAGACCACCTAGTGGTCACAAGTGAACTGTTCAAAGTTATAGATAAACCAGGGAGAGGTCCCAGAAGGAAAAAACCTTGGATAGAGGATGGGTGGTTTCTCCCAAATATGGTGGTAGATAAACCAAAGAAGCAAGTCCTCCGGGTGGTGAATAATGCAACAGTCTCTACGTTGTCAGTCACACTTGGTCTTTTGCAGATTTGAGTGTAGATTCACAGCACCAAAAAATAAGAACACAAAAAAAACTTGCATAGTGTGAAACCTGACAAACAGCGTATGTACATACACCCGTGTGGGACAGTCATGAAGTTGGGGGGGGGGGGATAGTGCACACCCACCACCTTCAAACACACTGACCCTTACCAGAAATTAGGTCCCCTAAGGGTACGTGCAAACATTTATATTCAGGTAGATAGCCGCGACCTTGAGAATGAGACCCTTGTAGTGAGATGCAGGCTCCTGGGATCGACTGGTTTGCAACAACCACGGGACATCAGCGGATAGCAATAGTGATGTATTGTCATGCAACGACAGAAATACTCACATAGTGTAAATCTGATACATTTATTAAAAAAGAATGGAATAAATTTCACTTTCAAACAAGCAGGAAAATAAGGCGTTTAAAAACAAAGTGCCGGCCGGCTTATTCGAACGCGTACGTCCTTCCGTATGGTTGCGATGGCGTGGGAACGTCTCCTCCCAATTTATTATATATTTAATCAGAAAGAAGAGTGGAGTATTTTCAGTGAGCGTATATTTCACATATTACTGCACTATTTACATTTGGGCCCGATTCAGATACCTTTTGCGTATCTGTCCGGCAGCGTAGCGTATGGTGTTTACACTACGCCGCCGCAAATATTATGGGCAAGTGCCTTATTCAGAAAGCACTTGTTCCATACTATGCGGCGGCGTAGTGTAAACTGCACGGCGTAAGGCCGTGCAATTCAAATGAATGGAGTGGGGGCGTGATTCATGTAAATTAATCATGACCCCACGTCATTCACGTTTTCTTTGGACGGCGCATGCGCCCTCCGTGGACGTTTCCAGTGCGCATGCGCGAAATCACGTAGATTTTTATCAATGTAAACGACGTGAACGTCGAGCCCCATTCCCGAACGAGTTACGCAAACGACGTAGCCGACGGCAAATTCGGCGCGGTCCCGACGTCCATACTTAACATTGGCTGCGCCTGCTATAGCAGGGGTAACCTTACGCCGTCTAACGCTTACGTAAACGACGTAAAAAACGACGCGCCGTCGCAAGTCCGCTCGTGAATCGACGTAAACGCCACCTAGCAGCCAGCGTAATAATGCAACTAAGATATGACGGTGTAAGCGAATTACGCCGCTCGTATCTTAGAAGAAAGCCAGCGTATCTTCTTTTCAGAATAGCAAAAAAAGATACGGCGGCTATTCTTAGTATTTACGCAGCGTATCTATAGATACGCTGCGTAAATAGCTTTCTGAATATGGCCCGTTGATTTTAATTTCATAGTTTTATATACACTGATCAGCCATAACATTATGACCACCCACCCTACCCAAGGCATGGACTCTACTAGACCTCTGAAGGTGGGTCTTTCATGGATCGGACTTGTCAACACCTTGAACTCAAACCATTCTTGAATTCATCAGACCAGGTTACCTTCTTTCATTGCCCGTGGTCCAGTTCTGATTCTCACATGCCCATTGTAGGTGCTTTTGGCAGTGGACACGGGTCAGCATGGGCATCCTGACCACTTTGAGGCCAAGCAGCCCCATTTGCAACAAATTGCAATGCTCTATTTTTGACACTTTAGCATTATGTTTTTTTTAGCAATTTGAGCTCAAGTAGCTCTTTTATTTGATCAGACTACACTGGCAAGCTTTCACTCCCCACGTGCATCAATGAGCCTTTGCTGTCCATAACCCTGTTGCTGATTCACTATAATTTTTTCCTTGAACCACTTTTGGTAGGTTTTGACCACTGCAGACTGTGAACATACCACAAGAGCTGCAATTTTGGAGTTGCTCTCACCCAGTAATCTAGCCATTACAATTTAGCCCTTGTCAAACTTGCTCAAATCCTTTTAATTACCTATTTTTCTTTCCTTCAACTGATCATTCCCAGGGACAACATGTTCACTTGCTGTCTAAAATATCCCACCCACTTTCAGATGCCATTGTAATGTGAGAATTATGTTATTAACCTGTCAGTGGTCCCAATGGTATAGCTGATTGGTGTACAGTATATGTTCCCATATTTTGGTAATACATAACGTGTCAATTTATTTTAGGCAGACCTCTCTCCTCCAATGTAAATAACCAATCATCTATTTAGCTGAACACCCACTGACCACAAATGAAAGGGGACACATCTTTACTAAGCATTAATGTAAAGGGGACGTTTACCACTGACCTCGATTCTAAGGAAGTGTTTCTCCATAGACCTCCATTGTAAGGGGGCACTTCACCACTGACCACCAATGTAAGGAGTGCCTTCTCCCAATAGCCATCAATACAAGGGGATACTTTCAGACATACTGTGGGGGAAAAAATTTATTCGATCCCCTGCAGATTTTGTAAGTTTGCCCACTTACAAAGAAATTAAGGGTTTATCATTTTTATTATAGGTGTATTTTAAATGATAGAGACAGTATATCAATTAAATATCCAGAAAAAACCCCACAAATAACAAATGCTATAAATTAAGTTGCAGTTCAGTGAGTAAAAAAAAGTATATGATCCCCAAGCAAAACAAGACTTAGTACTTGGTGGAGAAACCTTTGTTGGCAATCACATAGGTAAGAAGTTTCTTGTAGTTAGTGACCAGGTTTGCACACATCTCAAGAGGGATTTTGGTCCACTCAAATTTAGGGAACTGAAACGTCAAGTTACCAATAGTGTTGCTCACGAATATTCGCATTGCGAATATTCGTAACGAATATTGCATATTCGAGTATTCGCGAATAAATCGAATATCGCGGTGAATATTGCGAATATTCGTATTTTTTCAAATTTATTTTTAAAACAGATCACATCCTAGTGATCTCCATCGACGTCTAAAAGCATTGCTGGTATGATTAGAGACCCTGGGCCGAGTAGCTGAGGCGATCCTTTTATGTTGCCGAATATTCGCAATGCGAATATTCGTATTACGAATATTCGCGAATACTTTCTCTGCCCTTCTGTGTTTTGTGTATAAAAAAAAAAAAATTAGCTTTAGTTTAGTCATATAAGTTTGTGTAAGTAGAGTTAGTGTTTAGTGCATATTAGCTTAGTAATCCAGGAAATGATCTCCGTTTTCGCGTGTTGACGAGAATTTCGCAATCAATTTCGCATTCGCATTAGCGAAATTTCGCAAAAATTTTTTTTTTTATAAAATATCACGAATATTCGATATTAACGAATATTTCGCAAATATTCTTCTATATATTCGTGAAATATTGCGAAATCGAATATGGCGTATTCCGCTCAACACTAGTTACCAAGCAACAGCCAAGAAACCTTAAGGATTTAGAGAAGATCTGTAAAGAAGAGTGAACCAAAATCCCACCTGATATGTGTGCAAACCTCGTTACCAACTACATAAAAAATCTTACTTCTGTGCTTGCCAACAAGGGTTTCTCCACCAAGTACTAAGTCATGTTTTGCTTGGGGATCAAATACTTATTTTACTCACTGAACTGCAACTCAATTAATAACATTTGTATCATGTTTTTTTTCTGGATTTTTGGTTGATATTCTGACTATATTCTTTAAAACACACCTATGATAAAATTATAGACACTTAATTTCTTTGTAAGTGGGCAAACTTACAAAATCTGTAGGGGATCAAATAATTATTTCCCCCTCTGTATTAGTAAAATAAGGGGAAATGTATGACTGAACTCCACTGTACTTCAATGACCACCAATGTAAAAATGCACTACACTGATCACCATTGAAGTGGGGGCCTTTTCTACCGACCTTCAATATAGACAAGCACTTCTCCACTAACAACCAATATAAGGAGACATTACCCTGACCACAAATGTAAGGGGACACTTCTTCATTAACCATCAGTGCCAATAGGCATAATACTGACCATTCTGCACAGTGCATACCCCAGACATGGTCCTGACTGCTGCATTCTGAAAGCTGTGCTATAAGATACATACTCCAGACTGCTGCCCTCCACGCTGTTTTTTATATTATCCAGACCAACACAATCATTGAGCACTATGCACCCCTCCAGGTTCGGTCAACCTGCAATCTAGCCCCCATGTCAAAGAACAAGGTGTCGGTCTGACTCACAACTATAGAAGCTTCAAAGAAAAAGTAATTGACCACACACTAGTGCATAGAAAGTCCAAAAGCTTTATTAAAATAACTCAAAACATCATATCATCTCAAGACAGGGGAGACAGTTGATGCAATTCACGCTAAGAGTGCTTACTCATAAAAAAGCACTCCCAAGATACTATGTTTTGGATCTTTGGATTACTTCAACAAAGCTTTTGGACTTTCTATGCACTAGTGTGTGGTCGTCCACTTTTTCTTTAAAGCTTTCACGCAATCATTGAGTTAACAGCTGCTGGTTGCTAAGTAGTACTTAACTATTTTTAAGCAGTTCTCCTCTAAGGTAGGCACAGAAAAATATTAGCTCTGTGTCTATATTTTGTACTCAGAAAATTATACATAATGATCCTTTGTCTTAAGGTTTTTGTGTCTCTAAGACTGTTTCTTATGCTACAGTAATTATGGCATATTTTGTAGGTAGAAAGAGAGCAACATATATGTGCAGTGAATGGGCTTGGGTGTCACCTGGTTCAGTGTGAAGTGGCCAAGTGTACCATGGTCTCTTCAAGGTGCCCAAAGATACTGCAGGTTCTCACAATCCTAGCAACACTCCTTGACTACAAGAGGCAGAAACCAGACAGTTTCTGTCTTTTTTATGCTGTTAATATCTGGCCTTTCGTGATTTCTTATTGTAATATGGAGTTCAAGAGAAAATAAACAAAGATTATGCTTTCTTAACCCGTAATATGTTTTGTGATCTATTGACTGAGGCTTCCCCCATCTTCCTCTACCTCCTAACTACTGGACCGACCACCATCTATTCAAGGGCTTCTTACCATTCACCCCTGGACCAAAAGCTGCTAGCTCAACACCAAGCTGCACTAACAAAATGTACATATTTAATATGATATTATTTTATTGGCCAAAAATTGTGGCTGTTCTTATTGTCTATTGCATTTGTTTATGAAAAATAATAATAATAAAAAAGATTATGAACTATCACAAGTTTTGGTAATATTGCATTCTGGGAAGTGTGATAACCCTCAAAGGATAAGTGGAGGTCCTCTACAGTAATGGTTGTCTCTGTGACTATACTGTAATTTATGTTATGTAGTACACCTATTTATCTCATTATTTCTATCTTTCTGGTTGCTCAGAAGGTTGCAAGGCAATATGTGTCAGTTCAGCACCATTGTTGCAATGATGTAACCCAAAACTGTTGGTTATGTACCAGAACCAAGTAAGCTAGTTGCATATCCAATATTAACCAGTCAGCTAAATAGCCTTCTGTTTGACAGGAAAAAGGGAACGATCTCACCTGTGATGTATTGGGGTTATTTCTGCTATTGTTAAAGGGGACATGTCACAACGGAAATATAAGAGCTGTCATTGCTGACTTGTATATCTAGGTTCAAGCTTCAAGACCATCATCCTCATCCTACCAGACATGCATGCAGCAGTAGTGTTGAGCGGAATACGCCATATTCGATTTCGCGATATTGCGCGAATATATAGAAGAATATTCGCGAATATTCGCTAATATCGAATATTCGTGATATATTATCCAAAAAAAAATTTGCGAAATTTCGCTAATGCGAAAATGATTGCGAAATTCTCATAAACGGAGATCATTTCCTGTATTACTAAACTAATATGCACTAAACACTAACTCTACACTAACTCTACTTAAAAGAAAGGAGAATAAGGGGGCAAAAGAAGGGCGGAGAAGATAATCGCGCAATATTCCTATTGCGCGATTATCTTCTCCGCCCTTCTTTTGCATCAGAGCCAATCAGAATAACTCGAATATTCGGCAAAAGGAATATCGCGCAATATTCCTTTTGCCGAATATTCGAGTTATTCTGATTGGCTCTGATGCAAAAGAAGGGCGGAGAAGATAATCGCGCAATATTCCTTTTGCCGAATATTCGAGTTATTCTGATTGGCTCTGATGCAAAAGAAGGGCGGAGAAGATAATCGCGCAATATTCCGTTTGCCGAATATTCGAGTTATTCTGATTGGCTCTGATGCAAAAGAAGGGCGCATCAGAGCCAATCAGAATAACTCCAATATTCGGCAAAAGGAATATTGCGCGATTATCTTCTCCGCCCTTCTTTTGCATCAGAGCCAATCAGAATAACTTGAATATTCGGAAAAAGGAATATCGCGCAATATTCCTTTTGCCGAATATTCAAGTTATTCTGATTGGCTCTGATGCAAAAGAAGGACGGAGAAGATAATCGCGCAATATTCCGTTTCCCGAATATTCGAGTTATTCTGATTGGCTCTGATGCAAACGGGCGCATCAGAGCCAATCAGAATAACTCGAATATTCGGCAAAAGGAATATTGCGCGATTATCTTCTCCGCCCTTCTTTTGCATCAGAGCCAATCAGAATAACTCGAATATTCGGCAAAGGGAATATTGCGCAATATTCCTTTTGCCGAATATTCGAGTTATTCTGATTGGCTCTGATGCAAAAGAAGGGCCGAGTAGCTGATGCGATTCTTTTATGTTGCCGAAAATAAAAAGAATCGCATCAGCTACTCGGCCCAGGGTCTCTCTCTAATCATACCAGCAATGCTTTTAGACGTCGATGGAGATCACTAGGATGTGATCTGTTTTACAAATAAATTTGAAAAAAATACGAATATTCGCCATAGCGAATATTCGCCGCAATATTAGAGTTATTCTCGAACACTCGAATATGCAATATTCGTAGCGAATATTCGCAATGCGAATATTCGTGAGCAACACTATGCAGCAGAACTCCCAGCCCTGGATACTCTTTATAGTTCATCGATTTATTAGGTGGTGCTACTAGGGTGAGAATGGAAACCCTGGAACTTGCACCTAAAAAAGTAACTCATTGATGGCAGCTTCCATATGTCTATTCAGCCAGGTTTACTTTTGGATCTTCCTGTCTGCCCCCAATTATAATTTCAAATTTTAGGTTGTATAAGACATGAAGCAAATATAGAAACACATAATGGAAACATATCAGTCTGAAATGATAAGCATAGGAATATTATATCAGATCCAGGAATCCTGGTACAATAATATATATATTTTCTATGTACTGTTTGCTAATTACCATTGCATATGCAAATTGCAAAACACAACATATTATTTAAAAAAATATTCAAAAAAAATAATGTTATTATATTAGTAAACTGCATTAAAAATCTAAGAAATTTTCCAAACAAATACATGATTTGCAGTGTAGGAACTAAAAACATAATAAACACTATATCCAAACAATACAAACAATCAGACAATACACTTCATACTATAACACATAGTCATAGGAGTGGCTGATGCTCAATGCATTGTCATGTTATGCATTGTTAGTAATAAGGTATTAGGAAAGGGTTGTGTATTTCATGGTTTAAAACTACAGTATATTGTTTTTTTCACAAAGACGCAGACTAGATTTTGCATATTTTTCAGATGAATTGTAAACAGCCCTTTAAAGGTAGGGCTACCTGTAGTTCTCTATTTTAAGTTACAACACAGGATTACTATATATACTGTCTTTTAAACCACAGGAAATATTCAGCATGTTTAATGAAGAAAAGCTGGCAATGTCAGCGTGGATAATGGACGAGAAGGGATGGAGCAGGCGGTTTGCGAAATCTCAACAAAGACTGAGATTAAACTCATAAAGCAGCATATGGACTGGGTAAGAAAAAATAAATAAAAAAGCATGTTTATCCACTGAAGGGACTGGTTAATGGAGACTGCCAGCACGTTTGCCATGGAAACACTGACTTTTGGCGCTCAACCATCTCATACCTTATCCAATACATTCCTGGCTGTTGGTAGTAGTCCAAAGACCCTGATCTCTTGATGGTAAAACCGTGGTCCAGCTGAGCAGAGAGAAATGGGGCAACTCAGTGGATCGTCATTTAGCTAGTAATACTCTATTCCAAATGACCCTGTAATTATACCATGTACTACAGACGTCAGCCTGATCTCTTCAGTGAGAATGGAGGCCGCTAGAGCAAAGGAACCACCAACCTGCACTGAAGACAAAACCACACAAGGCCTCATGAAGGAAAACCGGAGGAAGGAAAATGCAGATGTACTGCCCATAGCAACCATTCAGTGCGATTTTTATATTTTCCAACTTACAGATAGTTGCTATATGGCACCAACACCTTCCTGCAGTTGTTAGCATGAGTCCCAGTGTAAATGACACATCACAGACATGATAAACATCCTTGGCTGAAGTACAGTTTGTCCCCTGTGTGCTCATTTTAGATTAGTGTAAGGAAGCAATAGTTAAAAATTAATGACAGGTATTGTCTATTTACCATTAAATCCTATGGCCTACACCAGTGATGGTGAACCTTGGCCCCCCCTAGATGTTTTGGAACTACATTTCCCATGATGCTCATGCATTCTGCAGTGTAGGTGAGCATCATGGGAAATGTAGTCCCATAACATCTGGGGTGCCAAGGTTCACCATCACTGGCCTACACTGACATCTCAGCTGGATTTATTTGTAATATTTGAATTACAGTGCTGTAGACCATCACATCGGACAATACAATTATTTGGCCATTAATTATTCTCTTAAAGTGGACAGTCCAAAGCGAAACAAGTATATACAGATTTGTACTTTTTCTAATAAACCCAAGATCTAAAAGCGTTAGGTACAGTGTTATTCAATTACATTAATTACATTGTCATTACAAGACAAAAAAGAAACCAGTCAAAATAAAAATAGAGCACCTGCCATCGCTGACTTATTTCTTAGGGAACATTTTTCAAAGTCGTCATCCTTTGGGAATAGTGAGGAGCTTGGGTTTGGGAGCTTGGGTTTGGACCCAACCCGGAGGCGAACCAACGCTCATCACTATTGGTGAGTCACTTGCCTTAGACAAGCCTGTGCATATCTATCAGGTGTCCTGACACACAACAGATGCATGCATGTTACAGTTTAATTAATATTAAATACATAGATAATAATGAATAAATAATAATAAATTATCTAAATAATTATATATATATCATTATTTCTATAACATATATTTTATTATATAATTACTGTATAATTTTAAAATGATAACAATAGTTGGTATTGTTATTATTGACAAATATTTTTATATAGTACATAATTATTAAATAATAAGTAATCAATAATTAATAAATGACAAGTAACAAAGAGTAACAAACAAAGATATGAATGACAGCCCTGGGCTTTGCACCCCTATTAACAAGTCAGCAATGGATGGACTCTACTTTGACACGTTACCTTTATGTTTTCACAACATCCATATCTTTAATAACTAAGACTAAGACATATCTAAGACCATATCTTTAATAACTAAGACAAATATTTTGAAATTATTACGTTGTCATTTGGGACCAGTTTATGTACAATTTAAAATCAGGTATTACAGGTATTCCGGTGTTAAACGACCCGGTAATCTTTACATCAGAAATATACCCTTTGGAATAATGTCATCTTTTTTTTATGATAATTTATGTACATTAGATTTATCTACCGGAGTTAGTTCTTATCATGAGCGAAATAAATTTGCATTATTAAAATGCTTCCTGACTGATGTTAACCCCTTACAAGCAAATTCTAAGCTAATGTCAAAAGGTTAATTATGTAACCCTCAGCCTCAAGAAATATTATAAGGACCTAATGCAGCGAGTGAATTCACGGCTCAATCCTGCCACCTGCTGGTTACATTTCTTTCCTGCTGCTACAACCATTGCTCTAAAATACTGTGGCCAACAGAGCTTGCCCACACCTAATGACTTGGATAGCAGCAATGCAAACACAAGCCATTTTGTAAATTTTTGCTGGCTTTTCCAAAGCAAAGGAGGCCATTAAAATTATTTAGCATAATACAGTTTACAACTAATGCTTATTTTTAAACTAAAATAGTAAATCTTTATAATTTGCTAATGTTTTAGTAAGGCACTGAGATGGTGGACTTTTAAAGGTATTCTGTTACAGTGAAAAACCTATGTGAAAAGCCTGTGGTGGAAGCAGCTAGTCAGACTAGTTGCAAGAGCCGCCACTCCAGAATTAGTATTCCATCCATTAATCAGAGTGTGGGTGTTTCCAGCGAAGCCTTCTCATACAGGTGTTGCTTTGTAACTGTAGGGGACACCCATAAAGTCAATAAAAATTGTAAGCTTAGAAGACAAAATAGCATGTAGAGGACAGAAGCCATGTGGGTACACAGATAACTCACAGTTTGTTGTATGGTTTGTGTACTGCTAGTTTTAGATGTGTTCACTATGAATACGCAGAGATCAGGACAGTTAAGCTATGGGTATGGTTGGATCATAGGTGTGCGCACAGGGTGTGCTGGGTGTGCCTGGGCACACCCTAATCACCTCATGTACATTAACATTATCCAGAAGTGGCATTAGGTGGGTGGTTTGGGGTGCCAGTGGCCAGTGTAAATGCCCCCATTATATTAAAGGCTAGGTTCAACAATAGTAACATGCTACACTCGTATTTAGAGTGTAGCATAATATGCCTCCAATCAACTGTCTCCCACCATCAGAGCCTCCTTCATGTGGCAGCAGGTGGCTTTCAATTGTGTTTGAGCTTTGGGGTGCACACCCTAATGCAATAGGCTGCGCACACCTATGGGTTGGATATACTGTCATTGACAGACTGCTCTAAAGATGTCCTTTAAACATCCAGGCTTTCTCGACAAGGCTGCGCAAAGAGCAATGGTGTGGTGTAGTAACCTCTGGTCACCAAGCTGATTTAAATTTGCCAATTGTTCCTCGTCTCATGAAAAAGTCATACTGCATGTAAATATGACAACCTCTGATAACAGGCAGGACAATCAGACTGGACAGGGAATAACCACATATATCGTTTTTGTGTAACTGTCCTAGTAAAACTCTGCAATATCCAGTTGTATGCTATACATGACAAATAGACATACAATATGTTACCAAAAGTATTGGGACACCTGCCTTTACATGAACTTTAATGGCATCCCAGTCTTAGTCCATAGGGTTTAATATTGAGTTGGCCCACCTTTTGGTTTTTCTGGTTTTAGGTGCTAAAAGCGGTACAATTATTTTGCATGAAAGTTTGGGGTTTTATATTGTAGGCCTGTAATTCTTAGGCCGCGTACAGACGAGGAGACATGTCCGCTGAAACATGTCCGACGGACCGTTTCCAGCGGACATGTCTCCTCGGATATTTGGTCTGATGGCGTGTACACACCATCCGACCAAAATCCCCTCGGACGGATAACGCTGTGACGTGGCGGTGACGTTGACGCCGCCACGTCACCAATCAGCTGGAAACATGTCCTTCGGTTAGTACGCCTAACCAGCGGACATAAATCTCCCACATGCGTCAAATGGATTTGACGCACGCGGGAGATTTATGTCCACTGGTTAGGCGTACTAACCGAAGGACATGTTTCCAGCGGACAAATTTCAAAGCATGCTTTGAAATTTGTCCGCTGGAAAAACCTGTCCGGTAGGTCGTACACACGATCGGATATGTCCGCTGAAACTGGTCGGCGGACCAGTTTCAGCGGACATGTTCGATCGTGTGTATGCGGCCTTAGGAATAACTCACTTAAATCTGTCCAAACAAGAGTCTAGTAGACATCCCGGGTATGATAAAGTTTGAAAAACAAAATTGTAAATTAAAATATAATAAATAATTATAAATACTTATAACAAATAATAATATAATTATAATAAAAATTATTCAATAATGTAATCAAATCAAAAACACTGACATTTCCTCAGTTGCAGAATTGTCGCTGTCATAACTTTTATTTTTTTATGACGAATTTCCCCACAAATCTCTATCGCTCAATTCTGCAAGTGATTATAATTTATTATCGCTGTTTTCTAGTTGGTCTAAAACTTCTTTTGACATAAAGGGACACTTTTGGTTGCTATGGACAATCTCCAGTTTGCAGGCAGAAAGAACAGTTTGTATTATATAAAAGAACATGTAGGACACAGGGCCGACCACTAGGGACAAAGGGGGTGTATTTTTTACATACAGTATACTGTAATCTACAAGATTACAGTATACAGTATGTACTGTGTTTATTTACATTTTTTAATTTGATGCCGTTCTCCACCCCCGTGCGTCGTAACGTCGCAGGGAACAGAGATCGGCGGCACACGGGCACTGTGAATCGAGCGAGGAGGACACCACTCGCTCACACAGTGGGGATGCATTGCAGGATCCAGGGACAAGGTATTTTTTTTGGTAAGTAAACCCTGCCTGTGGATGCTGCGAGGCGAGTCTGAGTCTGGCTCGTGGATACCGCTTTTGGTAAAGAAATCTTACCCTGAGCCAGACTCGGGAATACCGCCAGGGGGGTTAATTCATTCCCTGGTTGTCTCCCGCCTCGACTACTGCAACTCCCTCCTCATTGGCTTACCTTTAAATAGGTTATACGCTACTCAGTCCATCATGAATGCTGCTGCCAGACTCATCCACCTTACAAACTGCTCAGCGTTTGCAACTCCTCTCTGCCAACCCCTATATTGCAACTATGTTTCAAGAAAAGGGTTGAGAAGTGTTGGACTTCGAACGTGCCTCGGAGGAGTAAATAAATGTATAAATACTCAAATTATCGAAAAATAAACAACTTTTAATTTTTCTGCCAAAGGGCAGTAATACTAACAGATAAAACAAGAGATAAAAACAAGTTACAGTTTTTGAGGTTTAAGATTCAGGGTGTGCAATTCCCACGAATTGAAAAACATTTTGCCTACGTGTTTCATGGATTTCTGCTTCATCAGGGCCTTTGAAAGTGGCACAGTAAGATATTGTGTAAACTCTAAAGATAGAATGTTAATAGAAAAATATAAATACCATATTTAGTATAATTCAAAAATGCAGATGAGAAGAAAAAAAGAGAAAAAAATAAAGATACAAAGAAAAATAATAATATTAATATGCATTTCTAACATTCAACATGAATTGTTACAAACTAGATATTAAATTATGTTATATTAAAAAATATTGTATTGAAAACATCAATATATATCAACATGATTTTAATACAATATTTTTTATCTTTTAATATATATATATATATATATATATATATATATATATATATATATATATATATATATATATATATATATATATTGTTGCCTGTATCTTCCTAACATACAAAACATACAAAATCAGTGGAAACATAAATGCAACTGTATGCAATAGCTTGAAGTGTTTTTTAATATAACATAATTTAATATCTAGTTTGTAACAATTCATGTTGAATGTTAGAAATGCATATTGAATTAATGTATTAATATTATTATTTTTCCTTGTATCTTTATTTTTTTTATTTTTTTTTCTCTTTTTTTTTTTTTCTCATCTGCATTTTTGAATTATACTAAATATGGTATTCTATAAAATATATTTATACATTTATTAACTCCTCCACGGCACATTCAAAGTCCCACCCCTCTCAACCCTTTTCTTAAAACATAGTTGCGTATTCTTAGGGGATGGTGCCTCTGTAGGAGTTTTTTGTAACCCCTACACAATCCCTCCATTGGCTACCACACACCCAACAAATTTAATTTAAAATACTAACAATAACTTACAATACCATCCACAACTTGGCCCCCCAGCTACATCACTAACCTAGTCTCAAAATACCAACCAAATCGTTCTCTTTGTTCCTCACAAGACCTCCTGCTCTCTAACGCCCTCATCACCCCCTCTCATACTCGCCAGGACTTCTCCCGAGCCTCTCCCATCCTTTAGAATTCCCTACCCCAATCTGTCCGACTATCTCCAACTCTATCCACTTTTAGGCGATCCCTGAAAATGTATTTATTCAGAGAAGCTTATCCTGCCTCCACCTAACAACTGTACTTTTATTTTTTCATCAGCTCATCCCCCACAATTATTAGCTTTTGTATCACTTAACCCTCCGTTTTAGATTGTAAGCTCTAACGAGCAAGGCCCTCTCATTTCTCTTGTATTAATTTGTATTGCAACTGAACTGAACTGTTTGCCCTAACATTTTATAATGCTGCGCAAATTGTTGGCGCTATATAAATCCTGTATCCTGTATAATAATAATGTAACATCCTATTTTTGCCTATGGTCAAGTTTTCTGAGCTTCTTTCTTTATATTGTATATCTTCATTCGTCATACTAAGAGCTCTTAATTACTTTTTATGTAATACAAGGAATACAAGCCTGCCACCATAATAAAGCATCCCTCTCTAATACAAGAATACAAGATGCTTCATTTGTTTTCCAAGCAGAGATGTTTTCTCTTAGCCAAGCTGAGGACCTCATATAACCCTCACAGACTCTTTCCATTAGGGAACTCAGAGGGGGAGCCTATCCGCGGGACTGTAAATCAGGATATTTGATACTGTAAGTGTCCTACACAGATTCTTCAGCTGAAATCCATCAGTTTAACTGTTGGTATCGAATGATTTACTAAAAGAGGACCTGAAATGTATATGTCTATGTATCATCAATTAACAGAATTCAATTTCACATATACACAGATTGTTTCACTGCCTCTCTAATGCCTCCATTGTTGTTACACACGTCTGTGCTATGCATACAGCACTGTCTGTGTATGTGGATTCATAATATCACTTAACACGTAGGGAAAGGTGCCCTGTGCCTAAAATAAAGGTTGGTGCAATGTGAAAACTTCCCAAATATAAAGTACAGTGGAACCTTGGATTATGCGTAACGCGGTTAACAAGCGTTTTGCAATACAAGCTTTTTTTTCTACAAAATCCTGACTCTGTTTGTGAGTGTTGTCTCGCAACACAAGCAGGATTCAAGCCTCTGCGGTGTACAGTACCGCATTTGGCCAGAGGTGCGGGGGTGCCAGTGACACTTGGAGCGGAAATACTCAGAATCACTCGGAAATACTCAGTTCCCGAGCCTTTCCAAGGGTTTCCAACTGCATCCGAAGGTCTCAGAGTATTTCAGAGTCTCTCCTGTGCCCCCCCCTGGCCCAAATGTTGTATTGCATGCAATAGAAGTCAATGCGGAACAGATTAACTTAATTTCCATTGACTTCTATGGGGAAACTCGTTTTGATATGCAAGTAAATTGGATTACAAGCGTTCTCCTGGAACAGATTATGCTCATAATCCAAGGTTCCACTGTACTTATAGAAATGTATAACTGTGTGGACAGCACAGTGGTCTAGTGGTTAGCACATTCACCTTATAGCAAAAGTGTCACTGGTTCAAATCCCAACCACGGCACTACCTGCCTGGAGTTTGCATGTTCTCGCTGTGTCTGTATGTGTTTCCTCCCACACTCCAAAGACATGCTAGTAGGTTAACTGGATCCTGTCTAAATTGGTCCAACTATGTCCATGTATGAATGTGGGGTAGGGACGTTTGACCCCATACACACAATACAACTTTTGATGTCAGATTTACCAAAACCATGTAGTGCAAGGGCCTGGCTGATTGCATACAAATTGAAACTCCTAAGGTTTGACCTCATATTGTATGGTTTTGGTAAATCTATAGAAAAAAATCGACAGAAAATTGTATAGCATGTATCCAGCTTTAGATTGTAAGCTCCTTGAGGGCAGGGACTTATGTGAATGTACAATATATATGTGTAAGGCGCTACTAACGGGACAACGCTATTTAAGTACCTGAAATAAATAAATGAAATAAACTGTGAATATGCTGCCCTGTTATTTATAGAATTCCTTGTTTACCCAGTTCACCTAGAGATATTAGACACATCATGGAAGTGTAGCAAATAAAGTGTGTTTAAACCCAAAATCCCCCAAAATTATATATTACAGATTACTAGTGTTTTTTTTAACCACTTAAGGACCCCTTTCACGCCGATATACGTTGGCAGAATGGCACGGCTGGGCACAAGCACGTACCTGTACGTGTCTCTTTAATGGGCGTGGGGTCGCGTGCACGGTCCGAAGCTCTGTGACCGAGCCCGTGGGACCCGTGGACCCGAATGCCGCCGGTGTCCAGCGATCGGTCACCGGAGCTCAAGAACAGGAAGAGGTGTGTGTAAACACACCTTCCCTGTTCTTCACTGTGGCAGTGTCAGTGATCGTCTGTTCCCTGATATAGGGAAAGACGATCACAGATGTCACAAGTCCAGCCCCTCCCCCCTACAGTTAGAAACACATATGAGTTCACACTTAACCCCTTCAACGCCCCCTAGTGGTTAACTCCTAAACTGCAATTGTAATTTTCACAGTAATCAGTGCATTTTTATAGCACTTTTCGCTGTGAAAATGGTCCCAAAAATGTGTCAAAATTGTCCGATGTGTCCGCCATAATGTCGCAGTCATGAAAAAAATTGCTGATCGCCGCCATTAGTAGTAAAAAAATATATATTTACAAAAATGCCATAAAACTATCCCCTATTTTGTAAACGCTATAAATTTTGCGCAATACCGATCGACAAACGCTTATTGCAATTTTTTTTACCAAAAATATGTAGAAGAATACGTATCGGCCTAAACTGAGGGGATTTTTTTTTTTATATCTTTTTTGGGAATATTTATTATAGCAAAAAGTAAAAAATATTGATTTTTTTTTTAATTGACGCCAAAAAACGCAGAGGTGATCAAATACTACCAAAAGAAAGCGGGGAAAAAAAGGACGCCAATTTTGTGTGGGAGCCACGTCGCACGACCGCGTAATTGTCAGTTAAAACGACGCAGTGCCGAATCGCAAAAAGGCGCAAGGTCCTTAACCTGCATAATGGTTCCGGCTCTTAAGTGGTTAAAGCTTCATTGCTTTATTTTCACCTAGTAATCCTGCAAATATCACAATTGCGGTCTCTGGAGAGTTACGTCACTCCTCCACTGTATCTATAGGGGGAGCCATGGCTGTCACATTAGGCTGCTCTCCTTCAACTGGCCATACATTATACAACTTTCTTGTTCAATTTCCTTTAGATTTAACTTCAACTATGTAGTAAGTGAGTGAGTGAAAAACTTATAGAGCGCAACGCTTGCGAACTGAATCGCCTCTGTAGCGCAAGGACCTGTCTGACTGCATACAAATTTAAAGTGTTTGGGTTTGACCTCATATTATATGGTTTTGGTAAATCTAAGTAAAAATTGTACAAGACGTGTTCTTTCTAGGGCTTCCACAAAAGTGGACAAAACAGTTGCAGATCACACAGAACCATGCGGCAAGACTAGTCCCAAACTGCCCAAGGCGGAATAACATCTCCCCGGTGCTTAAGGATCTACACAGGCTCCCGATAGCAAAACGGGACGAGTACAAGGCTCTCTGTCTGGTGTTTCGGGCCTATTGGCAACTAGGCCCGATGTACTATGAATTTGACACAACACTACTGTCCACCCAGAGAGCTTTGTTCAACTAACGCCCGGTTAGCGATTATTCAACCTAGTCGCTTAGCTTTAAAGGGTGGCCGCCGGCTCCAAACACTGGGGAATTCTCTTTGGAACCAGCTCCCTCATCAGCTCCGAGCATCCTCCTCCTTGATGGCCTTCCGTAAAGGCTTGAAAACACTGCTTTATTCACAATCCTACGGATAGAGACCTGGCCATCCAAGCTCTTAGCAGGACGCTGCCTTAATCCCAGGCTGTGGTCTATGGTCAGGGAGTAGGGATAGGATCCTTGTGTCCTGCCCCCCCCTCCCCTCTTTTTATATTTCTGTTTACTTCTTGCTTGTTCCCCTCTTTCACTTAGATGTCCTAGTCTCTTCTCTTAGCTCCTGGGAATTGGATACCCCCAGCTTGTTGGTAAGCGCTTAGACGCGAGTTTCACAACTCGCATTCGGCGCTCTATAAGCATTTATTCCAATCCAATCCAAGAAAAATTGTATAATGTATGGCCAGCCTCATATGGACTACAAACGTTTCCATATCTCTTCATCTCCATTACACGTGCGGAAGGTAGATTATTGAAGTTTGACAAAGACACTACATTTCTGGCAAGATTAACCACTTAAGCTCTAGACCATTTTGTTGCTAAATGACCGGGCCACTTTTGCGATTCGGCTTTGCGTCAATTTAACTGATGATTGCGCGGTTGTGCAGGGATAGTTTTATAGCATTTTTAATAATATTTTTTTTTACTAGTAATGGCGGTGATCTGCGATTTTTATCGTGACTGCGACATTATGGCGGACACTTCGGACACTTTTGACACATTTTTGGGACCATTGTCATTTTTACAGCAACAGTGCTATACAAATGCACTGTTCACTGTGAAAATGCCACGGGCAGTGAAGGGGTTAACCACTAGGTGGCGCTCTTGGGGTTAAGTGTTCCCTAAGGAGTGATTCTTACTGTAAAGGGGTGTGGCTTTCTATGACACGTCACTGATCGTGTTCCCGATCAGTGACAGTGTCACTAGGCAGAACGGGGAGATGTTGTGTTTCCATTAACATCTCCTCTTTCTATCTTTTCGTGAGACGATCACGGGTATGCCTGCGGCGAACGAGTCTGCAGAACCCGCAGGCGCGCTCATGGAGATCGTGGCGGACGCGCCCGCAACAACCGCTTATTAAAGGGGACGTACAGGTATGTCCTTTTTTCCTATTCGTGCCATGCTGCAGACGTATATCTGCGTGCGGCGGGCGGCAAGCGGTTAATGGGTACTATATGCAGCCCTCAAAATTTTCCACTCGCCTACTAGCATTTGGCGAGTGGATTTAAGCTGGGGGCGAGTGATGACAGGGCTGCATGACCAATCTCCCTCCAATCTGTGCCTACACTTAGAGTCCCGATGAGTTTGGGGGCCGAAGAGGAAAGGTGCATGCTCGGGAAAAGTAGTCTGGTGAGCCGCACACAGGCAGAGCAGTACACAGGTGCTCTCCTTACAATTCTCATTAAGCCATGGTACCTAACAGTATGCCCTCTCTGAGCCTGTTCCCTCCCCCCGGGCCCCGACCAATGTAGCTGGAGAGCAGAAAGTAATGAGTGAGGTGGAGGATTGCAAAAATTACCACTCCGGTGCGGTGCTCACTGAAAGTTGCCCTGACATGAGAGCGGCAGCCTTCCAGTTTGTGCAGTTTTCTTCTCCTTGAGAGAGAGAGAGAGTGTTCTAGTGCTCTGGTCTGCCCCCAGTGCCCTGTCCTTCTGGCCCTGTCCCTCTGGTCTGCCCCCAGGGCCCTGTCCCTCTGGTCTGCCCCCAGTTCCCTGTCCCTCTGGTCTGCCCCCAGTGCCCTGTCCCTCTGGTCTGCCCCCAGTGCCCTGTCCCATTTTGTTAAAGTTGTTGTTGGTAATATTTAATTTTGTAACTTGATTCTGCATAAAACAGTGTCATTCCATGAGATAATCTACAAGGGCGTGTTTACAGGTGCAATTAGGCGCAGGGCAGTGTATAAATTAGGTGGGGCAACTGGTGGCGAGTAACTCTTGATGCCTGGCTAGTAGCTCAGGACTTGAAATTTTTAGCCCTGCTATATGTATTTGCTGAAAATGTTTTGGGGAAAAAAAAGGAAAACTAGTGCAATCACCAGATCTTAGGACTGCAATCTGCCACAAACTGGATTTTTAATCTCATGCAGCATACTGAGAGGCTGAGCCAGCTGCCGCTCCAGGCATCTAAATGGATCGTGGCTGTAAAGTTGAGATCTTTCCTGAGCCTGGACCAACTGAGTGACATCAGCCAACAGCAGGTTTTAGTCCGCTGTCAGCTGAAAATGGGTCACAGGAGTGCAGAAGGAACTGATCCATAGGAGAAGTATAGCCAAAATAACTTTAGCTATACTTCCCCTTTAAGCAAAAAGACTCTGAAGCTGCAATTAATCTGAAGGATCGTTAGCTAGTGTTTACGGCACTGTAAAATGATATATGTCACTTTTGGCCGAGGTCACTTTAGCATGGCTTAAGTGCACTTTAAGGACCTTAACTGCTCCGGCAGCTTGATGAATTGGGACATTTGTGCCTCATAATAGATGTGCTGCAGTATTAGAACCAGGAGCCCTGGAGGGGGGATCTCACAGCTGAGTTTCCAACATATATAAAGGTCATGCCAGACAACCCTCAAAATTCTACATAAGTCTGATGCACCACTTTTACCTTGACAGATTAAGCCATTTATTCATGTAAAACCCTAAAGCCGTATTAAACACAAAACCACCTGGTGATCTGTCCAGTACATCTCCTGTATTAGGGAGCCTACAGTCAGCTTGGAGGAGAAACCCTATAACTCACATGTCAAACACAAGGGCTGCAGGCCAGATCTGGCCCACCAGGCATTGACATGTGGCCTATGTACTATACATAACACACTTCTAAACCCTGCACTCTTTACACAGCACACCCCTGAACTCTGTACTTTGTACATAACACACTCCTAAACCCTGCACTCTGTACACAGCACACCTCTGTACTTTGTACATAACACACTCCTAAACCCTGCACTCTGTACACAGCACACCCCTGAACTTTGTACATAACACACTTCTAAACCCTGCACTCTGTACACAGCACACCCCTGAACTCTGTACTTTGTACATAACACACTCCTAACCCCTGTACTCTGTACACAGCACACCCCTGAACTCTGTACATTACACACTTCTGAACCCTGCACTCTGTACACAGCACACCCCTAAACACAGCACTCTGTACACAGCACAGCCCTGAACTCTGTACTCTGTAAACAGCACACCCCAGAACTCTGTATGTACACACTCCTAAACCCTGTACTCTGTACACAGTGCACCCCTAAACACTTCACTCTGTACACAGCATACCCCTGAACTCTGCACTCTGTACACAGCACACCCCTGAACACTGTATGTAACCCAGTCCTAAGCCCTGCACTTTGTATGTAGCGCTCCCCAGATACAACTGGCCATTTGAGGGCAACCATACTGCTGATGCTGTCTGCAATTAAATTGAGTTTGACATCCCTGCTCTAACTGCTACATTTGCATGACAGCTTGTTCTGTTAAAAACAGCAAACTTCCTGGCCAGATCACAGGTAAAAACAAAAGAAAGAAAGCCTAAAAAAAAGGAATGCAGCCATCTATCAGAAGTAAAAAATTCAGTATAAAAAATGTTTGCTTTTGGGTTTAACCACTTGCCTACTGTGCACCTACACCCCCTTCCTGCCCAGACAAAATTTAAGCTTCCGGCACTGCGTCGCTTTAACTGACAATTGCGCGGTCGTGCGACGTGGCTCCCAAACAAAATTGGCGTCCTTTTTTTCCCACAAATAGAGCTTTCTTTTGGTGGTATTTGATCACCTCTGCGGTTTTTATTTTTTGCGCTATAAACAAAAATAGAGCGTCAATTTTGAAAAAAAATCAATATTTTTTACTTTTTGCTATAATAAATAACCCAAAAAATATATAAAAAAAATATTTTTTTCCTCTGTTTAGGCCGATACGTATTCTTCTACATATTTTTGGTAAAAAAAAAAATGCAATAAGCGTTTATCGATTGGTTTGCGCAAAATTTATAGTGTTTACAAAATAGGGGATAGTTTATGGCATTTTTTTTTTTACTATTAATGGCGGCGATCTGCGATTTTTTTATTGGGACTGCGACGTTATGGCGGACACTTCGGACACTTTTCTGACATTTTTGGGACCATTTACATTTATACAGTGAACAATGCTATAAATATGCATTGATTACTGTATAAATGTGACTGGCAGTGAAGGGGTTAACCACTAGGGGGCGGGGAAGGGGTTAAATGTGTGTCCTATGAGTGTTCTAACTGTAGAGGGAGGGGGGGTGACTGGGGGAGGTGACCGATTGTGTCCCTATTTACAAGGGACACAGCAACGGTCTCCTCTCTCCCTGACAGGACGTGGAGCTCTGTGTTTACATACAGAGCTCCACATCACCGCTCAGTTACTGGGCAATCGCGTGTGCCCGGCGGCGATCGTTGCCGCTGGGCACTCGCACCGGGATCCCAGCAGAGCGGCGGGGTGCGCGCGCGCGCCTGCCCGCGGCTTTAAAAGGACATCACGTCATATGACGTGATGTCAGGACAATGGAGTCCTCCGCCCGCCGTCATTTGATGGTGGGCGGAGGACAAGTGGTTAAAGGAGAAGTCAGCCTGAGTTTGTTTGGTTTGACTTCTCTTATGGGTCAAAGTAGTGCAATAGTTTTGCACTCCTGTGGCCCGTTTTCAGCAGAGAGCGGACTGAAGTCTGACATCACCAATATCAGTCCAGGCACCACATCAGAGTCTGGATCCGCCAGGTGCCTGGACTGATAGCCATCTCAGCCTCTAATCGAGCTGCTGAAATGACCAATCCCCGCCCCTCCACAGTTCAGCGCTCCAGTGAGCGTGGAGGAGCAGAGCAGCAGAGCTGCTGATTGACAGGCAGTAGCTCTCTGCTCGGGGAGGAGCGATAACTGAGCCATTGGCGACGTTCGATCGCTCGGTTCTCAGTGCAGAGATGCCAGGGGACAGATGCAGCATTGGACCAATGCTGCATCCACCTAGGTAAGTATAAAACTGCAATAACCCCAACCCCATACTTCTCTTTTAATACCACTTTAATCTGGGCACTTGGGCCTGAACATTGTCCTTTATTTAGCATAAACAATGCCATATGTGGTCATTGTACAGACATATTTTAAGGACCCATAGTTGGAATAATTAGAATTTTCCAGATAATTGGTCCTTGTACTGACAGCTCTGTTTGTACTGTTAGTGACTGGACTACACCGCGCTCTTTGCACTTTTCGATGAAATAAGCCATTAAATGCTACTTGTAATGTGAAGAGTGTTGTTTGTTCTTCTAGCTTGGCTTCTGCTAGTAAAAACCGAATTATGGAAGCTCGGAGCACAAATTGTTCTCCCTGTGAATTTTACAGCTCTTTCGCAATGCCAAATTTTAGTTCAATCTTTTATTTTGTGTTAACCACAAAATGAGGCTTTGTCATGTTCATAATATTGTATAACTGCTGCAAAGACCGGAGCAGAACCACGTGCTTAAGGGCCCACAGCCTCTGTGCTGATGGAAAGTCATAGCAGAGAAAAGGCGATTTATGCCGCGTACACACGATCGGATATTCCGACATCAAACCTGTGGATTTTATTCCGACGGATTGTTCGCTCAAACTTGTCTTGCATACACACGGTCACACAAATGTTGTCGGGAATTCCGAACGTCAAGAACGCGGTGACGTACAACACTACGACGAGCCGAGAAAAATTAAGTTCAATGATTCCGAGCATGCGTTGAATTAACTCTGAGCATGCGTAGGATTTTTGTGCGTCGGAATTGCATACAGAAGATCGGAATTTCCAACAAGAACTTTTGTTGTCAGAAAAATTGAGAACCAGCTCTCAAACATTTGTTGTCTGAAATTCCGACAGCAAATGTCCGTTTGAGATATCCAACCAAAAGCTCACATGGAACATTTGTTGTCGGAAATTCCGACCGTGTGTACGCGGCATTAGGCATATAAATGTATGTAGAGATAATGCAGTGGATTTACTACAGGAATAGAGCATGTTCCCACGTAAGGTGCTCAGTGAAGTAGGTGAAGCTACATTCAGGTCATCCCATTATGATAAAACAAAAATCCTTTTTTTTTATTCCCTTGCACAGGTTTGAGAATCCAAAGTGAACATGGATAAACTTTATCTTTTTTTTACTAAACTAAGTGAACAGCCCCTACTCCTTTAATAAATCAACCCTGATGCATACGATTGTATACACTCACTGGCCACTTTGTTAGGTACACCTTTTCAAATTCTTGGTAACACAAACTGATATTCAGCCAATCACATGGCAGCAACTCAATGTATTTAGGCATCTAGTTGTGGTAAAGATGACTTGCTGAAGTTAAAACCAAGCATCAGAATGGGGAAGAAAAGGGATTTAGGTGACTTTGCACGTGGCATGGTTGTTGGTGCCAGATGCGCTGCTCTAAGTATTTCAAAAACTGCTAATCTACTGGGATTTTCAGGCACAACCATCTCTAGGGTTTACAGAGAATGGTCTGAAAAAGAGAAAATATCCAGTGGGTGGCGGTTATGTGGAGGAAAATGCCTTGTTGATGTCAGAGGAGAATGGGCAGGGTTTAACTACTTGAGCCCCGGGCCATAGTCAAAAGACGGCCTCAAGGTGGCTCTATAAATCCGGGAGGACGTCATATGACGTCCTCGCGTCCTCTGGCCACTCGCATCCCCGATATGCCGATGCGCGTGCCTGGCGGCCGTGATGTTCGCTACGTACCCGTGATCGGCAATGACAGAGCAGGGACGTGGAGCTCTTTGTGTACAGACAGAGCTCCATGTCCTGTCAGGGAAAGAAAACAGATGCTGTGTCCCTTGTACATAGGGACACAGCATCGGTCACCTCCCCCAGTCAGTCCCCCTCCACACACAGTTAGAACACACCCAGGATACACATTTAACCCCTTCCTTGCCCCCTAGTGTTAACCCCTTCCCTGCCAGTCACATTTATACAGTAATCAATGGATTTTTATAGCACTGTTCGCTGTATTAATGTGAATGGTCCCAAAAATGTGTCAAAAGTGTCCGATGTGTCCGCCGCAATACCGCAGTCCTGACAAGATTTGCAGATCGCTGTATTACTAGTAAAAAAATAAAAATAAAAATAAATGTCAGATTTCTATCCCCTATTTTGTAGTCACTATAACTTTTGCGCAAACCAATCACTATAAGCTTATTGCGATTTTTTTTTTTTTTACCAAAAATATGTAGAATACATATCGGCCTAAAAAAAGGGGCTATTTATTATAGCAAAAAGTAAAAAATATTGTGTTTTTTTTTTCAAAATTGTCGTCCTTTTTTTGTTTATAGTGCAAAAAAATTAAAAACGCAGAGTTGATCAAATACCACCAAAAGAAAGCTCTACTCGTGGGGAAAAAAAGGACGTCAATTTTGTTTGGGAGGCACGTCGCACGATCGCGCAATTTTAATTTAAAGCGTCGCAGTGCTGAAAGCTGAAATATCGCCTGGGCAGGAAGGGGGTATATGTGCCCAGTAAGCAAGTGTTAAGAAAGGCAACAGCAGCTAAAATAACCACTTGTTACACCCAAGGTATTAATACCATCTCTGACCCCACAACACATCAAACCTTGGAGCAAATGGGCTACAGCAGCAGAAGACCACACAGGGTGCCACTTCTGTCAGCTATGAACAGGAAACTGAGGCTACAGACTCACCAAAATTGGACAATGTAAGATTGGAAAAACATTGCCTGGTCTGATGAGTCTCTATTTTAGCTGCAACTTTCAGATGGTAGGTTCAGAATTTGGATGGCATGGATCCATCCTGCCTTGTATGAATGATTCAGGCTGGTGGTGTTATGGTGTGGGGGAAATTTTCTTGGCACACTTAGTGCCCTTTAGTACCAATTGAGCATTGTTTATACACCACGGCCTCCCTCAGTATTGTTCCTGACCATGTCCCTCCCTTTATGACTACAGTGTTCCCATCTTCTGGTGGCTACTTCCAGCAGGATAATGCACCATGTCACAAAGTGTCAATCATCTCACCACTGGTTTCTTGCACATGACAATGAGGTCACTGCACTCCAATGGCCTCCACAGTCACCAGATCTCATCCAACAGAGCACCTTTGGGATGTGGTGGAATGAGAGATACACAACATGGATGTGCAGCCCACAAATCTGCAGCAACTGTGTGATACCATCATGTCAATATAAACCAACATCTCTGAGAAATGTGTGAAATTAATCTATGCCACGAAAAATAAGGCAGTTCTGAAGGCAATGGGGAGTCCACCCCGATACTAGCAAGGTGAACCTAAAAGAGTGGCCAGTGAGTGTATTTTAAAGGTAGGATTTGTAACACATTCCTTTTACTCAATACCTATGAAAATTATAAATGTAGCACACAAAAGTGCTCTTTTGCATTCAAGACATCGGAGAAAAATGATACAGCGCTTCCATAAAAAATAACTTCCCCCTTCCCATGTTAGCACTGCTTATGATCTGTACAGTAGTAACCATATATATTGTCAAGGGACTTAGATCTGTAAGATGTCTTTATTGAGATGTGTAAATTTATAGCATTCACGAATCCTGCAGAGAACTATAATTAATCTGGAATGCATGGTATTGAGTTACACTGTAGATGGTAAATCATACATAAACAGTAATTGGTACCAGCCGTGAGTTTCTTTGCATTGATACCAACTGCTTCTGACATCGTCTGGATTTGACACATCCACATCTGCTACAAATAGTGGATTCCCAAGACACAGGCTGGAGGTCACTGTCCATGCCTTCTCTTATGCAAACTTGTGAGCTAATAGAGTTTTACCCCAGAGTTGCTTTGTAGGCATTTTAACTCAATAAAGACTTTCTTTATCCGTTTATGTAACAAACAAAGGTTTGAAGCAACCCATAATAACTAATCAGATATCGTCTTTCATTAATTTAACCACAGTAATGTGCTAAATACAGAGATCTGGTTGAAATCGGAAACGGCACATCGATGATTTTTACACTAGACAGAAAGACTTGGAATGTTATGGGTTTAAATGATACAATTAGTGCAATTTGTTCTGCCCAACTTTCATGGAATTTAAAAGTTGTGTATTGAACTGCATGAGGTTTTCTGTCATGTGCTGAGAGCTAGTGGTGGTTTTTGGCCACTACAACGTATTTACGAATGTGATTTTGGTATCTTCCTCTGTCCTCCTCTCCTGCTTATTGCTAGTTAGTCCTATCTAGACCTAGACCCTCCTCATGTTCCCTCAGTCATTGTTAATTATTTGCAGAGAGAGAGCTTAGGTAAGTGTAGGTAAAGGCATTGTCTTCTTACACTTCAAAAGACTGGAAACACATCCTCTTTACTGCAATTACCAAAAATATTCAACAAAACAAAATGGATATGGGCTCCAACCCCACCCCTGTACTCAAATAATGTGTAGTCACAGACTACTATAAATACACATTATTTGAGAATAGGGCCGTGGGGTTGAAGCCCATACCCATTTTGTTTTTTGATATTTTTTGGTATGTTGGTTAGTGGAGGGCTAACCAACAGGCGATTTAGGTAAAGTGTGCTAACCTTATAGGGGTCTGATGAAGGGGCCCTGCGTGGCTCCGAAACATTGCACTCTCTTTGCGTTGTGATCATGCAATAAATCACCTGCTTGGACGCTATTTTCGTCGTTCCATGGTGTGCTGGCAAATATCTTGAAGGAGTTGTAAAAGAAATGTTCTTTTCACCTTAATGTAATCTATGCATTAAGATTAAAAAACATCTGATGATGCCGGCCCCCCGAGCCCCCGTCTTTCTTACCTGACCCCTTGAAAGTCCTGCGCTCAGTCCCGAGATCCTCTTCGCTGCTCAGCCTGGCCGCTAATTGGCTAGAGCAGATGGATTGAGAGCAGCACAGCCATTGGCTGTCTCTACTTTCAATCACATCCAGTGACGTAGCACGCCGAGGGGCGGGGCCGAGTGATACAGCGAGCGGCTACGGCCACTCGCTGTATCACGGGAGCGCGCCCGCAAGGACTCATCACCATGCGAGCTCTCTCGCATGAATGTGGTGAGTTCTTGCAGGGGAGGACCAGAGACAGCCAGACCCCAGGGACCCCAGAAGACATGGAACAGGGCCACTCTGTGAAAAACAAACTGCACAGTGGAGGTAAGTATAACATGTTTGTTATTTTAAAGGAAAAAAAAACAATTCCTTTTTTAACCCTTTAACTCTAACTTTATAGGACTCCATAATGTGATTTTCTATGTGCTTTACTGCAATTAGCTGAAATAAAACCGTGTTGGAATCAGGGCCGGCCTTTGTGGTGTGCGGGAAGTGCGGTCGCACAGGGCGCCATTGCAACATGGGCGCCTGGCGACCGGCACAGATTCGGTAGCAAAACACTGGGGGCTGTCAGTCCGGCGCCCCCCCCCCCCCTCCTCAAGACGACTTAGCGCCGTTAGCGGGCGCCGCATGGCATGGCATGGCGACAGGCATGCCGGGTGCCTGGCTTTGCAGGGGGGCGGGGTGCAAGCCGCACCCGAGCGAGCCGTCGGCACACCCTGGAACTCGGCCGCAATGGTCCCCCTTCTCTGTGGCAGCGCCGCGGGTCTTAATATCTCGGTTGCCTGTGACTGTCTCACACAGTCATGCAGCCGAGAAGTGAAGTGAAGCCGCCTCCCCCTTTTCTTTACTGTGCTGTGTGTGCAGCACACGGCAAGCTGATTATCTGAGCCTGGTTCACAGGTCAGAAGGAGGAAGGGAGGGGGGGAGGAGGGGGGGGGCAGGGATCTGTATCACAGTCTGTAGGGGTAAATCTGTATGGGGGGGGGGGTTCTGTATTGTAGGGGTCTGCACTGTAGCCTACAGTCTGTAGGGGTGGATCTGTATTGGGGGGGGGGTTCTGTATTGTAGGAGGGGGGTTCTGTATTGTAGGAGGGGGGTTCTTTATTGTAGGGGGGGTTCTGCATGCTTTAAAATCTGTCTGCTGGGAACCAGTCCATCCGACATGTCTGCTGGTTAGTACACTAACCAGCGGACATATCTGCCCGCACATGCGTCAAATGGATTCGACGCATTCGTGGAAGTTTTTCACTTCCTAGTACGGTGACGTGGCGGCGTCAACGTTACCGCCACGTCACCGCGCTGTCTGCCGGCAGGGATTTTGGTTTGATCGTGGATTTCAATCCAAAATAGCCCAGCAGACAAAACCGATCAAATCGGTCTGTCAGACCGATTTGATTGGATTTATTTAGTCGTGTGGACGTGGCCCTAGGGGGGTGTCTGTGTAACATACATGTGTCTAGAGCTGTGGCTGTGTAATGTAAGGGGGGGTCCAGAGGTGCAGGGTTTTGTGTAATGTAAGGGGGGTCCAGAGGAGCAGGGTGCTGTGTAATGTAAGGGGGGTCCAGTGATGCAGGGTGCTGTGTAATGTAAAGGGGTCCAGAGGTACAAGGTGCTGTGTAATGTAAAGGGGTCCAGAGGTACAAGGTGCTGTGTAATGTAAAGGGGCCAAGTGGTGCAAGGTGCTGTGTAGTGTAAAGGGGTCCAGTGATGCAGGGTGTTTTGTTATGTAAGGGGGTCAAGTGATGCAGGGTGCTGTGTAATGTAAAGGGGGCCAGTGATGCAGGGTGCTGTGTAATGTAAAGGGGTCCAGTGGTGCAGGGTGCTGTGTAATGTAAGGGAGGTCCAGTAATGCAGGGGGCTGTGTAATGTAAAGGGGGCCAGTGATGCAGGGTGCTGTGTAATGTAAAGGGGTCCAGTGGTGCAGGGTGCTGTGTAATGTAAGGGAGGTCCAGTAATGCAGGGGGCTGTGTAATGTAAAGGGGTCCAGAGCTGTGGGGTGCTGTGTAATGTAAGGGGCCAAGTGGTGCAAGGTGCTGTGTAGTAAAAAGGGGTCCAGAGTTGCAGAGTGCTATGTAATGTAAAGGGGTCCAGAGGTGCAGCATGCTGTGAAATGTAAAGGGGTCCAGGGTGCTGTGTAATGTAAAGGGTCAAGTGATTCAGGGTGCTGTGTAATGTAAAGGGGTCCAGAAATGTGGGGTGCTGTATAATGTAACATGTCGGCTCAGCCAGGCAGCACAGGCTGCAGTGACACTGTCACTGGAAGTCTGTGGGTTACTCATTAAGTAAGTAAGCTCGGAGACAGTACGGCGGCCATCTTTAAAACTGGACAAAGTCACAGGCAAATTCTGCGTGGGCGGCTGTCCTTGCCTTGCTATGAGGAGCTCATATGCCATGCGCACTGAGAAGACAAAGGAGGGCAAGAATCCACAGAAGCAGGCAGCAGATGTAAAAACTTTTTTCTGTAAGTAATTTATTTTTTTATAAATGCAGTGTACTGCTTAATGTCTGTTTTTTTTTTTTTTTAAATAGGGTATTTTTTAAAGAAACAGTAAATTCAAAAGTTAAAAAATACTTTATTGTAATTATGTTTGATATTTGATAGTAAATTTACAGGTAGTGGTATTATACCATGTGATTTACTTTATATGTGGCGTTATTATACCACGTGATTTATAGTATAGGCTGCGTTATTATACCATGTGAATAAAAGATGTATTTTTATCATAGCTTGTAATCTGGGAACTTAAAGGAATGGAAGGCTTTAAATGCAGCCGGTATTGGAGAAATGGGTGTGGACACTGAAAGGGTTACTGAGGGGTGTGGTTACTGAGGGGCGTGGTCACTAGGGGGCGCTGTAAAGCTTTCTCGCACAGGGCGCCTAAAGGCCTAAAGCCGGCCCTGGTTGGAATTAACTTCAACTTGTCTAACCTGTTTGTGGATGGTGCCAAGTCAGCAGATGACTATATTGTCTGGCCATAGGGGGTCTAAGTAGCATACAGCAGCATTTAAAAACAGAACACCCCTAAGATACTCTTTGTGTCCACACAAAAACCTGACTATCTTTATAGACATCTTTGGTCTACAGTTTATACATAGTGGGGCTATTTTCATGTTTCTTATCTATTTTGGTGACTGCCATTTTGCAAGATCTCCCTGGGTTCACAGGTCTGTATTTCTGCCACAATCATTACATAGAAGCCTCACTTTCCCTGTTGGAATTTTAAACTATGTTGCGGAGAAGGTGGCAAGAGGAGTGTGGGCAGAAACACACAAACTCCAGAAAGGATGGCAACAGAGTCAGGGACATGTCTTGCTGTTAATAGCCTCTGTATATTACTGAAATGCCACTTTGGGTAGGCCAGTGCTTTGAGCCTAACATTTTATCTCTACAAAGCTGGGATTTAAAGTCCTGACTCCAATAGAGAACCATAAACTTTAGCTGAACAATTGGCTACAATTTCCCCACCACAAAGAATGACAAATATTATGAAAGGTACTCTACAACTGGATTATTCTGATTATCAGGGAATAACAGGATATTGGACCACACAGCAGGGCAAGCCTTTTAAACTGCTATTAATATAAAGGGAGAGTCTATATATTTAGAAACAATGTAAAACTGCAGGGATATCTTCTAGAGCAGCCCTTTCAACCTTGGTGTGCTTTCAGTTTTTTTCAAGGGTGTCTTGGCAAAATATCTAAAGATTGCCCTAAAACTATATATAAGCCAGTAGACAGACATGTGCACACTGAAATATTTTGTTTCAGAATTTCGTTTTCGTCCGAAAAATAAATTTATTTCATTACTCCCGAAATTAGTTTTAATTCATTTAGTTTTTCGTTAAAAAAATGCATTTGTCTGAAAATCCTAATTAATTAAGGTCTAATCTGTTACTGAAGGCTTATGGTGTCTGTCAAATGTTCTAAGAAGATTCAATGAAATCTTAAAAAAAAAAAAAAGATTTGACGGATCAACAAAACTGTACGATGCCGCAATCGTACATTTCCGGTAGAATGTTCTGCCTACAAGCGAATTCTAATGTTGTATGACTAATAATAATTATATTTATTAATACTAGTCAACCAACATTAGAATTACTCTATAGCCTATGGACCGAGCATTTCACCATATATGTACGCTTGCTACGATCGTATGTTTTTAGCTACTTCGTTGAATCTTCATGTCTCTCTATGTCGAATCTTTTCTCTCTATGTCGAATCTTTTCTCTCAATGTCAAATCTTTTCTCTCTATAATGTTGAATCTTTTCTCTCTATGTCAAATCTTTTCTCTTTATGTCAAATCTTTTCTCTCTATGTCGACTCTTCTTCATGTCTCTATAATGTCGAATCTTTTTTCTCAATGTCGAATCTCTTTTTGTAGAATAATATTGGACTAATAGAGTTAAGGTTAGGCACATTTGATCACAACAAAAACGAAAATAAAGCATTTGTTTATGTCGGATCTTTCGGTTTTAGTTTTCTGTGATTTCGTTATCGTTTGTTAAAACGATAACGAAAATACCTGAAATTCGAACGAAAATGCATTCGGACGAAAACGAATGCACATGTCTACAAGCCAGTGGGTGGATCAAGCCTGCCTTTTAGCTACACAAAACCACAGGTTTTCATCGTGCACCACTACATAGTGTTCTTGTTTGCCCCTCACCTGCCTTTGTCCATAAGCACTGGGCATGGGAGAAAAACTGAGGGAAAAGGCAAACATTGGAATACTAGTCAGTACCAGTGTGCAAAGGTGTATTTGTGTTGGACAAATAAATCACTTCTAATGTTGGGTGTCCTATGTGTGCGGATGCTGTTATAATATGTAAAACTACTTGTTTAATTTACTGCATTATTGTGCATAATTTTATAGTGTGGCTTGACTGAAAAAAGTTTGAGAAACACTGTTCTAGAGAATTCTATATGCACTTTCCACTAGTTCATTAAGCAACTAGATATATCTCATCCCTAGTGAGTGACAAGCAATATACATTAAGAGACGAAAGGACACTCATTTGGTATTCCACCCTTTAAAAAATAATCCTATATCTAGTGGACAATGCCATATCAATAGAGAATAAGCTAATGTTTTAACTGCTTTATGGATTTGGAATCTCTTTTTGGATAGGCTCTCTATGTGCCTACCCTGCATGTCAACTACAGACATATATTGTCCATATGCCTTGTGGCATATAATCGTCTGCAGGCAGCAACATACATCTATCTGTGAAAGCTACTTATTTTTTGTTTGCCACTGTAAATCCCATGAAATTAGAGGATAAATATTAGCTGGTGATAGTTTTGGTTGAAGATGGCTTAACATTTTAGGCAGATATCTCTACCATGCTCAAGGAGACAAAGAGCAATGTGCCAAGAATACTAACCCATAAGATTACTCCTGATTGCACAGCTTTACACTAAAAACTGACTGGAGGCTGATTGCTATGAGTGACCACTTTGCATATCCTGACCGCTCTTTAGAATGTGATCACCTTCCACCAGATCATGCGCCATTGTATTTGGCCAGTAGGATCTAGTAACTCTGTATCCTAGTCAGTTTTATGAAATATTATAACTGCTTCAGCCAAGGGGAAGACAAGTTCTTGAAACATTATTGGATTACTTACTGTACATGGTGTAGATGTGGATGGTCTTAATATTTAGCATTAAAATAATACAACAGTAAAACAACAATAGGTGAACCACAAGTATAAATAAATGTATCTAGATTAAAATCATGATAATAAGCTGTCCACCTAAAAGAGGTAAGCATTTACGAAACACATAATCAGTAAAACATCCAATATTAGTATCCGGAAAGAACTTTTGTCTTTGTTACAGCACTCCAGTGGCTAAAGAAGAGCAAATAATAATAACACAAAAAAGAAATGCGTAATTGGTTTGTTAGGAAGTGCCCAAACCCTCTCATGGACAAGCGTGCTGGCGGTCCTTTGATACGCTATAGAGTGCTGTTGCTTTCAGTCACTATCCATGTAAGCAAAAATAACATAATACATATGAGCAATGAGCAGAGAGTATGCAATGTGCATGTGTGCAAAGAATAATCACCAGGAAGCATGCAAGTAAGAAGATGTGCATAGTAATAAGATAAGTAGAAAGCCAACCACTTAAGCAATAACAAAAAATAAAAGAATGAGAACAGGTATATTCCATGCGTCTAAAGCCACTTCATAATAAAAATAAAATGCATCGCTATTACAGAATGGTTTCTATAATCCCAACAGCACGGTTTATATGTGTGAACCCCAGGATCGGCATATGCTAGGGTGAAAATATTTTTAACTATTTGGTCTTATTTAATAGGACTATTCATGATAGCTACTAATTTCTAATTGGTTGCTATGGGTTTCTGCATTTTCCTCTCTTTAATTACATAAGCTTCTACTGGAAACTTGAAAAATGACATGTGAAAGGATTACTGGTATTGATGATTATTTTAAAGCATCGGCTTACTTACATTATTAAAAAAAGAGTCAAATCTTTTTAAAGGATTTTAGATCTTTTGTACTTGACCATGGAACAAAATATGCTAATCTGATCCTCTCTCTTGGAGGAAAGATAGATATGTATTTTCCTATTACTTACAAAGAGGCTTCCCACAGCTTGGTAACTTTCACTGGGGAAATGTGGACTTAGGCACTCAAATTAGTGACTATGGCAGCCCCTCTCCTAACAACCATTTTGACAGTGCAAGGGATTTCAGATAAGGGCCCAGGTAGCACACACCTCAACCTCTTCCAAAAGGAAGGTAATTAGCATTGATGTGGATAGAAATGAAAGTCAGGGCCGTTTGAAGGAATTTGGGGGCCCCAAGCAAAATGGACATGGAGGACACCCAACAGTCAGTATGCACTTCCTGTCAGTCTGGCCGGGAACAGGAAACGAAATCTCCTGTATCACGCGGTACCCAGTCGGACTGACAGGAGGATGGAAGAGGAGCTCAGCCACGCTACAGGGAAAGGGAAGAAGTAACAAGAAGGCTGCAACAGTGTTGCAGTCGTATGAGGCTGTCTTTAGAGCGCTCAGGCGGCTGCAGCATTTATAGGAAGCACAGCCAGGGCCCTGTTAGGGGCCCCAGGCCTGCTTGGGGCCCCAAGCAATTGCTTGGTTTGCTTGCCTTGTCGTGACGGGCCTGATGAAAGTGTATGTATAGAAGAAAAAATGTCAGGTTTTGAATAAAATGGGGAAGGGATAAAATCCCCATCCATTAATATACCTTTGCTATCTCATTCCCATTGGAGAGAATTTCTTTTAGTTCCTGAAGTGCAACAGGAAGTGAGAGAAAATCTCAACAAACTGAGAGGATTTCCCCTTTATGACAGCTGTCATTAAAACAACTGTCCCTGTTGGAAGTTTTCCCTTCTATTCCTGTTCTGCTGACAACTCAAAATTTTGGATTTCCCAACACTTTCTGTATTAGTAATAACGGTCACCAGGACAAATAAAGAGAATAAAACTCTATTAAAGGAGGCATAAGAAGCAATAAAAATCTCTTCTATCCCCCCCCCCCCCCACCCTTTAAAACAACCAAAATAAAAGTTTTACCTATACATTTACTTTAACTAACCTGAAGAACCTTTTTCAGCTACGTAGAGTATATGTTTTTGATGACTGTAACAAACATGATATTTATGCTAAAATAGAGATATCAATAATGTTTTATTTTTTTATTAAATCTGCAGACTAGCCAAATTGGTAACAGATTTAAAGCTTGTGGTTAAATGAATAATTTTAAATATTATTTTAACATAAGCACTTTTAAGTAATTTATTTAACAATGTAGTACTTTATAAATGAAAGTATCATTGACATTATATATTATCACTGCTGAAATATTATTATATAATCTATATATATAATATATATTATGTTATATATTATATCTATAATATATAACCTATGACACCATTTTCATTTTTGGTATAATGTGTCAGGTTTTGATTCCATGCCTGGAATCAATATAATGCCCACATCTGCTGAACTGAATTTCTCAATATACTCCTATGGAGAATCCACCTCTATGTTTAGCAAAGCGGAATGTCTAAGCTCTAGTGGCTTCTCCACAGGACTTTATAAAAGCTGCTGCTGATGAAAATCTGTCAGAAAGATTGAGCTTGACCTGTTTAGACAAAGAGACAGACCCACTCCACTAAAAATGGACAAATCTCATTGGTGGCAACGTGGGCACTTTCTTTTTCTTTTAGACACTTTGTGAAGTTGAGTCCATAATTAGTATAGTGTAAGCTGCCTGCATGTCCATAACCCAGTGACATTATCTAAGAAATGTTAGTTTTAAATGAAAATAAATAAACAACTGTTACTTTGATAGAAACAAATAGAATTTAAAAAAACATTAAGTAAAGCTGTAAAAGCTGTTAAAAATAAATAAAAACAAAGTTATAGAAAGGCCATGTTTTGTGGGTATGCTTACTGCAATGACGGAGACTCCGGCAGTAGTGCTGTTTGGCTTTGGACCTGTATTGAAATGCTTCTTTATCTTTCCAGCCACTGACAGTGGGTACTCATTTTCCGGGAGACCATCATCCTGCAGGTATAGAAAGAGTTATTATAATTTAGTTGATTCTGTTTTCTGTGCAGGAAAATCAAAGAATTGTGGAACAATTATGAAACAATGCACAAATATTTTTTTTATTCTTTTAATAATTTTTGATGGTATTGGTGAGTAAATAGCAGTTTGGCTCCTTCTATTTAAAGGTGCACTTAAACCTTGCCCATTGATGGGCAAAGTGACCTGTATGGACCATTCAGGTCACGTGTTTTTGCAAAGGGCCTCCAGCCCAAGTTTCTGATACTTACCTTGTCAGCACTCTTTCACCACTCCTGACTTAGTCTTAACCAGAATGGCTAGGTATGGGGGGGCATGGCTGGAGGGACATGGCTGGAGGGACATGGCTGGAGGGACATGGCTGGAGAGACATGGCTGCATATGTGGGGGACATGGCTGGAGGGACATGGCTGCATATGTGGGGGACATGGCTGGAGGGACATGGCTGCATATGTGGGGGACATGGCTGAAGGGACATGGCTGCATATGTGGGGGACATGGCTGGAGGGACATGGCTGCATATGTGGGGGACATGGCTGGAGGGACATGGCTGCATATGTGGGGGACATGGCTGGAGGGACATGGCTGCATATGTGGGGGACATGGCTGCATATGTGGGGGACATGGCTGGAGGGACATGGCTGCATATGTGGGGGACATGGCTGCATATGTGGGGGACATGGCTGCATTTGGGGACACATTTAAAAAAAGTATCGGTATTCGGTATCGGCGACTACTTGAAAAAAAGTATCGGTACTTGTACTCGGTCCTAAAAAAGTGGTATCGGGACAACCCTAATAATAATAATAATCATAAAAACATGAACACTGTCAGATTCAACAGTAACATACTGTATAAAGACCGATCTAGAGGAGTAGAAATTTTATTTAAAATCAAATACAATTTAAAAGTGAAAGTTAAAGTGTATCTAAAGGCAAATCCTGTTTCTTTTTACGTTTTGGATAGAGTAGGGATGGGTTAGAAGGGTCAGGTTTTATTGCTGCTGTGTCCCCAATGTGGAGATTAACCCACTCAATGTGGTTTCTTTACTAAATGCAAATAGATTTTGCAGTTGCACTCTGCAAAGGGCATTTGTTTCAGAGCTTAGTATACGAGGGAAAGTTCTGCTGACTTCTATTATCCAATCATGTGCAAGCAAAAATAGAACTTGGCTATATACGGCGCCTGCGCAGTCAGCTCCTAGGTCTGTGCGCAGGCGCCGAATAGCGCCGGAAAGAGCCGAGTCCAAAATCGGCTATTTTCAGAAGGCGTGACGTGACATAGCCGCGCCATTCACCCGCTTTGGACAGAAATGAAAATTCTTCATTTAACAGTAAGTACAGTGATATGCTGGATGCTATGGGACCGAGTAGTTTTAGGGTGAACCTCCGCTTTAACTTAGCTAAGTGTATGGCCTCGTACACACGACCGAGGAACTCGTCGTAAATGAAACATCGTTTTTCTCGACGAGTTCCTTGTTAGGCTTGTCGAGAATCTTGACAATCTTTCTTTGCATACACACTGTCAAGGCCAAATCTCATTGTTCTCAAACGCGGTGACATTCAACACGTACGACGGCAGGGGAAGTTCGATTCCACTGGCACAACCCTTGGGGCTACTTTTGCTAATCTCATGTTACTGCGTGTTAGGTAAAAGTTTGGTAAGAGACAATTTGCACTTTTCAGTCTGTTGAAGCGTGACGAATGTGCTCCATTACAAACCCTACTTTTACCGAAGGTGCGCTGCCGTCTTATACTTTATTCTGGGCATGCGTGGGTTTCTAAGCATACACACGAACGTGTTTCTCATCGAAAACCAGCCCGACGAAAAACACGACGAGGAAATTGAGACTCCCGACGAGGAAAAAGAGATCTTGTTGAAATGAAAAACTTTGAAATATAGCTTGACATGGTTTTATTGTTATGCAATTTATCCCCTTCCTGACCAGAGCACTTTTTGCGATTTAGCACTGCGCTTTTTTTACTGACAATTGCGTGGTCGTGCGACGTTGCACCCAAACAAAATTGATGTGCCTTTTTTCCCCACAAATAGAGCTTTCTTTTCGTGGTATTTGATCACCTCTGCGTTTTTTATTTTTTGCGCTATAAAAAATAATAAAAATATTTTGCTACAGTAAATATCTCCAAAAATTATATAAAAGTTTTTTTCCTCAGTTTAGGCCGATATGTATTCTTCTCCATAATTTTGGTAAAAAAATCGCAATAAGCGCACAAAAGTTATAGCGCCTACAAATTAAGCAATAGATTTATAGCATTTTTATTAATATTTTTTTTACTAGTAATGGCGGCGATCTACGGTTTTTATCATGACTGCGACATTATGGCGGACACTTTTGATGCTATTTTGGGACCATTGTCATTTATACAGCGATTAGTGCTATAAAAATGCACTGTTTACTGTGTAAATGACACTTGCAGGGAAGGGGTTAACCACTAGGGGGCGAGGAAGGGGTTAAGTGTGTCCTAGGGAGTGATTCTAACTGTGGGGGGATGGGCTACGAGTAACACGACAGTGATCACTGCTCCTGATGATGGAAAATTTTGAAAATGTATATCAGTGTAGATCATGGGTCCTCAAACTACGGCCCTCCAGCTGTTCAGGAACTACAATTCCCATCATGCCCTAGTCATGTCTGTGAATGTCAGAGTTTTACAATGCCTCATGGGACTTGTAGTTCCGCAACAGCTGGAGGGCCGTAGTTTGAGGATCCCTGGTGTAGATAGTCATTGACAGCAATTAATGTCAACACAACAGATGAAATAATGATATAACATAAATTAATTATTTTAGCACACACGTGTTATTACTGTTAATGTGCAGCTTAGTGTAGTGGCTGTTTATACTGGTATCTGCAATCACAAAATTGGCTAATTGTAATTATTAGTAATCTTAAATTGAAAAATAAAAGAGCATTAACAAAATTGTATAATCTGAATTTGAGAACTAAAAACGATATCCTCTGACCAGCGTGTCGGGATCCTCCGGGGTAATTGACCACGCTATAGAAAGTGCACCTCAACTCAACTCAACTCAACTGAGTGCTCTATGTATATTGCATGGATTTTAACAAACTTTGTTGTAGATTACTACCTATTTCTGTGCTGAAATAAAAACAGTTTGTTCCGATTTGTGGTTTTTAAATACTGATTCTGAATGGAAGTAACTAATTAACCTTAATCAGCTGGTGCACTTTTTGTGTTGCAGTGTCTGCACCTCTTTAGAATTGTGATTACTGTATATACTCGAGTATAAGCCGACCCGAGTATAATCCGAGGTACCTAATTTTACCACAAAAACTGGAAATGTATTGACTCGAGTATAAGCCTAGGGTGAGAATGCAGCAGCTACTGTAAGGGGAAAAGAGGGTCAACAATGCTCATTTGCAGTTTCACTGTGCCCATTTGCAGCCTGACCTCACTGTGCCCATTGCAGCTCTTCAACTCGACCATCCTCTCACCTACATTCTCTCTACTGTTTGCAATGGCAGGATCCAGTTGGCTCCCCTTGCACTTCCTGTTACCTTTGCAGCCTGACCTCACCATGCCCATTGCAGAATTCGATCTGTGTACCCGAGCCTGTGACATATTCAGACGGCGGCCGTGCAGTTTTAAAAACTTGCGCTCCTCCTTGTGCTGTTCCATGATAGGCGGAACACTGTGTTCAGTGTTTCGCCTATCATTATTGCCCTCTCGTCTATCACGAATGAGAGGCTGATTGTGATAGGCGGAACGCTGAACACAGTGTTTGCTGGGAAACTGAGTCTTCCGCCTGTGTTCAGTGTTATGCCTATTACGATCGCCCTCTCGTTCGTGATAGACGAGAGGGCAATTGTGATAGGCGGAACGCTGAACACAGTGTTTGCTGGGAAACTGAGTCTTCCGCCTGTGTTCAGTGTTCCGCCTACTACGAACGCCCTCTCGTTCGCCTATCACGGAACAGTACAAGGAGGAGCGCAAGTTTTTAAAACTGCACGGCCGCTGTCTGAATATGTCACAGACTCAGGGACACAGATCAGATTCTGCAATGGGCACGGTGAGGTCAGGCGGCAATGGACTCAGGTACGCTGACTCGAGTATAAGCTGAGGGGGGTCATTTTCAGACCATAAAAAAGGCTGAAAAACTTAGCTTATACTCGAATATATACGGTAACTTTTAGGGAGTATCACACCAAAAAAAAGGATTTTTAATAAACAGCTTACCTGTAAAATCCTTTTCTTGAAGTACATCACGGGACACAGAGCGCATAGTCATTACATTTGGGTTATATGGGTACCTTCAGGTGTGGACACTGGTGTAATCAATTTCACAGGAAGTTTCCTCCCTATATAACCCCCTCCCACTGGGAGTGCTTCAGTTTTGTAGCAAGCAATTCCTCCGAGGTTACACAATGTTCCCCAAAAGAGGGGTGGGAGCTCTGTGTCCCGTGATGTACTTCAAGTAAAGGATTTTACAGGTAAGCTGTTTATTAAAAATCCTTTTTTCTTTATCGTACATCACGGGACACAGAGTGCATAGCCATTACACTTGGGATGTCCTAAAGCAATGCTCTATGAAGGGAGGGAGACCGTAAGGCCAAAAATAGCCAAACAAAAAATTATCAGGAAGTAAAGTAGCTCCACCAACAGAGAAAAGGGGGCGCGACCCGGACCAGAGGATTCTATACTGCTGCCCGTAGGACCGCCTGCCCAAATGCTGTGTCCGTACCCTTTGCAACGTCCAACTTATAAAATTTAGTAAACGTATGTACGGAAGACCAGGTTGCCGCCTTGCAAACCTGTGCCATAGAGATCTGATGGTGTGCCGCCCAGGAGGCACTCATGGCCCTCGTAGAATGGGCTTTAACTGATAAGGGAGGTGGAACGCGCTTCGGACCATAGGCCTGAAAAATCAGCTGCTTAATCCACCTAGCCAAGGAAGACTTGGCAGCCGGCTGACCCTTCTTGGGGCCATCCGGAAGAACAAAAAGCACATCTGTTTTCCGAATCTTCTCTGTAGCCTTGAGATAGACCCTCATGGCTCGAACCACGTCCAAAGTATGAAGCAGTCTTTCCTCTCTGGACTGGGGAGTAGGAAAGAAGGATGGTAGGACTAGGTCCTGATTCAAGTGAAAACTGGATATGACCTTAGGAAGGAAAGAAGGTTGAGGCCGCAGAACCACTCTGTCCTTATGCAGAATAAGGTATGGCTCCCTGCATGACAAGCCTGCCAGCTCGGAAACCCTTCTGGCCGAAGCCATAGCCACCAAGAACTTTCGGGTTAGTAGCACAAGAGGGATTTCTGTCAGAGGTTCAAACGGCTGTCTTTGTAAAGCTGACAAGACCAGATTTAAATTCCAGGGGCAGAGGGGAGCTCTAATAGGGGGATTCACATGCAAGACCCCCTGCAAGAAGGTTTTCATAAGCGAATGGGTGGCCAAGGGTCTTTGAAACCATATCGATCAAGCCGACACCTGCCCCTTTAGAGTACTAAGAGCCAACCCTTTGTCAACGCCAACCTGGAGGAATCGCAAGATCCTGTCAATAAAAAACTTTCGAGGATGCCATTTTTGAGACTCGCACCACTCCACATAGGTTCTCCAGACTCTGTAATAAATATTTCTGGAGACCGGTTTCCTAGCCTGAATCAACGTAGATATGACCTGAGCTGAGAGGCCTCTGCCCTTAAGAATTAGGGATTCAGCCGCCAAGCCGTCAAATTTAGCTGCTGTGAAGCAGGGTGGCAGATTGGGCCCTGAGACAGCAGATCTGGGCGCAGGGGGAGCGGCCACGGCGCCCCGACTGACATCTTCACGATGAGTGCGTACCAAGCCCTCCTGGGCCAGGCTGGGGCCACCAGGATCACAGGCCTGCGCTCCACCCTGATCCTCCGTAGAAGGCGGGGAATCATCTGCAGTGGAGGGAACGCATACAGGAGAGAAAACTGGTGCCAAGGGCAAACCAATGCATCGGTCCCGTAGGCCGAGGGATCCCTGGCTCGGGATATGAATTTGTCCAACTTTTTGTTGGATCTCGTTGCCATAATGTCCACATCTGGGACTCCGAATCTTTGGCAAATCTCTTGGAATACCTGGGGGTGAAGAGACCACTCCCCCGGGAGCAACTGTTGACGACTCAAAAAATCTGCTTGAGAATTGTCTATCCCTGGGATGAACACTGCCGAGATGCAGGGTACATGGGCTTCGGCCCATGAGAAAATCAGGTTTACTTCCCTTTGGGCTGCTAGGCTCCTCGTGCCCCCCTGGTGGTTTATGTATGCCACCGCAGTGGCATTGTCGGACTGTATCCTTACTGGCAGACCCTGAAGGGGGAGAGTCCAGGCGATCAGGGCCAGTCGAGCAGCTCTGATCTCTAGGATATTGATGGGAAGCAGTTTTTCTGCCTCCGACCACTGCCCTTGCTGGGTCTGTCCTTCTAGAACTGCCCCCCAACCTGATAGGCTGGCATCCGTGGTTACTATCTTCCATGTGATGGGGCAAAAGGATTTCCCCTTTGACAAATTTTGAGGGACCAGCCACCAAAACAGGCTGCGCCGGACTCCTGGGGAGAGCACTAACGGACGATCTAACGTCTGAATGGACTTGTTCCAAGCAGAGAGAATGGCTGCCTGAAGATATCTGGTATGGATCTGGGCGTAGGGCACTGCCTCGAAGGCGGCCACCATCTTCCCCAGCAGTCGCATACATAGGCGAATAGTCGGCCTCTTCTTGCCTAAGATCACTTGAACTGCTTGAGTTATTGATCTGACCTTTGCTTGAGGTAAAAATATCCTCTGGCAGTCTGTATCTGCCGAAGGCCTAGATATTCCAACTGCTTTGTGGGTTTCAATATCGATTTTTCTTGGTTCACAATCCACCCGAATTCCTGTAGATGCTGAACTGTGCGAACTACTGCATGGTTGAGGCTGGAAGCTGAGCTGTCGATAACCAGAAGATCGTCCAGGTATGCCAGGACCAAAATGCCTTCTGTCCTTAGGACGGGTAGCACCGGGGCTAACACCTTTGTGAATACCCGCGGAGCTGTTGCCAACACGAAAGGGAGGGCTACGAACTGGTAATGACGGTGATCTATCATAAAACGAAGAAACTTGTGATGTGCCGGGTAGATCGGCACGTGCAGATACGCATCCTTTATGTCTATAGATGCTAGAAAGTCGTCTTGATGTAGGCTGGCTGCCACCGAACGTATGGACTCCATACGAAAGGTCTGAATCTTTAGAAAGCGATTTAGGCGTTTGAGGTCTAAGATAGGCCTGACGTCGCCATTGGGCTTTGGTATTATGAAAAGGTTGGAGTAGAATCCCAGACCCCATTCCTGGGTTGGTACTTCTACAATTACTCCTTGGAGCAAGAGACGATCCAATGCTTTTACAAGAGAGGCCCTCTTTAATGGGTCGCTTGGAAGACTTGACCCCTGAAAATGAGGGGGGACTTCCCGAAACTCTAGCTTGTAGCCCGTGGCTACCACGGACAGTACCCAAGAGTCGGGAATTCTGGCCTTCCACACTTCGGAGAAAAACCGAAGCCTTCCCCCCACCCAAGAGAGTGGGGGCGCCCCTTCATGAATCTGACTTGATGACTGGTTTAACCGGCTTGCGAGACCATGGCCTCTTGCCTGCCGTGGCTTGTCCTTGTGGCTATTAAATGCTGAACGCCCGGGAGGCCGTCGATACTGACGGGAAGTTGAAGGGGCCGAGCCTGCGAAGGCCTGTTGCTTAAACGCGGGCCCACGCGATCTTTTCTTGACAGGCAAGAAAGTACTTTTACCACTTGATATGGTCTGGATATATTTATCTAGGTCTTCACCGAATAGTCTCCAACCATGAAAGGGAAATCCTGCTAAAAGCCTTTTGCAGGGTGCCTCTGCTGACCAGTTTTTCAGCCACAAAAGGCGACGCATATGAACTAACAGCAGAGATAAACGGGACGCCTGTTGAATGGAGTCCTTAATAGCATCTACTGCAAAGCAGAGAGCCCTTGGGAGGTCAGCCAATTCACGAGCTTGCTGAGCCGGTATGTCCCTTAATATCTGTTTAGTCTGATCCTTTAAAGCCTGACAAACGCCAATGGCTGCCACCGCTGGCTGAACCACGGCACCTACTGTGGTAAAAGAAGCCTTCAGTAGGGTCTCCAACTTTTTGTCGACTGGATCTTTAAACATCTGGACATTTTCAACCAGACAGGTCAGGGATTTATTTACGCAGGAAATGGCTGCGTCCACGGTAGGGAGTGCCCATTTCTTTGCAAATTCTTCTTTCATAGGATAGAGAATAGTAAACCTTTTAGGAGGGATAAAAATCCTATCAGGTCGAGCCCAATCCTGAAAAATCACGCTCTCCAGAAGGGGGTGAACCGGAAAAGACGCACCACTCAACGGTGCCTTCAAGGAACCTAAAGAGGATACCACGGGGGCTAATTGTTCTGACACTGGAAGTTTAAAAGCAGTGCGAACCATATCTGTCAGAGACTGGATCCACAGGCTCTCTGCTTGAGAAGCCGAAAAAATGTCATCTATAGTGGAACCTTCAATGTCTGAACCGTCGGGACTCGGGTCCGCTTGATCCCCCTGTGGGTCCAATTCCTCCGAAGAGAGGACCTCTGCATCTGAAAACACCAATCTAGGTGACGGGGATCTAGCCCGTTTACCACCTGGCAAAGAGCGGGCAATTAAAGCAGTTAACCTTTCCTCTAGCCTACCCAGGGTGGTCGCTAGCATTTCTTCCGTAACGTAAACGGGAATGGGTTGATTGGGGGCCGCCTCTGCCCCTAGCACCCTCAATGGCTCCTGCAACATGCTGTTCGCTGGTCTATCTGGTGAGGGTGGGACCGCTAGAGCCTGGCCCAAATCCTCTGACCCCGATGGAGACCCCTTTAGTTTTTTGGTACCTTTTGCAGCCTTAGCTGGTCCTGATCCCTTGGGAGCCATTGCACAACCTTGAGACACCCCTAAAGCCAACACCCAACTGTTGTAGCTAGAAGTGAACCATTAATAAGAACAGGCTATGGTAAAAATTTTCCAAATTTTCATACGCCCGAGAAGGCGGCAATACCGAGGAAAGTCCTGTGAGTATTGCCACACCAATGCCCATTAGCTGGAGCCCAAGGTTGCACCGACTCAGATACTGCCAGATCTAAGGCTGAGTCCCTTTAAGAAAAAAAACTTTTTTTTTTTTTTTCTGGTCAGTATGGAGCTAAGTCCAGACCTGAAGATCCACAAACCCCCACTGGGTGTCACTGTTAGCCAGAAATAGCTCAGCTGCGCGCTCTGTGTCCTCAGCCTCCTCTGCTTTCAGGAGGGAATGACCAGCCAGGAAATGCTTTGCTGCTTTAATTGAGACCTGACGCTGCTGGCCCGCCCCCCCCCATGCACGCTGACGCTGTAAAAGTCGGCGCGCACGCGCGCGCGCGTGCCCCCCCCACGCTGAAACCAACATGGAGGAAGCAGAAAGCAGAGGAGAAGCCTGGACCAGCGCTAGCAACCCAACAGACACCAGGCAAGACACTAATCTGTATTGTAGTGCACACATAGAGGAAGCTGTCCCCATAGGCTTCCTAAGAAACAGGAGTTTTGTCAGCATTTTCCTTCCTATAGCACGTGGGGCTGCAGTATCATGCTAACAGGCAGATCTGGGGGGAGTAGCAAATACATATCTTTAAAAGCATACATATACCTACATGTTATCTGGGTAAACATTAGTACATCCCATCCTGCCTCAAAAGACATAGTGGAGATAGTGGCTGATGCACAAGCATACCATTAGCCGACCCAGAACCCCCAGGGGGATACCTACTGTCGAACCAAGTCCCGCAGGTTCCCTCTTACCTGCTCCACGCCGCAGGGTATTGCAAAATGCAAGAGGCCCAACCTTCCCCCATCTCCGTGGGTATTGTCTTGGACCTTCAGGGACCGGGGTCCTGTGTTAAGGAACCCACACACCTGGACCTATATAGCATCCTGGCATCAGTAGCGTTTAGTTCTTGGAAGAGACTAAGGCACTGGAGCCCAGAATCCAGCCCTCCAAGGAGAGGCATTATAGGCAAAACCCCACTCCAGCAGGGCCCGGGTACCGTACACCTTGGCTTTGAAGCACTTCGGACGGATCCGGCTAGCTATCCTGGGTCCCGAGACCTCCGAGGGACAGCTAGACGTGACCAACACCTAAGACACTGGCGAAAAAACTGAAGCACTCCCAGTGGGAGGGGGTTATATAGGGAGGAAACTTCCTGTGAAATTGATTACACCAGTGTCCACACCTGAAGGTACCCATATAACCCAAGTGTAATGGCTATGCGCTCTGTGTCCCGTGATGTACGATAAAGAAATGACATTTATGTTGTAGAGCAGGGGTGTCAAACTGGCGGCCCTCCAGCTGTTGCAAAACTACAAGTCCCATGAGGCATTGCAAGGCTAACAGTTACAAGCATGACTCCCACAGGCAGAGGCATGATGGGACTTGTAGTTTCGGAACAGCTGGAGGGCCGCCAGTTTGACACCCCTGTTGTAGAGGATGCCCAAAATCTGACTTGTACAGAGTTCTTAACACAAGCAAGAAATTAGATTTCATAATGCCATATTGCATTGAGTATTAAAGAAAATTGCATTGAGTATTAAAGAAAATTACAGCAGCTGCAGCTTGAAAAGAAAAAGAAAGGTACCTTTAATACCATTCAATTTCACTATGGCTTGTGTAGCAATTGTATTATATATATATATATATTTTTTTATTTGTTATAGTTTTTCCATTAAAGTGGAGTTACCCTTATAGGTTGAAAATGTGTTGAAAGCGAGTTATGCTTTTTCCCAGTGATTCTTTAGGAAGAAAAATTCTAAGAAGCAATTCTCAAGCTATTCTAAAGTGTTACATTTATCCACTGAAGTGACTAGCCTGTGGAGAAACACAGAGATAAAAAAAAAATATCCTCCTACATAAGTTGTACCTGTTTAACTGCAGCCTCTCTTCTCTACAGCCTCCTAAAGCACACGTTTTACACAGCATTTCTGGGATTCAGAAAGCAGAGGGTGGGGATACGATGTCACGCACTGTGCAGTACAAAGAGGAGAGCTGAGTGGATGGAATGGACACATACCCCCCTCTACACAGTCTCATAGGGAAACATGCACAGTTGAGGTTGTCAATCACCTGCTGAGTGCTTGAGGGGGGTGGGGGTGGGGACATCTCCTGGGATTGCCTGGTGTCAGCATAGGCTCTTAGATGTGACTCATGCAGATGACAGGGAAATGAAAAAGGAAACAGAAATCACACTAGGTGCTTTGGATCAAGGCAAGTACAAACTATAGAAAGATATGTTTTGTTTATTTTTACAACCACTTTAATACAAAGAGAATCTACACAACATTTTATTACATATTGTGAAACTTTGAAAAATGTATTTACAATTTTCTTATTTTATCAACAAATGATGGCAAAGGTAAGAGCAAAAAAAACATATGTATTAATTCTGTCCTGCCTTATGTGTTTCAAAAAAACTGTAGCCATTTGAGCACTTACATTGACCCATGGGTGTTCAAGGACCTGCAGAGCAGAATACCTTTGGTCTACTTCAACCTGCAGCATCATGGTGATTAGTCCCTAAAAAAGAGAGATGGAGGTGGGTATTAAAGCAACATCAAAATACTTTCCCTATCGTAATATTATACCCCGTCTGCTATCATGACCTGTCCTGTTTACACAACAATAATAAAATCCTGTTTTACTATATCTCCTCTATAAAACGAATAAAAACACATCTGTCATGTACCCTTTTTTGTATCAAAGTCCCAGTCATTATGATTAATTTTAGTCTATGCTATCATTATTTAAATTCAAAGATCCAAGATCAGATATGAAATTCATTATTCTTAATCTGCTACTGGATAAAGCAATGATACATTTACACACCTTCTACAGCAGTGGTCTCAAAAGTGAGGCCTAGGGGCCAGATGCGGCTCTTTGCTTGCTTTTATTCGGCCCTTGGGTCACTATTTTGTCTACTGAAACCAACAATGGGGCATGATTCTCCTTATTGACATCAATGAAGGGGCACAATTCCTCCCAATAGAAGAAAAAGGTTCCCCAGTTGGGCTTTTAGGCAGCAATATAAAGAATTGGAGTATATGTAAAATGTATAAAACAGTATTTATTAACCGAGATTCTCGGTTACCCAAATGATTTAAAGATAATGACACCGGTGATGGGGAACAATTTCTCCCAATGACACCAGTGACGGGGCACACTTCCTCCTGATGACACCAATGATGGTCCAAAATTTGTTCCAATGACACGAATGATGGGACACAATTCCTCCCGCTCATATCACTGATGGGGTACAATTTCTCCGACTGACATCAACGATGGGGCATTGTATTTTCCCACCTTTGTTGGAACGTTTTCTACTCCCAATGGCCACAATCCGGTCCCCCTAAAGTTTGAAGGGCAGTAAATTGGCCCTTTGTTTAGAAAGTTTGGATAACCCTGTTCTACAGGAACAGGATGTCACACTTATTACATATGAAAATAGGCAAAACACGAGAGATTTAAAATCATATTCCCCAGTTAGTACTGCACTCTTCTGACAGTTTCATCGAACCATGCCATGAACCACATTCTGATTTTAGTATTACTAGTTTTCCTGTTACCTTTGCAGAGTCAGACACATTATCCCAGTAAGGTGATGGAAAATCCACTTGTCCCATTAAGATTTGATCAAAAAGTACTTCCTGGTCATCTCCGCTTCTAAGTAACATGGAAAAGGTATAAAAAAAATCATTTTGTGCTAGATAGTAATAATAATAAAAAAAAATAACATGCACAGACTATCTTAACCCTTATAGCAGTAGATCACAAAGAATTTATCATTCTAAAATCATTCCAAGACAGATGTATACTGCAACCCCACAGAAAAAAAAAATCGGTGTGAAATTTGAATGCAAACATTTATAGAAGTTTTGCTATGTTAAGAAACTAAGAAAACGGCATATATGTGATGAATATGTATGCAATTGATCACACCTGCATAATGCTTGTTACTTCTAGCTATTCAAAATACCAAATGAATGCTTAAAGTCATTCTTGCCAACTGTGTCAAAGGCACGTCCGAGAACCTCGTCGGGCTAAACCCATCGTTCCGCCCGACGTGGTTCCCGATGAGCAGTCGGAAAAGCTCGTCGAGCCAAAGTCCTCATTGAACAACGAGAAAAAAGAGAGCGTGCTCTCTTTTTTGGCTCAACGAGCTTCCCGACGGGACGCTCGTTGGAAGTGTACACACGACCGAGAACCTCGGCAGAACATGTCTCCCAGCGAGTTTCTCGCTGGATTCTGCTGAGAAGCTCGGTCGTGTGTACGGGGCCTAATTCCCTGCATGAAATAATAATACATTTGTTTGTTGTGCACAACTATGGGATAAAATGCTAAAATGTTATTGTCAATCAGCAATAAAAATAGAACCCACTTAGAACCTCAAATTAATATTTTTGATGAGCAATTTAAAAAATGCAAAGAAACCAGAGATCTTTCCAGAATGCTTTGGTGTTCATTCATGAGTAACAGTGTATCTGCAGCATCGAACAAACTCATTTAAAAAAATATACACTAAAATTGGTTGTAAAGGCAGGAAGTTTTTTTTGCCTTGATGTACTCTCTGCAATAAGATAACAAACGTTCTGTGATCAGCTCCCAAAATACTTACCTGAGCCTGATTTTGAACCAGCACTGTGCCTGAGAACATGTTGCTGCTCTCTCTCCTCAATGGACATGGGGGCAGCATTGACTGTTTCTGCTGTCAATCAAATTCAGTGAGCAGAGAGCGAGGGGTGGGACCGTATGTGTCAATAGATGCGCACAAACACACACATATTAATGTCAACAGCCACCGCTATTTACATATGAATTATCCGTTATTTACATATGAATTATCCCGTTATTTAAACACAGTGTCTGCGGGTGAGTCACCTGTACACAATAATAGGGCAGAGCTGGGCAGATATCGGGTCACAGCACAGGACTAAAACTTAGGGGGCAAGGGAATTTAAAGTAGGATAGTTGGCAAGTATGAGGCAGCTGCTTTGGGCCCCACAACAAGGAGAGGGCCCAGGGCAGCTGGCTCCTTTGCCCTGCCTTAAAGACGGCCCTGCTCAGAAGGAAGGAGGAGCATTGGCGAGGATCCCAGAATAGAAGGATCATATTGCTCTGTACAAAAGGAGAAGGCAAGTATGCCATGTTTATAATTTAATCAAGTATGAATTCTTAGGTGCAATAACCAATAAAACCAAGCAAAATAGACCAGCACGTTCCAGGTTCTGATTGGCTGCTATAGATTACTACAATTAAGAAATCAAGAACTGAATAAACCACACCATACCAGCACTTTTTTCCTAGGTCCAGTTGTATTACCTTTTAAATATAGTAACATTTTTATCTGCATTTTAAAATTATAGTATTTATTCAAATAGAAGTGCTTGGTTTGGGCCCTTATAGGATTATATAAAAATGAATCCAGGCAGATACCTACCCACGGAATGGAGGAAAGCCACACAGTAGGATGTACGTTATTACGCCAGCTGCCCATATATCCACCTTTAATCCATATCTATGAAAACACACATGTTAGTAATCAGCCAGGAGTCCCGGCAATTAGAGATTTAATGCAAACACAGTGTCTGTTGACTCCCTATAATAATTACATTTACATCACTGTCATCCAGTCATAATCTGATGCTTTCTAAAATGTGTGATAGAGTAGTTACATGCACACAAAGTAGGACCAAAGTCGGACCAAAGTAGTACTGGGAGCATTTTCAAAGTCGGACCGACTTTTGTCGGACCAGTTATGACAGCTCTCATATGAAAACATTGATTTTCACACGTCACGCGACATGAGCTCCCAATGTTGGAGCGTTTGTCGTACCAGTGTGAACCCGGCTTAAGTGTCAAAGCTTAATTGAACAATCTGAAGTTAGAAGACGATTGGCTACCATGCACAGCTGCATCAGATTTTGCACTCTCCGGTTTTAGTAAATCAACCTCATGGCAGGCTATGGAAGAATGGCAGTAGCATGTGTATGTGTAAACCATAATTACAATTGTAGTCAATTATCAAAGTTTAAAATGACACAATGATAAAGAATATGCAATATCATACAGAGTATCATTGCAATTTCACTAAACAGTGTCTCCTTGTAAGAACTATAAAGTACCATAGTCTGTGTGCTAGAGCAGAGGGCAAATGAACATCAGTGGAAATGGAGAAAGGATAGTTGGGCAACCACTACAGGTTTTTATTGTAAAGCTAGTTAAAGTAAAGCTCTCATAAAATAAACAAGGGAGCTGCCATTGATGATCTCCTTCTAAGGCCTCGTACACACGAGCAGACAGATTTGTTCAAATCTGTCTGCTGGGATTTTGGTTTGCTCGCGTGTACACACGAGCAAACCAAAATCCCCACCAGCAGACGGCGCGCTGACGTGTCAATGACGTGGCGGTGATGTTGACGCCGCCACGTCACCGCACCAGGAAGTAAAACACTTCCGCGCATGCGCCAAATCCATTCGGCGGCGGTGCGGCGGCGGTGCGGGACGACATTTCTGCTGGTAAGTGTACTAACCAGCAGACATGTCGGGCGGACGGATTCCCACCCGATAGATTTCAAAGCATGCTTTGAAATCTGTCGGGTGGCCAAATCCGTCGGCTCGGCCGTACACACGATCGAATCTGTCTGCTGAAACGGTCCAGCAGACCGTTTCCAGCGGACAGATTTGATCGTGTGTACGAGGCCTAAGAGTTATAGTCACCTGCTTAAAAAGTAAATTATAGTGGTTCTAAAGGCTGAAGTTTTTTTTTACCTTCATGCATTCTATGCATGAAGGTAAAAAAAAAACGTATGTGTGCTGCGCACACAGACTCTCCCTCCTCTTTGACTGAGACAGCAGTGGGAGTCCATTGGCTCCCACTGCTTTCAATCACAACCAGTGAGCCAATAAGGAGAGAGCAGGGGGGGCTGGGCCAAACCGAGGCTCTATGTGTCTTATAGATGCATAGAGCAGTGGCATAAGGTCAAGCACACAGCAATGCCCCCAGGGAAAACTGGTTTCTGTGTGGGCACTGCTCAAGGGTGAGGAGCCACGAGCTTCGGCAGGGGCCAGAAAAGAAGAGGCTTGGAGCTGTTCTGTGCAAAACCACTGCACAGAGCAGGTAAGTATAACATGTTCGTTATTTAAAAAAAAGAAGCTTTAGTATCACTTTAATTTACAACATTGTTTTTGCTGCAATACTCTTCTTCAACCCAGAGCTGTTCACCACAGTACTTTCTCTCTGCAACTAGATGTCTTCAATTCTCTAATTTAAATAGTGGTCAGCATCACTCAACTCACATCCTGCGAGCCAAGGTTGTTAAGTATCCACCTCCTGAGGGAATTGGTTTACAGTACTGCTGACCAGACATTATATGGGTACCAGACAGATTTCTTTTGAGGAGAAGGCTAAACTGGCTACTGTCAGTATAGCACAGTCTTTCTCAACCTTTTCCATAAAGGAACTAAAGTAAATTTCAAGTCTTCAGAAACCCCTAGTGTAACAAATTAATTGATAGTCAGTGGGAAGAATGCCATTCTTACAGTGATTGTCAGAATGCCACCCTTAGGCCGCGTACACACGATCAGACCGGTCCGATGAAACTGGCCTGAAGACCAGTGATCGTGTGTACAGCCCATCGGACCGTTGTCCATCGGACCAAAGTTTTAAAACTTGCTTTAAAATCTGTCTGATGGACACCTGTCCGTCGGACCAAAATGATGGTTAGTACACAAAAGCATCGGACCAAAAACCCGCGCATGCTCAGAATGAAGTCGACGCATGCTTGGAAGCATTGAACTTTTTTTCAGAACATCGTTGTGTTCTACGTCACCGCGTTCTGGCCCGATGGGATTTTGGACTGATGGTGTGTACGCACATCAGACCATCCGACGGCTTCAGCGGTGGTCCGATGAAAACAGTCCGTCCGACCAGTCTCATCGGTTTGGTCTGACCGTGTGTACGTGGCCTAACAGACAGCTAAAAAGATCATTGGAGTTATGTTGCTGGCTTTGCCAAGTGCTATTGGCCCTGTAGCTATGCAGACACCATCAGATGGAAGATCAATCAGCCACAGCTGGAAGAACCTCTAGCAACCTCTGAGGGAACCATAGGGTAGGGTTCCATGGGACCTTAGTTGAGAATGTGTTAATGTAACAAACCAGTCACCAGTTGGATATCAGTTTCCTGGAGTAAGATCAGAGAGAGATTCATTCTGATTGGTTGCTAAGGCTAACTGCACTTTACACATTGCTCTTTACCCTACTGAATAAGCTTACATTAGTTGAGGGACCTTCACCTCGACCAACACTGAAAGAATTTGTGGAAGATTGTACATGGTTTGTGTCTTTCCCAGCTAACAATATATGAGATACAACACAGCCCTTGTGCTGCCTTTGTTTCATCTAACAGGCATGCAGGATTATATATACATTTCGGATGGTTGATGCGACAAATTCTACACATCCAATCCCACTGGTTAATGCATTACAATGAATACTGTACAGTAAATTCTTGTGAAGATTGCGTCTAGCCATCACCTTTCACAGTTTCATTGTAACGGTCATAAAGCTGCATGGTGCAGAATATATTAATGGAACTCAGTGACAGAGATGAAACAATATTAATGCAGAGAAGGCATTTGTTTGGTTTTTGAAAATGTTACTAATACTTTACCCAGTCTCTGCAATTATTTCTGGAGCTACATATGTTGGGGTCCCACACACAGTGTATAGAGGTCCATCCACCACAGTGGCCAGTCCAAAGTCTCCAAGCTTTAGTGATTTGCTTCCATCTTGGTGTTCGTACACCTAGACAAGAGATAACAATGCTTAACAACCAAATGCAAATATGATATGATATATTATATAAACAGTATATATGAAATTCTTAGTAAATGCCACGCAGCCTGGGCATGGCTTGAACAATATTCTTTTTAACTTCATCATTTGCGTCTGTTTCTTTTTGTAACCATTTCTTATGTTCAGCTTTATGCACTTTCCTTTTCCAAATAAGATATATAATGAATATTCTCTTTTCTGCAAGTATAGTACATGCACCACAGTAGGTGGGGCAGCAAACCTCAAAATAGTGTAATTTAAAAACAAGTTTATCTTCAGTCAGATGGATCCTGGTGTACTGAGGACAATCATTGCTTACATTTTTTTGTCCAGCACTGACATGATTATCTTTTATCAGAGTTCATAAAGCCCTGTCACCCAAAGCTCACAATTTAAAGTTCCAACCACACACAGGCCATTACGGAATAAGAACACGTATCTATTAGCAAGTTTTAAAAATATGTGTGGAAGTTGGAGCATCTACACCTGAACAGACATGGAAATAGCATGCAGGTGGTGTCTCATACTGGATTGAAATTAAGGTCCCAGTAACTGGGCAGGGACGTGGAGCTCTGTGTGTAAACACAGAGCTCCACGTCCTGTCAGGGAGAGGAGACCGATCTGTGTCCCTTGTACATAGGGACACAATCGGTCACCTCCCCCAGTCACCCCCCTCCCCCTACAGTTAGAACACAAACTAGGCTACACATTTAACCCCTTCCCCGCCCCCTAGTGGTTAACCCCTTCCCTGCCAGTCACATTTATACAGTTATCAGTGCATATTTATAGCACTTTTCACTGTATGAATGTGATTGGTCCCAAAAATGTCACAAAAGTGTCCGATGTGTCCGCTATAATGTCGCAGCCCCAATAAAAAAATCGTAGATCGCCATCATTACTAGTAACAAAAATGCCATAAAACTATCCCCTATTTTGTAAACGCTATAAATTTTGCGCAAACCAAGCGATAAACGCTTACTGCATTTTTTTTTTTTACCAAAAATAGGTAGAAAAATACGTATCAGCCTAAACTGAGGAAAAACATTTTTTTTTTAGATATTTTGGGGAATATTTATTACAGCAAAAAGTAAAAAATATTACATTATTTTCAAAATTGTCGCTCTATTTTTGTTTATAGCGCAAAAAATAAAAACCGCAGAGGTGATTAAATACCACCAAAAGAAAGCTCTATTTGTGGGAAAAAAAGGATGCCAATTTTGTTTGGGAGCCACAGCGCACGACCGCGCAGTTGTCAGTTAAAGCGACGCAGTGCCGGAAGCTGAAATTTCGCCTGGGCAAGAAGGGGGTAAAACCTTCTGGGGCTGAAGTGGTTAAAGGGGTTGTGAAGGTTTGTTTTTTATTTTCTAAATAGGTTCTTTATGCTAGTGCATTGTTGGTTCACTAACCTTTTCCTTCCATTTTCCTTCTAAATGTTTTTTTTCTTTGTCTGAATTTCTCACTTCCTGTTTCTTCATCAGAAAGTTTGCCCCCATCATCCGAGCCATTCTGGCTGGGGGTTAGTCAGCCTGTTTGCCCCCTCCTTTGGAACTACATCCCTGTGGGGAGATGCTGTCTCCTCACAGAGATGTAGTCCCAAGATAGAGGGTGAGCATGCTGACTAACCCCCAGCCAGAACAGCTCGGATGCTGGGGGAAAGCTTTCTAATAAAGAAACAGGAAGTGAGAAAATCAAACAAAGAAAAAAAAACATTTAGAAGGGAAATTGAAGGAAAAGGTAAGTGAACCAACAATTCACTATCTTAAAGGAACCTATTTAGAAAATAAAAAACAAACCTTTACAACCCCTTTAAGTGCATACATCTATGGCACATGTATTTATTTAAACAATGTGCAGAGACAGAATGTTCCACTCTTTCACTTTTTATAAGAAAACATTCTGGAACCACCAGAGATAATCTACTGATAATTATCGAACCATAAATCAAAGCATTTTTGCTTTAAAGGCAGCAAAGACATTCCAGCTCATCCAGATAAAAAGCTAGAGGAATCGCCAAACCAGAGAATTCACGCTTGGTTTGACTCCCTGCTGGACAGACCTGCAACACTTCTCAGTAGTCATTCCCAATTAATTGGGATACTTTTTGCATTATATCACGAGAACATAATAATTTAATCAGGAGAACAATTCTGCAGCCTTATTCCAGCTCTGGTGCTGTAAGAGTTTCAAGTATAATAGCTGCCTCATTATCTCTGCTATTTATGACAATTTAGCCCAGAGAAACATATGTTAAACACATTGCAAGCTAGCGAAAAGAAAAACAACACAGTTCTGCCTAGTCCTGCCAGCTACCTGACAATCAGCAAAATATGTCATCATTTGCTTTGGAAGGAACAACAGAGAATGCCAGGTTACCATTTTTGCCTCCTCCTGGCAGGGAAACTCTGACGATGGAAACAATTATAAAGCGCTAACCTCCATTTGCCCCCAGGAAAATATCTTTACTCTAAATTTGTGAAATGGTGTAGATGAACTCAAAAAAAAAATCTTCATTCTTTATTTCATGCTCATGATATGAAATGGAATGAATTGTGCAATTTCAGTAAGCACATTTCCTTATTACTGCAGTACATTTTATAGGAAGGTTATTTTCACAATCCAGGATAGCAATACAATACAATACATTACATTAAATGGCATTTTTATATGGTAGGTCGTTAAAAAAGACAATCAGCTCAACACATACAATATGAGTAGCAAGCTATTCAAGGCAATCCATAGTCTGAATGACAGATGAGCAGCAGGGCCGTCTTGACTCCGCCAAGCATTTCGGGATCCTACAGAGTAAATGACCGCGCTATATCAAGATGCCATTGCACTCTACTATAGCAATTAGGGTTGTCCCGATACCGATACCAGTATCGGGACCGATACTGAGCATTTGCGGGAGTATTTGTACTCCCGCAAATGCCCCCGATGCCAGATCCGATACTCGGCGGGGAACACTACAGCTATTCAAATGAAAGTTGTAATGTTCCCCGCACGTATTAACTAAGCGGTGGTGGCGACGGTGGCATCTAGGTATGGGGGACATGGCTGCATATATGGGGGACATGGCTGCATATATGGGGGACATGGCTGCATATCTGGGGGGACATGGCTGCATATGTGGGGGACATGGCTGCATATGTGGGGGACATGGCTGCATATGTGGGGGACATGGCTGCATATGTGGGGGACATGGCTGGATATATGGGGGACATGGCTGCATATGTGGGGGACATGGCTGCATATGTGGAGGACATGGCTGCATTTGGGGACACATTTAAAAAAAAGTATCAGTATTCGGTATCGGCGAGTACTTGAAAAAAAGTATCGGTACTTGTACTCGGTCCTAAAAAGTGGTATCGGGACAACCCTAATAGCAATCCTGTAGTTCCTGTCCTGCCGGTGACAGGATCTTTAGTCTGGCATGGACGTTGCAATAAATATCTACGTTCTGTGAATTAGGTGTAAAAATTTGGTGCAAAAAAAAGGGATATTTTATAACAATACTCCACGTATATCCCCCTCAATGTATGTAAATGTATACACTGCATATGTGTAATTTGGAGGTAACTTGGGGTAAGGGATCAGACTTGGCTAGCAATCATTAGCAATTGTGTCTGAAGCATGATGTCATGGTATTTTTCCTGAAAAAGTCAATGAATTTCATAATGACACATGTACAACAGATGAAAATATGATTAGGTATTTTATATTTACTTATAATAATATGCTGAACTTTCCCCTTACATTAAAGCAGACCTTTAATCATTTAATTTCTCCCCCTGCCTCTTTCCCTCTTGCACATACTTTTTTCATCTTAGGAAATGTAAAACATTTTTAATGTCTTTAATAGTACCACTTTCTGATTCCTTGCCTAGGTGAGGATAATGTAGGTTGGCCATCCGCTGCCTCCTGGGATGTCATGTCCCACATCCCAGGAGGCAGCGATTCAGTGTGGGATATCATGTATATGTGCAGACATGCTGCAGGTCTAGTATATAGGGAATGACAGTGGCTTGTGTGTCTACGCATGAGTGAGATCATTGCACAGGTCTCTGCAAGGTATTTGGGACCTGGCAAAGACCCAGGGTGTATTTGTCCATGCGAGAGATGATCTCTCTTAACAGGAGTTTCAAGGTGGCGGCACTGAAGCAGGGCAGTGCAATGACATTTTTTGCTGTAAGGAAGGCAATGCTGGCCTCAATGGATAAATAAGCTATGATTTATTTTACACTCATACAAGGACAAGTATTAGAGAGTTGACATTTAGGAAAACCTAGCTAATGTGACGTTGCTCTTTATGTATAAACATATTCACTCCCCTGGGGGTACTACTATTTTTCCATACTGAGGGCTTTGTTTTATAGCTCCAATAACCATAAATCTATGTGGCCGTATCATTTAGGACTCCTATTTAATAAATGTGTAATTACATATAATAAAATATTGGTTCCTTATTGTTTGCTAAATATGAATAGGGTGACTGAATACAGTCCCGGATAATAGGAACATGCCATTGCAAAGACCCAAACAGATGAGAGGTTATTCTAGACAAAAAGCTATCCAAGTCAATGCCAGGAGTCAACATTGACTAGATGGCACGTAGTAATTAAAAATAATTGTTCCTACTGTAGGTGTAGAAAAGCATTAACAGTAATAAAATTGAAAAAAGAGGAATCACCGCTCTAGGATACTAATCAGGAAGTCTCCTCACCTGATCCAAAGCCACAGGTGCTAGCATTGCATGGAATGGTGCAAAATTAAGGAAAAACGTTCTGGACAGCCGCACTCCAAAAATAAATTGCTTTTATTGTAAAATCAAAAAACACACAAAAAGCATGCCACAGCAAACGGGGTAAAAAGCTGACGCGTTTCACACCAAACTTTAGTGCTTATTCATAGCTTACCAAATCTTCCACTCAAAGCTAAGCTATGAATAAGCACTAAAGTTTGGTGTGAAACGCGTCAGTTTTTTACCCCGTCTGCTGTGGCATGCTTTTTGTGTGTTTTTTGATTTTACAATAAAAGTGGGGCCGTTACTGATCAAAATTGTTGTGTTCGATTAATCGTTTTTCTTTTTAATCGATTAATCGACTAATTTCGATTAATTATAACGCACATCTCCTTGCAGGCTGATTCCCAGTGCAGCTACCAACCACTGGAAAAATGGATAGCAGGATACAAAAAACACACAACGGCAGCGCTCGATGGGAATAGCATTAAAACTTTTATAGTCTTCAAGTAGGTAACAAAATAAATATTGCACTGGAGATAAAATTGATGTAGCTACATAAACTGTGAAAATGGTGCGAGTAATACCAAACGGTACCAAAAGCAGTCATAAAAACATGTAGCTAAGTATGATACTGGTATAAAAATGTGTACAACGATACCACTGCTGAATCCAGATGAGGAGAGGTTAACATCAGTCTGTCGGCATGTAGATGTCCCATGAAGGGAACTATCACAACTCCCAGTGGATGGCTGTAGAATCCCAGGTTGAAAGAGGGAAGTGATAGAGGAAAGTGTAACAGCCCTTGCGTGTGGCAGATAGTAATGTCCCGCCGTTACGCAGATATGAAGGCACAGCAAAGGAGCCCTTCAGATGGACGCGGCAAGCCCCGCCGGTGTTTATGACGTTACCAGATCTCCGGCGGAACTCCCTGAAGGCCCAGGGGCCGGCGGAGAGGTGAGTACTAATCAAAAGAATTTTAATCGATCAAAAAGATTTTGACCGATCAAAAAATGTAAGATTAATCGATTAATTAAAAGTTAATTTGCACAGCCCTAAATAAAAGCAATTTATTTTTGGAGTGCGGGGGTCCAGAACGTTTTTCCTTCATTTTGCATCAGTAATACAATCTAATTGTATAAAATAAAGCTGCCATCCCCTAAAATATTGTAGCCCTAGATGTAGGCATGTGATGCCTCAAACCATGGTCTGCCCGAAGCAAACAATCACATTAAAACGGTTTACTGTCCCAATTGTTACATAAAATTGAAGACCCGATTGGTAAACTAAAACTACAACTCTACTTTCTGGGGCTTTGTAAAATCTTACCGGTAAAGTTTCAACTAAAATAGGGAACTGTATGACTGTTTCTGAACAGGGTGAGAAATGTTTGGAATTATTTGTGTTTACAGCTCCTATTCTTGTTCTGATGGTTTGGAGAGCAAATTGGTTCACTAGTCACTGAAGCAATCCTTGGCATGCACGCGATTCTTTAATGAACACATACAACTGGATCTCATCATCTGCACTAGACTTGCTTGTAGTTAGAGCCACACTTGTCTTTGTCACTGCCAGAGAAGGATGTCTGAGCGGATGACACTTAAGAAATGGATTTTACAATATTTTTTTGAAAACCACATCTAGTTAAACACATCTGTCTGAAAAATACATGTAGCACTGGCTATAAAATTCTCTTTGAAAATCTTTAATGAAAACAGTGATATGTTAGTGAGGATGTTGTGTGCTGTCACAGCAGGATGACATGCCGCACATTGTTATAGATTTATAATAAAATCCTAAATCCACAATCAACACAAAGCTTTCTAGACTGCTCCTATATCAAGAAAATTTGGTTTAAGAATTAGAAACAATAGTATTTTTTTATAAAGAGGGTAAAAGCAATGTAAACGAAAAGCAGACCCTTGCACCAGATCCTTCCACATAATAGCAAATAGGGGTCCCTATATTCTGCAACCGCCTTGTGGAAATAATGGAGGTTGCAGAGTAATAATGTACCGTGTTTCCCTGAAAATAAGACCTACTTTGAAAATAAGACCTAGCGTTATTTTCCAGGATGGCTGCAATATAAGCCCTACCCCAAAAATAAGCCCTAGTTTAAAATGCTTGTACAATCCTATAATCCATTCTATTACAGTATTGTAATAATAATATAATGTACAATGTGTGCATTTCTGTAATAGAAGCTGACCTCCCGCTGTTCTCCTCCTCCTCTCCCAGCTGTCAGTGGGGGATCTTGCCCCCCCTGCAGTGCTCAGAGCGGGGAAGAGAGCTCCGGCGGGTCACAGAAGCTAAAACAAAGGTATTTGGCACAATAATATTACAGAAACACACACATAGTATACTATTGTAATAGAGTAGATTATAGGATTTTACAAGCATTTTAACTCTGTTCATACTGGGGATTCCTGTCAGGCAGGGAGAGAGTGGGGTAGAGAAGACATCCCATTACATGGTAAGACCTACACGGAAAATAAGCCCTACTGTGTCTTTTGTTGCCAAAATTAATATAAGACCCAGGCTTATTTTCGGAGAAACACAGTATCTCAATTGACACGTTACTATACCAGTTTTAATATGTGCTATAAGAAATAGTGAGCAAAAATAGGGATCTCTCCAAATAGCCACATTAATAAGCCTGCAGTAGGTTCCATTAAAAAGGGGAACTCACAAGTTTGTTTGAATATTGTTGAATATTAAATATCACTAATATTTTTTGGTGATACATACATTGCGAATGCTCTAGACCAGGGGTCTCAAACTCAAATTATCTGGGGGCCACTGGAGGTATAAGCTGGGTGAGGCTGGGCCGCATCAAGTATTGGACCAAAATGTCACAGATTGCGCCCCTGCCGCCCCTAATGTTCACTCTCCAGGACAGTCCCTATGACCCTGGCTGCAGTCACATACACACACTCACTCTTCTCCATTCTTCTTTCAGCACTGCCAGCCAATCACATAGATTAGCGCTCAGTCTATTAGGGCAGTGAGCCAATATTCGCTCAGCCCTGATAGGCTGAGCTCTTGTTCCACCCACAGAAATTTCCTATCAGGGCTGAGCGAATATGGTTTCACATACATATAATGCCCCCATCATGTGCCCCTCACATATAATGCCCCATCATGCGCCCCTCACCATCCACCAATAACACCCCCCACCAGCAGTAGCACCGCCATCATCCACCAGCAACACTCCCATTCCCCCTACCCCCTGTGGTAATAGCATGAGCTGACAGATGTTGGGGGGTGCTACTGCTGAAGGGGGGTTTGGATGATTGAGATCCACCAGCAACACCCCCCCCCATCCACCTTACCCCCCTGTGGTAATAGAATGAGCTGACGGATGATGGGGGTACTACTGCTGGGGTAGGGGGGGTGTTGTTGGATGATTGGGATGCTATTGCCAGGGCAGTAGCACCCCCACCATCCACCAGAAACACCCCCAATCGCCCTACCCCCCTGTGGTAATAGCATGAGCTGACGGATGATGGGGGTGCTACTGCTGGGGGGGGTGTTGGATGATTGGGATGCTACTGCAAGGGCAGTAGCACCCTCATGTTATTACCACAGGGGGGTGGCTGTTGCTGGTGAATGATTAGGGTGCTACTGTTCATCAACACCCCCCAACCCCCCAGCAGAAGCACCCCCATCATCCACAAGCAACACCCCCCATTCCCCCTACCACCCTGTGATAATAGCATCAGCTGAAAGATTATGGGCACAGTGGCTGGGTTTTGATGGGCACAGTAGCTGCGTTTTGATGGGCACAGTAGCTGCATTTTGATGGGCACAGTAGCTGCCCTTTGATGGGCACAGTGGTTGCATTTTGATGGGTACAGTGGCTGCAGTTTGGACTGGCACAATGGCTGTGTTTTTATGGGCACAGTAGCTGCATTTTGATGGGCACAGTGGCTGCAGTTTGATGGGAACAGTGGCTGCAGTTTGACGGGGCACAGTGGCTACATTTGGACGGGCACAGTGGCTACATTTGAATGGGCAAAGTGGCTGGATTTTGATGGGCACAGTGGCTACATTTGGATGGGCACAGTGGCTGGATTTTGATGGGCATAGTGGCTGGATTTTGATGGGCACAGTGGCTGCGTTTGGATGGGCACAGTGGCTACATTTAGATGGGCAAAGTGGCTGCAGTTTGATGGGCACAGTGGCTGCAGTTTGATGGTAACAGTGGCTGCAGTTTGACGGGGCACAGTGGCTACATTTGGACGGGCACAGTGGCTACATTTGAATGGGCAAAGTGGCTGGATTTTGATGGGCACAGTGGCTACATTTGGATGGGCACAGTGGCTGGATTTTGATGGGCATAGTGGCTGGATTTTGATGGGCACAGTGGCTGCGTTTAGATGGGCACAGTGGCTACATTTAGATGGGCAAAGTGGCTGCAGTTTGATGGGCACAGTGGCTGCAGTTTGGACGGGCACAGTGGCTGCGTTTGGATGGGCACAGTGGCTGCGTTTGGACGGGCACAGTGGCTGCGTTTGGACGGGCACAGTGGCTACGTTTGGACGGGCACAGTGGCTACATTTGGATGGACACAGTGGTTGCATTTAATGGCACACAGTATGAATTACTACTTACACAGCCAGGTCAGATGTAGTAGTCAGCAAGGCAGGCACTGCAATAGGCAAATTACAATCATTCAGATTTAGACAGTGACTCTCTGTCAGACCACCAGGCAGAAGGCAAGGCACTGAGGCAGGCTCAATCAGGCGGCAGCTCGGCTCTGTAATACTGTGCTCGCTCCTCTCCCTCTTAGCCACGCTGCCTGTCTGAAGATGGCAGAGGTGGAGCCGAGCGGAGCTAAATCTCCAGCCGCAGAGGCGGCTTGCTGTGGATGCTGGGGTGGCCGTGGGCTGAGCTCAGTCTGACGTCATGACGTCACGTCGTCACTTGATCCCGCTCGCTCGGCTCTCAGCTTCTCAGATTGCTTCAGCGCCGGTGGCGGGTCGCTCCGTTTAAAAAAAAAAAGGCTCAGCGGCGAGGCACCTCTTCTCTGCCAGCGCCCACTGCACCCCGTATAGGATCGGCCCTGTGTCAGTGGGCCGCAAAATCTCGGTCTGCGGGCCGCAACTGGCCCGCGGGCCGGGAGTTTGAGACCCCTGCTCTAGACATTTCACCAATTTATCTGTTTAACTTAAATTCTTGTCTTTTTTTTCTTCCTAAATGAATTGTTAAGAATGTGGCTTGGATAAACAAAATTCCAAAGTGGTGAATACTAAGGTTCTGGAAAAGCTAAATTACACAGCTGTTTTTGTTGACCCTCCATTTTGGTCTCATCCTAGATGGTGAATTTAGGGTATCCTACCCCTCAACATCCCAGCGCTCCAGTGAGAGCTGGAGTGGTAGAGCACAGAGTGGTGGCCAACAGTCCCCACTCTGTGCTCAGAGTGGACCCAAGGACTGAGCAATCAGCAGTCTTTGATCACTCAGTTATAGGTGTAAAGCTGATGGGGACAGCTGCAGCTCGAATCAGTTCTGCATCTACAGAGGTAAGTATGAATGTTTAATTTTTTTTAGAATCCCACACTTCACTTTTAATATTGTTCAAAGCTGTATGCTTTTATATATATATATATATATATATATATATATATATATATATATATTTTAAACAGTTTTGTATGCACTTATTTTATTTTTTTTCATGGGTGAAAACTTTTAGCATTGATAGTTTCCCTACAGAATACAACATTCACATAATTATGGTGTAATTATTAGGTACCCTTACAGCAGGGGTAAGCAACCTCAGCCCTTCAGCTGTGGTGACACTACAAGTCCCAAGAGACATTGCAAGACCCTGACAATCACAGGCATGACTCCTAGAGGAAAAGGCCTGATGGGATTTGTAGTTTCACCACAACTGGGATGCTGAAGTTGCCTACCCCTGCCTTAGAGGATCACTCCATCCAAAACTGGTATTTACATTTTTGGTAGAAACAAATAATTTATTGTATCTATTAGGGACCCTAGTGGTGAAACATCTGTGTTTGATATTTTTCAGTGTTTGTAGGTATGTATACCTGCTATGCCCATTATGAAGGTGTCCCACTCTCCCTAATGGATATTTTCTTTATTTTTTTGGGCAATATTATTGTGCTTATATTATTCTGGCAAGATTTTAATTTATGGCATTCTGGCAAATTAAAGATGGTCATAAAAATCCAAGTAGACAAGAACAGGTTCAGGACTTTCAGTAGAGACTTCTTGCTTCTACTGTATAAAGGCTGGTATACATGGAATTGGCTGAATTGAGTTCTGTGCATACCGCTGTCTGTTCAACAGGAGCCAGACGTTAGAACGGCTTCTGTTAAACATCCCTGCTGGAAAACCAGAAGCCAATCAGCACTTATAAGAAAAAATATCATAGCTGCGCCAACCCTATAATAATACTAATTAAACTGCTCCTTAAACAGTGAAAGTTCAATACTGCCCATCCATAATTAATAATGTGCCATCACGTGCATGATTAGGTGAACAGAAAAAAATAATTTAAGTTGAGAATCTTAAAACATTCTCAAATTAAATTTGTATTTCTGTTCACCTAATCATGCACGCGATGGCACGTTATTAATTATGGATGGGCAAAATTAAACATTCACTGATTAAGTAAAAGACAGGATTGCTTTTAAAGCACTCTGTCTGACCCATAAGTGCATCCATGGAAAGGCCGCGCAATATCTATGCGAAAAACTAAAAGTTCAAAACGCCAATCACGTTCTGCGATCCACCAACCAAAATCTGCTCCAGCTACCCAAAGCCAGATACAAGTCCAAAGGAGAAAGAAGATTTGCGCTCCAAGGTCCTTGACTATGGAACGCTTTACCAACCAGCATTTGGTTGGAGGAGAACCACTTGGCCTTCGGAAGAAAGATCAAAACTCATCTCATCAGAGGCGATTTAATTCGCATGTGCTGCGCTATATACGTTTTTCACTCACTCACTCACTGGTAATACACAATTAGTATTAATATAGGGTTGGTGCAGCTATCATCTTTTATCTTGTGACATTAATTACCCCACATTATTCGTGTGGAACATATAACTGCAGCAGACTCATTATTTATAATATATTGACACAAAAAAGTTTTTTTTTTTTGCGCCGTGACACACACATCACACAGATCAGCGCTTATAGCCAATGACTGCGCTGATCTGTATATTCTGGTGGGGGAAGGGGGCATCGATAGCGTGGTGGGGGGATCCCTGCGTCCATATCGCTTGTGTGGATGCAGGAATCTGTCATTTTTTTTCTCAGTATATACCCTAATTTAGTCATATAAGAATCCAGAAGCTGACCTTTCCCTCCAGGCTCCACCTATAAATAAAATATCACTGTTGGGTGGACTGAATCGTCTCGTGAAGATGGTCTGGTTTTGTTAAAATCAAAGGACTGAAATGAATAAATAATATCGTTTGCTGCTAAACAATTAAACCAAACAATACCGAAAAGTTATTTCTAGCAATGTATTCACAATAAACACCGTCAGTCTCGTTTTACTTTATACACTAATAAACAATGGAAATGAGAGCTAGATTAGTTTTGGTTGCTCATTATAGTGGCTTCTCTGGTAATTGCACAACAGTAATGAAACAGAACTTGTAAGTGTTGTGCACCATATGTAAGCTATTACTACGGAGATGGAGAATGGCTTGCAATGCCTTTGTAGATTGGGTTGCATATGGCGTGACACAAGGAACCTGTTGTTGGAGGCTTATTACACAGCTATAAAGAGAGCATGCTTTTAAACCAAAGATATATTCTGTAGCATGTGTAGCTTCAAAACCAGCCAATTAAAATGTGCTGTGTATTCTCTGCAAAACTGGACCAAGATCAACAATTAATGTTATATACACACAGATTTCCTGCTGAAACCACACAAGAAGACTGTCAAGCCTCATTACATTTTGGATAAAATGTGAATTATTTCTTCAGTTCCACCAATTGGTATTGTACATTTGATGCAGAAGAGTATAAAGTGTCTCTAAAGGCAGAAGAAGGTTTCTTTACCTTAATGCATTCTCTGCATTAGGCTGCTTTCACATTGGGGATAGAGCCGCGGTGGCGGTATAGCAGCGCGATTTTTAGCGCTGCTATACCGTCGTATTTACCGCGGTATTCGGCCACTATCGGTGCGGTTTTAACCCTCGCTAGTGGCCGAAAAAAGGTTAATACCGCACGCAATGCGCCTCTGTAGAGGCGCATTGCGGGCGGTATTACCGCGGTTTCCCATTGGTTTCAATTGGAAGGCGCGGTATAGGAGCGGTGAACACACCGCTCCTATACCGCAGTAAAGATGCGGCTAGCAGGACTTTTGGAGCGGTCCTGCTAGCGCACCACTTCAGTGTGAAAGCCTTCGGGCTTTCACATTAAACACTACAGGGCAGGTTTTTTTCATGCGGTATAGCATCGCTTTTTTTTAGCGCTGTACCGCATGAAAAACGCCTCAATGTGAAAGGGGCTTTATAGAAAAAAAAAACTTCTGCATGCAGCTTCCCCACCCCCTAGCCCCTACCTTATATTTATCCAAGCCCGATCTTGATCCAAAGATGTACATGAGTGCAGAGGCTCTCTCGGCTCTCCTCCACAGCAGAAGGATTCATTGGCTTTCGCTGCTGTCAATCAAAGCCAGTGAGGAGGGAGAGTAGGGTGAAGCCTGAAACCCATTCTGTGTGTCAATAGACACACAGATCAGGGCTCAGAATTGAGCATGCACGAGTGCTCCTATAGCAAGCAGTTTTCTATGGGGGTACTCAGCGGGGAAGAGGAGACAGAAATGCGCAGGGGGGACCTCAAATAAGGAGGATCAGGGCTGCTCTGTGCAACACTATTGCACAAAGCAGTTAGGTATGACCTATTTATTTATTTAATTAAAAATAATTCCAACCTTTGATTTCAATTAAAAAAAAAAAGGGAAGGGAGGGTGGAGTGTCTGTTCAACCCTTCCCTATAACTTTTATTTTGTAAATATTTTATTAATGATAAAAATGTCCACTTTTATGAATTTTACTGTGCTCACTGTGGCATGGTGCCATTCATTTTGATTGGCACTCTAATGCGCTACTACAGTAGTGAACAACACACCTGCATTGCACCATAACACAATGCACATGACATCACATTAAAGAAGTGTGGACTTTGAAAAAACAAACACACACACTCTGGGCCAGATTCAGATATGCCGCCGTAACTTAGAGCGGCAGGTCCCGTATTCAGAAAGAACTTGCTCCCCAAGTTACGGCGGCGTAGTGTACACACACATCACACAGAATTCAAAGTAATTCAAAGTAGGCTGGTAGTGGGCGTGTTGTATGTTAATGAATTGTGACCACACGTAAATGACGCGCCGAACGAACGGCGCATGCGCCCGGCCGTGGACGTATCCCAGTGCGCATGCTCCAAAATCATGTTGGAAATACTCATTGATATCGACGTGAACGTAACTTACGCCCAGCCCCATTCCCGAACGACTTACGCAAACGACGTAAACAATGTACAATACAACGCTGTTCCGACGTCCATACTTAACATGGGTTGCGCCTCATATAGCAAGGGTAACTTTACACTGATCGAACGCCTTACGCAAACGACATATATCAATATGCCGGGTGCGAGTACGTTCGTGAATCTAGCTCATTAGCATATTCAACGCGTAAATCTACGTAAGCGCCAACCTAGCGGCCAGCGTAAATATGCAACTAAGATACGACGGCGTAAGAGACTTACGTTGGTCGTATCTTAGCCAAATTTCGGCGTATCTTGCTTTCTGAATACAGAACACAGATACGACGGCGCATCTTAGAACTTATGCGGCGTATCAACAGATACGTTGGCGTAAGTTCTCTCTGAATCTGGCCCTCTGTGTAATGCTGCAGCTGTCCCTCTAAGATGACTTCTGAGCAATCACATAACTGCTGATCGCTCAGTTCTCAATCTTCTCAGAGCAGAAAGCGATGACTGTCAGTCACTGCTCTCTGCTCTGCCCCCCAGTGCTCACTAGAGTGCCAGGCTGGAGAGGTGCAGGAAAATAATATGGGCAGGATCCTTCCAGAACCTGGAGCAGCCCTGTGACGTCAGCTGACAGTGGGCTTTAGAACTCTATCAGTTTATTCTGGGCCACAGGAGTGCAAGCCCAGGCTATAAGAAGATTGCCAAGACCCCAAAACTGACTGCAGCATGGTGGCCAAGACCATACAGCGATTTAACAGGACAGGTTCCACTCAGAACAGGCCTCTCCACGGTCGACCGAAGAAGTTGAGTGCACCTGTTCAGCGTCATATCCAGAGGTTGTCTACAGGAAATAGATGAACGAGTGCTGCCAGCATTGCTGCAGAGGTTGAAAGGGTGGGTGGTCAGCCTGTCAATGCTCAGACCATACGCCACACACTGCATCAAATTGGTCTGCATGGGTGTCATCCCAGAAGAAAGCCTAGTCTAAAAATTCTGGAACCATGTCCTGTGGTCTGATGAGACCAAGATAAACTTATTTGGTTTAGATGGTGTCAAGTGTGTATCGGCAACCAGGTGAGAAGTACAAAGGCAAGCCTGTGTTGTCTACATCCAAGCCTGGTGGTGGGAGTGTCATGATCTTGGGCTGCATCACTGCTTCCGGAACTTGGGAGCTACAGTTCATTGAGGCAACCATGAATGGCAACATGTACTGTGACATACTGAAGCAGAGCATGATCCCCTCCCTTTGTAGACTGGGCCACAGGGCAGTATTCCAACATGATAACGACCCCAAACACACCTCCACACCCCTATTGAGCATCTACGGGCCATCCCCAAACAGAAGGTGGAGGAGAGCAAGGTCTCTAACATCCACCAGCTATGTGATGTCGTCATGGAGGAGTGGAAGAGGACTCCAGTGTCAACTTGGTGCAAGCTCTGGTGAACTTCATGCCTAAGGCCTCGTACACACGAGGCAATTTATTTGTTCAAATCGGTCGGACCGACCGATTTGAACAAATTTGTCTGTTTGGATTTTGGTTTGCTCGCGTGTACACACGAGCAAACCAAAATCCCCGCCAGCAGACAGCGCGCTGATGTGTCGGTGACGTGGCGGTGACGTTGACGCCGCCACGTCACCGCACCAGGAAGTAAAACACTTCCGCGCATGAGTCGAAACCATTCGGCGCGTGTGCGAGAAGACATGTCTGCTGGTTAGCGTACTAACCAGCAGACATGTCGGGCGGACGGGTTCCCAGCCGACGGATTGGTAAGCATGCTTTCCAATCTGTCTGGTGGCCAAATCTGTCTGCTCGCCCGTACACACGATCGAATCTGTCTGCTGGGACGGTCTAGCAGACCGTTTCCAGCAGACAGATTTGATCGTGTGTACAAGGCCTTAGAGGCTTAAGGCAGTGCTGGAAAATAATGGTGGCCACACAAATTATTGATACTTTGGGCCCAATTTGGACCTTTTTACTTAGGAGTTTTGTTGCCAGCGGTTGAGACATTAATGGCTATGTGTTGAGTTATTTTGAGGGGACAGCAAATTGACACTGCTATACAAGCTGTACACTCACTACTTTACATTGTAGCAAAGTGTATTCTCTTCAGTATTGTCACATAAAAACATATAATAAAATATTTACAAAAATGTGAGGGGTGTACTCACTTTTGTGTATGTTGTCCTTTAAATGGACTGTTTGCTCAGTTTTATGCATTCTTTGGGTATTCCATTTTAAGACAAGCTGAATTCATTGCTGATGGATGATTTTTGTCCTGGGCCATAGGTGTGCGCAGCCTATTGCATTAGGGTGTGCACCCCAAAGCCCAAACACACACTACAGATCAATTACAATGTTCATTCAGAAAAGGAAGGGGCCGGTAAATTACATATTTACTGGCCCCTTCCTCACGCCTAAAACATCCCAGCAGCAACAGCCAATAGGAATGGAGGGAAGCTGGCAGCGCTAGGGTGGGAAAGTTGGGAGCCAGGGCTGTAGGGGGAATCTGTGCTACACAGGGTAATTAGGGTGTGCCTGGGCACACCTGGCACACCCTGTGCGCACGCCTATGTCCTGGGCATTCTTCTATGTAAAAAAAATGCTGCAGGCTGATTCTGTCAAAGTCTCACTCCGAGGAAAGTTTTGTCTCAGACTATTAATGACTGCTGACATGACTGCTACAGCCTTGCCATAAAAACCTCAAATTTATAATAAAATATATATTTCAATGAGAAGAATGTTAAGCTGCTAATGGGAACACTATTATTATACTAAATATTAAGCTGGCATTAGTGAGAACTGGCATAGTTATAAGTGGCCTTGTCCAAGTCTACCCAATGTCCAACTCTGTCTTCCTAGACAGCAGCTGTACTGTGTGCCAGCTTGACGGTTCACAGGAAAATCATTTCTGCGTGAGCCAACATTCCTGCACTGCTCTATTGATAAGTTACTAAAGTTAAATTTTTTTACTTTTTTAGGTCCCTTTACCTCAAAGATGGAAATTTGAAAAACTGAAAAAGTGTGACATGCAATGCTCCAAATGTAATGAGGTGCATTAGCCTCAGCAGCGTATTAGAGCACTGCAAACAATAAAATATTTATGACTGGTTTCTATGAGCTGTTGCATAGTAATGAATGTTTTAATGGCCTACATAAAACAAATATCAAAAATGCAAAAAAAAAACATGGTTATACACACTGTAAATGGCTGTAACAACATAAAGACTGCTAATTTCTATCTCTCCATGATACTTCACCTTAAGGCTAAAGTTTCGTATTTTTTTTTCTCTTTTGGATACAGCACCAAAAGGAAAACAAATACACATTTAACTTCATCTTTAAATACAGCTATAAATATATTAAAACATAGTAGGCTTCAGTCTTTGGGTTTGCTAAAGAAACCCTGTCACAAACTTAAAAAAAATGCAAGTAAAAGCACAGAGAACCAAGCATATTAAATGCTTACTTGCAGTAGTATTCCTTTCTATAAACTTTTTCTATGGAATTGCTACTACCCTTGCTAGGGAATTATTATTATTATACAGTGCCAACAGTTTACTCAGTGGTTTACAACCTGAGGGCAGACAGTACAGTTACAAAATAATTAAATAAAGGAGGAATCAGAGGGCGCTGCTCATTAGAGCTTACAATCTAGGAGGAAGGGTCAAGTGATACAAAGGGTAATAACTGTGGAGGATGATCTGATGGTTTTTCAGGGATTGTCTATAAGCAAACAGAGAAGGGGATAATCAAACAGGTTTGGTTAGGGAGTTTTATAGGACAGGAGAGGCTCTGGAAAAGTCATGGAGGCGAGCATAAGAGGGGGTGACGAGGGAGCTAGAGAGCAGGAGGTCTTGGGAGGAACATAGAGAATGCTTAGGTTGGTATTTTGAGACTAAGTTACTGATGTATAGGGCCTTCAGAGTACTGTCTCTGATTACTTCACCTATGAAGCCAAACCATCACTTTATTATACCTAGTGTATTTAACTTGTGGTTGAACCCGCTCACGTCCGGACAGTGACGTCATTGTGTGTTGTTTATTGTGAGTCCTGTTTGTTATAACCATTAATGGCAATTTGCTTCCTTCACATGGTTGCATTTTTTATTATAAAAAAAAAACCCTTACCTTTGCACAAGCATTTCAGGGATGGAGGCACACAGCATGCATGTAGTGGGGCCTGAAGTTTGGTAGTCATGCATTCTAATTGACTGTGGTCATTTACACCAGATACTCAATTAGCTCCCTTATCTTGGAACACTATATACTTGTCTGTCGGGACAGCACACACTTCCTTTTGGTTTACCACTGTCACTTAACATTTTTTCTTTTTCACCACATTTGGCCTGCCCACCCACCTTGTGTAGGAATGGTGACTTCTGGCCTGGGACTCTTGAGCTCTGTCTCACGTCCTTCTCCGGGAACTGCGATGCGCACCGGAGGACCTCCCCTCTCCCCTCCCGGAGCGGGTGGGTCCTCCTGCTGCGCATCGACGCCACATATGACGCACCGTGCTTGTGACGTCGCCTGTACGTCTCCACGCCGGCAGCGTCTTATTCATTATGCGGCTAATAGGAGGAGGTCATTGGAGTCTGACGCCGGAAGACGGCGTCATCTCGCCTTCTCCTCCTCCAGCACGCTTGTGGCGTTTGGTTGTGTTTGTCGTGCGGACCACCGCTGGCTCCGTGTGTGGCGGCCTGTCCTCAACTGCTGGCCCTCCTTCAGATATCGGCTAGCACCCACCCGTGCACATCTTGCCTTCTTATGTTCTCTCATCAGGTAACTTATGCAGCCTACTTTCGAGCTGCACTCTCTGTTCTTATTAAAGCACAGGAAGGTTATCTGATCACTACAAACACTCATTTTGTTATAGAAGCCTCCTAGATGATCTGTAGCCACCATCTACTAAGTTTACGCTGAGCCATCATCTTGTGAACATGTCTCCTCCACGTGCCCTCGTTTGGACACGGTTGCGCCCTTTGCTGCCACAGCTCCCGGACGAGATGCCCCTCCAGGGGAGTCCTCGGTTCTCAGGACACCCATTCACAGAGTGTTCGTGAGTACTGCCATTTAGGCCACATTATTTGATATATACCATCTTCATTTACAGTAGGTACCCGCTGTCCCTCCACCTTAGTGACACAGACATTTTATGTCCTATTTCAGACCAGACATTGCTGCTCCTGAAGAGTGGATATCAATACTCCACAAAAAGCGTCAAGCCTCTGTACATGCAATGTTTCAGCCGACTATGTATCTCTCTACACTCTCATGGACATTTTGTACATTATTACGGTCATTGAGATGTTATGCTACGGGAAGTTTCTCAGATGGTGTAGCACATACCCCTACATACTGTCATGTTTTACCATGTTCCTATGTACATATATGAATTTTGCTGTGATTTTTATGTATTTAACCCATGGTTTGTCATTGATCTACATATCAATATACCATTTTCTGGCTCTCTACTGCTGACATTCAAAGTCCCGCCCTTCCTTTTTTCTTCCATTTTTTATCATAACGTTCACTTGTGACTGTACTTTTTATATTCCAATTTTTTGATACTATAATAATAAATTCTTTTTGTATCTGAAAATTATAGATCATTAATTGTTGCTACTTGTAACCCCTTTGGGCCTTCTTTAGGCCACTCCCTCCTTCCCCTCATTTCCCCCTTTTTTTAGTACTTAACAGTTGGTTACAGCAACAAACCCCAATTGGGGTATATGATCAGGTATTGGTAACTATTATTATTGCCTATAGATTAATGGTATCCTGCGCTTCTTCCCTTTTCCCCAGTCCCTTGATTAATTCAGTGATGTAGCTGGGGGCTAAGTTGCGGATGGCTTTGTAAGTTGTTGTTAGTATTTTGAATTTAATTTGTTAGGTGAGTGGAAACCAATGGAGGGATTGACAGAGAGGACTAACAGACACTGAACAGTTGGTAAGGTGGATGAGTCTGGTAGAACCATTCATGAAGGACTGAAAGGGGATAGCCTATGTAAAGGTAAGCCAATGAGGAGGGAGTTGCAGTAGTTGAGATATGAGATAACCAGGGAGTGAATCAGGAGCTTTGTGGTGTCATTGTTTATAACTGATGTTTGCCTAACATGCAATGATATCACGTGCGTTTTCCGCCCCTAGCATCACAGAAGAACGGGAGATGAGCTTCTTTCATTTGGATCTGAAGCTTGCTCCGACTTCTGGATACTGCTTCCTGCCTGCGTGTTGCTAAAAGTTATCGGGGCACTCTGATGGAGAGACCTTGTAAGGGGACACTCTACTAGGGAAATCTGATGTAAGGGTGCACTCTCATGGGGACATCTGATGTAAGGGGGCACACTGATAGAGAAAGCTGATGGGGGGGCACTGATGGGGACACCTAATGTAAGGTGGCATTTTGATGGGGACACCTGATATAAGGGGGCACACTAAAACTGACAATAAATATTACTGGAATGCTATGGAATATGTACATTATATTTATCCAATGGTAAATGCCCAGAATGCAAATAGGATGCACTTCACACATTCGTCCTTGGGAGCACACTGCTCTAAATATTAGTACCACTAGTTGCACCAACCAGCCAGAGCAGCTGTCGGCCTGTGCCCTCCACCTGTAGCTAAAAGCCAGAGCCCCATGCATCAGTCAGCACAGTGGCTAGCATGTCCGCCTGACAGCACTAGGGTTGTTGGTTTGAATCTCAACCACAGCACTATCTGCCTGGAGTTTGCATGTTCTGCCTGTGGGTTTCCTCTGGATACTCTGGTTTCCTCCCACACTCCAAAAACATGTTGGTAGGTTAATTGACTCCTGTCTAAATTGGCCATAGTATGTGTAGGCATCACTGTGAGTTGGGGACCTTAGATTGTAATTTGAGGGCTAGAACTGATGTGAATATACAGTATATGTAAAGTGCTGTGTAAATTGTTGGCGCTATATAAGTACCTGTAATAAATAAATAAATAAATAAACATCAAGTGTGCATTAGCCATGCTAAGGATTCCCTTTTCAAGTTCTCACATGCTTCCGTTAATATGTATTTAAACCCAGGAACAAAAATTGCAAGTGGTTCTAAAGGCAGAAGGTTTTTTACCTTAATGCCTTCTGGGTGCAGCTTCCACCCCCCCCCCCCCCTATACCTACCTGAGCCCCATCTCGATCCAGCGATGTGCAAGAGAGCAGTGGCTCTTCCGGGTCTCTCTCTATATTGGCTCACACAGCAGCGGGAGCCAATATTGGCACCTTCTGCTCTCAATCACAGCCAGTGAGCCAATGAGGAGAGAGTGGGGGTGGTGCCAAGACACACTTTGTGTGTGAATGGACTAATGTCCATTCACAGGGGCGCAGCTCAGAAGTGAGCCTGCTTAAGTGTCCCCATAGCAAGGCTTGCTATTTGGGGCACACGGTGGGGAGGAGGGGCAATGACTAACGGCAGGGGACCCAAAAAGAAGAGGATCTGGGCTGCTCTGTGCAAAGCCCTTGCACAGAGCAGGTAAGTATACCATATTTGTTATTTTTTTATTATTATTATTACAACTATTAGAATTATTTTAATATATTGCATCTTATCTGTCCTTAGATGTGGTCACTGCATTACAAAGTACACAGGAAATTCACTTGATTTCTTACAGGATCAACAAGTATTTTATTGTACTCATTGAACAGACATAACAAACGCTCGGCTCTTTGGTATATTTATCAGACCAAAATGGAGCAAATAAGAGATGTTCATTTTTTGCATTTAAATACACTTTCTATTGCTTCAACCTTACCTGAAAGCCCACCTGTAAAATGACATACCCATATCATGCGTTACCCTAATCACTCATTGTTGTGTTACTAACATCCATTGGCTTTTGTCATTGCTATCTTCCATACCAATTGTATCTACTGTTCCCTCATCTCTTAAACTGTAGTATCTTTCAGGTTGGGTCCTATTCTCCTCCTTTTACTACATTATTTATTTACAGTTTGTAATTTTTAGCCCTGTCTTTATTTCTATGGCATGCTGCATAATATGCGGATGCTTATAAACTATAATTAAATCATTATTATAATTAGAGGTCAGTAGGTGAGCTGAGAACATTGTCTGATGTTGCCGGAGCGGGTAAAACTATTATATACATTGCGTTATCTTCTAATCATGAAATATTTAAAAACAATATAGACGGTTTTTACTTTTTTGGAAAATGGACATAAACCATTAGCTCTTACCAGCAGGTTTTCAGGTTTTATATCTCGATGAACAATGTTCAAGCTGTGCAGGTATTTGATGGCACTCATTAGGTTATACAACATCCCATTAGCGTCTCGTTCTGTGTATTTGTTAGTAGAAGTGATAGCATCAAACAGATCCCCTCCCTGGCAATGAAAGGAAAAAAAAGTGATCAAAAATACAATAGACGCAACATATCAATATTGCCATCTACAGGTTGGGAAGTACATGAGGACCCATAAAAAAGAGCCTGTATCTAAACGTTTTATTTTTTTCCATACTCACATGGTACACATTTAGCAGGAAGAGGTGTGTATTTTGGTTGGCATGACATACAATGTAGACCCTTTGAGCTTTAGGCTTGGTTTCTACTACTGCGAGTTGTTGTGTGACTTGACACATGTGAAGTGGCATGACAAGCCAAAATCCATGTATTTCAATGATCCCCGAACGGGACTCAAGTTGCAGCGACTCAAAAAAAGGTTTTTGTACTACTTTGTTCTGACCGGTGCAACTTGTTCTTCCATGGTTCTCACCAGTCACATGACATTGCATCAAAATCGCATAGCAAAGTCGCACTGTAAATCATGCGACTTTGGTGTTGCCCTAGTGGAAACAGAGCCTTAGTCAAACAGCAGCCCTGCACATATCTGCATCAGTTCCCAATGTTACTTGATAAGTGTGCATTTGCAAAGAAGTATCAGAGTGCCCTGGATGATTTTATACAAGAATAAAATAATTCCTTGCTGCGGGCAATGAGCAACAACGCTCAAGAAGACTGGCCCAATTTGATGCAATTAGGAGGTTGTGAGGATTTCATAGGATAAAAATAACACCTTTATAAAGATCATCTTTTAAAACAATAATTTATTATCTTTTGTCAACATATCTTGTGTTATAAACTATTTATATCATATCACAGCAACCAGGCTATAGACATTTTAATATTTACATATAATTACCCAGCAGAAAGTAAATGTTAAAACTACCTCACTGACCTCTGTAACTGCATACACTGCGGAGTAATTCTTCCTCAAAGTTTGCAGCTGAAGTTTCTCAGGTTTACTTTCTCCTTTTCTCCATTGCTTACCTTTCCTCTCCCAGCAGTGAGAAGACTGTCAACCTTCTAACTTCTAATGTTAATACAGAGAAGGAGGACAGGAAGATAGGAAAGTGCTGAAATCAGGTTTAAATTACTTCCCTGCTTCTGTTGTAAACTTTGAAGAATAATCGTGTCACTGTGGCTGTAACTACAGTGAGAGATTATTCTAAAACCCATAGCGACAGTGAGGGTTTATTGTAAAGCCAATCTCTGGGGAAAACCAAAATTCTCCATTTTAGTGGGGTTGTCCATGCACTTCAAGGGTAAATTCTATTTTACATCTAGGGTACCAGAAAAAGAGTCTAAGGCCTCGTACACACGACCGGTTTTCTCGGCAAAAACCAGCAAGAAAACTGCTTCTTGCCGAGATTACAGTTTGTGTGTACGAGGCTTTCAGGTTTCTCGTCAAGAAACAAGAAACGAGAGTCTGTACACTCAGGCGGCAAGAGATTCTTGCCAAGAATCTCGTCAGGGAAAACAAAGTTTTTTTCTGACAATATCCTTGCTCGTGTGTACAGGGCCAAAGATGGCAGCGTCTTTGGCTGTAAAGGATAGGAGTGTTTAGTTCCACTTTAAAAGCCAAAGCGTTTCATGGGACTCCACCCTCTTCATCAGGGCTTAACAGAATGGTTGTTGTAGTACACCGGTTGTAGATAAAATCTGGATAGTATATTAAAATTATCTTGATCCCCGTTGGCAGCAGCAGGTAAGGGCAGCATCTTTAATATACAATCATCAAGATTTTTTTTCTACAGCTCAAGTCCCTCAACAGCAGTTCTGATAGACCCTGATAAAAGAGGTGAAGTGTGGTCCCCAAAACATGTTGGCTATTAAGTTCACAATATATTTTGAATGTTGAATTTCAACATTCTTGTGTGGCGCTCGAATCTTTCGATTATCCCAGGTTTAAACTGGGCTGCAGTAAAGAAGCCATGCGAGTTCAGCTTTTACTCCCACTTGTCAGCCCCGATTTCGGCCGCGATTTTAGAGACATCTGTGCCAAAAGTAGTACAGAAACTACTTTTTGAAATCGGTGCAGCGTCACAGATGCGGCATCGCACCAATTAGAACGGTGCCATTGTCGGCAAATGCCGCCGATTTGACATGCGATTTGACATGTCAAAACGCACCAGTGTGAACCAGGGCTTAAACGAATATACTTATTGCGTAGGGTTGATTGTGAATAGTTGCTTTAAGTTAACACAGACAGTTGCTGTGAAAGATGAATATAAACTAAGCCTTATGATAAGTCAAAAGTAAACCAATGACTGCATTTGTCTATCTGTAGAGAACTCTGTTCTCAGCCTCAAGTCAGAGTCTGGTCTTCCAGAACTTGGGCAGCAATGTAAGCTGAGAACAGTAGTAGAACTTAAAGGCCTCAAATTGGCTGTTCCAATTTAGAGATATTCTATGTATGCAATCTGTGAGGCCGCGTACACACGACGGATTTCCTCGAGAGTATCCATCAGGAAACTCGGTGGGAGAGCTTTTTTGTCGAGGAAAACGGTTGTGTGCCTGAGAAAACTGTCGAGGAACTCGACGAGGAAAAAAGAGAGCAAGTTCTCCTTTTTCTCAACGGGAGTCTCAATTTCCTCGTAGTGTTCCTCGTCGGGCTAGTTTTCGACGAGAAACACGTTGGTGTGTATGCTTAGAAACCCGCGCACCTTCGGTAAAAGTAGCGTTTGTAATAGAAATAGCAAATTTTTCATGCTGTAACAGACTGAAAAGTGCAAATGTCTCTTATCAAACTTTTACCTAACACGCAGTAACATGAGATTAGCAAAAGCAGCCCCAAAGGTTGTGCCAGTGGAATCGAACTTTCCCTGCCGTCGTATGTGTTGAAGTCACCGCGTTTGAGAACGAGGAGATTTGGTCTTGACAGTGTGTACGCAAAGACAGCTTGTCAAGTTTCTCGACAAGCCTAACAAGGAACTCGTCGAGGAAAACCATGTGTCTTTTCCGACGAGTTCCTCGGTCGTGTGTAGGAGGCCTGAGTCTCAATTCTGGAGTCCTCATATTGTGGCGATAGAAAACCTGGGTCAAAAAAAAAATTGCATATTTGTATTTAAGGACACTACATGAAAACTGCTTAGCACTGCTGGTCTGTAAGGCAGATATTCTGAGTTTATAGATCTCCACATATGGAATACAACATTTCCCCTCTTGCATCTCAGCTTGCCACATAACAGTAACCATTAGTTTTTCCAAAAGGAATTTAAATGATCCCCTAATTCCAGGACCAGCAACTTTCACTTCAAAAGACAAAGCTTTGCATGCATTGATATACGAGCGCTGTTTTATGTGTAAGTCCAGGGTGTGATAGATGTTAACAGAGAGGGAGGGACAGAAAGGATATGTTTGAGATCATTGGCAATAGGCAGGATGAAAGTGTAAGGCCGGTAACATGATATCACATGGATCTGTGCCTGATTAGGTCCTGAGGCATAAGTAGGATCTCTGTCAACCTGCAAAGCTCTGCTAATATCTGATATGGCTGGGAACTCTTGCAAAGATGAAAAATGGTTAATGAATATTATTTAGTGAATACTGTGATATGGATAGTGCTAGGAAGATGGAAGCATCATTGGAAATTGGTCCCAGATTGCCTAGCAATGATTAGTACCACCTGCTTGCGCGGAGAGAACATGTAATGCGATAAGAATCCACTAGATGGCAGTGTTTGTCACTCAGTTACACATATTGCAAGCAAAATCTGTCATTTTTGCGACAAGCTGCTGTAAGATATAAAAGCAAAGTGAAAAAAGGGGAAAAGCCAGGTAATAATTTTCTAGACAACGATGCTGACTGGGGAAATGTGATTCATATGCAAAGTTTGCATTTTAACACCAATGAACCTTGTAAATTGCTAGGGTCAGTGTAATCTTTCACTTCCATTAATAGATGTTTCATTATTAACATTATGAAAGGAACTTATAGTGATGCTATAATCAGACTACCTGATGCTTTATATCTGTTTGTGATTATATAATATTTTAATGTTTAATGATATGCTTATTAAATATTTATGTCTATTCTGCTGTGATAGAATCAGGGCTGGACTGGGCCAAAAATTTGGCCCTGGACTTCATCCAGACTGGCTCACTTTGACAGGTCTCTCCCATGGCGGCCGGACAAACCCGCCCCCTTGGCTGGCCAACCCCAATGGCCACCCAAGCCCCCCCCCTTACTTCACTAGCCATTAGGCAGTACCAGTGGGGAAGCTAGACATTATTTCACCCGGGGCAAAAAATCAGTTCGGTGCCCCCCCTAATCGGACAAGATTAGGCAGAAGTGAGAAACTTCCAGACCATAGCTGTTGAGTCCACTGTCACTAAAGCCAGCCCACTGAGCCATCGGCCCACCGGGAAACTCCCGGTAGTCCCGATGGCCAGTCCATCCCTGGATAGAATCTGATTGGCTACTCTGAATGACAAAATACGTTTCTTCAATTTGGTGGTTAAAGTGCCATCTGGCCAACTTTTTGGATATAGTGATGAGTTGGAACCTCATTTATGATCGTATTGCTGACTATAGAACCATTTGGGAGATTTCCCCTCACTTCCAGTAGTGAAAAAAAAGGGCAGGAGAAAAATTTTCTCCCATAATAAGGAGTTTTTTTCCCAACTTTGAAGGTTTTAACCTAAGCAGATGTCCTGTTTCTCCGGACTCTGTTCTGATGGCCACTGTAAATGGAAGAGGGGACATTTTCACAACAAGGACACAGACAGCCATGAAAACCCAAGGGTTGTACTGTGACCTCAAAGGTAATCCCAGTATTAAATCTAGTAATATTCAAAGTAAATCGTTACAAACTGTAACAGAAGACAAACTGTCTAAACGTGGTACCCAACAAGAGGCCTGCCAGGATTTAATTTATTAAGGCCTGGTTCACATTAGTATGATACGTTTTAAAGGCCGATTTTCAGTCTGATTACGCAGTACGAGTGCTTTGCGAATTTCAGTGCAAGTGCTTTGTGATTTTAATGTGATTTAAAGGCTGTGCGTTTTTTTACGCGATACTACTACTAGTGCTACTACTACTACTGTAGACCTAGAGGAGAATATTTCAGCAAAAAATGCACACAATTTGCATCAAAAGCACTTGTATGTGCGTTTTTTATACATTTCTATTCAGATCTATGGGCCGCAAAATCTCACTGCATCATATCAAAGTAGCACAGGAGCCTTCCCCAAACTTGCATCACAGTTGTGCTGCATTAATGTAAACAGCCACCATTGAAAACAATGATAAATCCACTGTCATGCCATTCTGTGTGACTCAGAAAAGTTGCATCAGAAATCGCACTAGTTTGTCTTAATCCCACATTTAATGAATTAAATCTCCAGACCTTTAATAAGGTCTGGAGTAGGGTTGTCCCGATAACACTTTTTTAGGACTGAGTACAAGTACCGATACTTTTTATCAAGTACTCACTGATACCGATTACCAATACTTCTTTCCAATCTCATGTGACAGTGGCACGTGTCAGTCGTTTTTTTTTTATTATTTTTTTATTTATTTATTTTTACTTTTACAATTTGTTATTTATTTATTTTTTACAATGCTTTCTTTTTTTTTTTAAGGGGGGTGGGGGGAAATGGACAGTGTCAGCGTGTTTTTTATTAAATTTTTTATTTTTTACAATTCATTTTTTTATTATTTATTGCAATTCCTTTTTTTTTTATCAGCCCTGTTGGGGGGGGGGGGGGGTCTTTGGTGAGATATCAGGGGTCTTAACAGACCTCTGACATCTCCCCTCTGAGACAGGGACTAGGGACACAAATTCCCCAGTCCCTTTCTCTACAGCCTCAGCTGCGCTGAAAATGAAAGGAGAGAAGCCAGCGACTTCTCTTCATTCATAAACTGAAACATCGTAATCACAGGAGGTTACAATGTTTCAGTTATGTGAATGAACAGAGTCAGTGATCACTGACTCTGTACATTCGGAAAAGGTAAGAGGCGGGTTTACCGGCTCCTATCGCCGCTCTCCATCCTGACAGATCGAGGGGGGACAGCAAGGAGGGGGACACGACGGCAGCAAGGAGGGGGGACACGGTGGCAGCAAGGATGGGAGACACGGCAGCAGCAAGGAGTGGGGACACGGCGGCAGCACGGAGGGGGGAAGCGGCGGCAGCACGGAGGGGGACATGACGACAGCATGGGGTGGGGACACGGCGGCAGCACAGAGGGGGGAAGTGGTGGCAGCAATTAGGGGGGGGCATGACGGAGGGGGGCATGACGGCGGCAGCAAGGAGGAGAGACACGGCGGCAGCACGGAGGGTGGACACGGCGGCAGCAATTAGGGGGGACACGGCAGCAGCATGGAAAAAGATGGCAGCACGGAGGGGGACAGCAGCAGAATGGAGGGGGGATGGAGGAGGATACAAGGACAGTGAGCAGTGATCGGTGCTTGTAACTCCCCCACCGCACTGATCACCCTGACTGTCCAGGTATCGGGTGAAGCATCGGAGCATTTGCCCCGAGTACAAGTACTCGGGCAAATGCTCAGTATCGGTAAAGGAGCATGCTCAGCAACAGTGGCCCCAGCTGGCTTTGGCAATGGAACCACCAGCTCTAACTGAGCTTAAGCACTAAGCCTAGATGCTGAATCGATTTGTTTCTGGACTTTTACTTCTGCTACCCAGTGCTCCATAGGAATGCTGGCAGCAAGCAATGTAAAACAAGGTGGAACAATGCTTACACACTGAGGTTGATTTACTAAAGGCAAATATACTGTGCACTTTACAAATGCAGTTAATCCAGAGCTTAGTAAATGAGGTAAGGCTTTATTTTGAAAAGAATATCCAATTCCATGCATGGAAAATTAAAGAAAAGAGCATTTTTGTTTTTATATGATTGGATGATGGAAGTCAGCAAAGCTTCTGCTCATTTACTAAGCTCTGGAGTAACTGTAATTTTCAAAGTGCACAGTCTATTTGCCTTTAGTAAATCAATCCCACTGTGAAATGACGTCACTGCACTTCCTGTTAGAGTGAAGGCTCCGGTGCAGCTGAAGCAGCTCTATCCAGCCCCTTCTTGCAACAGTAGATCACTGCTTTAGTTCTTTTTTTAATGCAGCACACCACAACGCATTATGTGCATTGTGCTCTGCTGAAGTGCGGGTGCGTTGCAATCAACTGGGGGTGTGATACTTGAGAAACATATACAGACAGGCACTATACTTAGCAAACAACTGCACTCTATCATTACTGAAGTTATAACACCAGCTCCAGGTTACCTAGAGCGAATCAATAATTTATACAAGCAGCACAAAATATTTGTTTTATCTACTGACCTTTACTAGTTCCATCACCAGATACAGTTCATTTGGCATATCCATCTCCTCAATAAGCAGCACTATATTGGGATGCTTCACTCTTCTCAGAATGGACACCTCATTTTGGATCATATGCTCCTAAAAAAATAAAAAAATTAAATAATGTAATATTATAAAAGTTTATATAACAATAGATAGAAAGTCACATTTCAATTCAATACCCCCTGTGCACATCGTGACAGCGTGAGGAGAAAAAAAAAGCCAATCACTGGGTTCTGTGAAAGGGACATCAGTCTTGAAGAGGTAGAGCCACAGCCACCTCCTCTGTGCCCACCAGTGTCGCCTGCCAATGCCACCTGCCAGTGCCCATGAGTGCATATCAGTGCCACCAATCAGTGCCACATATCAATGGCCACCAGTGCCACCTATTAATGCCCATCAGTGGTGGCAATCAATGCTCATCAGTGCTTCATCATCAGTGCCACCTAGCAGTGCTGCCTATCAGTGTCATTTACCAGTGTCCATCACTGCCACCCATCAGTGCCCTTCAGTGCCACCTATCAGTGCCCTTCAGTGCCATCTATCAGTGCCACCCATCAGTGCCACCTCTTAGGGCCACCTCTTAGAGCCCACCAGTGCTGCCTCATCAGTGCCCACCAGTGCCACCTGTCAGGGTCCATAAGTGCCACCTTATCAATGCCCATCAGTGCAGCCTGATCAACGTACATCAATGAAGGAGAAAAATTACCTGTTTGCAACATTTTATAACAAAATATAAAACTGTTTTGTTTTTGTTTTTTCAAAATTTTTGGTCTTTTTATATTTAAAAACAAAAAACAAAAACCGAAGTGATTAAATACCACCAAAAGAAAGCTCTATTTGTGGGGAAAAAATATAAAAATGTAATTTGGGTACAGTGTTGCACGACACTGAAAGCTGAAAATTGGTCTGGGCAGAAAGGGGGTGAAAGTGCCCAGTATTGAAGTGGTTAAGCTTAAAAACCTTCCGCCTTCAGAACCACATCATATTTTCAGAAAGACCTCAGCAATGCCAGCCTCCATAACACTATAACAATGGACTTTTAATTTGACTGTAATGCTGTGTACACACGATCGGATTTTCCGTCGGAAAAACCTTGGATGGTTTTTCCGAGGTAATTCCGCTCAAAATTGTCTTGCGCACACACGGTCACACAAAAGTTCTCTGAACTTTCAACTGTCAAGAACGTGGTGATGTACAACACTATCACGAGCTGAGAAAATTAAGTTCAATGCCTCCAAGCATGCATCAAATTGTTTCAGAGCATGCGTCAAAAAATTTTGCGTCGGAATTTCTACAGACGATCGTAATTTCCGATTGGAATTTTTTCAGTCAAAAAATTTGAGAACCAGCTCTCAAATTTTTGTTGGCAGAAATTCTGACAGGAAAAGTTCGATGGAGCCTACACACGGTTGGAATTTCCATTCAAAATCTCATACCAGACTTTTGTGTGTACGGGGCATTAATTATACCATTGAAAGTGGTTTGTTATATCAGATTGTTATCAGTTAACATAATTTCCAATTCTGTCACTGCACTAGAGAACACATCCCCCTATGTTACAGAGGATAGGGGAGGTGGTGTTCTATAGCCCTGCCCTAGGGTGACAACACTGGTCCTCAACACTGCTCCTTGAGTGAGTGGTGTTGCCACCCTACAACAGGAAGTGTGTTACTGGCAAGATTACTAGGCAAAGATTGAAAAAAGGGAAAACATGCATTTTTGCTCTTGGTTTTAGAATTCTTTAAAGTGATCCTGTCAAGTGGTTAAGAAAAATTATAATTGCACTACACTTTGATTTGATTTAGCTTTATATTAACCTGTGTCCGGTGTCCTGTTTGCTGAAATGTATTTCCACAGCACAGATCTAATGCCACGCTTACTGAATGTGCACGCTGACCGCTATGGTTCCTCATGCTGACCCCTACATCACTGCCATGTCTTGCAGTGATTGGGTTCAACAGGAGGAACTAAAGTGGCCAGAAGGGGGCCCTGCTATCAACCAACCTTGGGAGCCAAACAAGATCAGTGGCGGGAGCTTTCATTTTGTTAAACTTCTGACTAGCGATGAGCCGAACACCCCCCGGTTCGGTTCGCAGCAGAACATGCAAAACATTTGTTCGAACACGCAAACACCATTAAAGTCTATAGGACACGAACGTGAAAAATCTAAAGTTCTAATTTTAAAGGTTAATATACAAGTTACGAAAGAAGGGACAAACCTAATAGGTGGAGAGAGTTAGCTGCACACCCCGATATGATAAATAGAAAAATGGTCCCAATGGGGCTTTAAAACAGCTGGTGTGAAGTATAGTAGCAATGCAACGTCTATGGTAAAAACGTTTTATTACAAAAGTAATTGAATGACATAAAATTTGGGGTATACAAGGAATGAGTTGCGGCAGAGTAACAAAAATTTAAAATAACCATAACATTTCCAGGTAAACAATAAAATACATAGCCTGAATGTGGCAGGCAGGTGTATAATTCTAACGCGTTTCGACCATTCGGTTTCGACCTCCGCCACTTACGGAGGGCCACTCTTGGATGGTCACCTTGAGGACCAGGCGACACTGGGGGACTGACCAGGAGCACTGTCGGCTTTGGACCCCTGCATCCCACTGTCGCATCGGACCCCAACGTGGATGTCCCATAACTCCATTTTCTGGGTAAATATATGCTGCTGTTGATGAGAAAAATTTCTCTTTTGAATACTGTGGGAGGGAGAAGGATACCCTTTCTTCCTTAAACCAACTACACTTATGTTGTTCTCTGTGCCCCTATTTTCCTTGTGGATTTGGGGGTCTCTGTACCCCCTCCCCCCTTCCATAAGGGGACAGACTCCATAGGGAGGACACAGATAAAAATAAACATTTTTTGTACACACCTATTTATACAATCAAATCTCTTTCAGCCACAACCCTCTGAAGAAGACCGAATGGTCGAAACGCGTTAGGATTATACACCTGCCTGCCAAATTCAGGCTATGTATTTTATTGTTTACCTGGAAATGTTATGGTTATTTTAAATTTTTGTTACTCTGCCGCAACTCATTCCTTGTATACCCCAAATTTTATGTCATTCAATTACTTTTGTAATAAAACGTTTTTACCATAGACGTTGCATTGCTACTATACTTCACACCAGCTGTTTTAAAGCCCCATTGGGACCATTTTTCTATTTAATATACAAGTTACTGTCATAAAAAGTGTTTGGGGTCCTGTCCCAGGGGACAAGTATCAATGAAAAAAAAGTCTGTTCGGGAGCAGTGATTTTAATAATGCTTAAAGTGAAACAATAAAAGTGAAATATTCCTTTAAATTACCTGGGGGTGTTTATAGTATGCCTGTGAATACTGCTCAAAACTGCTGGAATGTTGTTTAAGCAGTTTTTTGGACTAGACAATACAGGCAGACACCACCAGCTACCGCCCTCATGTGGCGGTTCTAACTTAAACAGATACCACTTTAATGTGATTTACGATCATTACCAACTATAAATGCCTTTCTTGCAATATATGTTGTGAGATGTTTTTGACACTATGGGTGGAGTGGGTTCGGGTATGTGCATGCTGAAGGATTGGGGTTGCCTGTGTTAGTATGAGCAGCAACACATAACAGCTTTTTAATGTTTTATTTGTGTTTTATGTCTATTTTTTTTGTATAAACTGGTCTGACTAATTGACATCTCTTGATGTTTTTGTTTGTGTCATGTATGTCTGTTATTAGACCTCTATGCTCCTGATGAAGCGTCTTGTACGCGAAACATGTCGAGAGTAAAAGCAAGATCCACTACCTCGCATATTGAACTATTGTCTCAAGAACTAAAAGTTTATATACACCCTTTGATGCTATACATCCTCATGTTATGAGTGTATTTGCATAAGTATAAGCTTTTTGGAATATATTTTGTTATTTGTACTGAGATCATATGTTGACACTATACTGTTTTATGAAGTTGTGTATACAATTTTCTTCATACGTGTTTTTTACAAATAAACATGTATTGATTTTTTTACATTAACTACTTGTACCGCCAAAAGTCCACTTTATTAGTCCAGTTTAATTCTCATTTCCACAAAAAGTTGACAAATCTATATTGCCTCTTGACATGCATGTGATGCTGCAACATACTTTGCTTCAGTTGAAGAAAGAGCGACAGTTACTTGGTTTCGACTAGACCAACCTATGGTTCTTTTCCCATACTGGAAGATGAATCCACTTGTGGATTTGCGGTCTGTGCAGTCCCCAATCAGCATCCACATATCCGAGCAGTGTTGGATTGGATGTTCCTGGTAGCTGTAACTTCATCTACTTGTTCCTTTGAGGTATTGTATCACTCTTTTTACTGTGTTCCAATCACACTGACAGAGAGCTGAGACTTTCCATAATATGCCCACTGCTGCGGCTATGTCTGGTCACGCTGGCAACATATAGCAGCTTACCAATTGCTCTGCAATATGCATCATCCCTGGGTAGCAAGTTTTCTGCTTCATTGCTCTTTAGATAGCCTGGTTCTATAGGAGTTTTCACTTATTTTGCAATGTGCATATGGATTTGTTCCAAAATTTGGGAGATTTTCTGATGTTGGTTAAGAGGATAACTTCCATCTTCCTATGTCTGTATTTGGATTCCCAGATAGTAGCTAATGTTTCATTTCAGCTTGTAAACTATCTGATTGTAATCCCCTTCTTGTTTAAATCAGGTTATAATGTCATCAACATTGTTAACCACTTTAGCCCCGGACCATATTGCTGTCCAAAGACCAGAGCACTTTTTGCGATTCGGCACTGCGTCGCTTTAACTGACAATTGCGCGGTCATGCGACGTGGCTCCCAAACAAAATTGGCGTCCTTTTTTTCCCACAAATAGAGCTTTCTTTTGGTGGTATTTGATCATCTCTGCGGTTTTTATTTTTTGCGCTATAAACAAAAATAGAGCGACTATTTTGAAAAAAATGCAATATTTTTTACTTTTTTCTGTAATAAATATCCCCCAAAAATATATAAAAAAAAATTTTTCCTCAGTTTAGGCCGATACATATTCTTCTACATATTTTTCGTAAAAAAAAATCGCAATTAGCGTTTATTGATTGGTTTGCGCAAAAGTTATAGCGTTTACAAAATAGGGGGTAGTTTTATGGCATTTTTATTATTATTATTTTTTTTACTAGTAATGGCGGCGATCAGCGTTTTTTTTCAGTACTGCGACCTTATGGCGGACACTTCGGACACTTTTGACACATTTTTGGGACCATTGGCATTTTTTTAGCGATCAATGCTATAAAAATGCATTGGATTACTATAAAAATGCCATTGGCAGTGAAGGGGTTAACACTAGGGGGCGGGGAAAGGGGTTAAGTGTGTTCCTATATGTGTTCTAACTGTATGGGGGGGTGGACTTACTAGGGGGAATCACTGATCTTCCGTTCATACATTGTATGAACAGAAAATCAGCGTTTCCCCCACTGACAGGAACGAGCGCTGTGTGTTTACACACACAGCTCCCGTTCCCCGCTCTGTAACGAGCGATCGCGTGTGCCCGGCAGCGATCGTGCCCTCCGGGCACACGCACGGGACTCGGGGGCGAGCGGGGGGCGTGCGCGCGGGCCGCCGGCGGCGCGCATGCGCCCCCTAGTGGCCGTCGAAAGTGGCGACGTAGAGCTACGGGCTCTCGCGCAGCAGTGCCGACCTGCCGCCGTATTACTGCGGTGGCTGGTCGGCATGCGGTTAAGAATGTATATCCATCTGTCTTCTTGATTCTTGGAGTAGAGACAGGGTCTGCTTTACTTCTCGAGAATCCCTCTCTGGTAAGTACTTCATTCACTTTCTCATTCCACATCCTTGCAGATTGCTTAAGACCGTAGATGCTCTAATGAAGTTTACACAAAAGATTGTCTCCTTGCTCAAACCCTGGTGGTTGCTCCATGTAGAGATCTTCCTTAATGTCTCCACAAAGGAAAGCAGTTGTAATGTCTAGGACGGTGTTTCACTTGCATTCCCCTTCCAGCTGCAACACTAAGAAGCACTCTGATGGTGGATTGTTTTACGGCGGGAGTGAATGTTTCATCTTAATCTTTACTGAATTTCTGTCAGTAACTGTTGGCAACTAGTCTGGCTTTGTATATGTGGATATTCCCTTCTGTGTCTGACTTTACTTTGAAAGTCAATTTACTTTCTATAGTTTTGGGATTAGGAGGAAGCTCTGTGAGTGTCCAGGTTTTATTTTCTTGAAGTGGTTTTAATTCTTCTTCTGCTGCTTTTCTCCATTCATTGGCTTCACATTCTGGCAGTTTTTCGATGTCTTCCCAGGATGTTGGTTCAAGTACGCTGTGTGTTTTGACAGTGTATGACAGCTTGTGGGGTGGTATCCCTTTTGTAGTCCGAGTGAATCTTCTGACTTCAAGCAGTCCAGCATGATCTGGTGGGGAACTTGATTTAGACATTGTGAGTTCCACCTCACGTCCTGACTCCTGCACAGGTTCACTTTGGTCAACTTTTTCTTCTGATTTGCTCAGTATATTCACTTCACAGCTTTTAGGGATTGGTGTTTTTGATTATGGGCTCTCATCAAAATAAACACTACGCTTATTGTCACTTTGTTGGTCTTTGGATGTAGGTTTCTGTAACCCTTAGTTTGCTTGCTGTAACTTAATAGAATGCCCTCTATGGCTCTGTTCCCCAGCTTGGATCGCATTTAGCTTGGAATATAGTCATATGCTTTGCATCCAAACATTCTGATGTGCCCTATGCTAGGCTTTGAACATTGCCACATTTCAAATGGAGTACTTTTAATGGCTCTTGAGGGTAGTTTGTTCTGTAGGTAGGTTGCAGTCATGACTGCTTCTCCCCAGTAATTGTGAGGTAGGTTGGCATCCGACAGCATGCATCTGGCCATATCTATAAGAGTGCAATTTTGCCTTTCTGCTACACTCTTTTGTTCGGGTGTGTATGGTGTGGTTGTCTGGTGTACTATTCCTTGTCCCTTCAGGTATAAGGCCACTTTTTTGCTTATGTATTTTCCCCGATTGTTGGTGCGTATTATTCCTGGTTTCCATTGAAATTTATTGGTAGACATGTCAACGAACTCTTGACGCACTTTGCAAGGTGCAATTATCAAATCTTCTGATAAGCCTCTCTTTATAATGTCCTGTATAGCTTATGGACTTCTTTGCCCCAGTCTCCTGTGCCATAAGTGAATACATTTTCTGTGTAGATCATTAGTGACTATATTGGCTTGATGATCTGTGGTGATAAGTCTTTTTTAGGTGATCATCCAGTTTTCCTTTTGCGAGGAATCACTTATTGTTGTGAAATTGTGCATTCATCACCTTGGAGCCTAACTGTGAGACCGTTGTTTGCTAGACTTTTCACTGATAGAAGGCTGCCTTCTGGTTCTGTAACATACAGCACTTTCTTTACAAGGATACTCTGCTTGCCCTCTGGTGTAATGAAGTTCAGGAAGCCCTGGCCTGTAGGGCTCTTTCACACGGGCGGACCGTATGTTCCGCTTTTTCATCCATGTACAGATGAAAAAGGGACATACATTGATCCTATGAGATTGCGGGTGTCAGCGGATGAACATCTGCTGACACCCGATCTCATCCGGGTCCGCAATCCTCCGATTCTGCAGATGGAGGAAAACCCTATTTTTTCATCCGTCAGCGGATCGGATCAGGTGAACAGACAGGCGGTCCGTGTTAATCCGATCCACCCATAGGGGACCGCCCTGTCATCCGCCGGCTCAGCAGGGATCAACGGAGCGATCCCCGTTGAGCAAGCGGAGGTTCACGGGCGGATCATGATGGATCCCTCCAGTGTAAAAGATGCCTTAGCGTCTGATGTGATGCTTTTCCCATTTGTTAGGGAAGACGTTGTCTTTTGCACTGTAATAAATGTTTGCGAAGAAGGTCTAATTGCTAGTCATGTGGCTTGTTGCACTTTAGTCTATGCACCAGCCATGTGGCTTGCCACTCTGTGTTACTTTAAATGTGCCACTCCATGATGTGTCTGCAGTTCCTTTGTGATTGCTTTGACTCTTTCTTTTGTGGATAGCTCTTTTGCTGCTCGGCTTTCCAGATAGAACAGTAATTTTTTAAGTGACTTGTCCTTTTACAGCGAAAACAGGCTCTGCTTTCTTTGTTGTGCTTTGTGCCTTTGTATAGCTTAAGAGCTTTGTCATCATGGTACATATTTTTTTCCTTCTGTCATATTCATCGATTAATTTGCCTTTGACATATTTCAGTGTCAGTTCCTGCTTGGGTCTGGTTTCTAAAGTGTTAATACGAACGATATATAAGGCTGCAGAGTAGCAGGGCAACAAAAAGAGTTATCTTTGATGTCCTCTCCGATGGTGCGTAGCTGCTCTATGATTTATAGCATAGCTTTCACATGGTCACACATATGCTGGCCTTCTTCTAGTCTCATCTTATATAACTTTCTTAGTAGAAACAGCTTACTGCTGAGGCTTGAATGCTCATGCAGTTTTTGTAATGAAGTCCACATACCTTTGTTCGTTTTCTCTTTTCTTCTGTGCATAAGCTGGTCATCTTCCACTAGCAAGTTTATATTCGCTTTTGCCTGCCTTTTCTATCCCAGTCCTCCATCTCTCCATTTGTGGGTCTGTCTGTATTCAGAACTTGCCACAAGTCATCCTTGCCTAGAATAATTTCTAGTTTAAACTTCCACAGCTGGTAATTGTCATTGTTAAGCTTTGTAATTGTAAACTTCACATCTGAATCACTTGCCATCTTTCAGCTGCTTACATACAATACTCACAGACTTGCAGATTTTTTTTTCTGGTGCCTGGGTGCTGCTGGGTTTTCTCATACCTCCCAACATTAAAAAAATCCACTGCGGGACAGTTGTTGAGCGGGGGGTGCGCATTAAAGTTGTTGAGCGCGGGGGGTGCGCATTAAAGTTGTTGAGCGAGGGGGGTGGATGTCTCTCACCTGTGCACAGAATGTGACGGCTCTCTTCACCTTCAGCAGTAATTCTCACGCCGCTACGGTTCCTCCTACTGCCGTGCTGCCCATTCAGCTCCGCTCGCCTGTGTCGACAGCCAGCCACAGACTGTCATTAGCCCGGCTGTCGGCTCTCTTTCCTTCAGCAGCCACAGTCCTCCACGCACCACTCCGCTTCCTCCTGCTTCCGTGCTGCCTCCTCTTGCAGTGCGGGAAAATTAACCCTTTTGCGGGACTGCGGGAAGATGCTGTCTGTGCGGGAAAGTCCCGCAGAATCCGTGCGTGTTGGGAGGTATGGGTTTTCTGTCTGTGCCTGGGCCGATAAACTGTTGTCAGAGTATTAAAAATAATGCACTGGAAGCTTCTTGGATACAGCAAATGGCTTTACTTTTATGAATAATAGCAGAACGTATCTTACAGCATGTCTTTATCATGGAACAGGAACAAGGAGCATAAGAAAAAACATATACTGAGAAAGAGAACACTTCCTCTGATTACATTATATCATAGAATACATGCCATAACACTGCAGTGGCACCTGCTGGTTAGATAGGTGTATATATATATATATATACATATATATATATATATAGTTCACAGTACTCTACATTACATGCTGCTGTTCTTTCCAATACTTATGTCCCCTTGCTCTTTATATTGAAGCAGTTGCCTGCCTCTAAGTCCTTTCCATAACTATGTGCGGTTTAAAATGTGTTGCCTAACACATATTCTAGTTGTCTATACCCAAGGCAATTTCCAGTTTGGTTTTAGCCTGCTGTATTTTATTTAAAGTGGGACTATGCAAAATGTAAAATGAGATATATGATGCAGTCTATCACTAACATTAACACAGCAGTCTTCGAGTTCCCCAAAAAACATACAAAAACATATTTGCTGGATAATCTCATTACAGGTATTAACAACAAGCAGTATACAATAGTTTTCCCTATAGTGGCTCTTTGTTTTATATGGAGGCACAACTATTCCCATAGTATTGGTGCATAGCCTTACATTTTTTATTTATTTTTTAATATTGGGAGGTATAGTAATAGATTACTAGAATTGAAATATATTTAATAATATTGGAGCTCCAAGAGATACCCTTTGTGAGTTTTATAATTAGAAAAATGTAGGTCTAGTTTAAAACTCATAATTCCTCTCAAGTCTTTCCAGTCCCCTGACTTCAGTACTGCTCATTATAAGAGCGGAGAAAACATACAAATGTATGTGGAATAACTGCAAGCTGAAGCTTCTGCTAAAAATCTTCCCTGTTGCACCTCTGCAGAGCCGCCGGATACTGTCCTGAGTGGCTGTAAAGGGTAACAGTTGCGGCTGCCACTTACTGACCCCCTTCTGTCCTCTCAACTATTCATGGAACTCCCACAATTATTGTCCCACAAAGCATCTCATTCTGTGAATGGGTGGTGGAGGTCTCCTGTCATTTAACTGCTCCGACTCCATTCACATCGTGCAAAAATATAGGCAGTAATTCTGTAAATGGGGCAGAGAATAGAAATTACTTGGCGATTGGTGCAACTTTTCTCAGTAACCGAGACTGCAATTAACTCTCAAAGCGCCGGGAGACATCAACTCAGCACAGTATTCCTGGCTTTGAGGAGGCACACCGGGAAGAATTTTTAACAGAAGCAGCTTCTGGTAGGCAATGGGATACACACCTTTAAACATAACTATATATGTATATGGTTCTGTATATACGTTAAAAAAAAATAGGCTTTAAATGAGCCCTACATACAAACAGGTTTAGATATGATTTAGAAAAATCTGATAATAAAAATGTTGAGTGTTGTACTAGATGGACAGTTATGCTGTAGTGTTGTATGCTAGTGTACATACTGTATCACATGTTTACCTGCATTGCGTTAAGGCATCACTTTTGTTTTTTTATTGTAATACACTGCAATGTATGGCATGTGTGTTTTGGTGAGCACAGCGTCACCTGCATGAGAGTAAAATGTAGAATATTACGATGAATAACGCCGGAACACACCACAGTATTAGGCTGCTGTGTGTTGTAGTAACATACAGTAAAATGTGCATTTCTATGTCACATACTGTATATCTAAATGGAGTTAAAACACATTAAAGTTGTACACTGCAGTTAACACTTTTAATCAGATAAACCAACAGTTTTTTACTTCTGGAAAAGAAGGTTTAATGTGGTTGTAAAGGCTAGTTTTTTTTTCCTAGAATAAAAAAAAGATGTTATACTTACCTACTCTGTGCAATACTATTGCACATAATAGCGGCTCCATTCCTTCTCTGTGGTCCCCTCCCCCAGTGCTGTCCACTCTTACCCTTCTGAGTGTGCCCCCATAGCAGCCAACTTACAATGGGGGCTCAGGTGTGGGCTTGCTTCTGAGCAGAGCTGTGTGCATCCATAGACACACACAACGTAGCTCGGCCTGCCCCCCGCATCCACCTTACTCAATTCACTTGACAGCAGCAGGGTCGGGGTGGGCAGGACAGGTAGTGAGACAAGTCCCACCTTAATGCAGAGGATGCATTAACCCCCCTGGCGGTATTGCCGAGTCTGGCTCGGGGTAAGATTTCATTACCAAAAGCGGTATCCCCGAGCCAGACTCGGGATCGCCTCGCAGCAGCCACAGGCATGGTTTACTTACCTTGTCCCTGGATCCTGCGATGCATCCTCGCTGTGTGAGCGAGTGGTGTCTCCTCGCTCGCTTCACAGTGCCCGTGTGCCGCCGATCTCCGTTCCCTGCAACGGCGCCAAATTCAAAAAAGTAAATAAACACAATACATACAGTATACAGATTACAGTATTGTATGTAAAAAATACACACCCCCTTTGTCCCTAGTGGTCTGCCCTGTGTCCTACATGTACTTTTGTATAATAAAAACTGTTCTTTCTGCCTGCAAACTGGAGATTGCCCATAGCAACCAAAAAGTGTCCCTTTATGTCAAAAGTGGTTTTAGAGCAGCTAGAAAACAGCGATAATAAATTATAATCACTTGCAGAATTGAGCGATAGCGATTTGTGGGGAAATTCGTCATAAAAAATAAAAGCAATGACAGCGACAATTCTGCAACTGAGCAAATTTCAGTGTTTTTGATTTGATTACATTATTGAATAATTTTTATTATAATTACATTATTATTGAAGACAGATCAAAACTCATCTCTTTTGATTACAAAGGAGAAAGGAACACGAGCGCCCAGAGGCGATTTAGTTCGCATGTGCTGCTCTATATAAGTTTTTCACTCACTCACTCATTTGTTATAATTATTTATAGCTATTTATTATATTATAATTTATGATTTTGTTTTTCAAACTTTATCATACCCGGGATGTCTACTAGACTCTTGTTTGGACAGATTTAAGTGAGTTATTCCTAAGAATTGCAGGCCTGCAATGTAAAATGCAAAATCATTGTACTGCTTTCAGCACCTAAAATCTGAAAGAATAATACCGCCAGGGAGGTTAAGGACAAAGGTGATTTGCCTTTTTAAAAACTTTAAACTTTAAAGTATAGAAATAAAAGATAACTCTGCCAGTGCTATGTGGTCTGTTCCAACCCTGTAACTGCTGCTTTTGCTGAACAGCTTGGTGTGCATGGAAATGTGGAGAAGAATATAAATAAAGGCATGTGAAATTAAAAATTAACAACAAACAGAATATAATATTTTCACCTATAGTGGCCTTTATTTTATAGTCTGGGTGCATAATTTTACATTTTTTTTGTATATTGAGAGGTATAGTAACAGATTACTAGAATTAAAAATACATTTAATAATATGTTTTTTTTATTTTTTTTTATTGGGGGGTATAGTAACAAATTACTAGAATAAAAAATACAATTAATAATATTTTTTTTATATTGGGGGGTAAAGTAACACACTACTAGAATTAAAAATACATTTAATAATACTGGAACTCAAAGAGTTACCCTTTTGTGAGGTTTATAATGAGAAAAATGTAGGTCTAGTTTAAAACTCAAAATCCCTCTCAAGTCTTTAATTACATTTCGATTCCCCTGACTTCAGTACTGCTCATTATAAAAGCAGATTTCTCCTTCCTGGCTGCATGGGGATAATATAGTGCAGGGCTCTGCCTGTACCAGGAACTTTATGAATGATTGATTTCCATTTTCATTTGGCTATTGAGTACAGTCCTTATAGACATTGCAACACCTGATTTCCTTTACAGTAACTTAATCATATGTATTTTATAATTGATGTGTCTTAATACAGTAAAGACTGTAGTTATAAAACAGGTTAAAAAGCACATTTAATATATGTGTTTCATTCTTTATTTAGGTTTTCCCAAAAACAATGAAGGGAAATTTTAACCAAGAACAGAAAATAAGAGCAAAACCACAGTCAGGAATTCTCCATTTCAATATCATATAAAATACAAATGTATTGTTTATTTTTTATAAATAACCAACAGCTATACTATACTTAATACCAAATATTATGTAGTAACAAATTATACATTTATAAATTACAGCTGGGCAATAAAAAATCTATATAAACTGGTCATAAAAAAAAAAAGAAAATATTCTATGTAGAAGGGCAGAGAAAAACAAATGTAACCTGGATGGGCTAAGGATAGCTGAGTTGAAAATGGTAACGTAATTTAGTACCATCTGAGTATATTAAAATGAACAACTTTCACTGATTATAAATATTGCTAAGTCTCCTTCCCATATATTATAAGAAGGAATACATTGTAGATTAGATAAATTACATAACATTTGTTGACTGACAGAAATATGTTGGTGTTCTCCTGATAAATGTGATCATTTTACAAACGTAAGGGGTTAGGAGGTTGCTTTTATTGGATTCTCCTCTGGACTTCATGTGACAGCACTGATCAGCCAACTATCAATCACTAGCATTGATTGTCACATGGAAAGAACAAGAGGGACTTGTATTCTCTCCCATACCCAAATATATTTGGTATTTTTCTTCAATTCTTAAGGGGCTGGGAAAGGAAGGAAACATGGGCATGTGGCGCTTAGGAAGGCAGAATTTAAAGATGAAGTTTAGTATAACCTTTTTTGGGGTGGTTTACGAGCCATGCATCCATAGACACACACAATGCAGTTTGGTCCTGTTCCTCGCTCACCCATGAGGTCGGATGGGGAGGGGGGTGTACAGATAATGGGACATGTTTTACCTTAAAGCTGAGCTCCACCCAAAAGGGGAAGCTCTGCTTATTTGCCTCCTCTACCCCACCATTGCCACATTTGGCACCTTTCGAGAGGGAGGGAGAGCAGGTACCTTGTTTTGACGGGTACCTGCTCCAACTTCCTGGTGACTTCACTAAGGCTAAGACACCCAGCACCAGGAGGTCCGACCAAGCTCTGGAAGAGACGTCCCTGTACAGAGCTCCGTAGGCCCTGTGAACATTCTGCGGCCATCCACCTTAAATTGAGACCCTAAACCTACACCATTCAGCCTTACCTGCACCAGGACACCCCCTGCTTCAAATACGGCCGAAATCGCAGAGTTTTGCCGTCCCCCGTGAGGTGCTCGGGGTCTCTGCTGGGATCCTGGCCCGTCGCCATCTTGTGGCCTAGGCTGTCTCCTCCACCCTCCACATCTGGGTGCTGGGAGCGGGGTAATCCATCCCCCCCGCGGAGGGTCCTCTGATACCCGGTTCTTCACCTTAGCTCAGCAGCTGGCCTGAGGCCTACGGAGCTCCTCGGCAAGGTACAGCTCCTCTCCTGTCCCTCCTCCTCACCCCTACCCACGGGCGGCCGACCTGCCACACTCTGCGGCTGTTGGGGCTTGCTTCCTGGCCGCGGGGGGGCCGACGGAGGTCCCGAACGGAGTCGTCGCCTTCCACGCGGTGACAGGCATAGGAAACACCGCGGCTCCGGCCTAGTTGCGGAGGCCGGCGGCCATCTTTGTATACCCAGCCTCCGAATCCTCACCCAGCTCTCCCCCCCCCCCTCTGATGCCTGTTTCAGGTCCCGGCTCGCCGCAGCACCATCACTAGGAGGGACAGAAGGCCTCTATACTCCTGGGAGCTTACGGCCCCCCCGCCCCTGGAGGCATCTGCTATATTTCATTTTGACTGTGAAAATCTGCCTTTTCTCTTTACAACCTCCCTGTCAGACAGGTCTCTGTGCTCATCACCAGGAAGGAAGCCTCCTAATTTTTCCTTTGCCAGCTGCCTGATCCCCCCAGTCCTACAACCCCCCTTCCACAAGGCCTCTCGCAGATCCTTAAAGGGCCATACACCCCCCCCCCCATCTCGAGGCATCCAGATGCCCCTGTACTATGTAAAATAGAATGTTACATGCACGGATGGCAACAGTGATGGACATGTCTTAATTTTATACTAATCCCCGCTCCTCCTCTGCAAGATCCTGCTTCGCCTCTCAAACACAGCCACAGGATCGATATTAGCTGCCTCTGGACGCCTCTGAGCTCTACATGGGCAAGGTAGGATTTCAGAAGAATATATATCAAGGTTTTATCCCGCCGGTGCCTTCGCAACCTGCCCAAACCATGGAGGGTTTCCTTTGTAGGTCGCAATCCCCTGCTCCGAATACCCCCGCAGAGCGGGCAGAAGCCGCTGACTCCATGACCTCTGCGCAGGGCATTTTTCACGCGGGTAACTTGTCCCAACCACCGAGTCCTGCTGAAGTAATTACAGTTACAGTACTGGACCTGAAACTGCAGGCATTGTTGCAGGACCTGACACGCAATATAACTAAAGAAGTTGGAAAGCTCGCTCAAGAGCTAAGGGGGGAGATCGATCAGCTCGGAGAGCGCACGGCCACTTTGGAAGCTAAATTTGATGAGACTGTACAATATATGCATGCTCTGGAAGAGGAAAATGCCTATCTTAAGCACACAGTTTCCCAGATCCAACTCCAGCAAGAAGATTTGGAAAACAGAGAACGTCGTTCAAACGTAAGGATCCGAGGGGTCCCTGAAACTGTCAACGATAGGGACCTACGGGTATACTTATTAGATCTGTTTGTCACGTTGGCCCCTCACATACCTGACATAGACTGGCGCTTGGACAGGGCACATAGATCCTTGGCCCCCAAACCCCCTCCTGGATCCAACCCGAGGGACATAATAGTTCGCTTTCACTATTATGATAGCAAAGAAGCCCTAACCACAGCTACACGCAACAAGAACCGCATTGACTTTAAAGGCTCTAAAATCCAGATCTTCAACGATCTCTCTCCCATCACCCTGGCTAAAAGACGCAATTTTCGCCCAATCACAGCACACCTCCAACAACATCAAGTCCCTTACAGATGGGGTTTCCCATTCAGGCTATCAGCTTCTAAAGATGGGGCACACAATATTCCATCAGATCTTCATGAATGTGAAAACTTCACCCGCAACCTGGGCTTACCACCAGTTCCGGAGGAGGAACTTCAGCTCCCCCCGCCTGCTTTGGCCACCAAACCCCTTCAGGCTCCAACTGCTATTTGGACTCCAGTTCGGCGCAGACGACAGAAGGCCTATTCCACTCCACAGCGTCCTAATGTGCCTAGACCCCCCACCTGAAATCCGAAAACCCTTAATTTTCACCCCCTTGTTTTTTTGATCCCCAGATGCCTAGGATCTCGACCATCTCCTTCTGCTATCTGCGGGGAGGGCTCTCCCCTACAATCCATCTACGAAGAAAGGATATATATCTATGTTTTTCCTTTTTTTTATTTTTTTTTGCTTGCTGTTTTAGTTTGAGGTGCTAGGTTCTGCACAAGGTTAATTACCTACGTCCAAGGACAATAACTTTCTACAGGAGCGGGCCACAGCCCGTCGCTTTTGCTAACCGCCATGTTTCTTTGTATCTCCAAGGTGCCCCACCTTGGTCCCCTAAAGGACATTTTCCCTTCAGGCTTTCAAAACATGTGGTTTTTGTTTTTTTATTTTTCTGTTATGTGTATGTTATTTTTTTTGATGTTTGTCTCTGCCAAACCTCTTCATTTTTTCTCAGGTCCTTTTTTTACCTGTTTTTGTTCTCTTAGCTTGTTACAGGTCAAGACGTTATCATACATTGTCCTATTGCTCAGAATTGCTGATGTGTTTATGTTTTTTTTGATTATCCTTGGGTTGGACTATTTCCTTCCCGTGAGTTGTACTCCACCATTTTCTGCTTCTTTACCCATGCATGTACTATGGCTTTAAAGATTTTTTCTTGCAATGTCAAGGGCTTGAATTCCTTACGGAAACGCTGGCTGGCGCTAAAGGAATTCAAATCCTCTGGAGCTGATGTGGTGTTGGTTCAGGAGACGCATTTCCGCCCAGGGGGTTCCTTCAAATTTGCATCTAGATTGTTTCCCACAGTTTATATGGCATCAGATCCGTCTGGGAAAGCTGGAGTAGCCATATTGATTAAACGTTCATGCCCCTTACGTATCCTTGCCTCAACTCTGGACCCCAGGGGTCGGTATGTCCTCCTGAGCTGTACCCATCTGAATACTTCCTTTACCTTAGCTAACATTTACGCACCTAACACAGGGCAGATTGGTTTCCTCACCGAAGTTCTTGAGCGGCTGCGTTCCTTCTCTCAGCCCTTCATGATCATAGGTGGGGACTTCAATATGTGTATGTCTCCCAGTAGAGACAGGCGTGCTTTATTTCACCAGACCCCCTCTCTCCAGGTTCTTAAATTGTCCACCTCCTTCCGCAAATTGATTAGGTCCCATAATCTTTTTGACGCGTGGAGAGTGAAGCACCCTACTCAACGTCAATATACTTTTTTTCCCCTCTGCATAAGCTATACTCCCGCCTGGCACTTCCTTGTAACTGCTCCCCTGCTACCTAACATAGTCTCCTCTGAAATAGACCCCATAACATGGTCTGATCACGCCCCCATTACCCTAAGCCTGATGCTCCAGACAGCCTCACCTAAGACGTGTCACTGGAGGCTCAACGACTCTCTTTTACAACGCGCTGAAATTAAGGATAGGCTCCTCCGGAATCTGGAAGAATTTTTTGATTTGAATGTGGACTCAGGCCCCGATATATCTACTGTTTGGGAGGCCCACAAGGCTTTTTTTAGGGGCGAGTGCATCTCAGCCGGCTCGCGCCTGAAACGAGATTCTATTAAGTTGAGGTCAGAGCTTGTGGTCCAGCTGCGTACAGCGGAAGCACAGCTGCTCCGCTCTCCTACGGTGGATCGTTTGCGCGCGGTGGTTGCTATTCGCAATCGCATCAGATTAGTAGATACAAACAAAATTTCAAAGTCAATATTATGGTCCAAGCAAAAATTTTATGAGTATGCAGATAAGCCGCGTAGGATGCTTGTCCATAGGCTTAAACCCCGTCCTTTTCTAAATATCCCTGACCACTTAATACAACCAGATGGCTCGCCTACATATTGCCCCAGGACCATGTCCAAAGTTTTTGGAGATTATTACGAAAAACTTTACAATTGCTTAAGCACTGACCCACAGACCCAGTTTTCACAAGACGGACTAGACGCTTTCCTATCATCTGTACGTCTCCCAAGGCTCTCACTAGACCAATGTGCCTCTTTAAATCAACCTATTTCCACTGAGGATCTAACTGAAGTTATTAAACATCTCCCTTCACATAAAGCCCCGGGCCCAGATGGTCTTCCTTATTCCTATTATAAGGCATTTTTGCAGACTCTCACTCCACATATGTTAACCCTCTTTCGTTCGCTACTTCAGGGCAAATCACCACACTCTTCTTTTTTACATGCTTCTGTAACCGTGATCCCTAAGCCGGGTAAAGACCCATCCTCCCCCGACAATTATCGCCCCATTGCACTCCTAAATTCAGACTATAAAATTTTCACCAAGATTTTAGCAAACAGGCTCTCTCTAATTCTATCTGCACTAATTCATATAGACCAAGTGGGATTTGTTCCCACGCGACATGCAGGTGACAACACTCGGCGGACGATTGATATTATTGATCTACTTAACAGAACCAAAAATCCTGCTTTGATCCTTAGCCTGGACGCCCAAAAAGCGTTTGATCGTCTTAGTTGGCCATTCATGTTCGCTATTCTATCCCGCTTCGGATTCTCGGGTCCCTTTGTCCAAGCTCTTCAAGCCAACGTCACAAGTACAACTTTCCTCACATTTATCACATACATTTTCCCTTAGCAATGGTACAAGACAGGGCTGTCCTTCATCGCCCCTGCTCTTTATCCTTAGTTTAGAACCCCTGGCTACGGTTATACGGGAATGTCCAGATATTAGAGGCGTTCGTCTTCGACATATGGAATATAAACTATCCCTATTTGCCGACGACGTCCTCCTCACTCTCACGCACCCGCACTCTTCCTTGCCTCATCTTCATGACATACTAGATGCCTTCAGAAGCCTCTCAGGTTTTAAAATTAATGCTGCTAAGACTGAAGCGTTACCCATAAACATTCCTCCGTCTCTCCTATCCTCCCTTCAAAGCAAATATAATTTCCATTGGCGCTCACAGTCACTTAAATATCTAGGGGTTCAGCTCACAGCCTCTTATGATACTCTCTATCGAGCCAACTTCCCTCCCCTTTTTTCAGAAATTAACCGATTACTGACTCAATGGACCGCCCTCCCTCTATCCTTGTTGGGGAGAATTAATGTTCTTAAAATGTCCGTCCTGCCTAAATTGTTATATTTGTTTGAAACGCTACCAGTAGCGGTCCCAATGACGCAGCTTAAAACCCTTCATAGAAAGAGTCTTCGCTTCATCTGGAACAATTCCTCCCACAGGCTAGCAGGGACGGTGGTCCTAGCCCGGAAGAGTAGGGGGGGATTAGGAGGCCCAGATTTCATTAAATACTATTTTGCCTCACATCTGAGAGCTCTCACCTCCTGAACCTCTCGAAAAGCCCCGAATAGGTGGGCAGAGTTAGAAATGAGTGTCACAGCTCCGGTCCACCCCTGTTATAGGCTCTGGCCTTCTGTTGCCCTTCATATGCCCCAACTGCGGAAAATTTGTTTGGCCCCCATGCTGTTCACGCTATCAATTTGGAGGCGCTGTTCTGAGCGCTACTCCTTGTCGTCTTCGAGCCCTCCACTCTTGAATGTCCTGTTCAATCCGGACATCCCAGACAGCCTCTCCTACGACCGTATGCTACCTTGGACTCAGGCAGGACTTTTCCAACTACGACACTTTGTCAACCCGGTGACCCGACATCTTTTGACCTTCCCCGAGTTGCAGAGTCAGCATCAGATTCCCCAAAAGCTTTTTCATTCATATCTACAAATTAGACACTTTTTCTCCACTCGGTCCCCTTCTTTGACTTTGGACAGGCCAACTGACTTTGAAGCCCTATGCGCTAGAGGCCCCCATGAGCCCCAAATTATATCTACCATTTACAAAATATTGCATGAGGCAGTCCCTATAGTGGTGAATGCTCACCTCTATATGAGAAAATGGTCCCAGATCTTACATCACGACATCTCTTTGTTAGACTGGGAGAGTGTGTGGAGGCACACTTCCAGGATCTCTCGGTGCGTAGCTCATAAGGAATCTGCATACAAAGTCCTGATGCACTGGTATAGGACCCCAGACATATTGCATGCTCGCAACCGAGCGGTCTCAAAACTATGCTGGAGGTGTAATAGTGCTGTGGGCTCTCACTTCCACATCTTTTGGGAATGTCCCCCTGTCCACCGTTTTTGGCTTCAGGTCCAGAAGTTGTTGGAGGATTTGATGGAGGTTCCCGTCACTCTGACGCCCATGTACTGCTTGGTAGGTCTCCCGTTCCCTGGTGTCTCTAAGGCCCTGCGCCGATTGATATCTTTTATTCTGCTGGCTGCTAAGAGGGTTATCCCTAGACTGTGGTTGTCCACCTCGCCCCCAACAATTTCACAGCTGCTCGCTACTGTAGCTGACATCCGCAGAATGGAGCAACTGACGGCTACAGTGGAGGGCACGGAAGATACTTTTTCTGAAACATGGTCAGTGTGGGATGACTCAGTTTATGGGTCTGAAAGAGGCGGCTCCAGGCAGCTGGCCTCGCTTACCTAAACATTCCACTAGTGTGTTTACTGCTTTTAAGTACAGTTTTTTTCCTGTGTAGTTTTACTGTATGTCTATGGAGTGCTTCTGTTGCCTCCATGGCTCTTGGACAGTTGATTATTTTTATTATCGTATTTTGAATGTCCTCCTTTGATTACTTTTGTATGCTTCGTAGTTCACAAAGACAATGTATACCCATGTTCCTCTATACTGTTAATGATTTACCTGTACTTTATTTTTTCTGTACGATTTGCAAAACTTATAAATAAACAATTAAAAAAAAAAAAAACACCCAGCAGTTTTACTGCCAGTTTCCCTTACAAGAAATGGTAGCGGCAGCACCCGAGAGCTGATTGAAAAATTTGCTGGGGTGGAGACACAGCTCGATTCAGGGACAGGTAAGTGTCTTAGTATTTAAAGTCAGCAGCTACAATATTTGAAATTTTTCAATTTATTTCTGAAGGAGCCTGGAGCTCCTCTTTAATGCAGAGAATGTGTTACTAAACCCACAACAGTAAAATCAGTCTGTATATGCAGCATAGCATGCTTGTTATAATCACGGTGGAACTTAAGGGGATAATCCTCTGCATTGTGTAAAAAGGCTGTTTTATCCTGAATGCACATATCCTCCCTCTCCTGCAATATCTAGCTTGGGAAGGCCAGCTAACACACAGGCAGAGTAGCCAAACTGCACATGCTCAGTTGTGTCTTTTTTGCTGGAGAGAATAATTACATGATATTGGCATCACACATGTGGGCATGTATACAGGCTGCAGGGGAAATCTCCTCCATCTGTACTCTCAGCACTGGAGACACTCGGCATGTTTAGCATGTAATTGTGGTATACAGATCAGCAAAAAAAAAGGTATACAGTGGCAGTATTTTAATGTAAAAATATGATTTATAAGCTGTAGGCACTGTGGGGGGGGGGGGGGGGGGGGGCAGATGAACTATTTTCATGTTACTTTAGTAATAATTTAAGGTCAAAAATGATTTTTCTTTATAACAACTTTAAACCATACAGATGAAGGATAACCATGCACCCTGCCAGTGTTATATGGTTTGTCCCAACCCTGTAACTGCTGCTTTTGCTGAACAGCTTGGTTTGCATGTAAATGTGGAGAAGAATATGAATAAAGTCATGTAAAATTAAAAAAAATATGCTGGATAATAACATTACAGGTATTAACAACAACTATTCCCATAGTCTGGGTGCATAGTGTTACATTTTTTGGATTTTTTTTTTATATTAGGAGGTATAGTAATAGATTACTAGAATTCAAATGTATTTAATAATACTGGAGCTCAAAGATATACCCTTTTTTGAGCTTTATAATGAGAAAAATGTAGGTCTAGTTTAAAACTCATAATTCCTCTCAAGTCTCTAATTACATTTCCAGTCCCCTGACTTCAGTACTGCTCATTATAAGAGCAAAGAAACCATACAAATGTATGTGTAATTGTGTGTATCACACTAACTGCGGGCTGATGCTTCTGCAAAAAAATCTTCCCTGTTGCGCCTCTGCAGAGCCACTGGAAACTGTCCTGAGTGGCTGTAAAGGTTAAAGTGGTACTAAAGGTTCAGCTTTTTTTAAAATAACAAACATGTCATACTTACCTCCACTGCGCAGCTTGTTTTGCAAAGAGTGGCCTCGATCGTCCTCTTCTGTGGTCCCACAGTGGCTCTCGCGGCTCCTCCGCTCAATAGCTAACCCCCTCTGGGAAGCTCTCTCCCGAGGGGGTTACTTTGCGGACCAGCTCCCGTGTTATACACTTGGTGGCCATAGACGCTGAGTGTATGACTCAATCTATCCAATGAAGAGCCAACAAGACATGGGGAAAGCGATGCGGGATCGCGCCCACGGAAATGCATTGGATGCATTAAGGTGAAAAAACACAAGGGTTTACCGATTCCCTTCTGCCCTTCCCACCATTCACGGAACTTCTACTATTATTGTCCCACAAAACATCTCATTCTGTGAATGGGTGGTGGAGGTCTCCAGTCAATTAACTGCTCCCACTCACATTTTGAACAAATACTAGCAGGAATTTTGTGATCGGGGGAGAGAATAGAAAGGACTGGGTGATAGGTTCAGCTTTTCTCAGTAACAGAGGCTACAGTTAACTCTCAAAGCACCAGAAGATATCCACTCAGGACAGTATTCGGTGGCTTTGAGGAGGCACATCAGGAAGATTTTTTAAAAGAAGCAGCTCCTGGTAGGCAATGGGAGACACACCTTTAAATATAACCAATGTATATGGTTCTGTAAATAAATAAATAGAATTTGGCGTTAAGTGAGCCCTGCATACAAACAGGTTTAGATATGAGTTAGAAAAATATGATAATAAAAATGAGTGTTGTCTGTAATAAAGGATTGTCACTATTATTATTATATATTATTAGCACTCAAATTAAGCTTCCAGTACATTTTAGGAACCAATCATACAGAAAATCCAACACACATTTTATTTGCAACTGTAGTTAAAATACAGCAGTAACATAAAAGAAAAAAAAAAGTTTCAACCAAAATTAGCACTGGGATCATTTCATTGTGAAGATGCTTTTTTAATTGATTTTATCAGATGTATAAAATACTCTATCATTCTCCTAATTGGATAATATGGGAGTACCCTAAATCAATAAAGCCCTAAACCAACCCACTTATACCCATCTTTCCCATCATAATAATGAGCGTGGGTCTAGCAGCCAATCACCAAGCACTAACACTGTCATGTGAGCAGGAAGACATGTCATTAGTGCTGTGTAAGCTTCAACACCATCCATAGCAGAGCTTACATAATGTTAGGACTGTAGACATCACAAGATGATGCTTTAAGCGACATCTGGACAGAAATACACTGCCTTTATTATGTTTAGCAAAGCTTTGATTTTGCTATTAAAAACGTACCTTTCCTCGACATTTGCTTTTGTTGATGATTTTCAGTGCATATTCTCTGCCAGTTGACCTAGTTTAAAGACAAGTAAAATATAATTAATAGTAAATATCAGAATTGACATAAAATAAACTAGGTAAATCATTGTTAAATGCTAGAAATGTGTGCAAAAAAATATTGTGCATGGATGTTAAAATTACAGATTGTATATATCTTGATGTCTTGAATAAATGTATGGTGTCCTTGTGCTGATCAGTATAAGCAAAGTCATGTGTGGTTGGGGTTGTGGGTTTGTCTGGGTTTTAGTGGGTGCTCATCTGTTTGGGAAAGTCTAGGAGGAGCAGATGATCTTCAGTCTGAGTGGAAAGTCATCAGTCCAGGAGGGAATGATTGGGGCGTTTGTGGGGGTTCCAGGGCTAAGGAGAGAGGTGACATTAGAATGATGTGGATTTGCACTGGGTGAGCATACAGGAAAAGGTAATGGTACTGTATGTGGTGTGATAATAATGCTGAACAAATTGAAAGTGGTGGTGTGTGTAGGGCGAGGGTTACATATGGTTGGGGTTGCTGGTGACAAGGCCAGAAAGGAGTTGCAAGGTAGATTGATGTGATTTTAATAAACTCAAAAATAACTGGTTGTCATGGACTAGTTGTTATACATCCTACACTGTATATCATCACTGTATTTGAACTGGATAAATAAATACATATCAGCATGCTCAAAGTATGCTAACATCAGTCATATGAGTGCAACATACACAGACTTCTTCTGTATGTCACAATATAAGACAGGGATGGCGAGTATGGGAATGTTTGACCAGTCTTCAAGAAGCTCATTTGTGAGGTCAGGCACTGATGTGGACGAGAAGGGTCAGGACTTTGTGCAGGCCAGTCAAGTTCCTCCACCCCAAACTCGCTCATCCATGTCTTTATGGACCTTTCTTTGTGCACTGGTACGCAGTCATGTTGGAACAAGAAGGGCATCCCAAAATTGTCCAAAAAGAGTTCCCCGCACTGGAACTAAGGGGTGAAGCCCAACCCCTGAAACACAACCCCACACTATAATCCTCCCTCCATCAAATGATTTGGACCAGTGCCCAAAGCAAGGTCCATAAAGACATAAATGAGCGAGTCCTGACCTCAACTCCATAGAACACCTTTGGGCTGAATTAGAGCAGAGGCTGTGAGCCAGGCCTTCTTGGCTACATCTGACCTCACAAATGCACTTTTGGAAGAATAGTCAAACATTCTTATAGACACACTCCTAAACCTCAACTCAATACTGAACCCTGCGGACTAAGACTGGGATGCTTAAAGTTAATGTGCGTGTAAAGGCAGGTGTCCCAATACGAGAGAGAGAGAGAGAGAGAGAGAGAGAGAGAGAGAGAGAGAGAGAGAGAGAGAGACACTAAAGCGGGTGCACACAGAATCTGGTGCAGTTGTACATAGTAACCAATCAGCTTCTAAGTTTTCTTGTCAAAGCTTAATTGAACAAGCTGACATTAGAAGTTGATTACTAAGCACAGCTGCACCAGATTCTGTGTGCACAAGTTTTAGTAAATCTCCCCAATAGTGTCATTCAAAAAGGATGGTGCCAAAGTAAAGCTGATTTATTCATAACCCAATAAACCTAACACAACTGTATTAACATGAAAAGACACAATAATTGTCTTAGGCCTCGTACACACAACCGTTTTCCTCGACAGAATCTATCAAGAAACTTGGTGGGAGAGCTTGTTTGCCAAGGAAAACGGTCGTGTGTATGTTTTTCATCGAGGAAACTGTTGAGGGACTCGACGAGCAAAAAAGAGAGCAAGTTCTCTTTTTCCTCGACGGGAGTCCAAATTGGCTCGTCGTGTTCCTCGTCGGGCTGGTTTTCGATGAGTAACACATTGGTGTGTATGCTTAGAAACCCGCGCACCTTCGGTAAAAGTAGCGTTTGTAATGGAAATAGCACATTTGTCACGCTGTAACAGACTGAAAAGTGAAAATGTCTCTTACCAAACTTTTACCTAACTAACATGAGATTAGCAAAAGCAGCCCCAAGGGTTGTGCCAGTGGACTTGAACTTCCCCTGCCGTAGTATGTGGTGAAGCCACCGCGTTTGAGAACGAGGAGATTTGGTCTTTAGCAGCTTGTCTTGTTTCTCGACAAGCCTAACAAGGAACTTGACGAGGAAAACGATGTGTCTGAAACAACGAGTTCCTCGGACGTGTGTACGAGGCCTAAGTTTTACTTGTGCACTACACATGTTAGATCTGAGCCCCATTGGTGACATGACAAATTTCGAGATGGTACTCCAGTTCTGTCTAGACTTGTGCCAGCATGTCCTCAGATATTGACTTCATTACTTCTGTGATGCGTCGTCTCAGGAGTCCTGTGACATGGGGGGGGGGGTGACATACACCATGTACTTGGTGTACCCCACAGATCGCAGACATTCGTTATTTGTTCTTTCCTGCATTGCAGATTCAATGTTCTGGTACGGTATCATTCAGGTATCGGCGAACATCCAAGTGGGAATGAGGTGGAGTGCAATCCTGCTGAAAGACTAGGTTGTGCAGATCTTACTCCAATTGTGGCATAAGTCGTTCTGCAATCATGTCCAAAAACTTGTAGTGTGACAACAATTGTAAACAGCATTCGTCTGTCACGTCACCAATGGGGCTCACATAGAACATTTATAGTACAAAGGTAAAACTTGTACAGTTAATGCGTCTTGTCACGTTAATATACAGTGGGTAAAATAAGTATTGAACATGCCACCATTTTTATAGGTACATATATTTCTAAAGGTGCTATTGACATGAAATGTTTACCACATGTCGGTAATAACCCATGCAATCCATACATAAAAAGGTCACGTTTGGCAACATGTTACATGTTACACCCTTATTGAGGGTGTAACATGTAACCAAAAAGCACCTACCCACACCCCCCCCGAATCCTCATTCTGACAGTGGGAAGGGGTTCTTATCCTGGAACCCGCTGTCAGAATTAAAAAACAGCACGGCCGCACCATTCATTCAGTTTCCTGTGAATGAATGAACTACAACTACTGTTTTCCATTGTGGCAGATGGCCTGTAGTTCTTAATGAAGTTTGAGGACACTAGTGAGCTCTTTTGATTCTTTTAAAGTTGATTCTTTCTGAACTTCAGGTACTGTCTGCCCATATGGGAGGATGGGCAGACAGTGTACTGAGAGTCTGCAGGATCCTGGCATTGCACCCACGATCTGCTAATTGTGGGTTTCAATGCTTTACAGGCTGCAAAGTAAAACAACAATAAATGCAAATTTTTTATCTGCAAAAAGATGTGCATTTATTTTTTTTAAAAGCCACTAAAGCCTCGTAGACACGATCGGTCTTCCATCGGACAAATCCATGGATTTTTGTCCAAAGGGGCCTTGGCCATGAACCTGTTCTGCATACAGACGGCAGAACATTTTCAGCCAACATACACCAAACCACTTGGATTTTCATCTCTTCACCGCCACCCTTTGGGCAACTTCTGCTATTGTTGTTTGATGTTTAGCATTGGTTCGGACCATGTGTGTTTGTACTTTGGATTTTAGTCCAACTGATTTGTGTACACATGATCGGATGATCCGACGGAACACATTTGTTATCGGACAATTTGACAGCATGCACAGCCAACATTCCGACAACAATTGTCCCATGGAGCATACAGACGGTCGGATTATCTGACAAAACACTTCAATCGGACAATTGGCGGAATATCGGATCGTGTGTACGAGGCTTAAGCCTCTAACTGATAGGGGACAATGGTAATAAAACAGTAGGAACCTCTTACCAAAATCTACACCAAGAGGTCCAAATACTATTCTCATTTGAGTATCCTATTAGGACTTAGATAAGCAGCACCTTAACACTGGTCAATACATAAAGGCTGTCAATGGTACACAAATGTTGGTAGACATTGTTTATTGTTCATTGTGTTACAATAAATAATCACAAATGATTGAACATTTTTGAACCCTTAAGTATAGCTTTCATTTCGTATAATATTCTTTGACTCTTCCAGATCTCTTCCAGCTGCACCCAGAATTGATGTACCTCTAATTCCGATCCATATTTCAGAGATGAGCTGTACCGCCCAGCTGCTCCTAATTGTTTTTATTAATCATCCTATAATACAGCCCCCACAATAAAGGGATATGTTCGGGCTTGAACATCTATCACTCCTGTCTGCACATTATTATTGTTATGACTCATTAATGCACTACGGCCTATGCACTATTAATAATTACTAACAAAAATGTAACTCAGTCTACCCCTAAACTGATCCAAAAGTATAACAAAGAGCATCTTATTCTTTTTTCAAAAATATAATTTATAACATTCTTGGATGTCCAAGCTATTTATTATGGCCAACTCTTTTCCGCTTTTAATCATGTGTTTTTTTTTTTTTTTTAATACTTCATATATAATAAAAATAATGATTATTATTCGGATAAGTAAATCATTTCAATATATGAAAGTTTAAGTTCATTTTTAAAGCTCACAATTAAAAATAAATAAATAAATAAATAACTGATGCATTACATGTGCTATTACATTCCATATAGATATACGCTTAATTTCCAAAATAATCCTTCCATGTATTTAAATGGCATAAGCTTAATCACTTCAATACAAGGGCTTCCTGCCCAGTCCATTTTTCAGCTTTCAGCGCTGTGGCACTTTGAATGACAATTGCGTGGTCAGGCAACACTATATCCTAATGAATTTTTAATTATTTCTTAATACGAATAGAGCTTTCTTTTGGCGGTATTTAATCACTGCTGGGTTTTAAATTTTTTACTAAAAAAGAGAAAAAAGACTGAAAATTTTGAAAAAAAAAATGTGTCCTTAGTTTCTGTCAGTACATTTTGTAAATATTTGTTTCTCCTTCACTGATGTGCGCTGATGAGGCTGCACTGATGGGCACTGATAGGCTGCACTGACGGGCACTGATAAGGTGGCACTTATGGGCACTGATGAAAAGGCACTAATATGCCACACAGATGAGCACTGATATGCGGCACTGATGAGCATTTATAGGCAGCACTGATGGGCGCTGATAGGTAGCACTGATGGACACTGATAGGCCACTCTGGTGGGAACTGATAGGTGGCACGGATAGGCAACACTGATGAGCGGCACTGATAGGCACGGATGGGCGGCACTGGTGGGCAGTGATAGGTGGCACAGATAAGTGGCACTGATGGGCATGGATGGGCCACACTGATGGGAGGCACTGATGTGCACTGATGGGTAGCACTGATGAGTGGGCACTGAAAGGTAGCACTGACTGGCATCATTAATGAGCACTGATTGGTGTCACTGATGGGCAATGATTGGTGTCACTGATGGGCACTTATTGTTGTTACTGAAGGTTACTGATTGGTGGCACTGGGAGCTTTAATGTAAGCGGGGCACTGATGATCCGTGACCTGATTACCTGTCCGGGTGTTCAATGCAAGGAGATGCCACTAATCAGCTCTCCTCGCCACACACTCTGTTAGTGTAAGGCAATGAGAGCCGATTACCGGCACTTCTGCATTTACATGTGATCATCAGTTCTTTACAGAGGTTGGGGTCACACAGTGTCTTAGGAACGCCATCAGCCTCTCTGCGCTCCCCCCTTGGGGACGCAAGAGCGGCCAATCTGGGATGACATATGACGACTACTTAGAACAAGAGCCGCCCACTTAGAACAACAGCCCCTGTCATTTGACAGTAGGTGGGCAGCAAGCAAGTAAAGTACATGTAAACCCTCAAAACTTCTCTCCCTTTTAGGGTCCTTTCACACGGAGCGGACTGTTTTTCGATCTGCCCCGTGTGTGTCCGTCGGCTCAGCGGGGATCCCCGCTGAGCTGTCGGCGGACAGGGCGGTCCCCGCACACTGTGCAGGGACCGCCCTGTCTTTCCTCCGCTCTCCCCTATGGGGAATCAGATAAATATGGACCATGTGTCCGTATTCATCCGATCCGATCCTTCAGACGGAAGAAAAATAGTGCTAACGGCCGTGATCACATAGGGTACCATTAGTCCGTAAACGGACTTTAATAAACGGACGAATGGTCCGCCCGTGTGAAAGGACCCTTAGTCTGTTAAATATATAATTGAAAACATGTTAAAGTATAAGGCACTTTTTTTTTAATTAGCTTAGGATAAATGGAGAGGGATTAGAAGAACCAGTCTGGTCTTTATTGCTGTCTGTACCCTGGTATATTAACCCTCTCTATTTATCCTGTTTACCATTATAGTAACATTTTAAGAAAAAAAATCAGGAATTTCCTCACTTTTGAGGGGTTTCCTCTCACTTCCTGCTGTGGTTATGGAACAGGAAGTGAATGGAAATCTCACCAATGGGACACAGATGGTGCAAAAAAAGAAAGAAAAAAACTGACAGGGGTTATAACACTCCCCTACTCTATCCAAGTAAAAAAAAAAAAACATGTGTTGTCTTTAGTTCTAAAATAAATATGTTCAACCAGTGCAAAACAATGCCTGCCAGAAATCAGGTGTTATTTCTCCTGTCCAGAAGCTATTTCTCCTCTGTGAACTACAGGACACCTTCCCTATGTTATGAAGGGGGGAGAGGAGGAGGTGTTCAATAGTCATAGCACCTTCCCAATGCTAGGTCAACACTGATTTTCCACAGATGCAGTAGAATCAGTGAATATTGTCACCCTAGGACAGGAGGTGTGTCACTTAAGCATAACTAACAGTTTTTATGGATTCAGTTACTGGATTAGTGAGTTTAAAGGCACACCTGCAATGTTCGTATCCCACTGTGCAGTCATATCCAGAGTAACATAGGCGTGCACACAGGGTGTGCCAAGTGTGCCTGGGCATGCCCTAATCACCCCGTGCTGCGCAGATTCCCCCTGCTGCTTTGCTGCAGAGTAAGGGACTGGGGAATCGCTGTCCTCAGTTCCTTTCTCTTTCACCAAAGCTCACCAAAGAAAAAAAAGAATAATAAAAAAATTGCATTAAAAAAATAATTGTAATATATATATATATATATATTGTATATATATACACACACACACACGCAAGTGTGTTTGAGCTTTGGGGTGCAAACCCTAATGCAATAGGCTGTGCACACCTATGTAGAGTATTCAGAAAAATTAGGTTTGCTGTATATTTGATGCACAGCAAATTAGGTCTTTCACCTAAAATGCTGTTGTTCTTCATTCATTCTCTGCAGATTCCCATGCTAATTCACATTACAGGCATACCCCGCTTTTAAGTACACACTAGGGTTTATTTACTAATGCTGGAAATCGCAATATCAGGCTCACTTCTGCATAAAAACCAATAAGCTTCTAACCCCAGCTTGTTCAGTTAAGCCTGGTAATAAAACCTGGAAGCTCATTGGTTTGTGTGCAGAAGTGAGCCTTATATTGCGCTTTCCAGCTTTAGTAAATAAACCCCATTGTGTACTTAAAAGTGGGGTATGCCTGCATACTAGAGTATTAAAGGTAAAAGTGATCTTGCGCTAAAGAAAACATATCACTAAAAACAACGCCCTAATAAAAGTGTATACAAGAATGCAATAAATAAATGAATGGATAAGTGACCATTAAAACAATAAATAAAAATTCACTAAAAGTAAAAATTAAATAGTGAATAAGTAAAAAGTCCTAGAAAATACACTTACTGGATATGGGTGATCCTATACAGTGAAAGGATAGTTCTATATGATGGATTGCTATCTGTATAAATAAGCCAGCCCCCTTGGGGGTCTTCTCTTATGGGTCTTCCACAATGGGGATAATGAATCAGATGTGTTGCCCACCGACTAGTCTCCCAGAACTCTCACCTCTACCTCTACTAGTGATTCACATTGAAGAAGTCACGAGGTGCGTGACGTAACGGCGTAGGAAGTACGCGAGGCTGACGCAGACCGTAAGTGACCGGAATCGATGTAAGAAGGCACTCAGAATGCTGCGATTTTTCACGTATTTGTTTTTATCTTCTCCCATGTAGGAGTCCAATTTTACAGAGTTTAATAAAGTCACCTTACTTTAACCTTGCTACACTATTGGGGGCCGCCTCTTTTCTCTCTTTGCCTCCATCTCTATGCTCCTATTTTGGAGCGTCTGAGGATAGGCTAGCAAGAGTAATCTGGAGACCCACAGGAACGACGGGAGCCAACTACCATAGGAGACACTGATACAGAAGAGAGAGGAGAGGAATTTTCAATCAATGTGAATCACTACTTCAGTAGAGGTGAGAGTTCAAGGAGACTAATCGGTGGGCAACACATCTGATTCAATATTCCCATTGTGGAAGACCCCCAAGGGGACTGGCTTATTTATACAGATAGCAATCCATCATATAGGACTATCCCTTCAGAATTTAATTTTTTTTTTTTAGAAACAGGTGCTTATTTTACATCCCTCAAACCATGTACAACAACTGCCAGGGTTATAATGAAGCCACTTTTCCATCTGGCGTGTTTATTTATGGCATGAAGTATTGAGACTTTGCATCAGCGTTGTCCCCCCTCCCGTGTAATTTAAAGTTCATTTCAGTTCATATTTGTTACTCCTTTTCCTGAGGGAACGAGGCTGCTCAGTGTTTTGTTTCTATGGCAATTTGTGTCTTTGATAAAATGGTATATATTCCTGAACAGACTGTGATGAACCTATTTAAATCTATATGGCTCCTGGCACAGTTTTTTGGATTCCTTGGCACCCACACAGTCTCCTCGGGGTTTACAGACGGGCCTCCGGGAATATCAGGCATTTTCCTGCCTTGTTAAGTGTATTTCAGTAAAGTTACCGTAGCAGACATCAGAAGTTCCTATAAACATATTAATAGTACACAGATGATATTTACATAAAGTTATTCACACAACAGGAGAAACTAAATACTATTCTGGAACCCTGAATGATTCACTCCCTTTCTTGTGTGCCCATTTACATCTGAGGTGTCAAGGAGGTCAAGTGGGGCTTTATTTAATATTTTGGCCCACACTCCTCCTCTGGGCCAAATTTTCACAAGCCGCAGCAGATTATCACAATGTACATCCAATACTTTACACCATTTTCACCTGCATTGAGTAATAATCTTGATAATATGACATCTACATGGAAGTATACTTAATTCCTCAACATTTGTTAGTGTGCTCCTACTCAACGATGGTTAGCCTGAATATATGTACACATGGGGCCAGATTCAGGTAGGCTTACGACGGGCGTATCAGTAGATACGCCGTCGTAAGTCCTACTCTGAGCCATCGCACATTTAAGCGTATGCTCATATTGAGATATGCTTAAATGTTGCTAAGATACGAGCGGCGTAAGACACTTACACCGTCGTATCTTAAATGCATATTTACGCTGGCCGCTAGGTAGCTTTCCCATGTAAAATATGCAAATGAGCGTAATATGCCGATTCCCGAACGTACGCCCGGCCTGCGCATTTGTTTTACGTCGTTTGCGTTAGCGTAACTCCGGCGTAATGTTACCCCTGCTGTATGAGGCGCAGCCAATGTTATGTATGGCCGGCATGCCGGCGTAATTTTTCCCGTCGTTTATGTAAAACGTTCGCGAATAGGGCTTTGCATAAGTGACGTTCACGTAATTTTCATTGACTATTTCCGACGTGATTTGGAGCATGCGCACTGGGCTACGTTCTGGCCTGGCGCATGCACAGCTCGTTCGGTGCGGGGACGCGCTTCATTTAAATGATACACCCCCCCCCCCCACCCGCCGAATTTGAATTTGGTCGGGCCATTTACGCTACGCCGCCGCAACTTTACAGGCAAGTGCTTTGTGAATACAGCACTTGCCCATAAAAGTTGCGGAGGTGTAACGTAAATGGGATACGCTACGCCTGCACATTTTTACGCGGCCGTACCTGAATCTAGCCCATGGTCTGCATTATTTTGCATTTTTGAGGGTAACTCTATTTAAAAAAAGTGTGGAAGATCTCTCGTATAATGAATACAGTGGAACTTTGGATTGCGAGTAACACGGTTAACAAGCGTTTCGCAATACAAGCTTTTTTTTCCCCTCAAAATCCTGACTGGGTTTGCGAGTGTTGTCTCAAAAAACTACCAGGATTCAAGCCTCTGCAGTGTGCAGTATCGCATTTTGCCAGAGGTGCGGGGGTGCTGTTGACACTCAGAGCCATTCGGAGCCATTCAAAGATACTCAGAAACACTCAGAAATACTTTGTTCCTGAGGGTTTCCGACCTAATCCGAACGGTCTCCGAGTATTTCACAACAAGGGAAATCTCTACAAAGAGAGTGGAAGGCCAATTGTAGGCAGTTATCACCAGAACAGGTGTCCCCATTAGAAAATTCCTTCTCATGCCCTGGTCTGGCAACAACTGCAATACTTTGGATTTCCCGTCATGTTCTGTCCTTGTGACAATGGTCACAAAGATGAATAGAGAGGGCAGTTTGCCATGGGTCTTCAAACTACGGCCCTCCAGTTGTTCAGGAACTACAATTCCCATCATGCCTAGTCATGTCTGTGAATGTCAGAGTTTTACAATACCTCATGTGATGTGTAGTCCCGCAACAGCTGGAGGGCTGTAGTTTGAGGATCCCTGCTTTAAGCACATGTAGTGCTTACATCATTTTGTAGTGTAGTGTGCCCCTACACAACAATGGTTGGTGTGATTATTTCTGGTGTGTAGCATATTTTAAATGTAGTACATGCCCTAAAGAAAACTAGGACATATCTTCTACATTCTACTCCCCCTGTTGCCGCCACCCCCTTTCCCTTCCAGTCGTGATTACCAGCAATTACTGGCAATAGCAGCTGGGAATTGCAATGTACAGCCACTCCAGAGTAAAATAAAACTTATCGAGAATCAGGAATTGTCATTGAGTAATATCATGTATTGCCCTAAAACAACTAGAGCAACTATCAAATTCCTCGGGGAACCTAATCGCAGAAAAAGCTTTAAGGGAAAAAAGGTTTAGCAATGGGTGAGGATTTCCACCAAGTCTGGGGGAAGGGGGTGTCACAATTTCAAGTGCCGCCTCAAGAGGAACATACTGGACCCATCAGTAGCTGTATAACTTGTACATTCTAGTAGTTGATCCCATTGTCCATGGTTTAATTTTTTTTACAGAAAATTTGGATTTACAATTACTTTAACTTACCTTTCTACGCATTCTTTAACAATGGCAAAGTTCCCATCTCCTATGGTCCTTCCGACTTTGTATCTTTCTGCTATAGACACTGGTACTTGGAACCCTTCATCCAAAAAGTCTGTAATATAAATGTGAGAAGGGTGTCTACTACTTGTAAATCAATTTCTTTCAGTAGCTTGGTTTATGTTTATAGCTATCAGCATTGTCAATGACATATGTGAACATACTTATTAGAATAAACTTAATAGTACCTTAACGTGGTTGTAAAGGTAAAGAACAATTACAGCCATCTCCTCTGTTCAATTAATCTCCCCTACACTGTGTAATTGTTTTTTTTTTTAAATGATGCCTGTAAATACCTTATCTTTGATCATTTATGGCTGGTCATGTGACCCCCGGCTGTTCTATTCCTCTGATCTACAGGCTACAGAGGGAGGGGCCGATATCCCCCTCTGACATCAACCGGGGAGGTCATGTGACCGCTGTGACCAACCAGAAGATATTAAAGGGGTTGTAGAGGTAAACAAAAATGTTTTCCTAAATAGCTTACTTTACCTTAGTGCAGTCCTCCTTCACTTACCTCATCCTTTAACTTTGCTTCTAAATGTCCTTATTTCTTCTAAGAAATCCTCACATCCTGTTCTTCTGTCTGTAACTCCACACAGTAATGCAAGGCTTTCTCCCTGGTGTGGAGTGTCGTGCTCGCCCCCTCCCTTGGACTACAAGAGAGTCAGGATGCTCTCTACATTGCAGATAGAGAAAGGAGCTGTGTGTTAGTGGGCTTCCTGACTCTCCTGTAGTCCAAGGGAGGGGGCGAGCACGACACTCCACACCAGGGAGAAAGCCTTGCATTACTGCTTGTAGTTACAGACAGAAGAACAAGAAGTGGGGATTTCTCAGAAGAAATAAGGACATTTAAAAGCAAAATGGAAGGATGAGGTAAGTGAAGGAGGACTGCACTGAGGAAAAGGAAGCTATTCTCTTTGGAACCAGCTCCCTCATCAGCTCCGAGCATCCTCCTCCTTGATGGCCTTCCGTAAAGGCTTGAAAACACTGCTTTTTCCACAATCCTACGGATAGAGACCTGGCCATCCAAGCTCTTAGCAGGACGCTGCCTTAATCCCAGGCTGCGGTCCATGGTCAGGGAGTAGGGATAGGCTCCTTGTGTCCTGCCCCCCCCCCCTCTCTTTTTATATTTTTTGTTTACTTCTTGCTTGTTCACCTCTTCCACTTAGATGTCCTAGTCTCTTATCTTAGCTCCTGGGAATTGGATACCCCCAGCTTGTTGGTAAGCGCTTAGACGCGAGTTTCACAACTTGCATTCGGCTCTCTATAAGCATTTATTCCAATCCAATCCAATTTAGGAAAAAATTGTACCTTTACAACCCCTTTAAGGAAATAAATAAATATTAAACATTTAATATAGGATGCACCTATAACAATGTTAAAACTGAACAACGCAGCATTTGTTTAAATTAAAGGCAGAGCAGGCGCTGTATGTTCTCAGACTGGGGGTTGATATACTAAAGAAAGCTGAAAGACTGTGCACTTTGCAAGTACAGCTGCTCCAGAGCTCAGTAAATGAGCAGAATTCCTGCTGAATTCCATCATACAATCATGTGCAAGGAAAAAATCAGTTTTACATTTTCCTAGCACGTGATTGAGTCTTTGCAAAGTGAAGCTTTACCTATTTTACTAAGTTCTGGAGCAACTGCACTTTGCAAAGTGCACAGCCTATTTGCCTTTAGTAAATCAACCCCATTGTAATTCAAATGTGTACATTAAATAGAGAGACAAGGAATGATGTAGGCCGTTTCTCTGGGCAAGCTGTGTGTATTATCAGAGCTTTACCTATTCGGCTTTGTAAGCAGGCTTTTTTTTTTGTTTTGTTTTTTTTCAGCAAAACAGTCAAGGTTAGCATGGGAAATAAAGCCTAAATCTCCTAGAGCTCTACCTGCTGGCTGAAAATAGGTAAATATATATATATATTTTTTAAGAAATCAGATCAAAATCAAAAATCTTCCCAACACCTAATTTGCAATAGCCCTAAGACTGAACTAAATGTTGTGTTTACATTGTAATATACTGAATTAGTTTCAAAGCAAGACTACTACTGTAGTAGTGCCTTGCCCACTCATTAAAACACTATCAGGGTGCAGTACAAATGACTCTGGATCATCATACATTAGAGCTTTTCTTATACAGAACAGCAAAGACTGAGCCAGACGTATATCCTATTTAGCCACTAGGGGGAGAAAAGCCTCCAGTTTAAAAAAAAAGGTACCAGAAGATGTGATTACTGTACCCATTTGTAGCAAGTGGAAATGCTAAGCACGTTGCCCAAACAAGGATTTCACAGAGCTATACTTACTACTGTATATATCCAAAAATGTTCCTTTATAGAAAATCATAATATGCTTTAACTATATTCTATAAAACTTGTAATGCCTTTAACCTCTACTATCATAAATATAAATCTTTACAATGAAGAAAAATTATAATTGTTGTTGTTTTTAAGTCTACACATTTATATTTAATAATAATAATGATAACAATAATATATGTATATATAAATAAATCTATCTATCTATCTATCTATCTATCTATCTATCTATCTATCTATCTATCTATCTATCTATCTATCTATCTATCTATCTATATATAGATACATATATAAAGATAGATAGATATATAGATATATATACATATACAGTATCTCACAAAAGTGAGTACACCCCTCACATTGTTGTAAATATGTTATTCTATCTTTTCATGTGACAACACTGAAGAAAGTACACTTTGCTACAATGTAAAGTAGTGAGTGTACAACTTGTATAACAGTGTAAATTAGCTGTCCCCTCAAAATGACTCAACACACAGCCATTAATGTCTAAACCGCTGCCAACAAAAGTGAGTACACCCCTAAGTGAAAAGAGTTTGTGTAACCATATAATAGTCCATATATAAATGGGTGCTAACTTCCTTCTTAGATAGAGGTATGGTAGAAATGGCCACTCACCAGACACAAGAAAACAACTTGCATGTAAATAACACTAGAGGTGCTTAAGTGGATCTTCTGAGGGAGATCCACTTAACCATTCATTAGCCCTCTGATGCTAATGAATGGTTAGGTCTCATTTCCCCATAAAGTGAAATACAACAGAAAAAAACCTCATGTTGTATTATTAAAAAAAAAATGTTTGAGGTGAGTAGGGAAGGGACACCTGTGATGGTGACAAAGCAACAAAGTCTTTGCAGCACTCCAGCTTCCCCACATGCAGTGCAAACTCACCAGTAGGGATGAGCCGAACACCCCCCCGTTCGGTTCGTACCAGAACGATCGAACAGACCGACCGTTCGTGCAAACATTTAGAACCCCATTGAAGTCTATGGGACTCGAACGTTCGAATTCAAAAACGCCAGAGCTTTTTTTCTCAGAAAATAGGTGCAGGAACTCAACCACGACCCGTTCAGATTTCACAAACAGTAGAAGGGTCTTAAAGGGGCATTAAATACCAGAATTGCATTACATACAGTGTGCAGAGTTCAGGGGGTTACAAAGCTGTCACTTGTAAACACAGAAACCAGACTTCTATGTTTACAAGTGATTGTGGTGAGCAGGCACCAAAGGGTCTGAGCCAAAGGTGGTGGAACTGAGTTCCACCGAGTTCCCCCAGAAAAAAAGCCCTGAAAAACGCTAATTTTAAAGACCGATATTCAAGTTATTGTTGGAAAACGTCTTTGAGAACCCGGGTATTGCCTGAGGGAACATGTATCAATGCAAAAAAAAATTAAAAACTGTAGTTTTTTCAGGAGTCCTGCTCCTGAAAAAACGACCATTTTTAAAACTTTTTTCCATTTATACATGTTCCCTCGGGCAAAACCCGGGTTCTCAAAGATGTTTTCACAGGCAAATCATAGACACCCATAGCAGGTACAATATTTAAAGTTTTATTAAAAGAATTTTTCATTTTTTTTATTTAAACATTATTAAAATCACTGCTCCTGGAGCAGTGATTTTATTGATGCTTAACCACTTAAGGACCTCCGCACGCACATTTACGGCCACAGAATGGCACGGCTGGGCACAAGGGCGTAAATTTACGTCCTCGCCCAGTAGCGGGTCGGGGGTCCGATCGGGACCCCCTCCGCGGCGTGCGGCGGTCCCCGTGTCGCCGGGAGCGATCCGGGACGAGCCGGCGGATGTCGGTGTTTGGCCGCCCCCCCGCGATTGCTCTCAGCCAATCCCTGCGCTCTCCCGCCCTGTCACTTCCTCCTCCTGTGTTTACACAGGAAGGGGGAAGTGATGTAATCTCTCATCGCAGCGGTATTTCCAACCGCTGCGATGAGAGGAACACCTCACAGTAAGTGTGCACTAACACTACACTGACATACACACACATAGGCATACTTAACCCCTTGCGATCTGCCCCTCCACCCCCCTGTCACAGTGTCACTGAATGCAGTGATCTAATCACTGCATTTAGTGTCAGTGTGACAGGCAGTATAAAAGTCAGTTAGTGTTAGGTTCAGGATAGCCCCCCCACCCCCCCCTAATAAAGTTTTAACCCCCTGATCACCGCCCTAGTTAACCCTTTCACTCCCTATTGCCAGCGTCACTAAGCGATCATTTTTCTGATCGCTGTATTAGTGTCGCTGTTCCCGCTAGGTAGCTATTTTTTTTTATTGCGATTTTTTTTTTTTTTTTTACTAAAGACATGTGGCTAAATAAATTTTGGCCTAAATGTTTGACTAAAATTTAGTTTATTTGATTTTTTTTTTAACAAAAAGTAAAAAAAAATTTTTTTTTCAAAAATGTCGCTATATTTTTGTATATAGCGCAAAAAATAAAAATCGCAGAGGTGATCAAATACCACCAAAAGAAAGCTCTATTTGTGGGAAGAAAAGGACGCAAATTTTGTTTGGGAGCCACGTCGCATGATCGCGCAATTGTCTGTTAAAGCGACGCAGTGCCGAATTGCAAAAACACCTTGGGTCATTTACCAGCGTATTGGTCCGGGTCTTAAGTGGTTAAATAAAAAAAAAAATGAAAAATTCCTTTAAATGTTGTACCTGCTGGGTGTCTATAGCTGTGATAACGTCTTTAAAAATAGCACAATCACCTGCCTGCCAGTAAATTAGGAAGAACTGATCTAGCTAAGCTATACAGTGTATAAGTATATGTACAACTCCTGGGATGTATATATATCCTCTACACACTGTAAATTAAGCTAAACTGACTAGCCTGCCTGCTCTATCTAGCTATATAAAAAGACAATCTCTCTCTCTCTCTCTCTTTGACTGATCTCTGTTCAGCACTGGAACACACTACACGAGGCCGCCCAGCAGGCGGCCTTATATAGTGTGGGGCGTGTTCTAAAGCCCTGAGCCATAATTGACCGAAGCCACCCTGGCTTTGGCCAATTATGGCTCTCCTTTTTTTCGCGCTGTGATTGGCAAAGCATGCAGGGTCATAGTGCATGTTTGGCCAATCATCAGTGCGCAATGCCGCAGTGAATTATGGGCCGTTGTGCGTCACTCGAATTTGTCGTGAACGACTCATTTTGTTCGAATTTCGTCGAACGTACGAACGGACAATATTCGAGTCGAACATACGTTCGAATCGAACGCGGAGCTCATCCCTACTCACCAGACAACAATACAACGACACACCGAAAGACTATCCAATGTGCACAGGAAGAAGTATACGGAAAAATCACAGCGCTGTCACCAATCTCCACCAAAGCTCAGGATCTCATCAATAGATATTGGGGGACATTCAGTTGCTTCAACCATTGCAAATGAAAGTAGGTCACTGCTTAACTCCCAATGTGTAAATCTGCTTTTGTTACTCTGTTTGGTAATGTCGGTGTGCAAAGTAAATCAGAATGGGAGTGACTTTCGTTATCCAAACGGGATGTCCTGCCTCTGACTCCTGGTTGCAGTGGCTTACTTTGGCACAACAGCTTTATGAAAAGGCCTTTCCAATAAAATACAACCTGATAAATGCAGACCTTGTCAACCAATCTCCTCGCAGGCGCATCTTCCTAACACAGAGGCGGAGATTCCTTGATTGGTTGATTAGAAAACAGATTCCAACACAAATACTTATTTAGCCATCAGGAAATAGGACTCAGAGGACCACAAACACACCGCAGAAAATGTACAGTGCATCTAGAAAGTATTCACAGTGCTTCACTTTTTCCACATTTTTTTTTATGTTACAGCCTTATTCCAAAATTGAATAAATTCATTATATTCCTCAAACTTCTACAAACAATACCCCATAATGACAACATGAGAGAAGTTTGTTTGAAATCTTTGCAAATGTAAAAAAAATATTAAAACAAAAAAAATCCCATGTACATAAGTATTCATAGCCTTTGCCTGACAATCAAAATTGAGCTCAGGTTGCGTCCTGTTTCCACTGATCATCCTTGAGATGTTTCTACAACTTGATTGAAGTCTACCTGTGGTAAATTCAGTTGATTGGACATGATTTGGAAAGGCACACCTCTGTCTATATAAGGTCCCACTGTTACAGTACATGTCAGAGCACAAAACAAACCATGAAGTCCAAGGAATTGCCTGTAGACCTCAGAGACAGGATTGTATCGAGGCACAGATCTGGGGAAGGGTACAGAAAAATGTCTGCAGGATTAAAGGTCCCAATGAGCACAGTGGCATCCATCATCAATAAATGGAAGACGTTTGGAACCACCAGGACTCTGCTTAGAGCCAGCGAATAGAGGAGAGGGGCCTTAGTCAGGGAGGCGACCAAGAACCCAATGGTCACTCTGGCAGAGCTCCAGCGTTTCTCTGTGGAGAGAGGAGAACCTTCCAGAAGAACCACCATCTCTGCAGCACTCCACCAATCAGGCCTGTATGGTAGGGTGGTCAGACGGAAACCACTCCTCAGTAAAAGGCACATGACAGCCAGCCTAGAGTTTTTCAAAAGGTACCCGAAGGAGTCTCAGACCATGAGAAACAAAGTTCTCTGATCTGATGAAACAAAGATTGAACTATTTGGCTTGAATGACAAGCTTCATGTCTGGAGGACACCAGGCACTGCTCATCACCTGGCAAATTCCATCCCTACAGTGAAGCATGGTGGTGGTTTCAGTATTATGCTGTGGGGATATTTTCCAGCAGCAGGAACTGGGAGACTAGTCAGGATCGAGGGAAAGATGACTGCAGGAATACACAGAGACATCCCTGATGAAAACATGCTCCAGACTGCTCTGGACCTCAGACTGGGGTGAAGGTTCACCTTCCAACAGGAGAATTAACCTAAGCACACAGCCAAGATAACAAAAGAGGTGGCTATGGGACAACTCTGTGAATGTCCTTAAGTGACCCAGCCAGAACTCAGACTTGAACCCGATTAAACATCTCTGGAGAGATCTGAAAATGGCTGTGCACCGACACTCCCCATTCAACCTGATGGAGCTTGAGGGGTCCTGCAAAGAAGAATGGGAGAAACTGCCCAAAAATAGGTGTGTAGCATCATACACAAAAAGACTTGAGGCTGTAATTGGTGCCAAATGTGCTTCAACAAAGTATTGAGCAAAGGCTTTGAATACTTACTGTATGTACATGGGATTGTTTTCATTTTTAATTTTTAAGAATTTTGCAAATATTTCAAACAAACTTCTTTCACGTCATTATGGAGTATTATTTGTAGAATTTTGAGGAAAATTATGAATTGAATCCATTTTGGTATAAGGCTGTAACAACCAAATGTGGAAAAAGTGAAGCGTTTTGGATACTTTCCTGGTGCATTGTACATAAGTATATTATAGAGATTCATTAATATGCTTGTTGTGATAAATATGTTTTTCCCAAAAAGGTAAAGTTACACTTAAGAAATATGCAATCTACTGCATTAAAAGAATCATGGAATCATGTAAATCTTTGTACCAGAAAGCCGCTGCACACTTGTATGCATGGATATTTCACATTTTTACCTTCTGCTAAGATGTCACTTTCATCCATGGAACTGCACACTTTGGTGGATGCTAATGAGGTAGAGGAGCCACTGTGCTGGGAGCCCTGGAAATGATAAAAATAAAAGCGTATTTATTTATATTCAGAGTTGGCATGCATGAAACACTTTAGGGATTCGATCTACTTGCAATACCCTGATTTTTATGGAATAAAAACATTTGCATTGAGAGCTTGGAGTGCCGCCAACTTTTCTTTGGTCCCTATTTATTATAACGCTATCTACCCTCGACCAGAAGGAGATAATGTTTTTAGTGCTGTTCAGTTTTGGTCCAAAAAAGGTAATTTCTTGCATGATGGGATTTTGTTCCTCCATAAACACTGTAATCACCACTGAATGGGTTTAATTACAGAGGATTCAAAGTGTACTCTCTGGTGGGGAATTTTACATACTGTAGGTTTAGATGAATGAAATCACAATGGGCTTTTTCATGATTGGTCAGTGGAATGTGTTGATTTATGAAAAATAAAAATGATGGAATAAATGAAAATTTAGGGTGTTGTTTATTTCACCCAATCAGAATCCAGCTGTCAGTTTACTAATGCAGGGTAGAAAATTAACGTTTAATAATTAATATTGAAAATGTCTCTGCTTGTTATCTCTGGCAACACTTTTATCACTAGATGACCAAGTACAACGTATACCTCAACACGTCTACTTTTTATATCGTTATGTTTAATGATTACTTTAAATGAAACTGCGAGAAATAATATTTGATGACAAAAATGATAAACATAGGCAGTTAAAGGAAGTAAATTAATATAATGATGTAGTGTTAAAGCTCCAGGGTGCCAATTAACACCATTCCTTTTATGTGTGCTTTTATGTTAGCTGATTCATTTTCATTTTAGTGAGTAAGATGATACAACTCTGAGCAACCAATAATGTTTTTTACGCTAAAGTAAATCTGCAAAAAAAATTATACAATTTTATCCTTAATAACTGTCTAACGAGTGACAGCTAAATGTGTGAACCAGACTAGGGTCAATAGGTCAACACTGATGGGTTAGTTATTATTTGATGCCCGGCTGCAACTCTTCTATCCCCTCTCCCTACACTCAAAGGGAAACTGGCTCCCGCTGCTGTCAGTCAAATGCTGTGAGGAGCAGGGGGCAGGGCCCCACTGTGTGCGTCTATGGAGGCGCACAGCCCAATTTGGGATCAAGCCCGCAAGTCTGCTCCTATAACAAGTGGGTTGCTATGGGGGCAGATTCAGAGGAGATTCCTAGTGGGGGACCCCAGAAAACGATGATCAGGGCTGCTCTGTGCAATAATTGCACAGAGAAGGTACATATAAGATGTATATTTAAATTTAGAAAAAAAATTCCTTTAGAAAGGTCTTAAAGTCAAAGGGCTTTTTTAGATTTAGATAGAATCGTAAGGAGTTAGAATGGCTGTCAGATTTTTACTACACTCCCTGTCTCTTTGCTCTATTAACGATGTTGGCTGGCACAAAAGTAAAGAAGAATTCAAAATTTTGAGCTGTCATCAGAAAAGAAACACTGAAGAAATCTTCAGATAAAGAAACCTGTTCAGTGGTGGTGACAGCTGTCTTATTGTCCCTCACTTTGGAGACCTTTTCTGTTGTGTCTACAGGACAGGAAGTGAAGACAAATCTCTGGAATCGGACACAGGAGGCAAAAGAACCTTACAGGGGTTTTAAATAAATATTGGGTTGGCCATATATACACTTTTGGCTTGATTTACTAAAGGAAACTAGACTGTTTAAGAGAAGCTGCAGGCTGCAGGGGAACTTGCCCCACAGTTTAGTGACTGTGACTGACTTTAATCATCCAATCATGTGCAAGCAAAAATGCTGTTTTTTTTATGTTTCTTACACACAATTGTGTATTCCTTACAAAGTGGAAACTTCACCACATTCACTAAGCTCTGGGACAAATAGCCTTGTAAAATACAACCACCCTTGCAAAGTGAACAGCCTATATACCTTTAGTAAATTAACCCCTTTATCTGCAATGGAGAGAAGTGAGGTCACAAAGCTAGCTGTGCTGATTGGCAGCAGAGTCTGGATTAGGCCTGGCAGGCCAGAACTTACAAATCTATTAGCAGGCAAGGCTGTGAAAAAGTATTTGCCCCCTTCCCAATTTATTTATTTTTTTGCATATTTCTCACACTTAAATGATTTAGATTAAAATATTTTAATATTACACAAAGATAACTTGAGTAAATCCAAGATGCAGTTTTTAAATTATTATTTCATTTATTAAGGGAAAAAAGCTGTTCAATCCTGCCTGGCCCTATGTAAAAAAGTAATTGCCCCCTCCCATGCTGAATCATGAATGAACTGTGATTAACCACATGTATTTGGAAAGCTGAGTTAAATTTCACTTGCCACACCCAGGCCTGAATACTGCCAGACATGTTGAATCAAGAAATCACATAAATAGAAGCTGTCTGAAAAAGTGAAGCACGCTAACAAATCACAAAAAGCCACACATCATGCCACAATCTATAAAAAAGAACAGATTAGAAACAAAGTAATGTACATGTATCAGTCAATTTCTAAGGCGTTGGAACTCCAATGAACTATGGGGAAAGCCATTATCCACAAATGGAAATAACTTGCAACAGTGGTGAACCTTCCCAGGAGTGGCCGGCCTACAAAAATTACTCCAAGAGCATGATGACGACTCATCAAGGAGGTTATAAAAAAAACAGAACATCTAAAGAACTGCAGGCCTCACTTGCCTCAGATAAGATCAGTGTCCATGGGAGGGTTCCAAGACCAAACCCACTACTGACCAAAAAGAACACAAGGGCTCATCTCATATTTACCAAAAAACATCTTGATTATTCCCAAGACTTTTAGGCAAATATTCTGTGATGAGAACATTTTTTGGAAGGTGTGCATCACATTACATCTGGCATAAAATGAATACAGCATTTCATAACAAGAATATCATACCAACAGTCAAACATAGTGCTGGTAGTGTGATGGTCTGGGGCTGCTTTGCAGCTTCAGGACCTGGATGACTTACCATAATTGATGGAACCACAAATTCTGAGCTGTACCAGAAAATACTAAATGAGAATGTCTAGCCATCAGTTTGCAACTTCAAACTCAAATGCACTTGGGTTATGCAGCAGGACAATGCTCCGAAACACAACAGCAATTCCACCTCCAAATGGTTCAAACAAAGCAAAATTTAGGTTTTGGAGTTGCCTAGTCAAAGCCGGGACTTAAATCCAATTGAGATGCTGTATCATGACCTTGCACAGGCCAATTAATGCTGGAAAACCCTCCAATGTGGCTGAATTAAAACAATTCTGGAAAGAAAAGTGGGCCAGAATCGCTCCACAGCAATGTAAAAGACTCATTACCAGTTATCGCAAATGCTTGATTGCAGTTGTGGCTGCCAAGGGTGGCACAACCAGTTATTGGGGTTTCACATAAAGCCAGGCAGGTTTGGACAGCTTTTTTGCCTTAATAAATGAAACCATCATTTAAAAACTGCCTTTTGTATTTACTCAGGTTATCTTTGTGTAATGATACAATTTGTTTGATGATTTGCTTTTTCACAGCATTGTGTGTGTATATATATATATATATATATATATATATATACAGAGCTTTTTTTCTCAGAAAATAGGTGCAGGAACTCAACCACGACCTGTTTAGATTTCACAAACAGTAGAAGGGTCTTAAAGGGGCATTAAATACCAGAATTGCATTACATACAGAGTGCAGAGTTCAGGGGGTTACAAAGCTGTCACTTGTAAACACAGAAACCAGACTTCTGTGTTTACAAGTGATTGTGGTGAACAGGCACCAAAGGGTCTGAGCCAAAGGTGGTGGAACTGAGTTCCCCCAAGTTCCCCCTGAAAAAAAGCCCTGTATATATATATATATATATATATATATATATATATATATATAAGAAGGCCAGTATGGTGGCCTGAGTTTATGGGAGGAGCCCGGAGGGTATTTAAGCAGCCCACTCACACATGCTCTTTGTCGGTTCAGTGTGCAGTACTACACGTCACTGGGCCGACCCTTCCCAGCTCACCTCATGTCCGTGAGTCTGCGCATTCAATTGCATTTGACGCCCTCCCGCCCTTCCCTTTTTCAGGGCACTTCTCAGCATATCCTTCTTCAACAACTACCCATTACTTACTTTGGGTATGCCCCCTTTTCTTGGCATACTGACCAGACCACCAAGGCACACTTCAGGTCTATTTATGTTGTAAGTCTTGTCGCGTGTTTATGTGATCCACATCACTCTCGGTCAGAGGGCCACGACCATAAATATATATTCTCATCCAAGTATATATAGTTAATACTCCCTAAGTAAAATTGTAACTTTAAATGTTACCCAACAGCAACTAGCAGTAAAATGGTAAAGCACGTAACTAGTTAAGTTTGTATCTGATTAAGAAAAATAGAACTGATTTTCCCTAAATGACATTAAAAGAGTGTTTGATTTTTAAAGTTATTGCATCCATGACGTGTGGGTCAAAGCAGCAAGTGCTGATGAATGTCAACATAATTGTTTTTCCATTAATACATTACCCTTTTGCAGAAGAATTTGTAGTCTCTATAGGATATGGCATACATTGTGATGTCACTTGAAGTTTTATCCACTTCACTGGCTTCTTCGATATATCTTCTCATTTGGTCACAGAGCTGTTCTTGTAAGGTTTTAACAGATGGCTACACTGTCTAATGGCACAAAACATTATGGGAAGTCCCACCTTTATACCTCTCGCTGTTGTGTGTCCAAGTTAGGTGTTGCTGCTCCCTTGGCACAATACTCAGATCTAATAGAAACATGGGATATGGGTATACACCTTTGACCTACTTTCCTACCATACGATGATGACTAGTTTGCAGTCCAGCACCTGATACCCTAAAAAATGTTCTGCCCATTCCCTTGACTTCTCTGCACAGCACCAGGCAAAAGAGAGGAAGCCACTACCACTTAACAAGAGCAGAACTGGGGTTTCCAGAGTCATACCTGATTCATTTCTGCAGCATCCATTCAGGGCCTAATATTGTTTTACATTTTTCAACATGTGCACGGATTTGAAGATTTCACACACATACAAGAGAATTCTCACTTTAGATTTTCTTTTTTAGACATTTTGCTGTCTAAGTATTATCTTTTAGATAACATACTGGCAGGATGGGAATGTGAATGGTCATTTCAATTTACACCCACACAATATGGGCACTTGGCACCCTCCTAATTGACCCATATCCACCAAATGTGGCCATCACAACAGATATCTGAAGTTCTTTACAGTCGAGACGTCCACTGACGAGATTTATTTAAGATGCAAATACATGGCCTCTTTTTGACATAGGCTTGTTCACAAGTTTGGTTATTCTTCTCAGTGAAGCTAAGTTGAAGCTTCACTAACCTGTATCTAGCATAGGGCTGGGATCAGATAAATGCCATTTGCATTTGGTTTGTCTCATTACCTATATAAGGTAATCTTTGTTCTGTCTACTGTTATACCACTTTGTACCAGTTTTCACCAATGGCCTATATGGGTTGAGTACTGTTTGGCACTAGTGTACACATTCAGTCAGTTTATTTTGTATTTTAATTGTATATTATATATATATATATATATATATATATATATATATATATATATATATACACAGTGTTCCTACTTTTTGCACTCTTATTTTTACATAGTTACATAGATGGTGAGGTTAAAAGAAGACATCAAGTCCAACCTATGTTTGTGATTATATATCAGTATTGCATTGCATATCCCTGCATGTTGTGGTGGTTCAGGTGCTTATCTAATGTTTTTTTGAAACTATCGATGCCCCCCCGCTGATACCACTGCCTGTGGAAGGGAATTCCACATCCTTGCTGCTCTTACAGTAAAGAACCCTATACAAAGTTTAAGGTTAAACCCCTTTTCTTCTAATTTTAGTGAGTGGCCAAGTGTATTGTTAAACTTCCTTCCACAAAAACGTTTTATCAATATTGTGGGGTCAGGAGTATGCTATTTATAAATTGAAATCATATCCCCTCTCAAGCGTCTCTTCTCCAGAGAGAATAAGTTCAGTGCTTGCAAACTTTCCTCATAACTAATGTCCTCCAGACCCTTTATTAGCTCTGTTGCCCTTCTTTGTACTTGCTCCATTTCCAGTACAGCCTTCCTGAGGACTGGCAGCCAAGACTGGACAGCATACTCCAGGTGCGGCTGGACCAGAGTCTTGTAGAGTAGGAGAATAATCGCTTTCTCCCTGGAGTTATTCCCTTTTTTAATGCATGCCAATATTCTGTTTGCTTTTTTCGCAGCAGCTTGGCATTGCATACCATTGCTGAGCCTATGATCTACTAGGATTCCCAGGTCCCTTGCCATCGTAGATTCCCGCAGAGATTCTCCCCCAGTGTATAGATTGCATTAATATTTTTGCCATCCAAATGCATTATTTGACATTTTTCTACATTAAAGCTCATTTGCCATGTAGTTGCCCACCCCATTCATTTGTTCAGATCTTCTAGCAAGGTTTCCACATCCTGTGGAGAAGTTATTGCCCTGCTTAGCTTAGTATTATCAGCAAATACAGATATTGAACTGTTTACCCTATTCTCCATGTCATTTATGAATACATTAAATAGGATTGGCCCCAGCAGAGAACCCTGGGGGACCCCACTTTCCACCCCTGACTATTCCGAGTACTCTCCATGTATCACTACCCTCTGAACGCGCCCTTGTAGACAGTTTTCAATCCATGTACTCACCCTATGGTCCATGCCAGTTCTCAAGTGTAACTGTATGAACCTCTTCACAATGTATTTTACCTTTACTTGCACACTTAGGTATATGGATTTTTACATTTCTAAATATCATATAAAGTTTGCTTGTGTGTTCTGATTATTGTGTTAGAGTCTCTGTTAGGCCGCGTACACACGACTAAACAAATCCGATCAAATCGGTCTGACAGACCGTTTTGATCGGATTTGTCTCCTGGGATATGTTGGTTTGATCGTGTACACACGATCAAACCAAAATCCTCGCCAGCTGACAGCGCGGTGATGTGGCGGTGACATTGACGACGTTGACCACTCCAGGAAGTAAAATACTCCCACGCATGCGTCAAATCCATTCGACACATGTGCGGACAGATATGTCCGCTGGTTAGTGCACTAACCAGCGGACTTGTCAGATGAACGGGTTTCAGCAGACAGATTTTAAGCATGTTTTAAAATTTGTCTGCTGGAAAAACCTGTCTGTTCGCCTGTACACATGATCGAATTTGTCTGCTGAAACGGTCCGTCGGACCGGTTTCAGCAGATAAATTCGATCGTGTTTATGCGGCTTTAGTATCTCTTTAAAGGTTAATTGCACATGTGGTATACAATAAAACAGAAAAAAACATTACATGCAAAAAGCCTTAAAATCAAAATACGGTAAATTCATCAATGCAAAAGAAAAAAACTAGTTCAAACAAATAGAAAAATTACGAATAAAGGAAAAATAGTATGTGAAAAAGGCAATGCCAAACTGGGGACATTGTTATTAAACTTCACAATACCTTACTTTAAAATTTAAAAGCATATTGTGAAAGGATTTTGTAAAAAGAATAAAAAATGAATAAACTATTATTAATTAACAAAAATGTGCATTTATGTGCAAAGTATTGCAATTTCAATTTGTGTATCACAGGTGTAATGCTCAGGCTCCTGCAGAGATACAACAGTCCTTCAGTTACTTGGTCCAAGGAAACATCAATGGACTACAAAGTGCGGTTTCCTCACCACACTTGTTCTCCATTGAAAATTACAGATCACTCTGGCAAACGGCAGATGGGACTTGTTTTTTTTTTCACCTCAAATCTCTGTCAATGGATGACATAAATATGTGTAAAGAGCCACACACAGCCACACTGAATGAGAAAAATTAGATGAGCATGTGAGAAAAAAATTGCACAGATTCGGTAAGGGGAAAGGTGTAGGAAAGGTGTGGTTTAGGGATGGGGGGGCTGTAAACTCTGACCCTGTTTAATTTTGCACCCTGCATATAGGTATTGGTATTTGAGACTTTCAGAAATGTGAGACCCCGGCCCATGTTGACCTCAGCTGTTGCCTCCTCCCCTCAGCTTCTATGTCAGTTTTGTTTATGTGTGAAGCCCTTAACAAAGCATTAGGTTGTCTTATATGGCAAGGGTTGCCACACGTGACTTTGAGAGGTCATATGACTACTCTCTTATGTGAGCCAATGTTTGAGCTATAAGCATGCACACAAATCAAGTGATACCACACATGTGCAAAACCAACAAGTGTCATGCTCCAAGCCTGCTGGGGACACTGCCTTCACATAAAGCACCCAGCAGTGCCATTATACCTTTTGGATGTACAGTATTGGACAAAGGAAGTCTTTGCACGGTAATTTACCATAACACCCTATGGAAAAATAACTTTTAATTAAATTATCTGGGATCTTTTCCCCTATTTTTTGATTCTCTTTTGTTTTACTATCTGCAAACGCTGAAATTGCTTGTTTCTAACTGTTACCGTTTCTCTGCAAATCTGATTGTCGACTAATGCATATCTTGTAATGCTGTTTTGTGAATAAAAATACCTTTCTGTTAAAAATTATCTGGGATCTGCATCCATTTGAAGATGTGCAGTACACCCTCAGGTGCATTCAGCTTGCATTTGAGTTCCTTCTGATCTGGACACTCTTCTGACCTGCATTGCTTGGAGTGGATATTCCAGTCATACTGATTTAGGAAACAGAAGAAACAGATGCAAACAAATGCATAAAACTTAAAATTCTGTGGTTGTGGGGTTGGAGTGAGGAACTTGATGGACCACTTGCTCTTTTTCTTCTCTCGATACTCTATATTACGTACTAAGTGCTAAAAGCATCACTTAATATTGCCAGGCTGCATAGAGTAACAGTACAGTGCTTTCAATTGTTGGAAGCAACAATAATTCTTTGTAGAAGAAGGAACACAGTTTTCAATGTCCGTGTTCTGCATCTGCTTTCTATGCTTTCTATCCAAATGTGGCCAAAGGTTACAGGATGTTCTGCAGATGTGATAGTTGTTATACCACATTATAGGAGTGTCATCACCCATTTTTCTTGGCAATATACCTGCTAATCTAAAGCCTTCTGCACACAATCAGATTTCCATCAGACACATCCATGGAATTTTGTGCGAAGGGTGTTGGCCGTGAACTTGTCAGACTTTCAGACAAAATTCCATGGATTTGTCCAATGGAAATCCGATCGTGTGTACAAGGCTTAACTTTAGTCCCATGTTACTCTTTTGGGTGGACTTTACTTGAATATTGTATGAGAATTTGTTTTGAACCCAGGATCAGCGATATTTTATAAGGATTGATGTATATTGTATGGTGAATGTATCATACTGGAACCACATATTTTAGGATATCCCATGTTAATTACTTTTAACCATGAAAAAATAAAATGATATTCTTTTAAAGATTTCTAATGCTTGGTTGCTTTCTCAAGGGGTATTGGTAGTCTGCTTTGATATAGTTGAGAGTTGTTATAACACATGATATGTGTCATGACCCACTGTTTTTGGCAATACACCTGCCAATCTACGATTAGTCTAAGGCCTCGTACACACGACCTAGAAATTTGACAGAATCCATCAAGAAACTTGGTGGGAGAGCTTTTTTGGTGAGGAAAACAGTCGTGTGTATGCTTTTCATCGAAAAAACTGTTGAGGAACTCGACGAGGAAAAAAGAGAGCAAGTTCCTCGTCGTGTTCTTCGTCGGGCTAGTTTTCGACGAGAAACACGTTGGTGTGTATGCTTAGAAACCCACGCACCTTCGGTAAAAGTAGTGTTTGTAATGGAAATAGCACACTTGTCACGCTGTAACAGACTGAAAAGTGCAAATGTCTCTTACCAAACTTTTACCTAACACAAAGTAACATGAGATTAGCAAAAGCAGCCCCAAGGGTTGTGCCAGTGGAATTGACATTCCCCTGCCATCTATGTATTGTAAGTCACCGCGTTTGAGTACGAGGAGATTTGGTCTTGACTGTGTGTACGCAAAGACAGCTTGTCATGTTTCTCGACAAGCCTAACAAGGAACTCGTCGAGGAAAACGATGTGTCTTTTCCGATGAGTTCCTTGGTCGTGTGTACGAGGCCTAACTCTAGTCCCATTTTGACCTCAGTTGATACCTTTTAGTGTGATGTTTAGATCTCTACAGAAATGTTACTTTTAGCAACCATAGGTGTTTTACCACACTAACCTCTAAATGACTGCTTTTACTATTTACATAAGCCATGGTGAATAAAACGGGGTCATGAAATAAAGCAATTGCAGGTTGACCAATAATTTTTAGGGCATTAATTCTTCATGGTTTGTGAAACTCAGGTTGTTTACTTTGCCTTAAATATTTTGTGCTAGGTGGTGTCCCTCTTTCTCTTTTCAGAAAAGTTGGGGGCAAGTAGCCTTGTGTTTCGTCATGCTTTATGCGTGAGTTATCTTCAATAATATAAGAAGATTAGTTAAATGCTACATATAGAATAATCCTATAACTATTAAATTGTACATCCCCAAAGAATTTAAAAAAATGTAGCACGTTAAAAGAAGACTGATCTTTGGAAAATACCACAGGAAATATTTTCACATAAAACATTAGCAACTTAAAAGGTTATTTCCAAATTCATTAAAACAGAACAAATCCTAGGCATAATCCTTGGTTGGTTTTCTTTGATGATTACTATTGCAGTGAGCCTTGAAATGGCTGGCACCAGAGAAAATGTACACAGCATTTACAGGAGCAGTAATTCAGGTCATGCAGAACTCAGCAGAGATAGACCGGCTTACAGGCTCATGCAGTGTAACAGACACTTGTAATGGCAGGAAAACGTATTATCATTTTAAACTAAAACTTTGCTACAGGGAAAATCTAAACACTTGTTTGAAATTGGAAAGTGACATTCACCTGCTGTAAAAGTCATGCAGAGAATGCATTTATACAGCCTTAACAATCTGTTAAACTGCTATATTTCAAATAGAAGTGTTCCAAAGGTGTGCTTCTCATGAACTATGTATCTGACTTTGCAATCATGAATTTCTTTCCAGCGGACTAAAGCCGCAACAGTAACCAGACCACAAGGGACCATGGGGCCTGTACTGTGAGATGGACGCAAGAACCAATGTTATCCAGCCAACACTGTGGCTGTGATAGAGTCAGAAAGTTCAATCAGTTTACAGTGTTTGAATTCCGTGTAATGAACTGAACCAGGAAACCAGAGAACATCTTGCAGAGCCATTAAAGTAAACTTCCTCAAACATATGATATGCAACTTCCTGTCTTTGCTGCTCAGTGATCATTTTAAAATTTTCATAGCAAACTTAATACTGAGATTTTTACATTTGACTTTTTCCATATGCGAGACAAAAAGGAGCCTGCAATGTGGGTGTGTTTGGGAATTTCTCTCCTGTACCACAGGCAGGGGTTCTTAAATAACCAAATTACTTGCAACATAGTGTAGGTTGGACTGATACACTAAAGGCCCCATTCACACTTTGGTGCAACTTTTGATGCGTGCAACTTGGATGTGACTTGCTGTCCCTCTACAAAGTTGGACCCACCGTTGCATGTAAAACATTCAGGTATGATTTTCATGCAAATTTTGAGGGTTAACATTGAAGTCTATGGCCCTGAACATCAGACCAAAGTAGTGCATGAACTACTTTGAAGTCGCTACGACTTTAAGTTAAACATGCAGTTGTGCACATAAGTGTACATACCCTGGCAGAATTTATGATTTCTTTGCCATTTTTCAGAGAATATGAATGAAAATACAAAACATTTTCTTTCACTTATGGTTAGCGTTTGGCTGAAACCATTTATTATCAATCAACTGTGTTTATTCTTTTTAAATCATAATGGCAACAGAAACTACCCACATGATCCTGATCAAAAGTTTACATACCCTAGGTCTTAATACCGTGTATTGCCCCCTTTAACATCAATGACAGCTTAAAGTCTTTTGTGGTATTTGTGGATGAGGCTCTTTATCTTCTCAGATGGTAAAGCTGCCCATTCCTCTTGACAAAAAAACTCTGGTTCCTGTAAATTATGGGCTATCTTGCCTGAACAGCACGTTTGAGATCTCCTCGGAGTGGCCACTCCAGAACCTTCACTTTATTCTGCTGTAGCCAATGACAGGTCAACTTGGCCTTGTGTTTTGGATCATTGTCATGTTGGAACTTCAAAGTTTGTCCCATGCACAGCTTCCTTGCTGATGAATGCAAAAGCAAAGTTTGAGGCTTATCTCTGTGCTGTTTGGCATATTGTAAACAAAGGACTTTGTTGCATTTGCATATTAATGGCTTTCTTCTGGCGACTCGACCATGCAGCCCATCTTTCTTCAAGTGCCTCCTTATTGAGCATCTTGAAACAGCCACACCACATGTTTTCAGAGAGTCCTGTATTCCACCTGAAGTTATTTGTGGGTTTTTCTTTGCATCCCAAACAATTTCCCTGGCAGTTGTGGCTGAAATTCTAGTTGGTCTACCCGACCGTGGTTTGGTTTTTACAGAACACCTAATTTTACACTTCTTCATTAGAGTTTGAATACTGCTGATTGGCATTCTCAATTCCAACTACCATTTCCCACAGATCCCTTGAAAATTATTTTGCTTTCCCCATGACTCAGAATCCAGAAACATTAGTGCAGGACTGGATTAAAAATGCAAGGGTCTATTAGGAGTCCAAAAAATCATTGACCTTTTATATACACACACCAAATTACAAGCCAAGGATCGCAGGTAAGGATGGTTACCTTTCATAGTCATTCAAACCCCTTTGTGTCAACTTGTGTGTGTGTGTTATTAGGCCAAAATCACCAGGGTATTTAAACTTTTGATCAGGGTAATTTGGGTAGTTTCTGTTGCCATTATGATCTAAAAAGAGTAAACACAATTGATTGATAATAAATAGCTTCAGCCAAACACTAACCATGAGTGTAAAATGTTTTTGTGTTATCATTCATATTCTCTGAAAAACGGCCAAGAAATCATAAATTCTGCCAGGGTATGTAAACTTATGAGCTCAAATGTATATAAATGGTTATCATTGGAAAACAGGGTATGACTTTCATAAAACGGTAACATGCTGAGCAGGTAAGCTGACCTTCCTTTATACTGTACATCTCAAAGTTTAATTGTCAGGTTTGACTGAAGCATACCTTGCTGTGTGAATGTGTCAATCATTTGCTCGGGTTCAATGAATCTTTATAAATTGTTTAATATGTTTATTTCCTTAAAATCGTCAGCACCTAGTGGCAATAATGAATCATTTTTCCTGATTGAGGTATTTAGGAAAAAAATATTTTTTTTGACAGTAGATGGAGCTAATGACCTTAGGGAAAAAAGATTTGTTACACCTGTGCAACTGATTGACACACTTGCACAGCAACATTTTTATACACAGACCCCCTAGTTTTACGGTGAGGCAAACTACTTTTTGAAATAATACAGATAGCTTTTTTTCAAACTTTGGTTTAGAAACCAGGCTAATTGTGACTAAAATTCACCTCACCCATCCACACTTCTCAGCACTACTTTAACTGCACATTCTTGACCTGAAACTTATCTGTAAAAACTCATGTTACTTCCCTTTACCCTCATCTTTAATCCAATCACAAGAAAATCCTTATATGTAGCAGTGGTCAATGCCACTAGTGAAATGCTACAGCAGATTTTCGGCAACGAAGTGCACACCTCTGTCAAAATGCTAGTAGATCATAGGTGTAAAATACAGTAAAATTATGCCAAAAATGTATTCTTCTAGCCAAGCTTTACAATATCAATACCAAATTAAAGAATACTTTTTCTTTAAATTACTTTCACCAGTCTATTTTTGGGCAGACAGATATTTAATGCCCACAAATAGAAATTATGAATTTAAATAATAATAAAAAAACTGCCCCAAGACTGTCAAACAACAGCACTGTGGATTTTTTAACCAATTTCACATGCACTTGTTTGTATACATCAGAATCAGAAGGACCATTCAGATCTCAGTCCTATCAGCCTCACTCAGTTTATGGAGCACACAAAAAAAATCACAATGACTTGAGGACACATCTCATTTCCCATATCATTTTATTGTTTGATATTATCAAATCATTCAACTTTTACAAAACAGCAATGTTTAAGTCATAGCAGAAAATTGTCAGTACAGTATATTCAAATAACAATACTTAAGCAAAACTGAAATGTCTATGTATAAAGGTGCTAGAAGGCCACAGCGTTTTATGTTTCGGCACTTCTTTCTTTAAATATATATTTGGGGGTGTTGTGTCTGCCAATATTATATGTATGTATGTATTGAACTAAGATGATTTTATAAAGGCAAGTAGACTGTGCACTTTGCCAGTGCACTTGCACTAAATTTTCACCAGTGCTTAGTAAATATTGTGAAGCTCTACTGTTTTCCATCATCCAATCATGATCAAGCAAAAATTCTGCTTTTTTTAGTCTCCCTAGTGGTAATCCTGAGTGTGGCTTGGTGTGAATCTTCACTACCAAAAGCAGTAACCCCCAAGCCACACTCAGGATTGCATCGCAGGATCCAGGCAAAGTTACCGTACTTACCTTGTCCCCAGGATCCTGTGATGTCTCCCTGCTGTGTCCGCGGGCTGTGTACCCCGCTCAATCTATCACTGTGCTGGGCTCCGTTCCCTGCTAGCATCGCAACACATGTGGACGGAGCCTGGCGCCAAATTCAAAAAGTTAAAAAAATCATAATACATACAGTACACTGTAATCCTACAGGTTACATTACTGTATGACATAATTTCACCTCCCTTTTGTCTCAAATGCTTTGTCCAGTGCCCTGCATGCAGTTTTATATTATATATACTGTTCTTTCTGCCTGGAAACTTGAGAACGTCCATGGCAACTAAAAAGTGTCCCTTTACATCAAAAGCGGTTTTAGACCAACTAGAAAACAGCGATAGTAAATTAGAACACTTGCAGAATTGAGCGATAGTGATTAGTGAGGAAATTCATCATCAAACACTGAAAGTAACAACAGCGACAACTCTGCAAATGTAAGTGTTTTTTTTTTTTTTTGCCATATTGAATACATTATATTATTTGTTATAATTATTTATAGTTATTTATGATTTTGTATTTCAAACTTTATCATACCCGGAATGTCTACTAGAATTTTTTTTGGACAGATTTAAGTGAGTTATTCCTGAGAATTACAGGCCTACAATATAAAACGTCAAATTTCCATGCAAAAATAATGTACTGCTTTCAGCATCAAAAATCATAATCATACCGCCAGGGAGGTAATTTTCTTGCACCTGATTGGGTATTCTTTACTAAGTGAAGCTTCACCAACTTCACTAAGCTGTTGGGTAAATGAGTGCAACTGCATTTGCAATTTGCCTTTAGTAAATAAACCCCAGTGACATTCATGATGCATTTGTTTCCATAATGCACTTATTTCACAGTCCATTATTATGTGTTGTATAGAGATGGTCAACATGGCACTCCCTAGTAGAGGAATGATAACTGGAGGTATATACATAGCTTCCAATCAGACTCAAGTTAAAGTCTTTTTAGCATGTTCAGCCTTATCGCTCACAGTTTTCTTGGGCAAATAATGAATCTGTTGCTTGCCTGAAGATCCTGACAGTAACAGCACTTCTTGATAAAGCTAAGTCACTGAGCTTCAGTTGGACTGAGTATCAATGCTTCCTGCATATCAGAAAGTAATGGCATGGTGTTATGTAGGCGACCTTAGTTTGAACTAGATATCCCATAACTCTTTATACATAGATATTGTTGTAAATATGAAACCATTGACTACATTTTTTAACCTTTTTCTATAGAATTAGAAATCACTCTACTAAAACTGCATCATTTCACATGAATTGTGAAATTAAACTACATTGACAAAGTTACTTTCTACAAAATAAGTCAACTTTCCTTGGAGGAGTTAACTTCAGAATATCTTCAGAAATCATATTTGGATGATATTAAAGAGAAACAGTCTTGACTAAAGGTGTGCAAGAGCCTGAATATTACATTTTTATGCTAGTCTAAAAGAAAGAAATGTATATTTGTCCCCTGATTTTGCGTTGCTCATTTGGTCAACCAGCCAGACAGTTCAGTTTGGAGTCAGAAGTCAACTGAAGTCTGACAGCTGCAGCCATGTCAACTGTCTGAAGTCTCACATAATCTATATCGGTAGAGAGGTAAATTATATACATACTGTATAGTTATAAGGATGTACTCTACATGTCTCTTAGTAATGCTCTCCTTCTCTGAGTCAGCTCTCCCCTTGGACACTGATCTTTTAGGTCTAAAAAGCAAAGCCATGACAAAGGTGCTAGAGTTTCTTACAGACTAACCAAACAAATAAAAGAAAATGAACCTTAATCAAAATGAATTATCATATTTTTTGGGATACATTCACACAATAAACAGACAGCGTGGCAATGCACATTCCACTGCCACTTAAGGGATTCAAGGAAACATCATTGGTCTTTACCAGTGAAAGTACTTTGTTCATCTAACTAATGACTGCGCTGAATTAAAAGAAAGAGCATAATAGTATCACAACAGTATTTGAAGTCTTTCAAATGTCTCAAATACATTATTATATGTATAGTCAGATCAACTACAAATTCTACATTCAGCTTGTACTAAGAGTCTTTTGTAAGGGAAACAGTTCATGTGTTCATAACAGACCCTCAGTGTGTGTCCTGCAAAAATAAAGCTGCATTCAGTTACATATTCAAGACTAACATTTATTGCAAAAAAAAAAAATCATAGGTAAGTAGCCATGTTGAAATATAATGTTGTATGCCAAGGTCATTTAGGACAGGCAGCCACTGTGCACTGGGACCCTGCACTGTCTGTATATTATAATTCATGAATTCAGCAATACCAAATCACTGTGATAAAACTAATGTATATAAAGTTCAGAAATCTCTGTTATATTTATATGACAAAAGCATATTTCTCTTAATTAAACAGCAAAGGATAATATGACCAGTCTATTATCATATTATTTCTAATTCTAACAATTGTCTTTTGACTTTTTATTGTCCGGTCATGGGAGTGCTCAAGCTTTTTATTTCTCTCCCTTTTCGTGCCTTCCTAGGCCTTTTTCTTTTTCTACTTTCTCTCTATTTCTCTTCCTTACTTCATCCTGTTACCTGGTATTTTTAGCCCTACATGTTTTCTGTTTTTGCACTGTGATATAAAGTCTGTGAAATGGTTGTCCATTCTTTTCACAATGCTAAAAGTGATTTTTCTTATCATTATTTCTTATGTGGACCCCAATATCATTGTTTTCACAAAAATTGTACTGTTTGGTTATAACACTTTTTTTTAATTGCTCCTTTTGAGGGGAAAAAAAACAATAAAAAATATATTTACCTCTCAACAGAAAAGGATAAATAGCTGTATCCTGTGCTGTTTATTAAACTAAGATAAAAGGTGTTACACATTCCTGCTGTGCACTGAATCCTTTACAATTTTGGTACTTAACTGCTGGCAAGACAAAGCAGACCAGTGCCCAGCCACAGTTGATAGTAATGAGAGATGAGATCCTCCTGGAGTGGTTTGTTTGATGTTTAGGACAAAACCATTAAAGTGGTGATAATTTTTCTATTTATACCTACAGGTAAGCCTATAATAAGGTTTAATGTAGGTACAGTCAAATCCTGCCTAATGAGAGCTCTCATCAGTGGTATCCTGCATTGATGGGTGGAGAGGACAGGATCTTAGTCAGGGATTCACATACGGTCACTACTCAGCCTAATTTATCTCCTTGTCGTGAGGTAAGGAGGGTGGACTAATGCCTGAGAGAGCCCTAACTTTGGATTTCCTGCATTGCCGGGCGGAGAGGATAGGAATCCTGGCTGGAGATCTATATTTTGGTCATGGTGACCATACAAGCCTGATTTGACTCCTCTTGTCGTAAAAAAAAGAGGGTCAATGATGTCCGGTGAGTAGGGTGCAACAAACACATTTGGATATTGTTGGTTGTATGCAGTAAAGGCTACAGGTGCATCTGATAGATCAGCCACATAGGAAAACAGATTGCACATTGTACATTTTGTCTCCATTCCCTAATTATTTTAGGAAACACTGTGAAACACTCACAGAGCTTTTCTCCTGTGTTGTTTATCACAGTAAATACCTGTAGGTACGATGCACGTTTAGGAGATATTTACTTTAGCAGCGTCGGTGATGTCACGACACATGCTCATCATACTCTCAATGGACGGCATTCCATCCATAGAGAGCGGTTCCGCAGCCATGACTTGCGCATCATTGTGGCTTGGCCAATCAAATGGCTGCTTCCGGCGAACCCAAAAGGAAGACTGGGTAAAGAGGGAAGCCCTGTCAGCCCTGTGAGCGGTAAGTGTTTCATAATGTGCTAGTATGCAATACATACTAGCACATTATGACATTAATTTGCAAGGAAAAGAACAGAGCCCAGGAGGGAGAGGGGCGGCTCCTCGCTCCTCCATGGAGGAGGCCATGTGGTCGACCCAGGGGCCTAGAGAGAGAAAAAAGCTGCACCCAGAGGTCCTGCAGAGCTGACAGTGGAAGGGAGACACCAGAAAGGATCTGATTCTGCCTACTCTGAGTACAGATCTGTGTCGTTGGGGCCTGTCAAGTGAGGGTCGCCCCCTTCAACTAGAAAAGTAAGTGGATAGGTGTCAGTACAAAGGGGTTGCTAGAGAGTGTCCTAAAGTCTGCTGCTAGTGAGAGCAAGAAGACTTAACCTTTCCATACATGTGGCTGTATGGTTAAAGCTGTGTGACTGCTTCCTCAAGTAATCCAGTGAGAGTTGTTCTTATCTATTGTAAATATTTCCAGTGGGAGTATACCACTCATCCCTTCTCCCATCCAAGTTCCAAATAAAATATAAAACCCAAATACCCTGGACTGGTCATTGATTAACAACAAAGCGGGAATAAGGGTGGGACAAGAGGGAACTCCTAGCAACCAAGCAGGAAATCCTAGCAACCAAGCAGGAACCCTAAGCAAACAAGTGGTAACCCTCAGCAACTAAGTGGGGACTACTGGCAACCAGATGCGGGTAACCAGAGAGAGGCCTATGAAGTCAACACTCAGCAAGCCCTACAGGGACAGTGCTACATATTTCTCATAATCCTTATCCCATACTATTATGTAGCTAGTGTGTAAAAAAGACAAAATGAAGTTGATTTATAAAACCGGAGAGTGAAAAATCTGGTGCAGCTGAGCATGGAAACCAATCAGCTTCTAACTTTCACTTGTTCAATTAAGCTTTGACAAAAAAAAACTGGAGCTGATTGGTTTCTATGCAGAGCTGCACCAGATTCTGCACTCTGCAGTTTTAGTAAAGCAACCCCAATGGGTTTCATTAAAGACAAATAGGTTGTTGACATAGAAAGGACATTTTTCTTTTGTTTAGTGAAAAGTTAAAAAATTCCCTTTTCATAGAATGTGTTATGATAATACAAAAAAAATATATAAAAAAATATCGAAGGAAATTTATTTTTACTTGCACATAATAAGATGATGAAAGTCAGCAGAGTGTCACCTCATTCACTAAGCAAATTAAATACACCCTTGGAAAGTGAAAATCCCCTTGATAGGTGAACAGCCTGTTTGCCTTTAGTAAATTAACCCCAAAACAGTGCAACAAAATATTTTGCAAACATCACACATGGTTTTTGGAGTCATACAACACAGCTCAGAGAACGTTCTTTGTTTACTCTGTTAAATCTTTATATGATATATCTATATATGATCATCAATACTTCTTCTACTTGGCTGACTGGTCAGGTTTACACTTAACTTATTGCACTATATTGTGCCCGTCATAAATGACTCTCAACTTTGTTGGATTAGCACTTTTATTACAATAAAGAAAACAATACAGAAAAAGAACGAAAAAATTTAGTGCAAAGACATGGAGGACTAGTCCACACAAGCAGTTCCGCAATCTCAGCTAAACACTGTTTTCTGTTTCTAAGGTGGTCCATCTAGATGGCAGCTGCTTGTCAAAGCTGACCACACAAACATTCTGTTTTATTTAATTTATTCTGTTACCTCCTGCCCAGAGAAAAGAGGCCCTATAGCACAGAGATCAAACTGCTGCCTTGTATCCTCTGTAGCCAGAGATGTAATCTAGCCAGGACCGCTTATACTTCAACAATTATGTGAGGATTTTTTAAATATAATCCATTATAGTTTCTCTGTTTTATTTAAATTAAACCTCAAATTCCTTATATAGGTACAAACAGAAGATAAAAGGCAAATGGTTGCTGAAAATATGGCTTTATAATGCTTAGAATGTAATGTATACCACTGATAGGTTAAAGGGAGTAGTAGCCATACATGACTGTATATCGAGGACCAGGATCAGAGAACCCCTTTGCTTTGAATATGGTTACACCCTAACCAAGAGTTCATTCAGACTTGAGACACCTCTTATGTGAACTTGTCCTCGTACAAGGCCTTATTATACAATACATGCAAAAAAATATTTTTTTTTCGCTTTTTAGGCTACAGACATTTTCTGTTCTTGTTCTTTTAACATCACTCAAATTACAAATGGAGGTAGCAGGGTAGGGGTATTTGTTCATGATGTTTAAAAGGCAATTTGCCAGGTTTAGGAAGCTTTAGAACGCCCCTGGCAGCCCTTTTAAACCTACAGTGTTCCTAGTTCCTCAAAAATGAACAATTTGTACAATATAATTACATAGAATGACCAAGATTTGTACCATGTTTTTTCCCATTGACACAATAGGAAGAAACGGGTAAGCTCTTCAACATGAACACGGAGAACATTTAAATGTGATAGTGGTCTATTAGTCTTTCTCACTCTATCGTATTGAATATGAAAAAAAGTTTAGCTCTGGTTACAATTTCACAAAAATGAAACTTAACTCCACACAGCTAATCAGCAACCAGTTGTAATGTTCCAGTGTCAAGACCAGCATGAAGTCAATCAGAACACTTAAACAGTAACTAGTGTCAATCAGAACGCCTAAATGGTAACCATCATTTGATAGACTGGAGCTAGCACCAACTTGACAAAGTTTTTGGTTTTAAGGTAAGAAAGGTTGGGCATAACTTTATATATGAATGCCACATTTTATGGAGAATGTTGGCCTTTCCATTGTTGCACTATTTCTGACCTACATACAGCAATGGCAAAAATACATTAAATCACTGGCCAGATGACAACCCCACAAAAAAAAAAATTGACTATTACAAAGGGGCTGTTCATATTTTCAGACCTGCCAAATTTGAGGCCAAATGATCTTTAAAATAACACTGCATTAATAAACTTATAGCGGTAAGCACAGCAGATACTTTGCAGTTTTATTTACCTCGCAGTTTTATTTACCTCACACCAAAAGGGTTGTTTAGCTTCCATCGGATCTAGTATATATTAATTAACTTCAAGTAACCAATTATAACCTAAGCATTCTGTACTTTGAAATTCCACTTACAAACTTGCCTTTACAACGTTATGTACACATGTAAGTAGACAACATATAATGTGGTTTTATTAAATGTCTAAACATCAATAATTTTGTTAGATTGTTTTTAAAATAAAAGAATAATGTCTGTAGCCATTAGCAATGGTAATATTCTATTCATATTTCATAACATAAAACAAGGTTACAAGTTACACCACAGAATAGTTAAACTCAATTCAAGCTAAAGAAACGTAACATTACATAAATATAAGCAAGAGACACTTCAGCTAAGCTTAGCCTTCGTTTACATAGCTTTGTTTTAAAAGTACTGCATTTTAGTAAAATTATTTTCAGAAAGGCAACTGAATATTATAAATCTAGAAAATAAGACTTAAGTATTTAAAAATTACAGATTAATTACATTAGTAGAGGCAGCCATTTTTTAGGGCAGAATTGTAACACTAGGAATGTCCTGAAATATTCCGTTTTATGGTCATTACTAAAGAGACATCACATCTCTATTAAATAAAATCTGACATGCATGCCCACAGCGGTGATATTTTTTTTGGTTGGGGGGGGGGGGATATTCTCCCACACACAACATTGTCTTTCCTTTGTGACTTCATAGAAAACACTGTCAACTGCCACTTATATTGCAACTTTGGCAAAAACTGCAACATCTATGTATCAAAAAAGTCAACTCCAACATCATTTTTCATAACTGTTTTGTAAAGTTTTTAGCACTCATAGACACCAAGTAATTTAGGTATAATGGTTTCAATTATATTTTCCACTATTTAAAAAAAAAAAATGAGTGCACAATTGTAATTTTTTTTATGTTATAAACTTTTTTGTTATAAAAGGCTACTTAGAGGTTATATGTATTCTACTTTTATAGGCTAAATCATCAGAAAGCATACTGTGTCTAGCAAAAGTCTTCCCTACCCAAATCTGTTTAAAAATGCATTGAGTTGTATATGCCTCTGCTTTAGGTCATGCATGGAAGTTCATGTAGTTCATCACGGAATATAAGTCAGGATTACAGTATTACAATATCATGTAACATTGTTGCCCACAATCACAAAATAGCTGCCTATATAATATGTTCTATGAATTTCAGTTTATGTTGAGTTTCTGAATCCTTTGGTCTAAATACATAGATTAAGGCTGTTTAAGAAAAAAAGTAATTTCAAGAATTTCTGAGTTTTCTTCAAATATCTAGATAGGTTTATGGTAACTAAACTGAATTGGGAGTTTGAATTGAGTACAGGCCAAGGAACAATATACCTTTTGTACATTTGGATCATTACTTTAATGCCATTTACTATACAGTTAAATTGGTCATTCTAACAAGTGTGTTTGGGGTACATTTTGAGCAAAACGCTGATACTTTCTTGTTATATATTATATAATTGTGTTAAGTATAGGAGATTCAGACCCAAATACTGTCTGCCTGTCTCATATATTCAGCATAAAAATATTGAATCAATACATCTAAGAGTATAAGTATAAATTAGCATTTAATTAAAATATCCTAAATAGTTGGACCAATTTTTTTTTATTTTTCTTCATATTACGGAATATTCAATCACATTATTAGTCAGTGATTACTAACCAACATTACTCAATCTGCCACCCCAAAAACACATACAGTTTAGTTTCTAAAAAAACATTCTGCAAGTAATAAAAAGTGCAAAGGTCAAACAAAAGGCGCAAAAAGTGATTCAGCAAATACATTTTTAATCATAAAATAATTATTAATTATTAAATTAAGCAATCACATAGCATCTTGTTAACATTCATGATCAAGAATAGCAGTTAAAAGAAAAGCACAAAAAGAGTATTATTAGTTCACAATTTCCTGGCAATCCAGATGGCATAGGAAAGACGTTAGCAATATACATGAAGACAAAAGCTGACTGCCTGGTTCATAAAATACATAGTAAATCAGAGGCGACTGGGCAAAGGCAATGTGTGCAAATATTGTAATTTGCAAGTTTTTTTTTTTTTTTTTTTGAGGAAGCAAACTGCTGCAGTCTTTTTTGGTTTTGTGCTAATCAACATATTATGAAGAGGAAAACATACACATATTATGTCTGAGCGGTTTGAGCTTTTTTTTTTTTCAGAAGAATAAAACATAGCTTAGTCTATTTTTATGTTGTTTTTTTCTTTTACAGAGTAAATAGTTAAAAGTCAAATTGAGATCTCACACCTTTTTATTACTTTATCACTCTGTGCCCTGGCATCTTATGATTTGTTACTGATGTTTTATTGTAACTGTTTTAAAATAACTCTTCTCTCCAGTGCTCTGTGCTGGCATAGCAAGTAACAGTTCTCACACAGATTTGTTTTGCAGAGAAGGGCTGGGTTGTGTCAAATATGTTCTAATTACAAAGTCAACTCTGGTGCCTATTCTGCAGAGACATTTTTAGGCATGCTGCACAAATGCTGCAACAGTAAAGTGTAATTAACACTATATTTATATGCCTGTATAGCCATTTCAGTGACTTCAATTGTGCTTTAATTTACTAAAGCCTGGTTATACGTTTTAAACCTGTCAAATTCAATGCTAATAATCATCTTTTTAAAAATGATCACTAAAATTCTAATGGATAATGTCAAATATGATTAATATGGAAGCCAGGCATTTAGTTCATATACAGTACTTCTTTCATTGGAAAATAGTACTAAAAATAGTACTAAAAATTAAGCCAGAAAATTAGTTCAGGTCTTAATTAAATTGTATAATCATCTCCATTTACAAAAAAATGTATAACTATCTATTAAAATTGTTTCTCTCTCCCTAATGTATAGGTAAACCTTATGAACTTACTGGGGGAATACCATCCAGAAAAGCAGAAAGTATTTAGTCCAGAGTCCTAATACATTTTGGTTTCACGGTAAAGACTACGGTCATTTTGGCCTTATTAGTGCAATTGAAACAACACATTTTTTAATATGCAGCAATGGTTACATTTTAAGGTCTGAGCAGTACTGATACACAAAGCACCAGCAAGCATGTCGAAAACAACAATCTTTGAACAGAAGTTAAAAATAACACAACATATGTCCAAGAAAAGTTATTGACAGGGAAGGGGGGAGAGTCACAGAGGCAAGTATGGTCAAAAAAATCTTTGGTAGTGATTTAAAAAAAAAGGAGGCCCATATTCAGTTTTTTTTTGCTTCAAAATTCCCTTAAAGAACCAAAACATACATGTCTTTCAAACACTGGTCTGGTTGTGGGAAATGACATCCAACATGTATGCAGTTATCCTCTTCCTTCTGTTCTCTAAGGCTAGGTTCACACCAAATTTGGTAGGAATGTGTTGGGTGGCTATACCAGCGCAGTTCCATGCAGGACCAGGAAAAATGCCTTGTCTCCCTATCGCTATGTTGATTTTGGATGGACCACACTGCACACCAACCGCCGCTCTACATTGCTGTGGTTGATGTGAACGAGCCCTTATGCTGTGTCTATAAACATTAATAATTTTGTTGTCATTTCTGGCCGGTCTTATCAATGTAACACCCCTGGTTGTACCTGTTGCATTGAATGAGATAGATCACATTAATGGAGGCTCAGCTGTATGATCCTATAATACTGCTGGTTCCTTTTGAGTGGGTGAAACTTTTTATGGAATAATGTGACTGCACAGTTTGCAGCAACTATTGTTGCAAGGTTTTATTACTTTGTGTCCCTGTAATCAAAAATAAAGTTTTCTTCTAGTGGCTGGTTGTCTCATGATCACCAGACATTGGAAAAAGGAGAGGGAACCCAATGTGTCAGAAGTGATTTCGGTAAACAATTTAAATTATTCAATTTAAAAACTGATAGCCCTTCGATCTACCTCCCTGGAGGTCTTCGATGCCAAATGGAAATATTGGGTACTCTGGTATTCCAGCAGCAATCCTGATGTGAACCTCCACTCTTGACCCAGGTAATGTGAAGAAATAATTCTGGACAGCAGCACTTCCAAAAATCCTTCCCACAGGTAATGAATAAGCACTGATATTTGCAGGGAAATGCATCTACCTCTTTGTCCCCTGCTCCATCTGTCAACCACTTGTCATATGAAGCTTCAATTATTTCTTCGCATTACACAGCATGCAAGCTGGACTGGCACCTGACTAGTGTGTGTGGGAATTAACCAGAGACTCACTCACCTGGAGCAGCTTTTCTGCAGGTAGTTTGCATTACTTTGTCTACTTACATGTTTTTATGCAACTGTACTCCACCCCTACTGTACATGTATGTATTGATTTTATTGCGCCCTTCAAGTCTTACCATTTTGTACTCATTTTATATGCTACCTGCAGTTGCAGGCTGTTTATTTTCAAAATTCTGTAATAAAAATAATTTAAAAAAAAAGTTTCCAGCTGATGTGTGCACCTCTATGCATTTTTTGTTTTTTAAAGGAGATTTTAAATCTACTCAAGAAAGGAAAACCTTTGAACTGCCATGATACTTTTGTTTGCAGCAAAAAGTAACAGGCTGAACAGTTTTATGGCCATTTTTACATCTATCTATTCCATAACTTTCTTCCTTATCTGACTAACTTTCCCATTTTAATTACCATATGTTGTGTTTTTTTCCTTCTTTTTAGAGATTGTTAACATTTTGCTAATGCTTAGTGTATCAGTACTGCTTGGACCTTAGAAAAAGAGGTTATACTGTGAATGCTTGTACTAAAACTTTTATTGTGAATGCAAATAAAAAAAAGATGACACTCAACTGTGTTATGGTAAAGACTGTGAATTCCATAACAGGAATGACCTCTACTGAGTCTCATGTGGCAGTGTTCTGTGTAATATTTTATGACCAAGAATCACACTTACTGCAGGAGACTGCATATATTAGTAAAAGGACAAACCTCAGAATCTCAGCATGCTGGAACTGTGCCTGAGCATTACCTAGCAAGACTGCAGAGATTTGGATGTAGTCATTATGAGATCATTTTTGGAAGTCAAAATGTTATTTAATTGTGGGTGATTTTTAAGTTCTTCAGTATCAAATACAACATACCAAATGCTTCCAAAGTACTTTATGAACCAGAGTCAGCCTTTGTATAACTTAATGTTACGTTAATCAGCTTTAACTATCACCGAGTCACAAACCAGACACACTGCTCCATTTTCTCTTTTAAACTGAGTCTCCTACTGAATCCAAATCATCCGATGACAGGTGACGATACAGGTCCTGTAAGATGAAGTGTATTATAGATTTGTTCACCTGTTATTCCTCTTATCAAAAATATTTATAGATTTTTCACAATTTTCATAAATTAATGACACTGCACACAATATAACATGAAATATACAATATCAATCAAAATATGTAAAAATAAATATGTATAATGAGTTTATTGGTTCAGCATCATTTAAACAAGAACAAGGACAACTTCAATAAAAAAGAGACTTAACAAAACAGAATACATTTTGTGCCAAATTTAGGGCAAGGTTTTTAATGTTACGTTTCATATTCCTATTCTTTGTTTGCATTTGATGGTTTTAAAGGAAACCACCAATAATCTAATAACTTCTGGCCTAGATCTGAGAGCATTATTACTAGATATTTGAAGAAACACTCAATTTTAGCTAAAAAAATAAATAAAAATAATAATAATAAAAATAGCATACAAACTAATTCAACTGCTTATATCTATTTTTCACAAAAGCAGGTAAGGACCTTTAAAAAAATGTTTGCAAGGTCTATAGTTTAACTGAAGGGGCTTGATTCTATCTGAACAAAATGTCAATTTCAAACTGAGCTTTAATGTCATGGAAAAAACAAAGTTTCAATGTGATTCTTGTCAAGCCTGCCTTGCATACACATGATCATGAAAACAAAATTACACGAAAAACGTAGAGAAAAAATAGAGCATGTTCTAAATTTTAATGGCCATTTTTCACGTCTTGAAAAATGCTCTGGAGCCTCCTGGCATCCTCCTGAAGTTAGTAATATTGTTGGTGGCGATTGGCAGCAGTAAGAAGAAGTGCAGTGTTGGCTGCAGGGGCTACCTAGCCCAGCTGCAACTAAATATGGATGACAGTAGGAAAAAAGCCTAGTGTACGCTCTATGGGCTTGATTCACTAAAGGCAAATAGACTGTGTACTTTTGCCAGTGCAGTTGCTCCAGATCTTAGTAAATGAGGTAAAGCTTCACTTTACAAGGAATACCCAATCACTTGCAAGGAAACAAAAAACAGCATTTTTGCTTGCACATGATTGGATGATGTCAGCAGAGTTCCCCCTCATTTACTAAGTTTTGGAACAACTGCATTTGCAGAATGCAAAAGTGCACAGTCTATTTTCCTTTAGTAAATAAACCCCTAAGTGTCTATAGCAATTGATCTGGGTGCTATTGTCCCAGTGCCGTTGTCAAGATTAGCTAGATGGTAGAAAGGACAGAGGTGTTTGACAGAGGGCCTCGTTCATTACAGATTTTAAAGGTAAACATATGAGCTGGAAGGAAATGGAGCATTCTAAATTGGAGGTCACAATGATAAATAATATAGTAAAACATAATGGAAAATAAAGCAGCTGGGCAGCACAATTTTTTTTAGCTCAGAGGCAAGTGATAACGAATTGTATAAAGTAAAGGCATCTGTGCAAGAAAGAGCGAAGCACCCATGTGCATAAACTATGATTAGCAAAGAAGCAAGACATGACTAGCAATGCAGTAAAAATGAGAAGCAGCACAGATCATAATATAGTTTGCTAATAAAGAGTGAATGCAGAGTGAGGCATCACAGGAAAATTGTAACGAGGTGTCAAAGACAGTCACATCCTCCTTTGTTAAGGTTGACATGTAGTTGTACGCCACATACATTACTGACTTAGTTTCAGATTTATGTATGTACACAACCAGATGCAGCCCAAGAACTCAGCAAGAAAGCAAAATGCATGTAAATGATGCAGGACCATTGGTCATATGGTGTAATGATGAGTACAAAAAACAGAAGGTAGACTAGGGTTTGGACAAGTGTCTACCTATATTTATAATGTTTCATGAACCTTCCAACTTTGAGAGCCACTGCTCTTAATGAATGTATTATTGCTGCCTAGAGAAACCAGCCAGCTTCCAAAGACCATTTTTTATCATTGAAGGTTTGAAAAAAAAATAAAAAAATACGAATTATTATGTGAAAAGGGAACACTATTCTAGATCCACTGTCTTTACATAAGAAAATTATTTGTCATTTTCACCTGAGCTTTTGAAAAGGAACTCCAGGCACATTACATTCAGCAGTAAACAGGTTAATTAAAGCAGAACATTACTCCCCCCCCCCCCCAAAAAAAAAAAAAAAACATTTTTACCTGCCTGTTTGCAAACTTCTCACAGCCAGGTGCCAATATTAACAAGTGCAAGGTTAATCTTGTGCCAAGGAAGTTTTCCCAGCCTGGACAGTTAAGCTGACCAACAATGAGAGATTGTGACATCCATCTGTACCTCCTCCATTTACAGAACATCTTGCTCTGACTTTTTCTGAATAGAGGATTTGAAGAGTGAGCAACCCATTATCTCCAGTTCTAGCTCTACTGTACTCCAGTGGGAAGCATGAGTTTCAATGCCAGAAGTTTGGCACTTACTGTACTGTACATGCTGAATGAAGATGGTATTTTTCTAAACGCAGCAGCAGTGACACATAGCACACATTTCATTAGCTGTAATTGATTTTTGCAGTGCAAATGTCCAGCTTTGTTTTTGGCTGGACTTCTCACCTTGCTATGGATTCAAAGACAATAATGCAGTGATGCATAATTTTATGGTGGTCTCAAAAAAGCCAAAGGTCTAAAGCTGCCCTCAAACACTACACCCTGCTTGCACAATATCTTTACAATGTTATATACATTTTAGCAGAAACTATGTAGTGCATCTTTCTAAACAGTGTAAACAGTGTAATCACTTCAAACTCAGTTAGGTACACGACTGATATCAATTTCTGGTGGAAATCTGAAGGGTGATTGTACAATTCTTTTGTAATGTGTATGGGTTGTAAATGTTTATTACAAGCAAGCTTCTGCAAGGGTGTCTTTCAAGCTCTAGGAACTAGGGTAACATCCTCGACATTCTTGCCCTCAAAGTACAGTATATATATATATATATATATATATATATATATATATATATATATATATATATATATATATATATATATATATATATATATATATATATATATATATATATATATATATATATATCTTTGTTTTTGTTTTTCTTGGATAGAGTAGGGAAATGAAAGAATCCGAAAGAATCACCAGGACAGGGGTTCTAAAATCTAAACATTGTTTACCTTAATGTACTCCCTGCATTAAGATAAACAATGTTTAGTTAAACGTATCACCCCTTACTCCTTACACTTACCTGAGCCCTCACTTGATGCAGCACTATGCCCACCTGTAGCAGCCTTCTCCTCTCACATGCTTTGATGAGGTAGATGGAGCTATTGGCCCCTGCTGAGGTCAGTCAAACCCTGTGACAAGAGAGCAGACCTATGGACACAGGCAGCATAGCTTGGGATCAAACCTGCAGGTTTGCCATGATAGGAAGTGGCTTTCTATTGTGGCACACTGAGAAAAGGAGGAGCCAGGAGCGCAGACAGGGGACCTGAACTTAAAATCAGGGGGAAATCGTGGGTGCGTGTTATACGCCAATCCCTGTGGAAGAGGAGCGAGCACCACTGAATTACATAGAGCCACAATCTCCTGTTTACCCGGCACTCCGTCACTCACAGCCACGCCTCCTGGTTCCGCATTGGGCCATTGTTCTGTCTATCATATGAGCTGGGCCAGGAGGCACGGCTGTGAGTGACGGAGCACCGGGTACACAGGAGATCTGTAATTTAGCGGCGCTCGCTCCTCCTCTTCCCTCGGAGACAGCAGGGGTAATCTGACAGGTCAGTGTTTCCAATATATGACCACCATTGCTATAATTTTACTACTTCGTGGATAGAGCAGACACCAGCTATTTATAAATATAAGCATAATCTTCAATTCTCTGTCCTGCTCCAATTGCATTGGAGGCTCCTTTCAGCTTTGGTGATAGGGTGAAAGAGAGAAAGGGAAGAGATTTTTAAAGTTTCTCGACTTCTTTCATAAGCTATAGGATGGAAAGTAGAAGATAGAAACAATTGAGTGTGTTTGCAGAGGCTGATATACAGAAATACACTGCACACTCATCTGATCCATTGCTGCCCTTGCCCTTCCTATAGTTAGCATAGGATAATATGGGAATATTTTTTCGGGGGTTTCAAAGTTCAAAGTTCTTTAATTAAAAATTTTTTTCTTAAACTTCCCTCCTAAAATTGGGGTGCGTGTTATACACCGATGAATACGGCACCTACTCTGGGCAATTTTTATTAAAGATGTGTCATCATAAATTGCCAGCTGTACATTACAGTGCAAAAACACATTAAAAATACATTTGGCAATAAAATCAAAACACACTGACCATGCTAATACAGTAACCTCTGCAAGTAACACTTAATCCTACATTAAGCCCAAGTAGCAAGCCCCGGTACATCCAACCATGCTGCCCATATATTTAAGCGTACTTTCTCTATATTGGTATATAAGCTTCCTAACACCTCGCCTACATTTTTAACCCATTCCCATATCGTTGGAGGGTCTTCCGATTTCCAATAAACCATAATCAGTTTCCGTGACTGGAATAAAACTCTATGGCTGGCCTCTCTGGTATGTGCTTCCCATTCATATTCTTCCAGTTTACCCAACAGACAAGCACTTGGGTCTAGGGGGAGAGATACATTAAATATTGAGTTAACTTTATTCACTACTCCTATCTGTCTACAAACACCTTAATGAATACTTTTACAATGGTCACCAGAACAAGCGGTGAAAGTAAATCTTCTAATGGTGAGATCTGTTCTGGTGACAGCTCTCCAGGAGGGGGGGAATCCCCCCTTCAATTCAGAGATTTTCTATAATTTCCTGTTTTCAGCTCTGTAACAGGAAGTCAAGGGCAATCTCTCAAAAAGGACACAGGGAGCTATATTACTCTGTCCAAAACTATAAAAAAAAACTTTTGGTTAGTCATAGACTTTTAAGATGACTAAACATGATTTATAGCCCTGCTCTGCTCCACTACTACCCAGAGTCACTGGATAAACCTAGGCTGGTAAAATGAAGGGAAGGAGGGGGCGGTTACCATCAAGGCTAGACACGAGTAACAGGAAAGAGGAGGCATTTTAGTGTTTTGCTTCTGCGGGAACACACATGGTTGGCACAGGCAAGATCCCAGATAGAAAGGATATCTTGCCACAAACTTGTGGCAGTGTAGAATTGGAAGTCTGTTAACTTGCTGCACAGTTTCACTGGCAAATTGTACACGTGCAGAGCACTTGAACCAGTTGTGAATCAGTTGTGACTTTTCCAATTTGTACCAAATGTGCATGGCAAGTCTCTAGCAAGAACAAATTTGCAGTGATGAGTCTACAGCATGAAAATTCAGCCACAGTGACCTTGTGGTGGGATGACTATTGCACAACATAACTGAACCAGAACTGTTGCAACAGACTTGCAGAATATTTGCAAAGAAAGTTGATCTGGAGTCATACAATGTGGACCTGTGCATCAAACTTGTGAAGCCTCGCAAGTCTAGCAATGGTTTAGCAAGTCATTTTCTAACTTGCAGTACAATTTCTTTGTAGCTGAGATCATTCACAGTGCATTCACATGCAGTTGTAGCTTTTCTTGCTTGGATATGCCAAGCATTGTGGTCACATGACCTGCTGGATTTTCAATGGGAATAAACAAATTCCAAAAGGGGAAATGTTACCATATTGCCTGGCATAAAGCCCAGTTAGTTAAGTTATGGCTGCAACATATGCAGGCGAGTCTCTTAGGGCGTCCTTGAGAGATGAAACCCAGTGGGACTTGCCCTTTAAATAATGTATGAAGACAACGCTAATTTAAAATGTAACATTTTGCTTTACTTATATGTCTCCAACGCATATACCTGTCACCAGGAAACATTTCAGAGCTACTTTATAGTCTATACACATTATTACCACACAAAACAACAATCACCGCAGAGTAAATAAAACTATGGCCGCAAAAGATTTAATTTTAAAACTTTTCAAGTGTGTGTAATTGCAACAGCCCATTAGCAAAATCGCATTGATGCTAGAGGGCACAATAAAGGCTGTATGTTCCCATCTGGCTAACCAGTGCTGACACACACATCTGCCATTACAACAACCTTAACATCAAAGTCTGGCACCAAGAATTCTCTCAAATCTGTGTTTCAACATGTCAAAACAAATTGGCTGGCTGAGCAGATCTTCCACATCTGAAGCAGGGAAAATAAACCCTTAATGGAAAGGAAATAAATCCTCAAAATTGGGGCATGCATTCCTTAATAAAAGGAACATACAGGCACCGGTTGCTAAGCAACCACACAGAGCATGATATCGGTTACACATACTTCTCACTGGGTTTATTTTTATAGAATACTTAGCTAATGATGGCAGGAGCTGGAGATAGTGCAGTTTCCATGTTCAATCACCACTTACACAGATCCAAATCACGTTAACATTCTCTAAGTTTAAATAAATCTTCACCAAAAAGTACAGCCCTGATCTACACACAGTGGAAACCTCCATCTTGTGGGCTGAGGTAATATTCAGAAGAAGGAGGCATACGTATTTACTATAAAGCAGGCACATTAGACGCTTAAAGGTTAACTCCACTTTCGTGGGGGGAAAAAAATAGCAAATAAAGAAAAAATACAGCGCATATAATTGCGACACTAATTACTTTGTAATTGAAGGTTATTAAAAATTACCTTTCATTTTCAATCTGCAGCCAATGTCATTTTCTGAGAATACATTTCAAAATGGCTACCTGGAGTTTTCTGTTCACAGAATGTATACTAACCACTCCCCAGAAACATCATTTCCTGCTTGTGTGATTGGTGCACCAATTTTCCTAGAAATCTGCCTAAGATACAAGTCAGATTCAGGCATCCCTTGCAACAAAAATTTCATTTTTAAAGAGATATTTTCAATAGGAACCCGTCTAAAGGGATGCAGGCCCAGCAGATTTCTTCATTAGTGCCCTGCAGCATTAGACCTACTTTGAACAGAGGCACAGAAAAACACACAGGGATGTATTTTTTAGAATAACAAAAGGTAGAAATCTGCAACAAAGTTTTTTATAATCCTTGCAATGTACATTGGTCACCCAAAGGGGAATGTTTTCTTTCTCAACAAGAGTTATGCTTTAAATAAGCAATTAAAATGTCTTTATATTTGGCATATGTTGTACTTTTCAAATGGAGATCTTCTACTAGTTTGCTAAACAAGATGGCACTGGTTTAGCTAATGCTTCCCTGGCAATGGAATTCCACCCTGAAAATCAAGATAGGCTGTTATAGCTAAAAAGTCTGTTCCCTGTACCGATATGAGACAGAGGGTTGTCAGAGTAATTTATGAACCCCAAAACACATTAATATGGCCACTAGGGTATAATTATAGCCATAGCAGTCCATGCAATTGCTATAGAGCTCAAAGATATAGGGGTTCCAGAACTGTCTGGCTACATTGTGATTTATGAAGGTAGCAATAGCAAATACATTTAGATTAAGTGTAAACATAGTTTGTAAACTCAATACAATTAATTTGAAAGCAAGTACTATTCTGGATGATTGCACGCATCGTCTTAGAGGGGCAGGGAGAACCTTTATTGGTTTTGCTATGGGGTCCCATCACACATAGTTGTGGCTCTGTATAACTATTTGATAGTAGTACCCACATTCCTTTGATTTAAACTTTTTAGCACACACTGTTGCTGCCTCGATACATTATAGTCTTGGCTTCCCAATACTGATGGGCCCCACATCAGCTCCATGGTCTACAGCTAGAATAAATTCCCTGTGTTCTGCCCCATTACACACCTCAATAAGACAACTACAAAATGCAATTTTCAAAAACCCATACTGCTTTGCAAATAAGACTAAATAACCAATTTGGCCGCCGCCCCTTCTAATTTGTGTAAGCTGGGCTTGAAAAACAGAAGGTAAGGAACAAACAGGACGAGGTCTCCTAAACTATTACATTTATCAGCATGAATTCAAGGCTCTGACTATCTGCAGTAAATTATTCTTTGAAAAAAAAGTTGCGACTTGCGCTCTTTAACTCCTGATAGCCATTTATTTATTTAATTATTTCAGCCAGCCTGCTTGAAAGCTCAGACACAAAGTAGAAGGCATACTGTGACAGCCGGTTAAAGTATTGCTTTGTACTCCTTTCATCTTCAAGAATAAAACGGTGTTCACAAGGAGCTGTATGGAAAAAGAGTTCATCAGTAACTCTGCAAATATAGGATATCCTCTATTAAGCTGATATATAATTAATATGGTTATCCAACCATGCAGGTACATTTAAATAATAAGATAATGATAAGATCTATCGATCTATCTATCTATCTATCTATCTATCTATCTATCTATCTATCTATCTATCTATCTATCTATCTATCTATCATGCCATGGAACCTGATGCATCAAGCTGCAATATGATATTACAGAATGATAAAAGGGGCATATCAAGTAATATTTCATGTGTGACAATGATTAAGTTTTTGCCAACGGGAGGACGTTTCAGAAAATATTAACAATTAGAAAATGTCTCTTTAATCTAACCTAATTAAGAAAGCATGACCTTTTGGAGAACAGAATTTATTACCTTAGCCAGTGCTGCAAGGTAGAAGTTCTACTAAGTTACTTGTGGTATGCCCTGGGCATGGGGAACCAAGAGCCGATCTGATGGCCACACAGCCAATGCTTGGCTGCTACTCCTATACCGCTGCATTACCTTCACTATACGGCTTGAGTGCTGATTGCCGTTTGCTCTTTTATAAAGACTGCCCCCTATTACCCTGCTATTAGAGTACTCCTGACACTGCTATACATGGGGAACCAAAAGCCGATCTGATGGCCGCATAGCCGATGCTTGGCTTCTACTCTTATACCGCTGCCTTACCTTCACTATACGGCTTGAGTGCTGATTGCCTTTTGCTCTTTTATAAAGACGGCTCCCCTATTACCCTGCTATTACAGTACTCCTGACACTGCTATACAAACAGCCTAGTTGTCGGCCCCATCGAGCTGAAGTGACTTTCATTGGCTTACACAATACATCCGCTTTAGCCTATTGGATTGTACCATTTGGTTAGTGCTTAGCCTTATGCCGCGTACACACGATCGGTTCGTCTGATGAAAACGGTCTGATGAACCGTTTTCATCAGACGAACCGATCTTGTGTGGACCCCATCATTTTTTTCCCCATCGGTGAAAAAACTTAGAACCTGTTTTAAAATGATCTGATGGTTAAAAAAAACGATAGAAAAAAACGATAGAAAAAAACGATCGTCTGTGAGGAAATCCATTGGTTAAAAATCAACGCATGCACATAATCAAGTCGACGCATGCTCGGAAGCATTGAACTTCATTTTTCTCAGCACGTCGTTGTGTTTTACGTCACCGCATTCTGACACGATCGTTTTTTTTTTAACTGATGGTGTGTAGGCAAGACTGATGAAAGTCAGCTTAATCAGATATCTGATAAAAAAATCCATCAGATCGTTTTCATCGGATGAACCGATCGTGTGTACAGGGCATGAATTGATCTATCTATGGATATTCCCACAGGGCTGCCTAGTTTACTTTGCCATTGCAAAAAGTGTTTCAGGAGGTACCTCACCCTATATTGAATCACACTTGACCTCAAGTCCTCAAGGGCGCTACACACACAGGTTGGTACTTTATATTAGTCCTGTACCAGGTTACTAACCCTGTAAGTGATATTAATTGCATTACAACCTTGTGTGTAGGGTTTTTTGACATCCACATTATCAGTAGTTATGTGTTTTCTGGTTTCAGGTTTGTCTGTCTTTAATGCACTTTATTTGTTATGTGCTGTTTTTAAACTGGGTGATTCAATATAGCTGGGGGGGGTCAGATGTTTTTTTTTTCTTGCACTATATAGTATGACTAATACTTAAGCATTCAGTAACGTTTATATTTTTGTAATACTAACCCTGTTATGACTCATAGTCTTTTCAGCAACCCCTTTTGTTTCCCAGGTACAGTGGGGAGACAAAATATCAACCAAAAAGCCAGCAAAAAATACATAAAATAAATGCTATAAATTAAGTTGCAGTGAAAAAAAATAATTATTTGATCCCCAAGCAAAACATGACTTAGTACTTGGTGGAAAACCCCTTGTTGGCAAGCACAGAGGTAAGACGTTTCTTGTAGGTAGTGACCAAATTTGCACACATCTCAGGAGGGATTTTGGTCCACTCTTTTACAGATCTTCTCTAAATTCTTACGGTTTCTTGGCTGTCTCTTGGCAACACAAAGTTTCAGCTTCCTTCAAAAATGTTCTATAGGATTAAAGTCTGGAGACCTTAATCCTCAGCCAGAACACTGAAGATGGGTCATGGATGGGTCTTTCAGCATGACAATGACCGAAAACTTACCGCCAAGGCAACAAAGGAGTGGCTCAAGAAAAAGCACATTAAGGCCATGAAGTGGACTAGCCAGTCTCCAGACTGCTTTGTCACATGCTGCCCATGAGACCACCTGAGGCATCCACCATAGGGAGCACTCACATATGCATGTAAGGGGGTGGCACTGAGGCCAGTGTGTCAATACTAGGCACTTCATCCTTAGTGCAAGTTCAGTCCTGTGTATGCTCAGACTGCAAGCCAGAGAGGGTCATTGGTCCTCATAGTGCAGATGGCTACCTAGCAGACGACATCTGCTCCATCATGGCCTGCATTATACTGTGCTAATGAATACTTGCCAACACCATTCACTACATTGTATAGGAAATGTAAAAGCCTTTATAGGATAATTATAGTTGGACAGAGTTTGTGCTACCTATTTCTGGAAGCAATCAAGAAAAGTAGCCTGATATGAGACATAAGATAAAAAAGAGATCCTGGACTGCTACCCCAATCTGTGCAGACCGGAATCTACATAAGGGGTTGTAAGTTACCAGTCCTTCCACTGTGGGGATACCAGTGTGAATGCCTGGTATGCCAGTCTGGTATCCTTTCGGGCCACAACTCCAATCTGTGCAGACCAAAATCTACATAAGTAGTTTTAAGTTACCAGTTCTTCCACCATTGGGATACCAGCATGAATGCATGGTGTGTCAGTTTGGTATCCTTGGGGGGGTAAAACCATACACTTCTATAAAATTAAAAAAAAATATTTAAATCAACCTTCCCCAAGGGAGGATCAGTATTATAGGCTGTGAATATCTTTAGTCATCTTATATTCAAACTAGTAGTCACACAAAATGTATGTGATGCAATGATATTTCAATGATAACTCTACTTAAAGTGGTTGTAAACTCCACTTTTTGACTTTTACCTACAGGTAAGCCTATAATAAGGCTTACCTGTAGGTATAAAGAATATCTGCAGCGGCGCATGCGCAGGGGGGATCCACGGCTGAAGGGCCGGCCGCCGCCGACCCTCGCCGGAATAAAATCTCCCGCACGTATGCGCAGGAGTGACGTCATCGCCGCTCCAGCCAATCACAGAGCTGGAGCGGCGATACCTGGAAGACACGCCGGCGTGGACCAGGTAAGTTCACCTCTCCTAGTTCCGAGGTAAGTATTTCTTACAGTATTTTCCTCCTAGTTCCGAGGCAAGTATTTCTTAAAGTATTTTTTTTTTTTTTTTACACCTGCAAGGCAAAAGCCATAATGAGCTAATATGCACCGCATATTAGCTCATTATGGCTTTTGCCTTGCAGGTGTAAAAAAAAAAAAGTATATGCGGGTTTACAACCGCTTTAACAATCATAAGGAAATCAGGCCCATTGTCACAAAAGCACATGAAGCCATGATATGTTAAATGGAGTGAGTAGATCTGCTTATTATTGTTCATCAACTAGATCCCACAGAAGACAAAATAGTTTTGCTAAGGTTTTTAATAATTACTGATATTGTTAATTCATTCTGTCCAGAAATTGATCGAATGTCCAAATTGATAAAAGCCAATGGTCACTATAGGATTAGTAAATGTACTTAGTTTTCACAAATTGAAGTCAGGCAGCAGGCTCTAGAAAGGATTGTGTGTGAGCAACAGTCTCTCTGCAGAGGTTCAACACGCCACATCGCTCACCCTCACTCACTAAGTCAGGGCTAGAAGACTGCATTAGCTTTGCTGATTTGAGAGCTCTAGCTGTGACTATGGCTGGACAGTTCTATACAGTATAGACCACAGCTCACACAGATAGAAATAGTCCACTTCCTGCGTCTCAACGTTTTATCTTGCTGTAGGAGGTGAAAATGTTAACCAATGACAGTAAGACATTTAGCAATGTATGGTTTCCTGCACACTCTAGTTACCCGAATTAGGATTTAACACTGATACCTCTGTCAACGCCACCATCACCACAATGCTCTTGTTCTGTGACACTTAAAGGCTAAAGTCACCTTTGTTCACCTTTTTTTCTTCTAAATTCCAGCTACCCTATGTACCAATATAGCATTAATGTACTTAATTTGCAAAAATAAAAGTTTTCCATTTATTCTACATGCGCTTTCCTCACTCTCTTCATAGGTGTTTAAAAACACTGTTCCATTACTTCTGCCTTACTTCCTGGACAGACTTTAGGTCATGACACAGGAAAGAGGTTGACTAGCTGAGGGTGGGTGATGAAGGGTGTGTTCTAATGAGACCAGCTGTCAACTCTTTGCTGTGTCATGACCTAAAATCTGTCCAGGAAGTAAGGCAGAAGTAATCGAACAGTGTGTTTAAACAGCTATAAAAAGAGTGTGGTAAGCATGTGTAGAATAATTGGAAAGCTGTTTCATTTTTGCAAAATAAGTGCATTAATGCTATATTGGTACATAGGGGAGCTGGAATTTTTCAAAAAAAAAGGTGAAGTTGGCCTTTAATGTGTTGGAAAGCTATACTGATCGTATTTTAATTTCTGGTTTGCATTTTATTTTATTCTGGTGAATAAATATAATATTCAGCATTCCAAAAACAAGATATAAAGGAAGCCCTTTAAACTGCAGGAGATATTTTGCATTTTAATGTCTAATGGTTGTTTAATTGCTGCCTTGAATTATATACATATCATTTATCCCAATAATTACACAGAAATAAAATGAGCATGCTTATTTCTGTAAAGAAAAACAAAAGAATGAGATGTGTTCTTTGTTACACTGTAATTGTTAGGCTCCTAATTCATACGACAAACACAATAAGTGTATACATTAAACAGGAGCGTAGAAAATTAAATGGTGGGAATTATGTTGCCATGGAAAGCACTAATGTCCAGTTATCTCTGAGCAACCTGTGATCAACAAAAATGGACTTAAAAGCTTTTTATACGTCACCCAGCTGTAAATGGCAATTTGTATGGAAAGGTACAGTAACTTTTTATTTAATTAAACGTTTTTTGTTTTTTTTGCAGGGGCACACTCATTACTGTTATTTAAAGATTAAACCATTAAAAATAAAGAATCAAATTTTAAGTTTCATAATAGATATACAGTATACCTCCATATTAAAGACCAAATATACATATAAAAAATGCCATTTCATCCAGTTACAGCCATTAGAAAATAACATAATGTATTTTTAGATACAAAGTATATATATAAGTACTTGAATCTATTTTAGATCAGCTGTCTGCTATCCCTTTTAGAGCAGCACTTCATTTGAGTCTGGGGTGGGCCAGTCGTCGCTTTCTTACTTGTAGAGAACCCAAGTCTCAAGACTAAAAAGCTAGCGGATGACCTTTTTAGTATCCTGCTCTTTCACTGTCAAGGTAAAGACTGGGGTGTGTCTTTAACCAGGTCTTATTGCTTAAGTGCAGTGAAGTTTAAAGAGAAGTTTAGAGCCTGGCAGTGCTATCTGACAGGAGTACCTACATATTGTGTTCCTGATATTATGTATCGTGTCTTGGGCTTTATATTCTTTCACTTACTTAAACATAGCATGGAACACACATAACTGGTATTTTTGATATGGTGTCGATCTGCGATTTTTAGCAGGACTGCAACATTGCGGCGGACAGATCGGACACTTTTGACACATTTTTGGAACCATTGACATTCATACAGCAATCAGTGCTATACAAATGCACTGATTACTGTGTAAATGTCGCTGGCAGGGAAGGGGTTAACACTAGGGGTGATCGAGGGGTTAAATGTGTTCCCTGGGAGGTGTTTCTAAATGTAGAGGATGGGACTGACTGGAAGAAGAGAAAGATTGTTGTTCCTAGTCTCTCCTCCCCTGTCAAAATGGGGATCTGTCTGTTTACATTGTTTATTGTTTATTGTTTATTGCTTGTATAGCGTAGAATCACCCAAAGGTTTTGAAACGCTTCCAGACCTCAACAATTCACAACGAGACCGGGTGTTACAGGCATAAATTAACATAGTAACAATATACAATATGTACCACGAATAAAATCACCTAATAAAACAACAATATAGCACCATAAAACCAATACAATACAATATAAAACCATAAAAATCACATTAGACCAAAGGAGGGACAACACACAATTCCCCATAAAACAGATCCAGCAGTACTTCCCTCCAAAATGACCCTAACCTCAATCCTCCTATCATTCTGCCTCTGCCCACAGGCAGGTTTTAAGATCCCTCCTAAATGTGGGTAGGTCCGGACTCTGTCTAAGACTTAGAGGAAGTAAATTCCATTCTCTCGGGCCGAGCACAGAAAAAGCCCGGCCCCCCCCATTTTTTCAGCCGACTCTTTGGCTGTTCAAGGCAGAATTGGCAGCTCCATCTAAGGGAGCGGCCAGTAACATGTCTATTCAATTTCGCAAAGAGATAGGCGGGTCCTAGCCCGTGAAACGCTTTAAAAACAAGTGTTAAAATTTTAAAACGCACCCTCTGACCAACTGGCAGCCAATGCAGGGCAGCCTGATGTCTCGAGGTGGGGCAGTGGCCTCTGGGGTTTAATGCAAGCCTTACTGCCTGATTCTGGACCTTTTGAAGTCTCCTAATCTGGACTTGAGGCAGTCCAGCCAGGAGACCATTACAATAGTCCAGATGCGGAAGGACCAGAGCGCGCACCACCGAAATCCTTTCCAGATCCGATAGAAAAGGCAAAATGCGGTAAAGAAGCCGCATCTTAAAATGGCAGGTCTTGACAACCTGACCGACATAGGGGATTAACGTCAAGTTGCTGTCAATCAGGACCCCTAGTGTCCCCACCGTGTCAGCCGGCCGGGGGCACCTCCATGCCTCATCGGGCCACGGTAACACCCAGTGTCCCTCAGGAATATTCCCTGATTTTAGAACCTCGGTTTTGGCCTGGTTTAGCTGCAGGTAATTAGCTGCCATCCAGTTTTTTATGATCTCGAAACCTGCAACCAACTTGGCCTCCGCCTCAGGCTCATTGGTCGAGATTCTGGAGAACAACTGGGTGTCATCCGCATAGGACTGAAATCGAAGTCCCATATTTGCGATCACCGCCAGCAGAGGGCGAAGATAGATGGTAAAGAGAAGAGGGGATAGCGGGGACCACTGTGGGACCCCACAGGTCACCTTGATAGGCTCCGAGTAGAAGTCCCCCAGTTTCACCCTATACTCCCTCTCCTCTAAGAATGACTTAAACCATTTCAAGGCCTGGTCACTCACTTTCGCCACCTCCTGAAGCAGTGTCAGAAAAATCTGGTGATTTACGGTGTCGAATGCGGCTGACGTCGACCAGTAGATGGTCCATGACATCCAGCAACGCCGTCTCCGTCCCATGTTTGGGTCGGAAAACCGGACTGCCATTTGTCGAACAGATTGCCCTCCTCCATGAAAAGCTGCAGCTGACCACAGACTACCTTCTCTGTTATCTTGGCTGGAAAGGATAGCCCTGTAATAGGCCTGGACTTCTCCGGGTCAGAGGGATCGGTACCACTTTTTTTAAAATAGGAGTAACAATTGCCTGTTTAAAAAATCTAGGGACGGTACCATCCACTAGGGAGCAATTGATAAGATCAGTTAAAACTGGGGCTAAAATAACACGGGCTTCTTTAAACACCTGGCCCGGACACGGGTCGGAGGGAGGTGCTGAAGCCTTAGATTTAGCAACCAGAGTTTCAGGTATCCTTACCGCCGACAAGGGTGATCCCCATTCTGGCTCTCTGTGGAGCGATCATGGGTGGCCGGCGGACATCACGCCCAATGACCACATGCATTGGCTCTGATGTCAGGCTGCAGGCCCATGCCCCCTAGAGCTTTTAAAGCGACCGATGTAAAATGACGGCAATTCACCCAGTAGAGCCAGCCTACCGCAGTACAACTGCGGCAGCTGGTCCTCAAGTGGTTAAAGCGGAGCTCCATCCAAATGGGGAAGTTCTACTTTAAGGCCTCCTCTCCCCACTCCTCTTGAAGAAATGTCTACCAGAATCAATCTTCTTATCTACTGCTGGCTACCCAGAGTGAGCACTGCAGCATCTGTTGACGTGACTTGGCTTGGCATTCCTTTGAATGATTTGTCTTGGTACTATGTCCTGTTCAAGTCACTTCATTGTAAGTGACATTTTTTATTTTATACTAATTAAAGTGATTTTACCTGAATTATCCAGTGTGCTCTATTTCTGCTTCTATTGATCCAAGCCCATGTCAAGTATGATTACCTGTCCAAGAGTAATAAGGCTATTATTTATGTTGGCCGAAACAGCCTCTTTTGTGTCCCTGATTGTGGTTTCACCTTCCTTGACTTTCCTGTCTTTTGGCATTAGAACTTCTGTCTGCTATGTCCGTTTCCAATGAGAGTGCCTTAATAGCCAGTAAGGATGATTTTACTGGGGATGAGGATGGTGGGTTGATGGGGCTTACCCCTTAAGAAAAATGTATCCCCAAGCAAAAAAAAAAGAAAAAAAGAAAGGTAAAACTAGTTTCAAAGAGGTGCACAGATAAAATATTTCATAGCTAATAAAGATAACAGTAGACATTTGCGTTTTTAATTTTACTGGGGACTTTAAATGTGAAATTACCGTATTTATCGGCGTATAATACGCACAGGCATATAACACGCATAACGTATAACCTCTATTTTCAGGGTAAAAAGTGAGTGTTATACGCCAATAAATACAGTAGTTGATGGGTTTACTTTAAACCAAAAGGGGCATTATATCTTAAAATGAGTCCTAACCAGGCTTTATGCCTTGCTTGTGGCAAGAAAACATAACGTGAACATCTTTTTAAAAGTAGGCTAACTTGATAATTTTTATGTACAGATTTTCAAGAGACTTCAAACAAAAGTGTGTACTGTTCAGTGGGTCACTTTGTGCCCAGGGTGAATCTGGGAAAACATAAAAGCTGGAAACTGAATTTGCTTTTAATTAGCGTTTGATGTTTCCAGTGTGTCATCCAAAAACACAATAGAGATCTGTGCATTAAATACAACAACTAGTAATAGCATGTCAACACAGATTACAGGGGGGTGTGCACTCATTAAAAGTGAATGCTCTAAGTGATAAACTGGGCTGGTCAGAACTATACAAGACTCAATTAGTAAGTTAATGCAAAAATAATCATAGCTATGGCATGAAACTGTCAGTAACAGTAATCGGCTAAAAAATTATTGGTCTAGCAGAGCTGGAGATGGACTTCTTACTTCCTTAGGACACTCAGCTAAAATGATCTCTACAAAAGGCACAAAGGCATATCCACTAGAGGGAGCCGGTCCCTACTGTTTATGTGTAGTGTCCAATACTTATGTATGCAGCAGTATACCCAATGGTCAAGAGTCTACTGCCCTGTGTCCTTCAATGAACATGAAGAAAGATTATGTTAGCAATGCTACAGCCAATACAGTTTACATTTACTTGAAGACAATGCTAATCAAACACAACACTCCCATTGACAGGTATGTTTTGGAACATAACTCCTACTTCTGGAAAATTAGAGATTGTGCAGCCCCCTGCAGGGGCTTCTAAAATGATCCCGAAAAGCCCTTCTTTGGTTTATGCTAAATCAAACAAGTATAGTTAAAATGGTTCTTAAGGTTTGTTTTTTATTTTCTAAATAGGTTCCTTTATGCTAAGGCATTGTTGGGTTACTTACCTTTTCCTTTGATTTCCCTTCTAATTGTTTTATTTCTTTGTCTGAATTTCTCACTTCCTTTTCCTCCTCAGTAAGCTGTTCTGGCTGACCAATCCCCAGCCAGAACAGCTCAGGTGATGGGGGCAAGCTTACTGAGGTGAACAGGAAGTGAGAAATTCAGAAAAAGGAAAAAAGAAATTAGAAGGGAAATCGAAGGAAAAGGCAAGCGAACCAACAATTCACTAGCTTAGAGGAACCTATTTCAAAAATAAAAAAAACAACCTTTAAAACCCCTTTAAGTCTTATAAATACTAGGAACTTTGTTCTTCATCAGAAAAGAGGTGGCAGGGTGATACCAATGTTCACACTCCATGGAGTAAGAAACTACTGGAAGGCAGAAAACTGAGAAGAGAGATGATACATTTTCTAAACAACAATAAAACAGAATACATATTTCCTGAATCAAGTGTTTTGATGGGGAAAAAAAAAACTTGTAATTTTTTGGCATTACTTCTGAAAATGCTTGTTGCCTGGACTGTCATGCAGACCTCCTTTTGTCAATACTTTCAGTCAATGACCTTGAAAAAGTATGCAGATTACAATTTTACTCCTGCTCTGCACTACTTCCAGACAGAAATATTGAAGCCAGCGAGTTGACACAATGATCAGGTTACCAGCATTTTCTGAAAAATAGCCAGCTATGGCACCCCTTATGTTTCCCTTATGATGGGTTTTCTTTAAAGAGAGATTCCAGGCATGGTATAATCTTTACATAGTTACATTGTTCCAGTTGGACCTATGTAACTATGTATATACCATACCTGGCTGGTGCCCCAGTACGCTGAAAATCACTGAAGTACACATTGCTGCTTTAGTGGTCTCCAATTGCTTCTGGGTCCCATGCTTAGTGGCCAGCCTGATGCATTGTGAACACAGGAGGTTTGATGCTCAGCATGGGCGCCATTTAGAGAATGCTTTGCATTTTCATAATGGATGCAATGCAATTTCTGATTGGACGAGGTAGAAACGTGAGGTGGTGATGTCACACTCTCCACCTTGTCCAATCAAAGCACTCTCTGAATGGTGCTCAAGCAGAGCAGCCAACTTCCTGTATACACAGTGCATCAGGAGATCACTTGAATAGCAGTGTCTACTTCAGTCATTTCCAGCTTCCAGGGGCATAGGCCAGGTATAGTATATAAATTTATACATTGGTCCAAGTTGGTATAAAAATATACCATGCCTAAAATTCTTTAGCTGCATTACCTTTAACCTAAAATGAGCTAATGTTTTTGGTATATTAAATATTGCTCTGAAAGTGCTTTGTCATATCTGTTCAATACATGCAGAAATATATTTGTTAATCTTTCTGACAACAAAAGAACACCCCCCCCCCCTTGTTATGTACATGGAGGGGGTGTTCTGTAGTCTTAACACACATCCTGTTGAAGGGGGGGCAACAATACTTCTTCATTAATACAGGACAGTGAGTGAGTGTTGTCACTCTAGGATAGGAAGTGTGCTACTGGCAGGATCACAAGGTGACATTTCGAAGCCTCTATTTATCTGTACTCTATTAACTATACAGCAATATTTAGAAACCATAAATATAAAATATATTCACACAAATACTACTAATTCGAGTTCTTAATGGAGGTAATCAATCATATTCATATTTTAATAATGCTACTTATCAATGAAAAATCACATCAGTACATAAAAAGAAAATTAAAGAAGAAAGCAGATGCAGTATTTACTGTATTTATTTTGTTGAAAAAGAAACATAACATTAAGGCCCCTTTCACACGTGCGGACCGTTCAGATCCGCCTGTCAGTTTTTTCAGACAGATCTGAACGGGCGCTCCATGTACTTCTATGAAGCATTGGATGTCAGTGGTGATATGTCCGCTGACACCCGATCAGCCCTGATCCGATTCTCTCTGCTAAAGTGTGATGGATGCAAACCCTATTTTGCATCTGTCTGGCAGATTGGATCGGATGAAAACTAACAAACGGTTCATTTTCATCTGATCCCCATAGAGGAGAGCGGAGATCTGACTGGTCCGTCTCTACACAGTGTGCAGAGACAGACTAGTCATCCACCGGCTCAGCTGGGATCAAGGGCGATCCCTGCTGAGCAAGCAGATGTAATAACTATTCTATTGATTTAAATAATTCGTAAAGCATAGCTCCAACTTTTTTAGTTTTGGATAACGTGGGAAATAATTCTAACCTCTGTCGGGTTGTTAATGCTATGTCCATATAAAGTAGACTGCAACATAAGGGGAGTTAATTACTAAAAATGGAGTGTGAAAAATCTGGAGCAGCTCTGCACAGAAACCAATCAGCTTCCAGGTTTTATTGCCAAAGCTTAACTGAACAAGCTGGAGTTAGAAGCTGATTGGCTACCATGCACAGCTGCACCCGATTCTGAGTGCTCCAGTTTTAGTAAATCCTCCAAGGTGTCACCAGAACAGGAAGTGTAAACATAGACTGCAATAAACAGCTGACAGGGGTTCTAACCGTTCTTCACTTCCCTTGTTTAAGGGAAATCTCCCCAATAGGGATTCAAATATCACTAAACCTTTTTAAAGGGGTTCCCCACTCTATTCAAAATTTTGAATCCAAAAAAATCCTTTGGTTGACACAGTAGTTTACATGAATGGTTTACTGCAGGAAAAATATTCACATTCTCCAAATACATTTCAGATATAGAAATATTTAGCACCTATGATCTGGTACCCTCTAATAACATGAGTCAAGTTTTCTTTATTATTTTGGGATATAGTGCGTGTATTTTTCAAACAAAATGATATGAGATTTTATGCCTGGGCACAAACAATTTTAGTTAAATAGATTCCTCAATAGTCACAAACAATATAAATCCACTTTGTGTGAACCAAATGCCTTTGCAAACCCAGATATCACCTTGCTACAGTAGCAGTGACACCATCACTGGGCTGCACAATAGTCTGGGCAGAGAGCTTAGTGGTTAGATAGACCCAGCAGGTCCATCTACTACAGGCCGCCTGCAAAAAACGACAGGAAGGGGCGGTTACAAGACCAATCACCCTGCACAATGAGAGAGAGCAGACAAGACTGGTCTTCGTTAAAGGAATCTAGAGAACAGTGGTAACAATTCACACTGGATTACTGCACAGATCTAGAAGAAATACATAAAGCACACACAGATCCAGTCTCTTGTGTTTAGACAATATTTGTTTATCCCGGAGTTCAGGTTTTAATGACTTAACTACTTTTGCTCTGTGAGTTTAGTGGATCTTAATAAGGTCCATGCAGATCTTATTAGGGCTTAAAAATCTCTGCCTGGGCGATCTGATCTGAGGTCTAGCCAGTAAAATTTTCTTTCTTCAGAGGTCTGAATCTTATTTTTGTTCTATCACTCAGATACTTCACATCACAGCCCCCCCTTTACATCAGTAACCTATGTTGCCCCTTCTCATCACATAACCCTCCCTTTTACATCCCAATGCCCTTCCCAACACAGTCTCCCTTGTAATCACAGCCCCCCTCCTCACATCACAGCCCCGATAGCAATCAAAGACCCCCCTTACATCGCAGTACCCTCTCATGCCACTGTCCCCCCCAACATCACATATTCCCCCTCTTCATATCATTGTTCCCCCTTTAAATCACAGCCTCCTATGCAATCAGATATGCCTCCCTCCCATCACAACCTTCCCTTTCTCATATCACAGCCCCCTTGTGATCACAGCTCCTCCCCTCCTCACATAACAGCCCCCCCTTGCAATAAAAGACCCCCCTACACCACAGCCTCCCTGAAATTACAACCCCACCCACATCACAGCAAGCCCGCATCACAGCTTCTTCCTCTTACATCATAGCCCCCCTTACATCAGAGCCCCCTTTTGTAATCACAGACCCCCCCCCCACATCAAAGCCCACCAAACACAGCCCCCCTTGCAATCAAATCCCCTTCATTAAACCACAGTCTCCATTGCAGTTACAGCTCTCCCCCTTTCACAGTCTTACAGTAACACAACACGGCGTAGGGCACGGCAGGGTGTACTCTTCTGTATGTACTCTCCTGCCTGCCACCACCACTCCTGCTGTTACACTCACAGCATAGCAGAGGGAAGGAGGCACTGCAGGTCTGCACTGAGGGCGGGAGCTACCCAACTCTTGGACTTCTAGGACTGCCTCATGTCCTAGTAACCCATCACCTGCTTGTTAATTTGAACATTTGAGAAGCTCCCCCCCTCCATGCAGACCTGCCATGCATCTTGCCCTTTGCCCTGCTGTAAGTATAACAGCATAAGCAGTGGTGGCAGGCAGGCGAGTACACACAGGAGAGAGGAGTCGACACAGGCTACTAAATTGTGTGGCCGTGGTCCAGATAGGATTTTCACTTGGTCTGCCATTTGGTGATGCTTGCTTCAGAGCATTTGTCTCAAAACTGCAGCCAGGGAGCCAGAGGCAACCTTTTGATTGCCTTTATCTGGCCCTTGGAACACTAGTCTTCCCATTGACACCAATGATGGGGCACCACTACTTGCAGTTATACCAACAGTGAGTCACTAGTTCTCCCATTAAAACTAACGATGCTGAATTATTTACTACGGCAGACATCAGTGCATTTTCTACTTCCATTGACCACAGTCTGGACTCCCTAAAGCCTGAAGGACAGTAAAGTGGCCTGTGTCTAGAAGGTTTGGAGATCCCTGTTTTAGAAATTTTAGCATGTTTACTGAATTCCCATGCTCAAGTTCTGAAGGACTGCATGTTTTTTACTTATTATAATTTTGTTGTCCCTTGTAAAAATATACAACCATTTCAAACAAGCAATAACACAGAGTGGTACCCAGTTCACCAAATGCTCATGGTAACTAAACAGCAGATTCATGCCTTTATTCATTTGAATGATTAGATCCATGCAGATTTGACAGTGCTTGGAGAGCTAACTTATCTAAAACAATCAGATTCCTTGTGCAACATCCCTTGAGATCCAAGTAAAATTTGTATATTTAGGTCTAACTGAAACGTTTAACTGTTTTGTATAGCTACACATATAATTTTATCCATACTGTATGTTCTGCAACCATGCTTTATCCTCATCAGTTGTCTATTTCCTAACAGTATATCTCTAATCGCACTTGTTACTTATGCAATTTCCATTCCAACGGACACATAACGCAAGTCAAAGTAAACTCAACACAGAGGTTCTAAAGAACGTCATTACTAAGAAGAGGAACCCAGCCTCCCAGCTGGATCCTCTTTAGCATTTCAGAAAAATGAATTGGCTTTCACATCCTGGAAACTAGTACTGACATAACATGTAGGTTGCCATTGCTGAACTCTGCTTTTCAAAGTTATTGATCTTGAACAAGTATGCAGATCGGGAATTCTGACTGACCTCACTTGGCTGTGTGTGTGTGCTGAATTCAAGATTCTGAAAGTATGGAGATTAAAGACAATCAAGCAACTAGCATTTTCAGGAGGCCAGCAAGCCATCCTCCATATTTCTCTCAGTATAGGCTTTTTTAATTAGCAATGAAAAGAACAAGTACATTTTACTAAAATTGTGTTAAGTTATATAAAATGCAAGAGGAATGTTAAATAATTCGCCTGTGAAATGGAAGCATTTAGGCAGATGTTCTGTACTGTCTGTAATAAAGCAGAAATGCTTTACTAAAACACATTTCTCAAGTTTATGGTCCACTGCACCTGTGCCAAATCATTACCGTCCAGGTGCGTTGGGTCGTTTTGCTTGCCTGCCAGTATTTTGGAATAAACACGTCTATGTTAGAAGCAGGACTTAGCTTAAAGGCTGAGTTTCACAAAACTTGAGGAAAGAGAAAGTTGGAGTGTGGCTTATAGTCAATTAGTAGAATTTAGGAATAAACACGTCTTTGTCAGAAGCAGGACTTAGCTTAAAGGCTGAGTTTCACCCAACTCGAGGAAAGAGAAAGTTGGGGTGTGGCTTATAGTTAATTAGTGCAGCTACTTTTTTGTTATTGCTCTCCTATATTTTTATACTGCTAAACACAGGCAATATATAGACCTTAGAACCAAAATCCCTACCCCAGAGGGGTATGCAATCTAATCAGTTTCGCACAGTCATACAAGCACTTACATAGTCACTCTAGGGTCATGTTAGTCAGAAGCTAATTTAATTGTATCTTTTTGGGATTTTGGAAGAAAACTGAAATAACCAGAATAAATGAAGTACATACAGCAACATGACCATCCATCTGATACACCTATACTGCTATACTGCACTAAAAACAAAATGGGAATGTTGTTTCTATGAGCAACAAAATAATTTAGAAATGTAAGATAATTTGTCCTTTAGTATCAATAAATTGCAGATCGTTACCTAAAAATCCACATATGAATAACATGTGATGATAAATTAGTTTTATTGGCACTTGCGTTAATGCAATTTTTATTATGTTTCTGGGAATAGGAAGCGAAAAAAATCATAACAGTATAATGGTTTGCCCGTCTATTGCACTTGTACTCTTGTAATATATAATCTCCTCTGAAGATATGATGTCTGAGTGACACATTAAGGCCAACTGAATAATTGATCCTTCTCCTTCTGGCAGAATACATTCCTGACTGACACATGACAGTGCCAACTGGAAGCAATGTACTGAAAGTCATCTAATTAAAAGACACTGAGAAGCAGAAAAGTGGGAAAAAAGGAGAACTGTACCCTCTGTTTGCGCAGGCTTCCCGGGCTGGTTGGTGATGGGCTTGGCGACTTCCCAGAGCGAGGAGTAGAAAGCTGGCTCCCTGGGGTCCCATTGACTGAGCAAAAAAATTTAAAGAAAGAGTTAATGTAAAAAATGTGCAATCCTTATCAGAACGTCCTTCAACTTATTGAATGTGCAAGAATGTGTTATTGTGACTTCATTGTATTCATTTTACAGCAAACATCCATTTGTATGTCATTCCATTGAAAAGAACCACTGCAGTCTGCACAGCAATAAAGGGAAGAGGAGAATACTAAGCCTTTATCCCAGCAAAATCAATGCTGCATAACACTCCGCTCTGGACAAATGAAATCGTCTGGATGCCAGCACTGCCTGCAAAGCTGTTCAGCTTCAGTGATTTATAGAACTGTCAAAGCCAAGTGCATCAGTAACTTGCCTGTAACTTTACCCAGACTCGAGGGTAAAGGGGCCACTATTATACAATTATAATATATTTAATAACATTACAGGAGGTCCTATCATCTAAGTATACAGGATACCCATGTCCACCTAAATACAATGCATCCTAAAACACAATGTACTCATTGAACTATACAATTACATCTTAAAAATTATTATTGAAACATAAAGCAAGTATGTTAAAGACATAAAATATTAATTAGCTACTAGAACTGATTAGCTGACGTTGCTCTATGCTGCTGCTCAGTTCATTTGCTGAGTGCAATAATTATAAGACTGTTACGTTTCCAATAGCCATTGACTTTCTCTCAATGCATTCATTCATGGAATTGTATACTGAATATTCAAGCAATAACAATATAAGCTAAAACAATATCAGCAGTAACAGAATTAATGATGAAAATGATAAAAAAAAAAAAGAAGAAGATGATAACGTTGCAGAAGATGATATTCACAACCAGTGTTTGTTCAAGCTGGACTGTATTGATAATAATGATATTTTATTTGTATAGAATAAGGCTTTGAACTTACCTTCTATAAGCTCTAACATGGATAAGGCTTTTGTGATTAGACAGGTAGTATAAAAATAAATAAAACAACAATAAACAGAAAAAAAAAGAAAGGCTTCTTTGTAGTAAAGGAAGATGTGGCACAGTGGAAGAGAGGCAGTGATTAGTTATTGGAGACTATGCTGTTCATACAGGGAACAGTGTGAGATGCAGGATTCAGAAGCAGATGCTTTTAATGCGTAAGCCTGACGTCTTGCAGGCAGCAGTGGGAGGTGCAGGTGCTGTCTTAGGGCTACATCAAAGGTATCAGTTAGGGAGAATGCTGCTGTTATTGGAAAGAAGAGCATCTCCCCACTCTCCTACTCTCTCTACAAACCCCCCAAAGCCAAAGAAATTTAATAAGCTGTTGTGAATCATTATAGGGCTCTATAAAGAGGGCAAAATACCAAATGACTCATCTGGAAATTGAAAAGACAATAACTAAAAAAAAAAAAAAAAAAAAAACACACTGATGACTACTGAAACATCTAGGAGCAAAAAATAAATCCATTACAGTGACTCTTCACTGCTGCTTTCAGACTTCAATCACAATGCTAAATGATAAAATTACAGTAACTGCCTTGTTGATTAGATTACAGAAAAGATGAGATACAAATTGCATGAACATACACTGCATTGGAAGAATAATTTCCAAGATTATTTAAAAAAGGCAAACAGCAATCCTCTTTTTGCACTGTTCTTAATCTATGTAAGGTCAGATTGAATTGGATCATTACTGATCTTTTAATTGTAAATAAATAAGGTCATGTCTCCTATATCTATTCACATTGTCTGAAACTTCATTTGAAAAATGATAACGGTAATGCAGACAAATAAATAAGCCTGTCCAAAGTGAAAAATGACTGGGTAAGCACAGAAATGGCATTTGCTGCAAAGTTCTTTCTCCTTGGGGCGAATAGCATTCAATCAACTGCAAAATGTTGTGACAATCAATACAATGGAGACTATTTACTAAAGGAGTAATTTTCACTAAAGCCTGCAACCACCTTAATACCTGATCAGGTTTAGGGGGAATTAATAAGAAAAGAACATGTTAAAAGTGTTGTAAACCTCAGACATTCAATATTATTCAAGCATATGCCTCTATAGTGTGTACTTGTCTCAATTAAGAGCACTTAGTGTAATTTCTGTCTGCTGCTCCATTTCCCTGTTATCATCAGCATAAATCACTTCTGACAAGTTTTCCCACTAATGTGACAGGGGAGGGATCTCCAGCTGATTGACAGCCTCAGCTCCTAAGTGCTATGTTAAGGGGGTTGTCCCTTCCTTCCAATCAGCTCTCAGAGCTCTCCTCACAAAGCTCTGCATCTTTCTGTCCCCTTTTTTCTGAAAGCTCAGACAAGCTTTATAAATTCTAATTTTTTAATGGATGTATAGAAGAGAAGACAGCAGATAAACAGGTACCACTTACGTAGGACGATTTGTTTAATCTCTGTGTATCACCAGAGGCCAGATAGTTTATTGAGTATATGTAAGGATTTACAACCGCTTAAAATAAACAGCCCTTATATACAGAAAGTTTGAATGGAGCTAAGGTGAAAACATACTGTATGTCAGCAAGTATGTCAGATTGAAATGCAAGCTTTTGAAACACTGTTGTCAAGTATGTTGTGAAATTTGAAGCCTAATAAGGTTCAAATTTGCATTCCCACAGAGTTAAAATATCGAATGAAGAATCTTATAGTCATAGGCGTGAGCAGAGGGTGTGCCCAGGCACACCCTAATCACTCCCTGCAGTGCAGCTTCGCCCTGCTACCCGGTGTGCTCTCCCACAGCATGGCTGGCTTCCCTCCTCTCCCATTGGCTACAGCAGTGAGCACACATAGATGATATTTCAGGATGAGTGGGGGAACAGGTAATGTAATTCACTGGCCCCTTCCCTTTCTGAATGAACACAGTGAGAGTTCGGTACTATGTTTTCGAGCTTTCAGGTGCACACCCTAATGCAACAGGCTGGGCACACCTATGTTTATTTTATCAATTTTTTGAGTTAGCCAATGAAATACATTACATTACTTTAATTCCTTGCTTGTTATCCTTTTACTTTGGGTCTAACATAATACAGCACTCTACAGCTACAAAATATATTGGAACCCACACAAATCAATCAAACTAGAACGTTAGGCAAACTCCAGTTCCAACCTTTATGGTCTCTCAACTCCACATATCATTTTGTAGTTTTAAATGCCACACATGTTGTCAAAAATATCAGACTGGCCAGGCTGAAACTAGGTCCTATATAAACCCAGTCCCCTATTGTCCCAGCTGACTTAGTATAATACAACACGATCAGATGTCATAAGTCCCTATTGCCACAGCTGACTGCGCAGGCTTAGTATGATACAACACGATCAAATGTCCTACCCAATCAAGACATGCTGAGGCTGGAACCAGTGATTTGCAAATATGGCAAAGATGGCAAGTGGTTCAGATGTGAAGTTTGCAATTGCAAAACTGAACAATGCCAATTATCAATATAACACAAAGTGCCTAACAAACGACCTAATAACTGCTCAGCGCCAAGGAAACCCCTCCAAGGAAATTGGTGTTACCTAAATAGATCTACCCTCTAAAAATAACTTGTATTTATATTAGCAACTACTATAAAATAACATACCTTATTTTTCGCCTTATAAGACGCACTTTTTTTTCTTCCCCAACTGGAAGGGGGGAGTTGGTGCATCTTATAAGGCGAATACACGTTTTCGCCTGACCGATCCGCGTTCTGCGGAGCGCACCGCCGCCTTAGGAAAGACAGCGGCTTTGGCCTAGCTCCGGAGCGGTCGGCCATCTTAGTACACCCGACACGCTGACGTTATCACGGCTCTGCTCGTGGATCTGTTTATCCCTAGCAGAGCGCGCACCATGCCATGCCATGCATCTGCAACAACAGTGAGTTGTGGGGGCAATGTTACTGGCTATACTTACTATGGGGGCAATGTTACTGGCTATAATTACTATGGGGGCAATGTTACTGGCTATAATTACTATGGGGGCAATGTTGCTGGCTATAATTACTATGGGGGCAATGTTACTGGCTGCTATTACTAATGTGGGGGCAATGTTACTGGCTGCTATTACAAATGTGGGGGCAATGTTACTGGCTATTACTAATGTGGTGGCAATGTTACTGGCTATTACTAATGTGGGGGTGGTGTGATGGTGATGACGAGTGGGGGGCAAATATTTTACTACAGTATTTGGTTCATAATCTTTTTTTTCTACATTTTCCTCCTTTAAAATTGGGTGCGTCTTATATGCCGGAGCGTCTTATACGGTGAAAAATACGGTAAATCCTACATGAAAATAATAGTCCGTCCACATATGACACGTTTTTATAGGATTCCGCATATAAGGAAAAAAATCAATGAAGTGACTTCTTTAACCACTTAAGACCCGGACCAAAATGCTGCTAAAGGACCTTGCCCCTTTTTGCGATTCGGCACTGCGTTGTTTTAACTGACAATTGCGCGGTCATGCAACGTGGCTCCCAAACAAAATTGGCGTCCTTTTTTCCCCACAAATAGAGCTTTCTTTTGGTGGTATTTGATCACCTCTGCGGTTTTTACTTTTTGCTATAATAAATATCCCCAAAAATATATATAATTATTTTTTTTCCTCAGTTTAGGCCGATACGTATTCTTCTACCTATTTCTGGTAAAAAAAAATCACAATAAGCGTTTATCGGTTGGTTTTCGCAAAATTTATAGCGTTTACAAAATAAGGGATAGTTTTATTCCATTTTTTTTTATTTATTTTTTTACTACTAATAGCGGCGATCAGTGATTTTTTTCGTGACTGCGACATTATGGCGGACACTTCAGACAATTTTGACACATTTTTGGGACAATTGTCATTTTCACAGCAAAAAATGCATTTAAATTGCATTGTTTACTGTGAAAATGACAGTTGCAGTTTGGGAGTTAACCACAAGGGGGCGCTCTAGGATTTGAGTGTTCCCTGTGTGTGTTTACACCTGTAGGGGGTGTGGCTGTAGGTGTGACGTCATCGATCACGTCCCCCTATAACAGGGATGACGCAATCGATGCTGCGGCCACAGTGAAGCACGGGGAAGCCGTGTTTACACACGGCTCTCCCCGTTCTTCAGCTCCGGGGAGCTTCGGACTGGGTCACGGGAGCACGCCGCGGGCGCACACCCGTGACCCACGGCTGGGTACTAGAAACCAACGTATATATACGTTGATGTGCCCAGCCGTGCCATTCTGCCGACGTAAATGTGCAGTAGGCGGTCCTTAAAGGGGTGTTCCAGCCCAAAAATGTGTTTATTAAAAGTCAGCAGCTACAAAAAGTGTAGCTGCTGGCTTTTAATAAACAGTCACTTACCTGCTCCTGCGTTCCAGCGACGCGCCAACCGGGGCTCCGCTCCTCTCCCCCCCTCCCCGGCCGGCGTCTCCATCCTGACTGTGGGCACCCAGCCGTGACAGCCTTCGGCTTCACGGCCGGGCACCCACTGCGCATGCGCGAGCCGCACTGCGCATGCGCGCGCGGCGCGGCTCGCCTCTGATTGGAGAGGTGATCGCATGGGACCTGTCAGTGTCCCATGTGATCGCCTACAGGGAGGGGCTGGTGTAGGCGATTAAGGCTTAATCGCCTTACCAGCCCCTCGGCGGAAGCAGGAAGTGGGACAGGAAGTCCCACTCCTACTGAAGCCCCCACTCCCCCCCCAAAAAAATTACATGCCAAATGTGGCATGTATGGGGGTAAGGAGTGGGATAAGAGGAAGTTCCAAATTTGGGTGGAACTCCTCTTTAAGTGGTTAAATGAATGACATTTTCATTACTGTGATTTAAATTGTTGTCACTCGTGCACCACATCCCAAGGCTGCCACCACGTGAGAAGACACTCCCCATTTGGGGATAAACTCACCAGATATCAAAAATCCATGTGGCTTAAGATAATCATTTGTTGTCACTTCTGAGAAACATCCACTGGCTCTGCTAGGATTCGTATTGGGCATTGATGGCTCCAGTAAAGCTCCTCTACTGTCGGTTGCAGGAATATCTCCAATGCTAATTACCAGCTGTGGAAGTTTAAACAACTGGAAGTGTTTCTCACCAAGGATGATTTGTGGCATGTGCTGAATACAGACAGACCCACAGACAGAGAGACGGAGGATTGGGATAGGAAGGACAGACAGGCAAAATCAATTATAAGCTTATTAGTGGAAGATGACCAGGTTATCCACATAAGAACAGAAAAAACAGAGAACAGAGAAAAGAGCCAAAGGTATGTGGACTTCATTACAAAAGCTGCATGAGCGTTCAAGTCTAAACACCAAACTGTTTTTGCTACAAAAGTTATACAAAATGAGACTAGAAGACCAGCAAACGTGTAATCATGTGAATGCTATGCTAAAGATTATAGTGCAGTTGCGTGCCATCGGAGAGGACATCAAAGATAATCATATTGTTGCCCTTCTCTTCTGAAGCCTTCCATAGACATATACTGCTCTTATTAACCATCACTTCCGAAGGTAAAGGCCAAGGCTTCCTGAACTGCATTACACCACAAGTAGGCAAGCACAGTATTCTTGTAAAGAAAGCGCTGTATGTTCCAGAACTAGAATTTTTGGCACAGGTGGCTGGGACATAGAAGTCCAGAAGCTATATAGGACATTATAAAGAGAGGTTTATCAGAAGATTTAACAATAGCACCTTGGAAAGTGCTCATGAAATGCAAGTGATGTATTGAAGCAAAGGCCACATGTGCTCCCCTTCCATAGACATCGCAAAGAAAAACCACCCACCCTGCAGCTCAATGAAAATATGCGGTCCAATAAAAACTCCCACGTCAGGTGGGAACAGATATATACTGACTTTCATTGATGATTATTCCAGGGACACAATGACTTTTCTGATGAAACAAGAATGAAACATCAGAGAAATTTCAACAGTTCGTTGCCATGTCTACCAATAAATTTCATTGGAAACCAGAAATAATATGCACCGACAATCGGGGAAAATACATAAACAAAACCTGAAGAGACAAGGAATAGTACACCAGACAACCACACCATACACACCCGAACAAAATGGTGTAACAGAAAGGAAAAATTGGACTCATAGAAATAGCCAGATGCATGCTGTCAGATGCCAATCTACCTCACAAGTACTGGGGGGTCATCAGAGCAGCTGCAGCTGCACAAGAAGAGTAGTGCAGTTAATCCTCTTCCACATAAAACCAGAAGCAGAGGGTTCATAAATGGAATTGCTTTGAGTGAAAGTACACTCGGGAGCTTTTTGTAATAATCAGCCTTAAAGTGATTGTTATTTTTATGGAAAGAAATTAGTCTTTACAAACATGTTACACTTACCTGCTCTGTTGCAGTGGTTTTATACTGAGCAGCCCTGATCCTCCACTTTTCGGCTCTCTCTTTGGTGCTCCTGGCTCCTCCCTCCTGTTCAGTGCCCCCAAAGCAAACTATCTTAATGCATACTTGACGTGATTGTAGCCGTATTAGTGCAATTGTGACAGAGAAAATTGAGTACTGTCCGTGATACTTTTTTTATTTGCACTAACATACAATTTTTCAGGACAAGCTTTTTCCTTCTTCAAGGTCCAAGCAGTTCTCACCTTGAAGAAGGGAAAACATCCCCAAAGCTTGCCCTGAAAAATTGCGTGTTAGTGCAAATAAAAAAAGTATCACAGGCAGTACTCAATTTTCTCTATCTTAATGCATAGAATGCATTAAGATAACAAAAAACAACTTCTATCCTTATAACTCCTTTAAAACTCTGCCATTTTTTGGTCATTACTCACCATTACAATTTAGGTCTCTGCTGTGCATACCTGACCCTTGTTAACAGTTTATAGAGTGAACTCACTTAGTGCCTCATAAACAGTTTGTCAATTTATATTTGCCACACTACACTGCCTGGCTACTCTTGTTTTCAGGATCTTTGACCTTGAACCCTGCCACCTACCTTAGCCATCTGCCTTCATGGCATTGCCTTTGTCATTCTGACTTTGTACCACACCCGATTGTTCATGATGTCTGCAGTTGACCCATGTATCAGTCTGGTGATTCTAAACACATTGTCCCTGACCTGGGTCTCTTTGACTGTCAACTCTGAAAGTATACTTGCCTTTACAATCTGCTCACCTCCTGGTATGACCAGGAGCCAAAAATAAGCTTCATCTACACTGCCCAGGACCCCCCCCCCCACATATCCTCAAGGAAAATTGCAGGCAATAAGAGTCCCAAATGGAGCTTTCTCCCACCTCCAGCTCTTCCTCCTCCACATCTGACAGGAACACCCTGGGACACTTGGAAACTTTGCACAGACCTTGTTGAAGATTACGGAACATATTTTCTCTTCTAACCAGATGTTCAGGACATAGTTGGCTATTATGGTGCATTTTTTCATGCATTTTGTATGCTCATTAGCAAATACTGTGACTTTTGAAAGACGTTATGTTTTTAATAGAATGTTATGGTTTGATATATATAGACAAATACAGCGCTACTAAATCTCTAAAATACACCACAAAAATTAATAACCAAATGTAAAATAAGCAGCTGTATAAGTGACTGGTGCACCAATCAAAAAGAAAATGATAATAGTGAAATACGCGCTAATTTTTACAACTAATATTGTGAAATCCAACCAAAAATAATGACTAGCACATACATATAGAGGTGATCACTGAGGCCACAAACGGCCAATTAACTCATGTGAAACAATGTCCCAATGTAATAGTGCTCATACCAATAAACAATAAATAAATTAAATTACTGCAGTCTAGCAAGTACTGATCAAAAAGCCACTCAGTGTTTGCTGAGAAACGTATTGGAACCTCCACTGGTCTCCGCACGTTAGGCTCCTCCCCCACGCGTTGCGTCACGTGACTTAATCATGGGATATCCCATGATTAAGTCACGTGACAGTGACGCACCGCGTGGGGGAGGAGCCTAACGTGCGGAGACCAGTGGAGGTTCCAATACGTTTCTCAGCAAACACTGAGTGGCTTTTTGATCGGAACAGGGTTATGTGAGTGTTTTTGAATACCAATTTAATTCACTACTGGACAACAGTGCTGCGCAATGGTATGTCATTTCTTCCTTTTTTTATGTACCGGAAAACTCCTGTGAACACATCGGCAACGGAATTAGAGTGTCCTCGTTTGAAACAAATTTCCATGGATGTTGTTTGGTTTTTTCCTAAAGTTAATGGACTGGTTTTTATTTAATTATTTTTTCACAAAATAATTTGCTGGATTTTTCACGATTTCACTTTATCCTTCACACGCAGTGTTGGTACTTGCTAGACTGCAGTAATTTAATTTATTTATTGTTTATTGGTATGAACACATGAGCACTATTACATTGGGACATTGTTTTACATGAGTTAATTGGCCGTTTGTGGCCTCAGTGATCACCTGTATATGTATGTGCTAGTCATTATTTTTGGTTGGATTTCACAATATTAGTTGTAAAAATTAGCGCGTATTTCACTATTATCAATGTTATGGTTTGCTGTTTTAATATATTCTTCATTTTTTACATACTGACAGCCTTTTCTACAATCCAGATGGGCTTGCTCTTCTAATCACTTATCTGATTATTGTTCTAAGCGCTAAAACAGACATTCTAACACAAATTGCCATTTAGCATAAAAGAAAACCTAAAGAGGACCACCAAGATCACTAGCCTGCTCTCCTGTTAGGCCTTGTACACACGATCGGTCAAAACCGATGAAAACGGACTGAAGGTCCGTTTTATTGCTCCAAACCGATTGTGTGTGGGCCCCATCGGTCAGTTATCCTTCGGTCAAAAAAAAGAGAACTTGCTTTAAAATTTAACCGATGGATGCCTAAACTGATCGTTAGTACGCACAAGCAAAATCCACGCATGCTCAGAATCAAGTCAACGCATGCTTGGAAGCATTGAACTTAATTTTTTTCAGCACGTCGTTGTGTTTTACATGACCGCGTTCTGACACGATCTTTTTTTTTAACCGATGGTGTGTAGGCACATCAGACCATCAGTCAGCTTCATCGGACCGTTCTCATCGGATGGACTAATCGTGTGTACGCGGCCTTAGAGATCTGACTTTCTTACTATTGGCGAAAAAATAAGACAGTTCGCACATTTGTCCAATATGTAGAAATGTTTGCCTGGACCCACAAGATCCACAAATGGAGAAACGTAACCTAGTGTTTGAAATAAATATTCTGAAAATGAAATCCATCATGATCTCAGAAAGAATTATAGTGAAATATATATATATATATATATATATATATATATATATATATATATATATATATATATATATATATATATATATGATTCTAGAGCTACCTTCCTGCGGACTTGGCAATCTTGGCTTAAAAATCATGGAAATGTGTATATAGAGCTTTAAACCAACCCTTTGTCTTGTCAGTACAGTCTTTACAGAATATTCTGTTAAACTAAAAAAAAATCCAAAAAATAATAACCAGAGCATAATCAATTTGCAAAAATACTGTTTCCTAAGGTCCAGTTATTTGTAAACTTGGTGTCGCCATCTTGTGCATTATCCTGAAAGTAGTATGCAAGTGACAGTCACTTTTCTCTGCATATATCAATGGGAGGGGGGATTGAGATAGAAAAGATAGCTTTGCTTCTAACTTTTGATTAAAAAATAAATATATGCATATCAATAGCAGCACCGTTTGGTATGCTTAGACTGAATCTTTACTAAAAAAAAAAAAAAAAAGAAAAAAGAAAAAAAGAAGAGTACACTTTAAACAGCCGATGGCGCAGATTATGAAGGTACTCCTATATTCATGTGCTTCTGGAAGACAAAGGATAATTTTAATGTTGTATGCAGGAAGAGCAGCCATAGCAATTCCATAGCTTTTACGGCTTGAGTTACCCTGGTTACTCTGTCTTCGTCTTGACTATATTAGTCATGTTGTATACTGGAAGAAGACACTTATTCATGCTTTGCTTGTTTGATAAAATTGAATAAGTTCCAAATATATATATATATATATATATATATATATATATATATTTATTTTATTTTTTGCATCAAATTGTTTACCCCTGGATGGGGCTGTGCCTCTGTTGCTTACATCCTTTAACACAACTTTAAAACTAAATTGTAAACCAGAAATAGAAAAGTCTACATCATCCTGTAAGAATGATATTTATATTTGAAGTTGTATAATAAAATACACACCTACATGTTTAGTATCTATGCCTTTATTATCTAGGCTGCGAAGGAAGTATTTCATTTTCAAATAAACCTGTCATTTTGTACTACCTAAACTTGTGATTTTAATAAAATACGGGCATTTAAGGGCTCCTGTACATTCATCCAGCTTTTTACCCAAGCAACCAAAATGTGGATTAGTTGTGCAAGTTCCAATGAGCTGTCGAGTCAAGGCTTGAGCCCACCTCTCTTTTGGTCAGTGAAGATGCCTCCCACATTCACAGGCCAATAAAGAAGTACAAAATAAATGAGGGGCAGTCCATGTCTCAACTAAACAGACATATTTTTTTCTAAATGAACCTCCAGGGTTGTTGGACTCTTAAAGGGGTTGTAAAGGTTTGTTTTTTATTTTCTAAATAGGTTCCTTTAAGCTAGTGCATTGTTTGTTCACTTACCTTTTCCTTGCATTTCCCTTCTAAAGGTTTTTTTTCTTTGTTTTCTTTGTCTGAATTTCTCAGGTCTTGTACACACTACCGAGGAACTCAGACGAAACACATCGTTTTCCTCGTCGAGTTCCTTGTTAGGCTTGTCAAGGAACTCGACAAGCTTGCTTTGCGTACACACGTTAAAGACCAAATCTCCTCGTTTTTGCTCATTTGCTAATTTGCTTTTGCTAATCTCATGTTACTGCGTGTTAGGAAAAAGTTGGGTAAGAGACATTTGCAATTTTCAGTCTATTACAGCGCGACAAATGTGCTATTTCCATTACAAACGCTACTTTTACCGAAGGTGCACAGGTTTCTTAGCAAACACACGCTCGAGTTTCTCGTTGAAAACCAGCCCGACGAGGAACACGACGAGCCAATTTGAACTCCCGTCGAGGAAAAAGAGAACTTGCTCTCTTTTTTGCTCGTCGAGTTCCTCGACAGTTTCCTCGATAAAAAACGTACACACGATCGGTTTTCTCGGCAGAAAAGCTCTCCCACGAGTTACTTGATGGATTCTGCTGAGGAGACCGGTCGTGTGTATGAGGCCTCACTTTCTGTTCCTTCTCAGTAAAGTGTTCAGTAAGCTGTTCTAAATGACTTTCCACTGCTCGAATGATGGTGTTAAGCTTACTGAGGAGAAACAGGAAGTGAGAAATTCAAACAAAGAAAAACAACATTTAGAAGGGAAATCGAAACAAAAGATACGTGAACCAACAATGCACTAGCTTAAAGGAACCGATTTAGAAAATAAAAGACAAACCTTTACAAACTCTTTAAGGCCCGTACACACCATTGGATAATCCGACGGGAATTGTGTGATGACAGGCCGTTGTTGGATAATCCGACCGGTTGTATGCTCCATCGGACAATTGTTGTCAACAAATGTGGGATAACATGCTTTAAGATTGTTCACCAACAAATGTGTGTTGTCAGATTATTAGATCGTGTGCATACAAGTCCATCACCCAAAACTCCAAAGTACAAACATGCATGCTTGGAAGCAATGCTCACCATAACACAACATAAGCAGAATTTGCCCAAAGGGTGGTGCTAAAGAGCTGAAAAAACACATAGTTTTGTGTTTGTAAGCCGACAATTCTTTGCCATTTGTATGCAATACAAGTTCACGGCTGACGCCCTTCAGACAAAAGGCCGGTGATATCTGCATTTTAATAATAAAAACAGGTAAGACTGTAAAATATAATGACAAGCTAAATAGTACCGTATTTATCGGTGTATAACACGCACAGGCGTATAACACGCACCCTAACTTTAAAAGGGACTTTTCAGGAAAAAAACTTTCCACAGCCGGCACAGTTTACCCTCTATTTTCAGGGTAAAAAAGTGAGTGTTATACGCCAATAAATACAGTATATATGATAGACACAATTATTGTAAAACATGATACAAAAAGCAGCACTCTTGAAAAGATCAGCTGCAGGGAGACCACAAATACTGGTGGTGACTAGTTCTTTTGTCTTCAGTTTGCCTTTTTGGTCAGTTTAGTTTACTTAAAAATAAAATTAAGCAACAGTTACAGCAGAGGTACCCAACCAGTGGCCCGGGGGCCGCATGTGGCCCGCAGAGCTTTCTGATGTGGCCCACGACCTCCTTCTCTGGGATGGTGGGTTAGTAAGCCTGGATCGCGGTTTGCCAACCCACTATCCCAGAGCATCAGTGTTGTGAATGATGACGGGGGTAGAGGAAGCAAGCGGCTGAGCAGCAGAGCCACATAAGCTGATGCTTCCTGTATAGCATTGGCTCCTTTCACAAGCAGAGTGATACCAAATGTTTACCTGCAGGTTTGGTGCGCTTTCAGACAGTGCACCACACCTGCAGGATATAATAGAAGTCTATAGAAAAGTGCAGCTAACCCGCTGGTAAGCCACAGGTGCACGGTGCTGCACCCGCGGTGTGAGTAAACCACAGCACATCAGTGTGAAAGCAGCCTTAGGCCCCTTTGACACGATCAATTCGACCAAATTGGACCCTCCATTCACCTCTATGGAACAGCAGATGTAAACAGACTTATGTCCGTTTACAACGGCCTACCTTCAATCCGATCCGTTGAAAAAAAAACATTAGGGTATCTGTCCCCTTCCGTATGGGCGGATCAGAGAGCCCATATTGTGACCCACGACCGAATACCAAGTCGCTAAAGTGGCCCTCTATCTTCAAAAGGTTGGGCAGCCCTGAGTTACAGGATGGAAACCACCACACTTGCATTTGCAATGGTCATTTGCAAAGGTAAATTATCCAAACCATTGCTATACACTCAGAATTGATCTACAGTAAAACCTTGGATTGCGAGTATAATTCGTTCCAGAAACATGCTTGTAATCCAAAGCACTTGTATCTCAAAGCAAATTTTCCCATAAGAAATAATGTAAACTCAAATGATTCATTAACACAACCATTTATTCATAAGTTCTTCAGTTTATAGTCCATATAAAAAGATTATAGCAATGTGATAACCATAAAATGTCCATCCACAAATGGAAGCCTCCACAAGGGGATTCAAAGAAAAATCCAGCAGGAACTACAGAGTGAAAAAGAGAAGAGAGGCACCTCTAAGTGTAGCAATATGTTGCAAAATGTTGTACCTGCATTAAATATAACCATATTGCTACACTTAGAGACACCTCGCTTCTCTTTTATACCCAGTTGTGACATGACGCTACTCAAGACATCGCTTGTATATCAATTCAAAATGTATTTAACATTTTTGCTTGTCTTGCAAAACGCTCTCAAACCAAGTTACTCTCAAACCAAGGTTGTATTGTATTTGTTTAGAGTAGATTGTTATCTAAAATAAGCAGTTTAATCCCAGCTCTGACATTGGCATTTACTAAAGAAAGTATATCTTACCCTGCTCCAACTTTTTAATACAACTTCCATGGGGAATGTGCCCTTTTATTTTGAGTCTTTTATAAAAGTCAAAAGAACACAAAGCACATAATGATTCACAGCAAGAAAGAAAAATCCAAAACTTAGATGGCTACAGATTTCTAAAGTCCACAAAGTTATTTTTTTTATATTTTTTCCATATCAATAAAGCTGCAGTACAGATTTATTAAATTGCCAGAGGTATGTATCGAAACGTTATTAGGAAGGAACTGCAATAGGGGAGTTAATTACTCAGCAATTCAGAAAGTAGTGTAACTATTTGAGCATTAAATTGAAAGGTCAACTTATTCAGTTCAGAGCAGACGGTTATATCTTGGCCTAAACACCAAAATGTCACACAATATGAATTACATGTGAACAAAAAAAGTTAGATGGCAAACAGATTGACTGAAACTTTTATGTAATGCTATCTGTATAGAATGTTAAGCAGACCAATGAATTTGCTAAGTACAGTCTATCTAATACTTTGGCATATGAATGTAAAGGGGATTTCCAACAACAACAAAAAAACTCTTTACATCCACAGCCATTTTGACTCCTTTGTGTAGAGATAAAGAGCTTGGAGTGGTATTCAAATCCTTAATTGCTCTTGTAAAGAGCTACAGTAGATGGTACATTCGATTTTGACACCAGGAAATAACACAGATGGATTAAAACACCTATCCGTTTTTTTATTACTGTCTTTACCCCCATTAGGGAGATATTCACTCTCTCTTTTTCCTGTTTATGGTTACCAATGAAAGTAAAAGTGAAAATCTTCCAAGGGGGGTATTAGTTCTGGTGACCATTAGGATCCCCTCACTTTGATGGGATTTCCTCTCATTTCCTATTTTGACTATGGGACAGAAGTAAAGGGCAACCCCCCTTCCCCCAAAAAAGGGGGCATAGCCCTCCCTTACACTATCCAAAATGAAAAAAAAAGTTGTGCCTTGAGTTTTACTTTAAATGTACTGTAATTTCTAAACTTTCAAAACTATTTATTTGTAGTTTGGGCTTGAGTGTGGAAGGGTTAGTACTTCTGATAGGTATTTAATACTGTATGCTTTCTCACTCACGCAAAGCCTATGTTAGCACTACACTAATTTTATACACCCATGTTCTTACTCCTCCCTCCCCTCCCTAGTCCCTATGTTTTTCTATTCTTACCTCCCCTTCTTCCCTGTAGGCTGCCGCTGTAGCGTGGCCGAGCTCCTCTTCCTCCTGTCAGTCCGGTGTTCCATCATTATGGGTCCCCAGTCCCCTATCAGATAGTGGCCAGGCCGGGTACCGCACGGTACAGGAGATTCAGTTTTCTGTGTTCCTGGCTGGACTGACAGGAAGTGAGCACTCAGTGTGCACTTCCTGTCAGTCTGGCCGGGAACTGAATCTCCTGTACCACGTGCGGTACCCGGCTGGACTGACAGGACTCCAAGAGGAAGGAAGAGGAGCTTGGCCACACAGGGAATTGGGGGCCCCAGGCCAGCGTGGGGGCCCCAAGCAATTGTTTGTTTTGCCTTTCCTGTAGCGACGGGCCTGGCCACAAGCACATCACTTCAGCCTTCAAATCCTGCAGCCTGGGAAATAGTGGAACACGTACATTTATATTCAAAAACAAAACAACTTTTTTTTAAATAAGTTACTTGGATTGATCCAGCAGGAAGGGCTCTGGTGTACTGGCTGTACTCCAATACAAAGAAAACACAAGGAATTGCAAATTATGTATTTTATACCATGTTAATGAAAGACCAGATATAGATCACTGGACACAGGTGCAGAAATATCATAGGCTGTACTGTAAATGCTAAATTCCAGTAATATCCATTACTGTGCCATTTTTATTAGCAAGAAGCAGATGTGTGTGTGTGTGTGCCTGTATGACAAGAAAATGTATCTGTTTAACAGTATATTTTACCTACCCCATTGGCTTTGTCTAATGTATCATATACACAAACTGCATTTGACAGGTGCACCTAATATACAGAATGAGGCATTTTAGCCACAGGTGTTTTATAACAAATGTAGCCAGCTGGAGCTTAACCATAGAGCCAAAAGATGAAGCCCTAGTAGGGGGTAAAACATGTTAGAGTGAGGATCCTAGGTGGAGTGCTTGACCAATTAAGTAAATTTTGCCATTTGGAAGTGGTGTGTGGCTTGCAGAGTTGTGAGTGGAGAAACATACCCCGGAGGAGTGAGCACCTACAAGTTGGAGCTGAGGATTGCAGTGGTCTTAGCCTAGCCATAGATTATGCACACTACAGGTTGAAGGAAAGAAAATCACTCAATTCCAAAATCAACACAATCACTGTTGATGGGGAAATCGCTATTGTATTCTGACAGTGGGAGGTTTCCCTGCCGCCAGAACAGCCATGAATTAAAAATATACCTATCCCCCTGTCGCTTTTGACGCTTTGCATCACCGTCTACCTGTCACTATTCTGTTATCTGTGTACCTGCACTGTCTTACCCTTTATGTTTCTTGCATGGCCACTACTCTCCTACTCCTGGATGATGCCACTGCTACTATGGTTCCCCTGTCTCTGCCTGCATTTGAATCCTCTCTATGTCTCATGCCCACTGCTCTCTCGTGGCTCAGGGCACGTTCACACCAGAATGTGTGGCCAGTTTTCATGTTTCCTGAACCATGTTGCCCTTGCTATACACAGCCAGCAGTAGTGTTACTTTTGTTCCTCCCAGGCTCTCCCCCGGACTCTCTGTGCACTCTGATCCAGCCTCTTTTCTCAGTACTGCAGCTCTGCGCCACCACCTACCATAGTGCTTCCTGCACCATTTGCCCTTACTAAACCCCTGCAGGTGCAGTGTAACTTCTGTTCCCCCCAGGCTGTCCCTCAGACTCTTTGTGCACTCCGATCCACCCCCCTTCCCAGAACTACAGCTCTGAACCCCACCTGCCTGTCACTTTCCTCTCCAGTCTCTACCTTTGTGTGTCTGCTGTCCCCCCACCTAAGTGTGCCTTACATTCCCCCAGGCTTTCTGTGTGCGTCGATCACCCCTCTGATCTCAGCTGCTCTTCACACATGTAACAACCTCTCCCCACTGTCATGGAGGGAGGAGAAGGGGTACTTTGGTCAATTACATTTTACCACATTTTTGGAGTTTGTCTTTAATAGTAGAGACAGAATATATAATATATCGATTTTTCTCTTTTCTTTCCATTTTGCAAATAATTGCGTGTAAAGTCTAGCCGACTGAGGACATACAGATAGCAGAAAAATCTGACAAAGGTTCTAACTCTCCACACTCTATTAAAAATATTTTATTGCTGCTGTATTCCCACTGGGAAATTCTATCTCACGTCCTGTATTGTCTGAAATAGGCCAAAATTGATAATATCTTTCCCAAAGATAAATTTTTCCCACTGGGATAGTGATACAATCTCAACAGTGGTTGTGATTCTACTCAATTTAAAAATAAACATTTTGCCTGAGGTTAGGCTTTAATGCAACCTACCAGTTTTTATTTGCGCCAACACTAAAAGTTTCGCTGTCATTTGCCAAAAGCAGAAAAGGACCACATCTTCAGCAGAAGTACAGCCTAATCTGTCTCCTTAACTTTAATGAGAAAAGCTTTGCTAAGATTTTGGCTGACAGACTCAAATTCCTACTTCTGGACCTGGACCTGGTAAGAGGCAAGAGACAATCCTATTTGGGCTATACAGTTCCTTTATTGGGTGCAGCATCACTCAGATCGCTTGCGGTGCCTTTTTCTTTCAAATGACACAGAGAAGAATTTTGACAGGGCGGAATGGGTCTTCCTGGAGGAGGTCTCCCCAGGATTCTGGCTCTCAGGCCTCCGTCAAGGTGAACAGCACTCTTTTCACTTCTTTTTCTATTGACAAAAAGGTACAAGAAGGCGCTACCCCCCTTTCACTCATCCACTTTATCCTGACTTTGAACCCTTCTTAAGAAAGATGCGAGCCATCCCCAACATCCATTGAACATGTGTGGGCTCTAGTCCACAAATATTCCCATTGTCTTGGCTTTTTTTAAAGGTGCCTTTTATTTTGTAAAAAAACACATACAATACAAAGAAAAAACACTTAGAGACAATGTATCCTGTAGAGTTAGAGCAGTTTATATTTCACACATTGGAATCTTACATAATGGGGGATACATGGTCACATGGTATATTAAAAGAAATATAGTCTAAGGGGTTGTGATCTGCAACAAACCCCAGCACAGTTAGGTGATAAGGGGAGGCTAAGTCCATAGGATTCAGATCAAAGCTTTTATAGGATCCCTTGGTGATATACCTACATTGGTACAAAGGAAGAACATAATTAATTATTGTTACCACTCCTGTAGACTTTTTTGGCATAAAAAATATAGTAACATCAATATCTTTTAGTGTGTAAGTTAACCGGAAGATCCACCACCACCCCTAGTAAAACATGCTTTGGGGCATTTTATATTTGGAAGACTTGGGGCATATTCAAGCAACTCACAGATTTGCACCCAGGATGCCTGACTCTTGCGACACAACCATAGGGCATGATAAAAGATTGCCTTCTGACCACAAACACGCAAACACTGTGGGTACTGTCTAAATCCTTGAGGATGTTAACCTGCACTAAGTGTCAAACTCATATACCACTCTGAGGCTGCTGCAACTTCAATAACCAAATACAAGCTATCTAAACAAAACTATACCATAAAAAACTATACCATAAAAAGCTGTGCTATCCCTTTAAAAGTAAAAAGTGCTCTTATGCAACTAAACATATAAAAAAATGAATGTCACAAGTTATGCATCACATTTATATCACAGATTATGCTTCACTATATACTGTACCCATAAAGTGCTCTGGTACAAATAATTCATATTTATGTATAGAAAACAAATAATAATTCATATATTTTAATAATTAATAATTAAAAAAGGTTCTCATGTGCTCCTGATAAACTAATAAATAGTCCACCAAAATTCATAAAAGTTCATAAATGCCAAAATGAGTCTGTTGCTTTGAAACTTAAATGTAATACTACCTTAGTGCAACCAGACGTAGCTTGCCAGGAAACATGTTGGGTGGAGTCAATGCATGATGTCATTGTGCACACCGCTGGCTGAGCAGCGAGAATGTTTTTAGACATCGATCATTATGAGTATCTTTAAAATTAATAAACAGGATATATTGGGTCATGGATTTAAAGGGGAGTTTCACCCACAATTTCACTTTTTAAATATAAATACCCCTGTAATACACAAGCTTAATGTATTCTAGTAAAGTTAGTCTGTAAACTAAGGTCCGTTTTGTTAGGTTGTTACAGCATTTAGATATTTTATAATCTAGAAATAGACCGTGGCCATCTTAAGTGTGGGCATCATGAAGCCAGACTGTATGACTTCCTGGATTTCAGCTTTGCATATCTAGCACATGCTCAGTGCTGCACAAGCAATGTAATAGGTTTCAGTCAGGTTTGCAAGGACTACTGGGAAACATGATGCCTATCCCAGAAACTCTTGCAAATAGCCATGTGACTTAATAGCCTAGGCTAATAAGGAGGAGGAAGTAATGAAGGAATACAAAATAAAAGGTATTTACAAGCAACAAAATAAATAAAAACTGTCCATTCTGAACACTGAGATTAGGGCATGCAGCACAGACAAACATAAAAAAATGGGTGGAACTCCACTTTAAGGTTTGTTGTCTCTGAGTCTAAGCCTGACCCGGATGAGGACATGCTGGATTCCTGAGGTCTGGGGGGAGAGCTTGAGAGTGCAAGCCAGACTGCTATTGTGAATCTGTGTGGAATGACACCTGCTGTTTTAACCTCTTATAATCTGGAGGTTGTTGCATTTGGTAAGAGGCTAGCTGTGGCAGTGGTGGTTGCACAGCAGTGGAATTGGATTGATTAGGGTGTCCTGGACCTTTCTTTCTGAAAAGCCTACTTGTTTATTTTAAGTAGGCTTTTTATTTTATTTTATTTATGTATAATTATTTTTTGGGGGGAATTAAAGGAAAACCCGACATGTCTTCATACTCACAAGGCCAAAGATACTGGCCTAAAATACAAGTTGTTGCTTCTTGCTGAATCAGGAAGGTTTACATTTTCTTAAAGAATTAGAGCAGGGCTTGGGCCATAACCGATCAGCACCACCATTGTCTCAAATTTTTAGTTGCCTCACATCTCTTTGACAGATTTCAGGACACAGGAAACCTGCTATAAATGCCTCACTTAATGGTGTAGGGTTCTGGCTTGACAGAATATAACTTTTCCATCTAAAGTACATCACCGTTTTGCTGGAGCTTGTTGTGACTGGGTTGGAGCCTTAATAGATATTTAGTGGGAGTGCCTCCAGATCTGGCAGGAAATTGGCTCACAAACAAAAAAACATTCTAGACATAGACCTGCCATGTGCTCAGCCCAATTCCTACCACATTTACTTTCCATGTCCACTAAGCAGCACAAAATATTTTGCAGTATCCCACCTTTTCAACATTGTCATGCATCTCAATTTTTTTTTTTCCGGAAATATCTGAATTCCATAGGATCAGAAAAGTGTATGAGGTGATAAAAGCAGAATGATGGGTGGCAACTTGGAGAGATCAATATGAGAGCTTAATTGTGTTTAGGCCACATGGATTCATCATAATCCTTCTGGACTTGATACGAGATCCTGGCCTTCTTTCTCCCTATCCTAACCCCTTCTTTGGGACTGGCAGATGATAATGGCCCTTATAGGTGTTTATTCTGAATTATCATTGTTGTGTTCAGGGTGCCCTCCTCTTTGTACCTGTTTCATCACAGCCATAGTAGAGCTGACCCATACCAGCTGAAGTAATTTCCTGTTAATGTTTGGTCCAATTCCTTTTTTTCCTCCCTTTCCTCACTGTATCCTTCTCCATCCATTACCTATTTGGCTAATCTAGTCACTGCTGTTTTTCTTATTCTGGTGTCATGCAGCTCATTTTGTTTCTCTGACCATGCCCTATTGTACAACACAGAAGACACTGGAACTGTTTGTCTATAACCTTTAAAGTGTGACCTTTTGAAAAAACAAAAAAAACTTTAAAAATTAACCTATTCAGAATTGTGAATGCTCGCTTGATATTTTACTTGCTCCTTCTCATAAATAAAGATAATATAACAAAAAAAAGCTTCAGCAAATATTCACAAAGCATTTAAAAACTTCAAGCAGTTTTCTTGAAACTCTTATATCTGATCTCTAGGTTTTACAAAAAGTAACTGGCCAGTGGATTCCCATCTGCACTGCAAGGGTTAAGTTCTCTTTTAATTTTAGAGTAATGCTGAATAAGGTAAATACCTTACCTAATTCCACGCTCCCGTGGCACCTAGCACTCTCCTCTGCCACCCAACACTCCCTGGATGTGGGAGTGTCCTCACATATAATGCAGGACCACTGTTTCTACATGGTATATGATGACATCAGAGAGCTGTGACAGATTGGGATGTGAAGAAGAGAGGCTTCACTGGCGAATGAAAAAGAGAAGCCTGCAGGAGCAAGCAATAAGGAAAAATATGTCACCTAATTCCCATCCTTTCAGACAAAACAGACAAAAGAACCCATTGAAAAAGTTAGTTTTTTCCGTGCTCTTCAGCTGTAATCCCTTTAGCTGCAGATTAGGGAGTGTCAAATGCAGATTTGTACGGCACTGCTTGCTGGTGCTCTAACATTTACCAAGTTTCAGCAGGATTTAGCAAGCTACATGTAGCGCAGAAGTTTGCTTATATCTGACAGGTGTGTAAAGAAACACTATCAGGTCTCAAAATAAATCAAATTACCAGTTCTCTGCAAGAAAAAATATAGTACACTCACCTCCCCAGCAACCCATGTCTCCAATCTTCCCTAAGTTTCAGTGCTGAAGTTGCTGTCAGTCTCTCTGGCATTCAAGGGTTCCAGAAGGGTTGGGTGCCTATGATCCCTAGTGAGCCCTAATTCCTTCCTCCAATCCCTATGTTATTGTTGAGTCCTGTGGTGATTTAGGGGTTAGACTAAGGAATCACAGAGCATGGCAGGGGACACAGATGTCTGATACTACCAGAAGAGTAACATTTTGAAGGCAGCAGAGGATGCTACGGCACAGAAATGTAGGTAGTAGACCTGGGCCACTGGCAAAGTAAGTCTACCACTATGTTTATATTTGTTCAGAGACCTGACAGGGTCTCATAAATGCTAAAAATAACAATCTCATTAATAAAAGTATCCAGGACTTCTAGACTGAAGCTAAGGGGTACTTTAAAAACTTCAAGAAAATAATGTGAAGCGTATTAAACACTCTGCAAATACTTGATAGCATTTACAACCAAATATACAATGCCCATGTATTTAGAACCCTAGGGATTAGTATACCAATTATAAAATAATTTCTAGCTTTCGAAAATAACGACGGTACTCATCAACCCATTGCTTTACCGAAAAGATCTAATGATAACTAGAGATGTGCATGATGAAAATTTCATTTTGGATTCATTCATTAACTTAATCATTTTATTTAGTCATATTCATTATGTTAGAATGATTACTTTTCGGAATTAGATTTGTATATTCTGATTCATGTAGTATTCTTGTTGTTCCCAACCGGGTCATATTATCAGAAGTTATTTCGGAAGATTAAGATTCATTCATTATGTTATGAATGAATGAATGAATGAATGAATGACTTGTATAGCGCAACGCATGCGAACTGAATCGCCTCTGGGCGCTTTTTCCAGCCAGTGTCTGCTTGGCTGGTGCGGTCATTTTTACCCCGTAGGATCTTGACACGCTAGGGACACACAGTCATACACACTTATATACATGTATACTGGGCCAATTTGGACGAGATCCAATTTACCTACCCGCATGTCTTGGAGTGTTGGAGGAAACCGGAGTATCTGGAGGAAACCCACGCAGACACAGGGAGAACATGCAAACTCCAGGCAGATGGTGTCGTGGTTGGGATTCAAACCATCGACCCTTTTGCTGCCAGGCGAAAGTGCTACTCACTGCACCACTGTGCTGCCCATTTGTTATGATTCTAGGAATTTGGATGGATCCACCTCCATCCAAACTAAACACAATAAATGTTTCATATGTATACCTTACTGTATGTTATTGCAATATGTTTCCATTTCATATGTATTACGCAATGCAGTTTTTATAATTCACACTACATTAGCTAGGATAAAAAAGAATGTATCCAAATCAATCGGAATCATTTGTTATCTTATTACATTATTTTGAATGCTTCAAACTTTAACAAAATGCCCAAACTATCACATCACGTCATCCGAATGAATACAAATGATTTAGTTTCACTAGAATTTATTGTGGAATCATTGAAATTCATTACTATTTTAATTCGGAGATTCAGATGTGAAAATTCCATCCGAATCTGGATTCGTAACAAAACGAAATCACACATGTCTACTGAAAACCCTCCCAGCCAATAAGTGCAAAATATTTAATAGAAGCAGGGCATCTTTTGCTGCCCACCTCGGGATTAAAGACATCAGTGGCCTCTGTGGTGATGTCACAGGGCAAAAAAAAGCACACTGTAATGCTTATAGGAGTGTACGCTGAAAATAATTGTGGATTACTTCAAAAAAATATTTTGGGCAGATAAAACCTTAAAGGAATTAGAAAATGTTCTATAGATCTTTTTTTAAATTATAATTAGGTTTAAAAAATATTACCATGAATGCATCCTGTGTTAAACGTATGTTCAGAAATTAAATATTTTATAACTTAAAATAAGAATATAACACACATTATACATCCTTAAACATAAAAAAAAACTAGCCCCAAAATAAACTTTGAGGCCGCGTACACACGATCAAATCTGTCTGCTGGAAACGGTCTGCCAGACCGTCCCAGCAGACAGATTCGATCGTGTGTACGGGCGAGCCGACGGATTTCCGCCCGACATGTCTGCTGGTTAGTACGCTAACCAGCAGACATGTCTTCTCGCACATGCGTCGAATGGTTTCGACGCATGCGTGGAAGTGTTTTACTTCCTGGTGTGGTGACGTGGCGGCGTCAACGTCACTGCCACGTAAGCGCGCCATCTGCCGGCGGGGATTTTGGTTTGATCGTGTGTACACGATCAAACCAATACGTCCCCAGCAGACAGATTTGTTCAAATCGGTCTGTCCGACCGATTTGAACAAATCTGTCTGCTCGTGTGTATGGGGCCTAAGAGATGGTGCTTGGAAAATACATCAATTGCAAACAGTCTCATATAGAATAAAGAGCAGAGCACTGTTACAAGTACTGAAGCTAGTTACCGTGGGTTGTAAGAAGGAAGAAGGAGAAGACGAAAACTAATACTAATACAACCAAGTAACACTGACTGTAAGACAAAAAGCAGTATGTGTACTTGTATTGACTGATCAGAATTCATTCATTGTACTTGTACCTATCAGAGTAGCCTTTCAGTGCCAATCAGTGTCGCCTATCAGTGCCACCCATGACTGCCCATCTGTTCCGTCTATCAATGTCCATCAGTGCTGCATATCAGTGCCACCTCATCGGTGCCGCCTTATCAGTGCCCATCAGTGAAGGATAAAATGTACTTATTTACAAAATGTTATAACAGAAACCAAATAAAAACTTTAACATTTTTGGTCTTTTTTCATTTTTTGATCAAATACCGCCAAAAGAAAGCTCTATTTGTGGGAACACAGTGATAAAAATTCTGTTTGGGTACAGGGTAGCATGACCGCGTAATTAAAAAAGGGGGGACCATATAATTAGAGACAGCAAGCTGCTTGACACTATGCGTCTAAATTATATTGATCAAAATTTGATTGATTGGGATTTTCAAGGTACTCATAAAAAGGCATGTATCAGATAAAAAATGTATTACATATAAAACAATACAAAAATACATAAAACAATGGGACAGGCCCCACAATTCGGACACGATATCAGGTATTTAGTGAAAACCAAAATCATATGGGTCAGATGCGTGGAGCCGATCTGCAACCTCTACCGTTTTCGCGGTGTTGTACTGCTTCTTCAGGAGGATCTATAAACGGCAGATGGCCTGGTGTGACCCACTAACGGTCGCGCCCCCCCCAGAGAAAAATGTCTCAAGCCGGGGAAGCTGACAAAAGCTCACGGTAGTAACAATTAGTTAATTGAATGAACTGGGGGCATGAAAAACGGCAGCATCACACAGTAATAGGCGCAGGTAGAAGCCTATTATAGTAGGGGAGAAGCTGGTAACGCTGGTAAGCAATCAGCTTTTAGTGATGGCCAGTGTGCATCCCCAGGGAGAGCGCGTAATTGTAATTTAAACAGCGATAGCGCTGAAAGCTGAAAATTGGCTTGGGCTGGAAGGGGGTGTAAGTGCCTTGTATTGAAGTGGTTAAACAAATGTAAAAAAAAGGGGTAAACTTGATTGACAACCTGGACCGCTGACAGGGCTTCCATCTTCACAAGGTCTTCCTTCTGGGTTTGTGGGCTACAGCAGCTTGAATGGGCGGGCCACAATGACATCACTCCCTCACATGCATGTGGGAGTCACAGCTGCAACGCCGCGTTTTGAAGGAATGATGTGGGCACGCTGTTTCGTTAGAGCACAGTGACATCACCAGCTGCTGCTCACTAGAATATCGCCTAAACGGTGCACGTTAAGGAGATATTTATTTTACCTACAGGTAAGCTTTAATATAGAACAGCAGGCACTCCCATAAGACCAAAGACAGGGACATAATTATGTGCCAAAATCAACCAGTCCCTGTGGTCACTGGTTGTATGTCATCCCCTCCTGCTTCCTGTACCTATTGGCCCATCATTGTGATTGGCAGCCTTACTAACCAACAGTGAGATGGAACAAGAAATGGCGATCACAAGAACGAATTGCTTCTTACATATCAACAGACAGCAAAATACCGCTCAGGTGTAGATGCTTCCAGGATAATTCACAGGTGCTGGCTCCGGCTCACCACCGCAAATAACCATGTAGAAATTAAAACAGCCGCACGCCATTGATGATATTCAATAAAAGTCCTCTATTCTCCAAGCATGGGACATATAGCCCCAGAATATAGCATACAGTTGACGCATTTCACACAAAAGAGTGCCTAATCAAGACTCATAAGTAAGTAATGATTATGCAATCTTTTGTGTGAAACGCGTCAACTGTAAGCTCTATTCTGGGCTTTTATTGGATATCATCAACAACATCAAGATGTTTTCATTTCTACTTACTTACATATCAGGGCGTTGTGTTTTTTTTTACAACTACTGCTTTTTTGGTTAGCTTTTTTCCCATTGCCTCAAAGTTCGAGTAGCTCCATCCCTGAGCATGGGAAGAAATGGAAATAGTATTTTTCATTCTCTCTATTAAATGTATATAATATAGTCCGAGGGGACAGCTACTAGTGCTTACAGAACCTAAAGCCTCATACACACGATCGGATTTCCATCAGACAAAGCCGTGGAATTTTGTCCGAAGGGCGTTGGCCGTGAACTTGTTCTTCATACAAACGGCAAAACTTTTGTCGGCTTTTGTCGACTTTTCTGCTCTTTAGCGCCACCCTTTGGGCAACTTCTGCCAATGTTGTGCTATTGTTAGCATTGCTTTTGAGCATGCCTGTTTGTACTTTTGATTTTTTTCCGACGTACACACGATCGGATAATCCGACATCACACATTTGTTGTTGGACAGTCTTAAAGCATGCTATAAAACATTTGTTGTTGGAAAATCTGACAATTGTCCGATGGAGCATGCAAACGGTCGATTTTCAGAAAAAACCCTGCCATCACACAATTGTCAGAAAATCCGACAACAATTGTTTGATGGAGCATGCAAACGGTTGGACTTTCAGAAAAAACCCTGCCATCACACATTTGTTGTCGGAAAATTTGATCGTGTGTACGAGGCGTTATACGTAAAGTAACATAACTGCCTAGTAGGAGTAGTAATGCTATAATAACATCCCAGCTCCAGGGATTATGAAAACTGACGTCAACTGTGTAGGCAGCAGGATGTATTCCTGACGACATTAGCTTGAAGTGGACCTGACTTCTCCCAAACTTTGTACAATAAAAGTTTTATAAATAATGTCACAGACAAGCATCCAGAGAGCAGTAGATGGTTCAATGAGTCAGGCTATTCTATGTGATTGTGGGTAAGTATCAGATTGTTTGTTGTATCATTGACTTTACAGCTTCATATTCATTTACACAAACACCCCCGTCTATTATCTCCATTCAAATACTGTAAATAATGTAGTGTTCAGCAGTGTGGGAAGCTGTAGTTCGGAAGGCACACGTGGGTGTCATTTCTGCTGATGCTGGTGAATGGCCACTGACTATTCATGACCCATCTCTGAATATCTCAGAAATTCATGGTCAATTCTACAGTAAAGGAAACATTGCATTTTAAATCAGGAGATTGCAGACCATTCATGCAAGCTAGATTCATCTATCATAGAAGATTTATGAAGTTCATTGAACACTCTGGAGGTTATAACAAATTTATGACGGACAACCTTGTTTAGTGGTGTTACCTTCACAATTGATTTAAAGCTGCAGGCAAAACAGCTAAATTACATACAAGAGGGCCGTTTTACCTGTGAAATAGGGGACCTCTGTATATGTGCAGCTACAAGGTGGGGAAGGCCTCGGACGCTTATAATTGGCAGTCTGCAGTAAGAGCGTTGTCGTAGCATAATGCTATGCTTCTCAGCCATTGCAGAAATTATACCCCCATCAAACAGTTTCCATTCAACTGAATAGCATTTTTCTGCAAGGAGGTTCCGCTAGTGCAAGGTTAAAGTTGAGTTGAGTGGCATCTTGATATAGCGCAGTCATTTACCCCATAGGATCCCGGCACGGTGGTGAATCCGTAGGATCCCGCAGGATCGTGTACCTGGTATGTGATCCTGCACTTCCGGCCCTGCATGTGCCTCAGGCGGCCCACTTTCACTGTGATTAGACACAGTGGGAGGTGAACAGCGGGTACGACAGATTCAATGTCTGCCAGCACCCGCCAATGTTTCGGGACACAGGCAGAACTGTGGTCTGCCTATGTAAGCAAGTCAGATTGGCATTCTGTTAGTACAGAAGGCATTGATCCTGTGTCTCTGCTAAGCAGGGGCACTGATTCATGCCTTCCCCTAGTACAAACTCCTCCTTCACAGTAGTAAAGCACTGGTCAGGCACACATTTAACCCTGTGATTCCACCCGATGTTGACCCTTTCCCAGACAGTGTCATTAGTACAGCATATTTTTTAGCACTGATCACATTATTAGTGTCACTGGTCCCCAAAATGTGTCAAAAGTGTCAGTTAGGCCACATTTACACTGAGGCGCCTTACAGGCATTTTAGCACTAAAAATAGCGCCTGCAAAGTGCCTCTCCTGTCACTCCAGTGTGAAAGCCCAAGTGCTTTCACGCTGGGGCAATGTGCTTGCAGGACGTTCGAAAACGTCCTGCAAGTAGCATATTTGGGGTGGTTTATTCACAGCTCTCAAAATGCCCCTTCAATTGAAATCAATGGCGAGCGCTGCCAAAGCTTTTTCGGGCGCTTTTAACCCTTTTTCGGCCGATCCTGGCTAAAAAAAGAGCCGCTAAAATGATGGTAAAGTGCCACTAAAGCTAGCAGGGCTTTACCACTAACCCGGCAGCCACTTCAGCTTCCCAAATTGCCCGCTGCAATATTGCAGTCCCGCTATAATTTGCTGATCGCTGCCATTACTAGTAAAACAAAAAAAATCCCATAGTTTGTAGACACTATGGGCCAGATTCACAGAGCGATTACGCCTGCGCAACTGCTGTTGCGCGTGCGTAAGTCTAAATGTGCGCGTGCGTATAGTTGGACGCGATTCACAAAACAATATACGCCAGAAATCTACGTTTTTTGGTCCGGCGTAATTTAATTAGACATTCGCTTCCCTTCGCGCAAAACTGCGCTAGACACACCATTGATTTGCTAGTCAAATATGCTAATGAGGGAGTTACGGGGATTCACAAAAAAACGCAGTTGCTGCGCAGGCTACGCGATGTGCGCAACTGCAAAATGTTCTGTCTAAAGTTAGAGGACCTAAAAGCTGGTCTAAATTTTGAAAAAAAGTCTAATTGTCAGATAAAGCAACACTGTTAGTGAGGAGTTCAGCAGTCACACGTGTTGCCCAACAATCTGTATGCCAACATGCCAGGGGCATCGTCGCGCATAGCTATACTACTGACTTTAGATGAACAAAGAAGGATGAGGGCACGGAGGATGGCACTAAGGAGGGCACGGGAGATGTTTTTTTTTTTTTTGCTTATATAAAATTTACCATTTAATCTAATCTAATACAATATTCTTATCTGATACAAGCCCCTCACTCTTCACTTGATATATCACACACGCATAGACATCTTTGGCATGAGAGATTCTGAGGTGTCTCGCATCTTCAGATTCACCCCTCATGTCATCCTGGAATTACCACAACCTTGCAGGAGGACATCAGCAGCCCAACACATGGCACCACCCATGACACCCATGACAGCTACATATACAATCAGAGCCCCATCCCCACAGATTTCAAACAGAACATGTATGGGGACAGCTGGCTGGTTGGTGAGTGACATGGGAGTCAGGCATGACTATCCCCTCCCGTGATGCACACCTCACAAGTGGCACATGCATGACTAACATCCTCCTGTCTTTTCCCTTCAAGGTGACTCTGCATATGCACTGGGACCCCATCTCATGACCCCATCTCATGCCAGCTCACATTATGCATCTTTGCACGTTAAACACACACATTAATCATGGCACAATGAGAATGCATGCATGTACACCACTGTGGTCCCTAGCACACAAAGAGAAAAAGAACACCCAAAAATCACACTAGCACTCAGCAAGAAACAGACACAAAAAAATCAGATGAAAAAATAAAGCCAGAAAACAAACGCTCAGAAATATATCAATCAAACAAACAGTCTCAAACACTTATCAAAATACACTTTCACAAAACTACCAACAAGCACTAGATCACACAGAACACTAATCTGACAACTACAAAACACACTCTAACGAACAACAGAGCAAAAGCACTTGATTCAATGGGAAGGGACACAAAGGGATGTACTTTTGCAATGGAAGGGCGTTTGTGTGTGTCTATTTATGCTGTCTGCGTAGTTCACAACGTTGCCCTAGTCCATTTCCAATTTCAATGATTGCGCCGCTCCCGAGTTGTGAGCATGCGCACAACGGAGCTGACATGGTTTCCTTCACGCGCGCATGCGCGAGTCGGCCGGCCCTTCATTTGCATGGGGTCACGGCTCATTTCAATGTAACACGCCCACGTCCCTCCCAATTTGTATTACTCCTCCTTACGCCTCCGGAAAAAACCTTACGTTTGCGCAAGCTCTTGCGTAAAAGCTACGTGAATCGCCGGATTACGCGGCTAGATTGCGCAAGTCTAACGGAAAAGTGGTGCGCTACGCCGGAATGATAATGCGCCGATCTACGTGAATCTGCCCCTATAACTTTTGTGCAAACTAAAAATATGTATCAGAATATATATTGTTTTAAATTAATAAAGAAATTCGATTTAAAAAAAAAATAAAAAATTGGATGTGTTTTATAGCAGAGACTAACAAATATTGTTTTTTTCTTTAAAATTGTCTTTTGTTTTTTTATAGCGCAAAAAAATAAAAACCACAGAGGTGATCAGTTGTAGAAAAAAAAGAACACAACATTTATTTGGGTACAGCGTCGCGCAACTGGTTAAGTAATTTATTAGACCAATCTACAAACCTGCAATCTTTAGCCCCTCTTTACATCACTCTCCTGAGTAACATGCACATACATCAGAGTATGTAGCTTTAGGCTCGGTTTCCACTTGTGCGACTTTCGACATTTGACTTGGGACTGAAAAGTCGCATGACAAGTCATACCACATGATTTCCAATAAGTACCGTTCATATCTGTGCGACTTCAAGTCACAGCGACTTCAAAGTAGTCCCTGCACTACTTTGGTCCCACTTTGATGCGACTTGAGGTCCATAGACCTCAAGAATACACAGGCATTGCTTCAAGTAGCGGCAAAAAAACATTTATTTTGAATAGGATAGTAACCACTCTACAGAGCAACGCAGCTCAGCAAAATGAGCATATGGCGGCATATGGCGGCATTAATACATTGTGGTGCAATAAAACGCATGTGGGCTTACACAATGCATTAAGGAGTGTTTGGCAGGATCAAGAAGCGAAAATAAAGAAAAAAGTCAGAAAATCAATGCAGCCACTTAACCCGAGGACTAGTAAGCTGCAGCATATTACATTTTCCTTCTTGGGTTTAGATAGACTTTAAGGCTGAGCTTTATATATGGATCCTCACATTCTCTAAAGGCAGCTCACCGACTCAAGATGCATTTGTTGATTCAACTTAGCACATCACACCATTTTCAGAGATTTAAAACAGATGATAGCTGTTATTACATTCCAGGTCACGGCCATCACTCAGCTGAATCATTTATCCATTCATTCTGTGGCAGCATTGACAGGACGATCATCCCATAAAAAGTAACAAAGCCAGCAGTACACAATGTACGGAAGAGACAGGTACGAACAAAATGCATGTAATGTACTGTCTCTACCATAGATCCTTTGTATCCAATGGTGCTTATCAGTACAGGAACCATACCAATGTGTTATACAAAACAAACCAAAAAGATAGTCATTTATGCGCTTTCTACTTATTTGGATCCTGCAGGACATTAATACTTTGACCAAAAAGCATAACATTTGAAACAAAAATAATAAAATAACTCGGTCTACACAACAATGGGTTTTATTTAAAGTTCAACTCTAGTCTATTACTAAAAGAACACAAAGGCCACACATGAATGACGTTATTGGTAATAAACTTAAAAGGAAACATTTACAGTATTGTATCACAGCTTATCATTTATTAAGCCTCGTACACACAATCAGATTATCCGACAGGAATTGTGTGATGACCGTTTGTATGTTCCATTGGACAATTGTTGGATTTTCCGCCAATAATTGTTGGATAGCATGCTTTAAAATTGTCCGCCAACAAATGTGTGTTGTCGGATTTTCCGATCGTGTGTACACAAGTCCAAAGTACAAACACGCATGCTCAGAAGCAATGCTCACCATAACACGACATTAGCAGAAGTTGCCCAAAGGGTGGCGCTAATGAGCTGGAAAAACACGTAGTTTCATGTTTATTGGCCGACAACTCTTTGCAGTTTGTATGCAATACACGTTCCTGGCCAATGCCCTTCGGACAAAAGTCCTAAGCTTTGTCCGATGAAAATATGATCGTGTGTACGAGGCTTAAGATGTGATGGCTGCATTTATTCTCTTTTATATTCGTTCTTTCTCCTATTTTATCTGGTGATCCAGCCAGCATGTCTATTGTTTTTCAAAAGAACAAGCTCTCCAGCAGAATGTATCAGTTAGGCCCCTTTCACACTGGGGCGGGAGGTGTGTCGGCGGTATTTTAGTGGTATAATATTGTCCTGCCACACACACCTAGTCAACTATCTGCCCTTAACTCCAGAATGGACATACTTTGGCCTGATAGACATCACACATTTCTAGAGGCTGCAAACAACCTTCCAGAACAATATCTCTTGTAGCAACATATGGATTTATGGACCTCCCCCCCCCCCTATTGTTTGTAGACAAACTGTCCTATGTTTTCTAAATAGAATGGGTGGAGACCTCTCTACATAAGGAAACACAGGTCCACAATTTTTTTATTGCCTGGAAATCTTATATTCAAACCTTGCTTATTGATACCCAACAGACTATATTACAATGTTTCAATGGTATCAAACCAGACTGTGAAGAAATGACCCTCCTACTGATCTTCCACCTCCGATCTAAACCATGATTTATGTCCATTACCCATTACCAAAGTCTCTCCCCTTCCTCCACTTGCACAATACCAGACCATCCACCCAACACACGCTGCCTAATGTCTACCACTAGACCCAGTACACCAGTCTAAACTCAAATTTTATTATCTAAAAAGCATACTGTTATTTTTCCTTCACTATATTGGCCAAATATTGCTGCCGTGTAATTTGTCAATTATATTCTCATGCCAAACAAAAACACAAGAGGTCTTCAAAAGTTTCTGCACTTTTTTATATTTAATTAATAGAGTTTAAAAAAAGCATTGGAACTTTTTGAAGAACCCATGAAGAATTTATAAAAAATAAAATAAAATGCATAAGGATAATAAGACTCTTTTAACTTGATTCTTAGTGAAAACCTGAGCAATTCAAAATGAGAGCATTGCAAAAAGCTGCATCAGCAAATTATCTGCAGTGAAACGGCATGTCAGACCAATCATTCAATACAATAACGCAGGCAGAAGAAAACACTGGGCCAGATTCAGATACACTACGCCGCCGTATTTTACTTGGCTCTAAGACGAATTCAGGTAGATTTCGGCCCATAAGGTACAGCGGCGTAGTGTATTTCTCGCGGTGGAATCGAAATACGCGATTAGGGGGCGTGAAGCATTTAAATTAGGCGCGTCCCCGCGGCGATCGAACTGCGCATGCTCCGTTCAGACATTTCCCGCCGTGCATTGCGCGAAATAACGTCGTTACGTCAGTTTTTATTTGAGTAGCGTCGTTTACGTACATTCCTATTCCCGGTCGACTTACGCAAAAACAAAAAAAAAATGAAATTCGACGCGCGAACGACGGCCATACTTAACATGGGCTGTCTAAATATAGACCAGATTTTTGCTTCCCTAACTTTACGCAGCAAAAAGATGACTACAGATGCCGTAAGAGAAAGCGACGGACGATTGTAACTTCATGGATCGCCGGAAAAAGCTAATTTGCATACTCCGACGCTGAAAAACGACGCAAACTCCACCCAGCGGGCGGAAAAAGATTGCAGCGTAGATCCGACGGCGTACGAAGACGTAAGCCTGTTGGATCGAAGCCTGAAGCCGTCGTATCATGGTTTGAGGATTCAAACTATGATACGACGCGGGTAATTTGAAATTACTCCGGACTATCAGGAGATAGACCAGAGTAATGGCTCTGTGAATCTGGCCCATTGTATATGGAAAGCTCAACTTTTCAAGCTTGGTCCCTCCTTTTTGCCCTACTTATTGGTTAATTAGAGAATCAAATGGAAGGGGAGTATTTCTGAATGTACGGACCCTTCAGACATACAGTGTTTGCTGGTCGTTACCTTTTCATTATATGCTCAATTGAATTGTCCAGGTTTGCAAATTTTAGGGCAATAGTTGACATCAATCCAAAGCTGAAATATCAGTTTTCAGTCGATTTAGTCTTTATGAAGGAATGGGGCAAAGAGCAAAGATGTGTTAAGAACAGAAAAAGTAATGTTGCCATATCAAAGCTTTGTGCGCTCGAGGGTGAACAATGGCATGCTACAATAATGACGTAAATTCTTTGTTCCAGTCTCCTGAATGTAAACATGGAAGTGACGTCAAGTCCAGTTTACTCGGCTGCCAATGGCGCCGGATTTAAAAAAATATACAGTATTCAGAATGGCAGTTTTTAGCGATCTGAATACTTTGAAGTGCAAAGGAGGGATTTGGGGTCTTTTAGACCCCCCGATCCCTCCATAAAGCGTACCTGTCACCACCTATTAGGCCACGTACACACAATCAGTTCAAACTGATGAGAATGGTCAGACGGACCGTTTTCATCGGTTCACCGCTGAAGTGGTCTGATGGTCTGATGTGTGTACACACCATCAGTCCAAAATCTGATCGGGTCAAAACGCGGTGACGTGGAACACAACGACGTGCTGAAAAAACGAAGTTCAATGCTTCCAAGCATGCGTCGACTTGATTCTGAGCATGCGCGGGTTTTTGGACCGATGCTTTTGCGTACTAACCATCGGTTTGGACCAATGGTCAGACGTCCATCGGTCCGATTTTAAAGCAAGTTTTAAAACTTTGGTCTGACGGACGACGGTCCGATGGGCTATACACACGCTCGGTTTGGACCGATGAAACTGGCCTTAAGGCCAGTTTCATCGGACCAAACCAAGCGTGTGTACGCGGCCTTACTGTCACAAGGGATGTTTACATTTCTTGTGACAGCAATAAAAGTGATACATTTTTTATTTATTTTTTTAAACACAATTTAATAATATAAAAATAAATAAATTAAATATCCATGCGAGCTCACGCAGCAAACAAAGTGCATACGGAAGTCATGCCCACATATGTAAACTGTGTTCAAATCACACATGTGAGGTATCGCTGTGATCGTCAGAGCGAGCGCAATAATTACTCTAAACTGTAAAAAAAATGTAAGTAGCGCTTATGGAGATTTTAAGGTACCGTAGTTTGTCGCCATTCTACGAGTGTGTGCAATTATAAAGCGTAACATCATCTTTCACAATATACAAAAAAATTGGGCTAACTTTACTGTTTAATTTTTTTTTAATTCGTGAAAGTGTCCTTTTTCCCAAAAAAGGTGTGTTTAAAACACCGCTGCACAAACACCGTGTGACATAAAATATTGCAACAATCGCCATTTTATTCTCTAGATTCTCTGCTAAAAAAAATATATATAATGTTTGGGGGTTCCAAGTAATTTTCGAGAGAAAAATACGGATTTTAACTTGTAAACGCCAAATGTCAGATATAGGCTTAGTCATGAAAGAGATAAATACAAGTGCTTGATGACAACACTGAAAGCAAGCCAATCACATGGATCCTGAAAGCTTGTCTTTGGATAAAAATAAGGGCTATCAGGATTAGACTACAGCTGGCCATACACTGGTAAATGCTGACATGATCATTTATATGAAAAATCTCCTCAGTATATTCAATAATGCCATCAATGACTTGATGAATGTTGTTGAAAAGTACATTAACTGCTTGCCGACCAGCCGCCGGCAGGTCGCCCCCCCTGGGCGAGAGCCCGTACAATAACGTCGGCTCTAAAAGCGGTCACTAGGGGCATGTGCGCGCTGCCGACTCCCGTGCGCGTGCCCGGCAGGCGCGATTGCCGACGGGCACACTTGATCGCTCATTACAGAGCGAGGACCTGTCAGGGAGAGAAATGTATGAACAGAAGTTCAGTCATTTCCCCATGTCAGTCCACCCCCCTTACAGTTAGAACACACCCAGGAACATTCTTAACCCCTTCCCCACCCCCTTGTGTTAACCCCTTCACTGCCAGTGGCATTTTTATAGTAATCCAATGCATTTTTATAGCACTGATCGCTATAAAAATGCCAATGGTCCCAAAAATGTGTTAAAAGTGTCCGAAGTGTCCGCCATAATGTCACAGTACTGAAAAAAAAAAAAAAAAAAACGCTGATCGCCGCAATTACTAGTAAAAAAAACCAATATATTAATAAAAATGCCATAAAAATACCCCCTATTTTGTAAACGCTATGACATTTGCGCAAACCAATCAATAAACGCTTATTGCGATTTTTTTTTACGAAAAATGTGTAGAAAAATACGTATCGGCCTAAATTGAGGAAAACTTCCATCCTCTAACGTTCAATTTTTTTTCATCACTTCAAACAAAATTGATCTTTGACTTGACCCAATTTACTAGCAGTTAGAAAACCAAGTGAACGTTCAAAATCATTTTTTTTTATGAACAAGGTTTGAACTGTGTATGGCCAGCTTTAGTCTTTCAGATAAAGCCTCCATTTCCTCCACCTTCTACTGCTGGTAGTGAAAGCAACTGGTCAATAACAGAGCTCACAGTTGAAAAGTTGTTCCTAAAAGCAGCATTAAACCCAAAAGCAAAGATTTGTTATATTGCAGCTAATCCAATTCTTAGATGCGGTGGCTGTATTAAAGTGTTACTAAACCCACAACAATAAAATCAGTCTGTATGTGCAGTAAAGCATGCTTGTTATACTTACTGTGGAACCTAAAGGGTTAATCATTGAGTAACAACAAGGTGCTTGATCCTGTTTGCACAGATCCTCCTCTTCTTTCACTGACTCCAGAACAGGTCCGTAAAAGACAAAGTTACTGGAGTCAGGCTGCACATGCTCAGTTGGTCTTGTATTGCTAGTTTTTTTGTTTTTCTTGGGAGAGTGCATGTGATCAGCATAGGGCCAATCAGCACTGTCCAGACAGAGGGTGGAGGGTCCTGGGTCCTGATAGTACAGTTCAGTGCAGTATGAAAATTCCTCCTACAAGCTTTAACCAGGAACTGATAGAAGCCACAAGGCTGCTATATACAGTACTGCTAAGAAAAGGAATTTAGCAGTTTATATTTACTAAAATAATTGTATTTCCATATTTTGTGTACTGTGGGAGACCACATATAGTGAATGCGGGGTCCTAACTTTAGCAACACATTAAGTTAATTTTTTTAGGATTTCTTTCCTTTATTTTTACCTGGTGATCCAGGCAGTAAGTCTGTTGTTTTTCAAAAGAACAAGCTCTCTTGAAGATGTAACAGTGAGGCCGCGTACACACGATCGAACATATCTGCTGAAACTGGTCCGCAGACCAGTTTCAGCGGACATATCCGATCGTGTGTACGGCCTAGCAGACAGGTTTCCAGCAGACAAAAGTTTTAAAGCATGCTTTAAAACTTATCTGCTGGAAAACTGTCCGTCCGACATGTCCGCTGGTTAGTACGCCTAACCAGCGGACCGAAATCTCCCGCATGCGTCAAATGGATTTGACGCATGCGTGGAAGCATTTTACTTCCTGGTTTGCGGAGGTCGCGGCAGCAACGTTACCACCACGTCACCGCGCTGTCTGTCTGCGGGGGTTTTGGTTTGATCGTGTGTACACACATCAGACCAAAACATCCCAGGAGACATGTCCGATGAAAACGGCCCGTCGGACCGTTTTCATCGGACATGTCTCCTCGTGTGTACTCAGCCTTATAGGGATGAGACAAATCATGTACCACTAAGGTGGGTTCTTACAATGATCAGCTTATACAGTATGTATTTGTGTAAAACCTTTATCCCAAAAGTTAAAGAAAAACTGTTTGCTGTAACTGCTTATAAAGCTGGAGTTCAATTTGTTAGTGTATCAAAATCTGCTAGTACACCTACTGAATGCTGCTATCTAAAGGTGCCTCTGTGCTCCCTCATCAAGAGTGGGGGAACTCTAATACAGGAGGTGTGTAACTGACCAAATCACCATGTGAAAACAGCGGGGGGGGGGGTGAAGTTTAAAAAAAATAAAACGAATGCATGCATCACATCTAATGATTGGTAAGCTGCGATATATTACATCTTTGGTTTTGAATTTAATACCACTTTAATAGAAAGCAGTGGGTATAAGGTGGACAGGCATGTTTTTCTCTTACAAATTATTCACAAGCAAAACATTAAAATATCAATCTAAGCTCTTGTGCAGATACCAACTACTGGATATACATGATTCCACAGCTCTATTTTTGCACCCACCTGAACTAGTTGATGCAGGAGACTTGCTGCGCCTGGATGGTCCCGGGCTCTTTGTTGCACTTCGACGCGGTATATTTGGAAGCTTGGTGTATGAAGTAGATTTAACAACCCGACATTCTGAAAGAGAAAGCTATAGCTTAGAATTTGCTGCTGTATCACCAATACAGTGGACTTATTGTAAAACTACTGCCTCTTCCCTGCCTGAACCAGTCCTCTTTTATAAAATATGAATGTACTGATATGAAATGACTGTGAGATAGAAAAATTAATCATCAAATGTTCAGCTGAGTTCATTAACAATTGTTAGAAGCTCATATATCTAAAGACATACCATCTATTATGTATTTATTGATATTTATATAGTGCAGTCAACTTATGCAGCACTTTGCCGTTTATACCTTTTTGTTATTCTGAAGAAAAAAAGCTGTTTATTTGTCTGTGTCCATGTGCAAAGTGAATGTGAATGGGAGTGACTTTATAATTATCAGTCGGCTGATGCATGTGCAGGGTTCTAATGAGGAAAGTAGCAAGGTCTGAATCACTTTATATGTGATTTCCCTTTGGAAGTATCTCATCAAAAAGCTTTGTTGCAGGGGATGGCCAATTAGACTTGAATCTTAGTGCACGCTCATATAGAAGCAGGAAATTTAATTTCTGGGGGGCATTCTGTACACCATCTGTGTACAGAACGCCTCCAGGTCGCCATATTGCATTTTATAGAAAACTACAGTGATGCAGATTAACCGGTTCCTGACCGGGGGGCGCGACTATGTACGTTCACAGAATGGCACGGCTGTGCAAATGGGCGTACAGATATGTCCCCTCTTTTAATTTGCGGGCCGTGTGGCCGCGCACGTGCCGCCAGCGGCGAGCTCTAGACCCTGCCTTGAGCTCCGTGACTGCACCCATGGGACCCTCGGACCTGATCACCGCCAGATCGGGTAACAGAGCTGAAGAATGGGGAGATGTTAGTGTAAACACAACATCTCCTCGTTCTGCCTAGGTGGCACTAACCCACAAATGATATATACAGTAAAACCTTGGTTTGAGAGTAACTTGGTTTGAGAGCGTTTTGCAAGACAAGCAAAATATTTTAATACATTTTGCCTTGATATACAAGCGATGTCTTGATATAAGAGTATAAAAATAAAAAAAAAGAGAGGAGCCTTTAAGTGTAGCAATAATGTTACATTTAATGAAGGTACAACATTTAGCAACTCATTGCTACACTAAAGCCTTGTACACACGATCGAATATCTGATGGAATCTAATCCGATGGATTTTTTCGTAGGATATCCGATGAAGCTGACTTTCATCAGTCGTGCCTACACACCATCGGTTAAAAATTTGATTGCGTCCAACGCGGTGACGTAAAACACAACAACGTGCTGAGAAAAATTAAGTTTAATGCTTCTGAGCATGCGTCAACTTGATTCTGATCATGCGTGGATTTTTGACCAATGGATTTCCCCACAAACGATCGTTTTTTTCTATCGTTTTTTTAAGCATAAGAAAAATTAAAAAACAGGTTCTATTTTTTTCACCGATGGATAAAAAAATGATGGGGCCCACACACGATCGGTTCACACGATGAAAACGGTCCATCGGTCCGTTTTCATCAGACGAACCGATTGTGTGTACAGGGCTTTAGATGCGCCTCTCTTCTCTTTTATACCCTGTACCCTGCTTTGATATACAAGTGCTTTGGATTACAAGCATGTTTCTGGAACGAATTATGCTCGCAAACCAAGGTTTTACTGTACTTTAGAAAATCAAAACCCACTTGTTAATAATAAAGGCGCAAATACATGAAGTGAAATGCTATATAAAGTACTAATTTACCTCAATTGTACTTTTTATGTAGTGACAGTTTAAAACCATTACTTAATATCTGTGATCACATGAATCATTGTCATTAAAACTTTATTCTGCTCTATAGAATGCATTAAAATCAATCAGAACTTCGTACTCTAAGATATTTTTAAGCTAACTATTGTATATTATATGTTATCTTTTTATTCCACATTGCCTAATTGCATACGAACTGTTGTGTCCCTGTGTTTCGTGCCAAGGAAATGAGAACAATCCTTTGAGACAAGTTTTCTGTATTACTTCAATGTACCCCGTCTTGTGTCCTTCAAGGGAGCTTTCACCCCAAGGTATCTGAAAATAGCATTATCATTATTAGGGTTGTCCAGATACCGATACTAGTATCGGTATCGGGACCGATACCGAGTATTTGCGGGAGTACTTGTACTCGTGCAAATGCTCCCGATGCCTAAATAGAATACTTTTTTGTATTTATCAACATGTTCTGTGAAAATTCTTTGAGTTTTTTACTACTGTGTGACAAGCAAATAAAACATTTTTATACATTTTTACTAATTTTTATTCTTTTATAATGTCTTGAGTTAGAGTTCTTTATAATTCTAAAGAAAATATCCTTAGTCTGTATTGTGGTTTGAAAACTGTCACATGACATTTAAAAAAAGTATCGGTATTGGCGAGTACATGAAAAAAAGTATCGGTACTTGTACTCGGTCCTAAAAAAGTGGTATCGGGACAACCCTAATCATTATATCAAGACCTTTCGTACTTTATGTCCTCCTGATGGCCTATGGAATACTTTCAAATATATGACTCTGGGTTGTTTTACAGCTGATTTTCTCTTTTGCCGTTTTACCCCTATGGTTCTAGCTGACGGTATCCTTTTGTTTGTGCAATTATTTCCGCAGCTGGTATAATATTAGCATCTGGACAACATACCTTACTATTGTCATACTGCACACCTGGGTACATCTTCTACATTTTGTAGGAAGAAAACATAATGTAAAGATTTACTTACAAGCACAGTTGCAGATGTGATCCGTTTATTGCTCGGTACAATTTGAAAGAGTCTTATTTAATTGAGTTTAATGGAAAAAGAAATAGGCTAATGGATTAAACCTGCATCTTGCAATGTTTGATGACCTGAATAGTAAATAATGGACTTTTAAAATGTAGTGCAGTTTCCATGCATATATAACACGGGAACTGCCTTACTTATGTAATGGTGTAAAGGACCCCTCGGGCCCCAGAGGCTTTAAATGTACTGTGGGTATAAAAGCATGAACTTCATCTTGTTGTTCTCTGAGGAGGGCATTCACCTTTATTTGTTAATGGTTTGTGCTAGGCCGCGTACACACAACCGTTTTCCTCGGCAGAATCCATTAAGAAACTTGGTGGGAGAGCTTTTTTGCCGAGGAAAACGGCCGTGTGTATGCTTTTCATCGAGAAAACTGTCGAGGAACTCGACGAGGAAAAAAGAGAGCGAGTTCTCTTTTTCCTCGATGGGAGTGGTTGTGTTCCTCGTCAGGCTGGTTTTCCAACGAGAAACACGTTGGTGTGTATGCTTTGAAATGCACCTTCGGTAAAAGTAGTATTTGTAATGGAGATAGCACATTTGTCACGCTGTACCAGACTGAAAAGTGCAAATGTCTCTTACCAAACTTTTACATAACACGCAGTAACATGAGATTAGCAAAAGCAGCCCCAAGGGTTGTGCCAGTGGAATCGAACTTCCCCTGCGGTTGTATGTGTTGTAGTCACAGAGTTTGAGAACTAGGAGATTTGGTCTTGACTGTGTGTACGCAAAGACAGCTTGTCAAGTTTCTTGACAAGCCCAAGTAGGAACTCGTCGAGGAAAACGATGTGTCTTTTCCGACGAGTTCCTGGGTCGTGTGTACAAGGCCTGAGTATAAAGATGTGTTTAAAAAAAAAAAAGTAAATTATCCTGCATGCAAATATAATGGGTCCTAAAGTGTATGTTACCCCAACATTTCATATTCCTGATATGTGTCTGTAGTAGCATGTACTTGTATGAAAAAGGGTCCTGTTCTCTTTGTATTGCTTCCTTTGTGTGAAATATATGATGATCCTGACAGTCTTCCTGTCTTCCTATTTCAAACTGACCACACCAGGCATGGAAACACATCCATCTCAGTGTGGTCAGTTTTCCTCTTAGAAGTATACCTGTGAGCACAGCCTACCTGTACTCCAATCGTGAGATTTGGGCTGACATGGATCCCTGCCAACGCTGTATCCTGGCCTAGGCCAACAAAGCCCAGGCCTAGAGCAGCACTTTGCAGGGGGGCAGCACGGAAAGAGTCTCCGCCCGCTTGTGCTACACTGTTAGTGTAACGCAAGCTGCTTCTAATTTTGACTATTCTATCATCCTGGACCACAAACCTTCCTCACTGTGCTATATGTTTTCTGCTGCACTATTGGCATGGTTATATCTTCTTAGTCCTCTCCATAGTAAAAAAACGATTGACTGTAGGCACATCCATCGGTTAAAAATCCATGCATGCTCAGAATCAAGTCGACGCATGCTTGGAAGCATTAAACTTCATTTTTTTCAGCACGTCGTTGTGTTTTACATCACCACGTTCTGACACGATCGTTTTTTTTAACCGATGGTGTGTAAGCACGACTGACCATCAGTCAGCTTCATCGGTTAACCGATGGAAAAATCCATCAGACCATTCTCATCGGTTTGACCGATCATGTGTACAGGGCTTAAGGGAGGGTTATAGCCCCTGTCAGTTTATTTTTTACCATCCCTGTCCCATTGCAGAGATTTCCCTTCACTTTCTGTCCCATAGCCAAACAGGAAGTGAGAGGAAATCTATGCAAATTAAGGGAATACAATGCCCCCAGCCCTAAGAACTAGTTTTCCCAATTTCAGGACGGGTCTTAAACAGAAAGGGGTGTAGCCTTGACAGGAAGGGGTGGGTCATATTTAAATTAGGGGGTGTACAAGTTTAGTCAGGCCTAGGGCAGCACAAAACCTAAATACACTACTGCACCCTGCACAGCATTTTTCTGGGGGGGGGGTTACATAGTAGGGGAGGTTGAAAAAAGCCGAAATTCCATCAAGTTCAACCCGAGTGTGTGATTATATATCAGTATTACATCGTATAATCCTGTATGTCGTCCAGGTGCTTATCTAATAGTCTTTTTTAACTATCAATGCCCCCCGCTGATACCACCGCCTGTGAAAGGGAATTCCACATCCTTGCCGCTCTTGAAGTAAGAAACCCTCTACGTAGTTTAAGGTTAAAACTCTTTTCCTCTAATTTTAATGAGTCTTGTTAAACTCCCTTCCGCAAAAAAAAAATGTTATTCCTATTGTGGGGTCACCAGTATGGTATTTGTAAATTTAAATTATATCCCCTCTCAACTTGTGAGCACATTCCGAGAAACAGCATGGAAGACAAGAGTGCATTTCATGAACAGAACTCCCATTATTCCGCTGAAAGCAAGAGACCAGGAATGCTTCAAGAGCAGGCATCAGAAGACATTTCATCAGTGAATAGGTAACTGGATATTACAGAATATGCTAAATAATAAACTCATAAACAAACACAAAAAAAAAAAAATAATTATATCCCCTCTCAAGCGTCTCTTCTTCAGAGAGAATAAGTTCAGTGTTCTCAACCTTTCCTCATAACTAACATCCTCCAGTCCCTTTATTAGCTTTGTTGCCCTTCTTTGTACTCTCTCCATTTCCAGTACATCCTTCCTAAGGACTGGTGCCCAGAACTGGACAGCATACTCCAGGTGCGGCCGAACCAGTCTTGTAGAGTGGGCAATATATCGGTTTATCTCTGGAGTTTATTCCGTTTTTAATGCATGCCAATATTTTGTTTGCTTTGTTAGCAGCAGCTTGGCATTGCATGCCATTGCTGAGCCTATCATCTACTAGGACCCCCAGGTCCTTTTCCATCCAAGATTTCCCCAGAGGCCCCCCCCCCCAGTGTATAGATTGCATTCATATTTTTGCCACCCAAATGTATTTTATTTTACATTTTTCTAAATTAAACCTCATTTGCCATGTAGTTTCCCACCCTACTAATTTGTTCATATCTTTTTGAAGGTTTCCACATCCTGCGGAGTGGCAAATGAGGTTTAATTTAGAAAAATGTAAATCAAAATACATTTGGGTGGCAAAAATATGAATGCAATCTATACACTGGGGGGGGGCTCTGGGGAAATCTTGGATGGAAAAGGACCTGGGGGTCCTAGTAGATGATAGGCTCAGCAATGGCATGCAATGCAAAGCTGCTGCTAACAAAGCAAACAAAATATTGGCATGCATTAAAAACGGAATAAACTCCAGAGATAAACCGATATATTGCCCACTCTACAACCTGGAGTATGCTGTCCAGTTCTGGGCACCAGTCCTTAGGAAGGATGTACTGGAAATGGAGAGAGTACAAAGAAGGGCAACAAAGCTAATAAAGGGACTGGAGGATGTTAGTTAGGGTGGCTAAGATAGAACATGAAAGACACATGAACGAAAGCAAAAAAAATCCCAAGGAATTCTTTAAGTATGTAAAGAGTAAAAAAGGGAAAAAATACCATATTACTTGACTGAGCTCCCTAAGTACCCTCGGGTGCAAGCCATCTGGCCCCGGCAATTTATTAATGTAAAGTTTCCCAAGTCTAATTTTAATTACTGTATGTCCTCTGTTAACCATGGAGGTGCTTCCTGTGATGCGTCATGAGGATAAACACTGCAGTTTTGGTTACTGAAGCCCCTCGATTCCCTCTTGAAGACTGAGGAGAATAAATTCAATATCTTCGCCATCTCCCCAGCCTTTGTAACCAGATGACCTTCCTCATTCTTTATGGGGCGAATATGGTATTTTTTTCCCTTTTTTACTCTTTACATACTTAAAGAATTCCTTGGGATTTTTTTTGCTTTCCTTCATGTGTCTTTCATGTTCTATCTTAGCCGCCCTAATTGTACAAAAGTCTGAATGCTGTGATGATGATCCCTTAACCCTGTATATGCTTTTATATGCATTTTCACATTGGAGTTAAGCCATCCAGGACTTTTGTTTGCCCTTTTAAAAGTATTACCCAATGGGATGCATTGGCTAATGCCCTTATTTAATATGCTCTTAAAGCAAACACATCTCTCCTTCGTGTTCTTTGTTTCTAAGTTTATGCCTTCTAGCAAGGTTTGTAGTTTAGGAAAGTTGGCTCTTTTGAAATTCAGTGTCTTGCTATTCCCCTTGTGTTTCCTATTTGTGTGATTTATACTGAAGCCAATTGACCTGTGATCGCTGTTTCCCCATATTTCCATATCCGTGATCTGGTCTGTATTGTTGGTAATCTGTAGCTCCAGTAACGCTTTATTTCTACTTGGTGCATCTACCATCTGACCCATAAAATTGTGCTGCAAGACATTTAGCAACTGGCGAACCGGAGGCCTCGTACACACGATCAGACCGGTCCGATGAAACTGGACTGAAGACCAGTTTCATCGGACCAAATTGATCGTGTGTACGGCCCATCGGACTTCTGTCCGTCGGACCAAAGTTTTAGAACTTCCTTTAAATTTTGTCCGACGGACACCTGTCGATGGTTAGTACACAAAAGCATCGGACCAAAAACCTGCGCATGCTCAGAATCAAGTCGACGCATGCTTGGAAGCATTGAACTTCATTTTTTCAGCACGTCGTTGTGTTCTACGTCACCGCGTTCTGGCCCGATGGGATTTTGGACTGATGGTGTGTACACACATCAGACCATCAGACCACTTCAGGGTGGTCCGATGAAAACGGTCTGTCGGACCAATCTCATCGGACCTGTCTGATCGCGTGTACGTGGCTTAAGACAAATGCTTGGTTCCCTCCACCCAGTCTATGTCTGCATAATTAAAACCCCCCTTATGATAACATTTCCCATCCTTGATGCTTAACTTTAAATAATCTAAAAGCAGTATTTGAACTTCTTAAAAAAATTAAAAAAATACCAGTAAACACAAAATAAAATTGCATGATCTGGACTTCATGATACAACGATTCATAAAAAAAAAAAAAAATCACTATGAATCACTTCTTTTTATTCTTCTGATCAAGGAAAAACATTCACTTTCAAGGGCAGATCCCAACCCTTCATCAATATTTATCTGATTCACAGATACCTGGACTACAAGGACAGCTATATACACAAGAGGCTGTGAGATTCTATTGGTGATTGTGTTTTTCAAAATTCAGATCAAGCGATAATGTGTACATTTCTCTTTCTACCGGTCTTGTGTGTGAACATTACCTGAATAGTAATATTTTGAGCTCAGAAGATACCAGAAAGGTTTGCCGACTTGAATGAGCCGTATTACAAACAGCTGCCATGTTTCTTTATCTTAAAAAATCAGTATTGGAAATTATAAGACTCGTTATTTCATTAGTAACCCACAGAATAAAAATGGGGCCTAAAAGAAATAATAACTGGTATTGTTTTACATATACATTTTTACTGTATACCAAAAAATAATGCTCCATTGTAAAATATAAAGATTCTTCAACATAATTCTGGCCTTAAAGAATGCATGAAGATGAGATAAATCATAATTGGGGTGAGCTTTTTTGAAATACGAGGCCTCATGTGTGGCCTCTGGCATTACCAAAGGGTCACATACAGTATAATATTAAGAGAGTGTAACACTACTGTACAGAAAACTGTCAGACAACAAACATGCAACAGGAGATAGGTCGTCAATGGGAACACCACCCCAGGGCCATATAGTTTAGGGCAGGCATGTCCAAAGTCTGGCCAGCGGGCCAATTGCGGCCTGTATTCTAGTATACTACGGCCCCCTGGGAATTTTTGTAAAATCTATCTCCTGTGGCCCCCGACCCCTGGGATCTCTCAATGACGACGCCGCAGGACTGCATGTCCTCAGTCGACGTTCTCATGATCTCTTGGGTGCCTTGGGAACTGAACGTCCCCAGTCGGCATTCTCACAATCTTTTGGACGCTGCGGGACTGGGCGTCCTCAGTCGACGTTCTTGTGAACTCTCGGACATTGCAGGATTTGGTGCGTTCCTTCTCCCTGCGCTGTGTCTTAACAGGCACAAAGGCAAAGAGCATTCTTGTTGGGCAGTGTATTAGTGTATCAGACAAACACACTTAGACCAAAACCTCTGGCACTGCGCTAACATGATCCCTTCCCCTTCTGGTCAATTTCTAAAATGGCTACTATAGATAAGAGAACGAAAAGTTGACAGTGAGGGCCACAACTTCCAGGACAGGTAGAAAGTGGAATATTTCTTCACTGAAATACGGAATCACTGTGTTTGTCTGATATTCCAAAAGACTGTGGCTGTTTATAATGCCGCGTACACACGGCAGAGAACCTCGACGGGCGGAACACATCGTTCCGCCCGTCGAGGTTCTCTGCCGGCCATCAGATTAGGCGACCAGCCCGTCGGGAAAGGCGACCAGCCATTCATCTCGACTGGTTTCCCGATGGGCGGGGCTCGCCGAGAGCGTACACACGGCCGAGGTTCTCGGCAGAATGCGGCTCCCAGCGAGGTTCTCGCTGGTTTCTGCCGAGAACCTCGGCCGTGTGTACGGGGCTTCAGGAATTAAATGTCAATCGACACTACCAGTCGAGACATAGCACATACGACAAGCTAAGAGGACGCGACCGCAGTTAAGAATTTCAGGTAAAATGAACGGCCCTCACGCATGTTCACTTCTTCCAATCTGGCCCTCTTTGAAAAAAAGTTTGGACACCTCTGGTTTATGGGATGCCAAGGTTGCCCCAATTTTCTGTTTTGCCTTTTTTGTTTTACCACAAGTGTATATACGAGTACTGTATGTACTATATGTACTAGTACCACCTTCTTTTGTCACTAGTGAGCCCTGTAGCTAGGAAGGGATGCACTAATGAGGTGGAATCAGCAAGTAACACACACAGAAGTCTCTGATACAGAAATTTCTACCTGCAATTCTGCAAGATAAAAGAGATTCTTTTCAACCAAGGCAGTATCATAAGTATACTATTCATATTTTAACCTCCCTGGCGGTATGATTCTTTCTGATTTTAGGTGCTGAAAGTTGTACCATTATTTGCAAGAAAATTTGGCGTTTTATACTGTAGGCTTGTAATTCTTAGGAATAACTCACTTAAATCTGACCAAACATGAGTCTAATAGGCATCCCGGGTATGAATTAAAAAAAAAAAAAAAAATTATAAATTATAATATAATGAATAATTATAAATAATTATAACAAATAATAATATAATTATAATAAAAAATATTCAATAATGTAATCAACTCAAAAACACTGACATTTGCTCAGTTGCAGAATTGTCGCTGTAATTTTTTTATTTTTTTTTATGACGAATTTCCCCACAAATCGCTATCGCTCAATTCTGCAAGTGATTATAATTTATTATCGCTGTTTTCTACCTGATCTAAAACCATTTTTGACATTAAGGGACACTTTTGGTTGCTATGGACAATCTACAGTTTGCAGGCAGAAAGAACAGTTTTTATTATATAAAAGAACATGCAGGACACTGGACAGACCACTAGGGACAAAGGGGGTGTGCATTTTTTACATACAGTACTGTAATCTATAAGATTACAGTATACTGTATGTAATGTGTTTGTTTACTTTTTTGAATCTGGCGCCGTTTCTCCGCCCCCGTGCGTCGTAACATCGCAGGGAACGGAGATCGACGGCACACGGGGACACTGTATGAATCATGCGAGCACTCGCTCGCTCACACAGCGCGGATGCATCGCTGGATCCAGGAACAAGCATAGCTACCCCGAGCGTGACTCGAGGATACCGATTTTAGCACAAAAAAAACACAGAGTCACGCTCGGGGATACCGCCAGGGGGGTTAAAGAGACACGTTTTTTAGGATACATGTATTGTGAATGGCATTTTCTCAAAGGTTCTGATTGATGGTGCCAGAGCAATGGAAGAGAGCAGCCTAGTCTAATGAATCGCTTTTTTTTTACATCATGTGGATGACCAGATGCAGTATAGGAAGTCTGATGCTCGGAGGTCCCATCTCACAACTTACAGGACTTAAAATTTAAAGGATTTGTTAAGAACAACAGGGTACCTTCAGAGGTCTAGTGGAGTCCATGTCTTAATGGGTCACGGCCGTTATAAGGCAAAAAAGGGACCTACTCAATATTAGTTGGGTGGTCAGGTTATGGTGGGTGGTCATAATGCTTTGGCTGATCAGTGGGCAATGCACTCAGACAAAAGCAAAGACTGCCTGAGTATACAAGCATACCCCACTTTTAAGTACACAATGGGGTTTATTTACTATCGCTTGAGAGTGCAAAATCAGGCTCACTTCTGCATAGAAACCAATGAGCTTCTAACCCCAGCTTGTTCAATTAAGCCTGGTTATAAAACCTGGAAGCTCATTGGTTTCTATGCAGAAGTGAACCTGATATTGCACTTTCCAACGATAGTAAATATACCCCATTGTGTACTTAAAAGTGGGGTATGCCTGTAATCCAGGCGGGTAAAAACAAATAGGGAAATTTATAAAAACTGGAGTAGACTGTGCATGGCAATCAGTCAGCTTATATCTTTCATTTTCAAATTAAAGTGGTTGTGAAACCCTTACATAGACCCAGTGCACTGACTGGCCTGTGTGATACGCAGAGATGAAACAAATCTTCCCACATAAGTGCAGTAAAAAAACAAAAAACAAAAAAAAAAAACTAGTGGGTTCTGAGAGACGTTTTTCAGCTGTAAAAACCCTCCAACGATGATAAACGTTGAAAAACTTTGATAAACGTTCAAAAATGTCACTTACCAGCGTTAAGCGTTTTTGAACCATTGAAAAAAACAAAAACGCTAAGTTGAAAAAGGTTGAAAAACTCACTGCAAAGCTACTGGCGTTTCTATAATGTTATTTTAACATTCAGTGTGCATGAGGCCTTGGGCCAATTTCACACCTGCGGACCGTATGTGCGCTTTTTCATCCATCCGTTTGCAGATGAAAATGGGACATATATTCGTCCCTATTAGATTGCAGGTGTCAGTGGATGAACATCCGCTGACACCCGATCTCGTCCGCTTTCGCAATGATCCGATTCTGCAGACGGAAGAAAACCCTATTTTTTCTTTCGTCTGCGGATCAGATGAACACGGACATATGGTCTGTGTTCATCCGGTCCCCCCACAGGGGAGAGCGGAGAAAAGACAGGGCGGTCCCTGCACAGTGTGCGGGGACCGCCCTGTCATCTGCTGGCTCAGCGGGGATCAACGGAGCGATCCCCGCGGAGCATACGGAGGCGGATCATTACTGATCCGCCCCGTGTGAAAGGGCCATTATTGTCAAAGCTTAACCTCCCTGGCGGTATGATTCTTTAAGATTTTAGGTGCTAAAAGCGGTACCATTATTTGCAAGGGAATTTGGCGTTTTATACTGTAGGCTTGTAATTCTTAGGAATAACTCACTGAAATCTATCCAAACAAGAGTCTAATAGGCATCCTGGGTATGATTTTTTTTTTTTTCTTATTAAAAATTATAATATAATAAATAATTATAAAAAATTATAACAAATAATAATATAATTATAGTAAAAATTATTCAATAATGTAATCAAATCAAAATCACTGAAATTTGCTCAGTTGCAGAATTTTTGCTGTCATTATTTTTTTTTTTTTTTATGACGAATTTCCCCACAAATCGCTATCGCTAAATTCTGCAAGTGATTCTGATTTATTATCGCAGTTTTTTAGCTGCTCTAATACAATTTTTGCCATAAAGGGACACTTTTGGTTGCTATGGGCAATCTACAGTTTGCAGGGAGAAAGAACAGTTTTTATTATATAAAATGACATGTAGTGTACAGGGCAGACCACTAGGGACAGGGGGGGTGTGTATTTTTTACATACAGTACTGTAATCTATAAGATTACAGTGTACTGTATGTATAGTGTTTGTTTACTTTTTTGAATTTGGCGCCGTTCCCCCCCCTACGTCGCGACGCTCGCAGGGAAGGGAATCGGCGGAACACACAGAATCAGGCGGACATCCGCCCGCCGTGTACTGCGGGGATTCATCGCTGGATCGCAGAGAAAAGGTAAGTAAACTTTTTTCTGCATCCAGCGAGGCAAGTCCGTGTGTGGCACGGGGTTACCGATCTTAGCTTGAAAATCTCACCCCGTGCCACACACGGGAAGACCGCCAGGGAGGTTAATTAAACAAGCTGAAGTTAGAAGCTGATTGGCTACCATGCACAGCTACACCAGATTCTGAGTGCACCAGTTTTAGTAAATCTCTCCCAGTGCTCTTAACTGAGACAAGTACACACTATAGATGGATATTCATTGTTCATATTTCATGTCTGAGGTTTACAACTACTTTAACTGAACAACCTGATAGAAGCTGATTGGTCGCTATGCGCAACTGCTCCAGTTTTGATCAATTCCCTCAAAGTGTCCCATGTAAGAGGCACTTATTGTAGTTAGGGTTGCCACCTTTTCTTCAATCCAAACCAGAACACTTTAGCGGCGCACAGCATTTTTTAAGGAGGAACGCTGTGGACTCACCACAGCCACCACTTACATCAGAATTCCCAGCAATGCATTCCCCCTTAAATCATGGTTCCCAAAACCCTCCTTACATCAGAGTCCACAGAGCGCCCCTTACATCTGAGTCCCCACTCGCTTGAAGACAGGAAAGAGGAGGGAGGGGACCTATGCACTTGACGGTTGTGGTACTTGGTTAGTTGGGCAGCATGTGTGTGCTACCTGGGCAGCAGGGGGAATCTGCTCTACACTGAGAAATTAGGGTGTGCCCAGGCACGCCTAAGTTTGGGGGCCACAGTTCGGTCTGAATAATATGTCTGGGTTTCAGGCGATCTGAAACCTGGACATGTGATTTAAAACCCAGACTGTCCAGGTGAATCCTGGATGGGTGGCAACCCTACTTGTAGTGGGGCAACAAACAGATTTATAGAGCAATGTTTTAATAAGGCACTCATCTTGAGAAAGGCAAGCCGTGCCTAGTCAAAACTTCTACTAATAAATCTGTTTGTGTTGTTTTATCACGAGACCCACGAGTGCCTATATATATATATATATATATATATATATATATATATATATATATATATATATATATATATATATATATATATATATATATACACACACACACACACATATATATATATTAGTGGATAAAAATATAGGCCAGATTTAAAAAAAAAATGTGTTACATAAAATCAAAAAAATTGTTGCATAAAATCAAAAGTAACTAACAAAGTGCACCACTTTTCCAATCATAATAAGGGTGTGTGTGTATATATATATATATATATATACACCCTTATTATGATTGGAAAAGTGGTGCACTTTGTTAGTTACTTTTGATTTTATGTAACAATTTTTTTGATTTTATGTAACACATTTTTTTTTAAATCTGGCCTATATTTTTATCCACTAATTGTTCCCAAACATTGAAAGCTAGTCATTAAAATAATCAAAATTAACACAGGCTTTATTCCTGGGCACACAGCCTAGCAGGCAAAAAAAATATTGTACCTGCGTCAGCTGGAAGAGAATTGTTAATCAGAGTTGTTCAGTGTAATGGCCAAAAGCGCCTGAAAATTAAATAACGGAATCAACAACTGCAGAACTTAACGAGATGCAATTATTGTTAACAAACGATTCTACCCCTTAATCCTTGCTGCGAATATTACTAAAAGGTATTTTAGATGTATGACATGCACAGCTAAGTTGGATAACAGATAATGTTATTCCTCACTGTATAACATAACTGCAAATTAATTAGGATAATAAGCAGTTTTAAAACTAAAAACAAAAAGGTAATATTTTGGCAGTTTACCAATCTGTAAATGTTGTGGCTGCATTTGTTTTCATTTTTTAAGTAGTTATATACTTTACTTTCACCTGGTGATCTGGCCAGTAACACACTCCCTTGTCTTACGTTGTGTGCTCTCTGTATGGAGACACCCTTGGACAGCTACATTGGAAATCTGAGAGGGGAGTGTAAAGCCTCATACACACAATCAGACATAGGTGTGCGGAGCCTATGGCATAAGCTGAAACACACAGTATCGATCTCTCACTATGTTTAATCAGAAAGGGAAGAGGTCAGTAAATTACATATTTATCGGCCCCTTCTCCCATTCATTCTAAAACATCCCGCAGCCTCAGCCGCTGGGAGAGGAGAGGAGGGAAGCCAGCAGCAGTGTAGGGCGGGAAGGGGGGGATAAGGCATTAGGGGGAATCTATGCTGCACAGGGTGATTAGGGTGTGCCTGGGCACACCTGGCACACCCTGTGCGCACGCCTATGCAATCAGATTTTTTTTGATGGGAATTGTGTGATGACAGGCTGTTGTCAGAAAATCCAGACAAATGTTGGATAGCATGCTTTAAAATTGTCCGCCAACAAGTGTGTGTTGTTGGATTTTACGAGCACGTGTACACAAGCCCATCAGACAAAAGTCCAAAGTCCAAATACACATGCTCGGAATTAATGTTCAAACATGAAATTAGCAGAAGGTGCCCAAAGGGTGGCGCTAAAGAGCTGAAAAAACACATTGTTGTGTGTTTGTTGGCTGACAATTGTGTGCCGTTTGTATGCAAGTCAAATTCCTGGCAAACTCCCTTCGGACAAAAGTCCTACGCTTTGTCTGCGGAAAATCCGATCGTGTGTGAGAGGCTTAATATGCACTAGAAGACTAATGCCGCGTACAGACGATCAGGCATTTTGACAACAAAATTGTGGATTTTTTTCCGATGGATGTTGGCTCAAACTTGTCTTGCATACACACAGTCACACAAATAACGAAAATCGAGAACGCGGTGATGTACAACACTACGACGAGCCGAGAAAAATTAAGTTCAATAGCCAGTGCAGCTCTTCTGCTTGATTCTGAGCATGCATGGAATTTTGTGCGTCGGAGTTGTGTACACACGCACAGAATTTCCAACAACAACAGCATTAGGTTGCATTAACACCAGGATGGTTTGAATCATGGGCAAATGTGCGCAAATCAGTCAGCAATTTAGAAAACGCTCTGCTAAAATTACAAATCACACAACGTGAAATTCTCTCAATCAGAGAGCCCTGATTGTTCGGTTCTCAGTGTTAGAGCCGGCGAGTGACTGATGCTCCATCCACCTAGGCAAGTAGAATTCTGCAAAAAAAATATTTTAACCACTTCAGCCCCAGAAGAATTTACCCCCTTCCAGACCAGAGCACTTTTTGCGATTCGGCACTGCGACGCATTAACTGACAATTGCGCGATCGTGCGACGTTGCACCCAAACAAAATTAACGTCCTTTTTTCCCACAAATAGAGCTTTCTTTTGGTGGTAGTTGATCACCTCTGCGGTTTTTATTTTTTGTGCTATAAACAAAAAAAGTGGGGGTTATTTACTAAAAAGACAAATCCACTGTCGGGAGCAGTGATCACTGTCATGCCACTTGTATCCCAGCCCCCCCCCACAGTTAGAATCACTGTGTGTCAAAAGTGTCCGATGTGTCCGCCATAATCTCGCAGTCCCAATAAAAATCGCAGATTGGCGCCATTACTAGTAAAAAAATAATAATAATAAAAATGCCTCAGATGATACACAGAGATAAAACAAAGGCTCCTACATGTGTTTATCTGCAGTCATCTCGTCCCTACACCTCTTCAAAGGGGCAGATTGTGTTAAAATCCTTCTTCATTTGTCAGAAGCACCGAGGAGGGGGTGGGGAGGCTGCAGTTACACTTTGTGAGAGCTGATTGGAGGAAAGGCACACACCCCCTTCACACAGCAGAAGTACTGTGTTTTGAATAGACAAGCTGTGTGCTGAGCTCCCTCCCTGACACAAATTTATCTCATGTGTCAGGAAAACTTCTCAGAAGTGACTCATGTTGATAACAGAGAAACAAAGCACCAGGGAGAAACTACACTTAGAGCTTTGGAAAGAGACAAATAAACACTACAAATATAGGTGCTTTGCTCACATTGATCATAACAACCACTTTAACCACTTGTCCACAATATACAGTACAAGGCGGCTCCCCTGGGCAGGATCATGTGCCTGTATGTGATCTTGCACTTCTGGGTCTGGAGCACACATGCACACCACCGGCGACCCACTCCCACTGTGAATGGACACTATGGGAGACAATCGTCGGGACCCGTCGATCATTCGGTACACAGACAGAACGGCGATCTGCCTATGTAAGCAAGGCAGATAGCCATTCTGTGAAATAGGAAGGCTGTCATCCTGTGTTCCTACAAAGCAGGAACATGGATCTTTGCCTTTCCACAGTACAAGCACCCCCACACACAGTTAGCAAGCTCTCCCTAGGCACATGTATAACTCTTTGATCACCCCTGATGTTTACCCCTTTCCTGTCATTAGTACAGTGACAGTGCATATTTTTAGCACTGATCACTGTATGAGGCCTCGTATACACAACCATTTTCCTCAAAATCCACCAGGAAAATTGGTGGCAGAGCTTTTTTGCTGTGTATGTTTTTCGTCGAGAAAACTGTCGTGGAACTCGACGAGAAAAAAAGAGAACATGTTCTATTTTTTCTCGACGGGAGTCTCAATTTCCTTGTCGTGTTTCTCGTCGGGCTGGTTTACGACGAGAAACACATTCGTGTGTATGCTTAGAAACCCGTGCATGCTCAGAATAAAGTATGAGACGGGAGCGCACCTTTGGTAAAAGTAGCGTTCGTAATTGAGATAGCACATTCGTCACGCTGTAACAGACTGAAAAGCGTGAATCGTCTCTCACCAAACTTTTACTTAACACGCAGTAACATGAGATTAGCAAAAGCAGCCCCAAGGGAATGGAACTTCCCCTTTATAGTGCCGTTGTACGTGTTGTACGTCACTGCACTTGAGAACGACGAGATTTTGTCTTAACAGTGTGTATGCAAAGAAAGCTTGATAAGATTCTCGACAAGCCTGACAAGGAACTCGTCGAGGAAACTGATGTTTCTTTTACGAGATTCTCAGTCGTTTGTACGAGGCCTCAGTGTCACTGGTCCCCAAAAAGTATCCGTTAGGTGTCGGATTTGTCTGCTGCAATGTCGCAACTCCTGTTATAAATCACTGATCGCCACCATTACTAGTAGGATAAAAAAAATCCATAATTCATACCATATTTTGAAGAAGCTATAACTTTTGCGTAAACCAATCAATATACGCTTATTTGGATTTTGTTTACCGAAAACATGTAGAGATTGATGAAGAAATTCATTTTTTTTATTTTATTATTGGATATGTTCTATAGCAAAAAGTAAGGAATATATATATATATATATTGGCTGTCTGTTATTGTTTATAGCGCAAAAAATAAAAACCGCAGAGGGGCATCAAATACCACCAATAGAAAGCTCTATTTGTGGGGGAAAAATACATCAATGTTATTTGGGTACAGCGTGCAATTGTCAGTTAAAATAACGCAGTGTTGTATCGCAAAAAACTGGCCTGGTCATGAAGGGGGGGGGGGGGGTAACATGTTTAGAAGTCCCAAAATTGAAAAAAAAAATGTTTTAAATTAATTAAGGTTAAAAATAAAATTATTGGTGCTACCCATAGCAGCCAACCATATGAAATTTCTTACTGGCACTGGAAAGAGAAGATGATTGGGTGATATAGACAACAAACATCTCCTTCTCTCATTTCTGCAGTTTTATAGATAATTTGGTAAAATGAAAAACAATTGACTGATTTGCAAACAGAAAATACAGCGTTTAAAAAATATCATACCAAAAGGAATTGCAAACTCCTAACCTGCTGTGTTTATTGAGTGCCGACCAGCCATATCAGCCCATGTGATTTATGCTCCATAGCAACAGCAGATTTTCTGAATAACTTAAACCAGCCTTAGAATAGGTTATCTCCAGGGATCTGCTACTCAGACACTGTAAAAAAACTGTGTTTTCTTGCTGTGCCCCCGAGTGACGAGCAATATGAAGAAGAAGCGAGACGCCAAGAAAAAAGGTTCTATACACGACATGTGTGATTACATAGAAAAGGCATGCTAATTAGGGACAGAATATTACTGAATTAAAGGAGAACTCTGAGCAGAACACAAAACACATTCATAAATCAGAAAAGGGAACGGCCATATACCCTGAAATGACATGGGTTGAAAAGGCTGATTGGCACTTGTAGGTTTAGGGATTGCAGTTTCTTGTAGTTACAGTCATTTTTATGCATAGCCGGGAGAAAAACAAATGTTGAAAGTTGGGTTTACAACAGAGGTGCAGTAACATCTGTACTGTGTAGATACCGATGAAGGTCCAAATCAAAAGATCTAAATGTAAGGCCGCGAACACACGACCGGTTTCCTCGACAGAATCTATCAAGAAACCTGATGGAAGAGCTTTTTTGCTGAGGAAAACGGTCGTATGCATGCTTTTCATCGAGAAAACTGTTTAGGAATTTGACGAGGAAAAAAAAAAGAAAGTTCTCTTTTTCCTCAACGGGAGTCTCAATTTCCTTGTCGTGTTTTGGGCTGGTTTTCGACGAGAAACACGTTGGTGTGTATGCTTAGAAACCCGCGCACCTTCGGTAAAAGTAGCGTTTGTAATGGAAATAGCACATTTGCCACGCTGTAACAGACTGAAAAGTGAAAATGTCTCTTACCAAACTTTTACCTAACATGCAGTAACATGAGATTAGCAAAAGCAGCCCCAAGGGTTGTGCCAGTGGAACCGAACTTCCCCTGCCGTCGTACGTGTTGAAGTCACTGCATTTGAGAACGAGGAGATTTGGTCTTGACTGTGTGTACGCAAAGACAGCTTGTCAAGTTTCTCGACAAGCCTAACAAGGAACTCATCGAGGAAAATGATGTGCCTAATGCCTCGTACACACGACCGTTTTCCTCGACAAAATCCATCAAGAAACTTGGCGGCAGAATTTTTTTGCGGAGGAAAACAGTCGTGTGTCTGTTTTTCATCGAGAAAACTGTCGAGGAACGATGACAAAAAAAACTAAGGCCGCGTACACACGACCGAGAAACTCGTTGTCGGGCTAAACTCAAGGTTCCGCCCGTCGAGTTTCCCGTTCAGCTGTCGAAAAAGCTCGCCGAGCCAAATTTCCCAATAGAACAACGAGAAAATAGAGCGCATGCTCTCTTTTTGGCTCGACGAGCTTCCTGATGGGTTGCTCGGCGAAAAGTGTACACACGACCGGTTTTCTCGGCAGAATACGTCTCCCATCGAGGTTCTCGCTGGATTCTGCCGAGAAACTCGGTCGTGTGTACGCCGCTTTACAAGATCTTTTTCCTCGTCGGGAGTCTCAATTTCCTCGTCGCGTTCCTCGTTGGGCTGGTTTTCGACTAGAAACACATTTGTGTGTATGCTTAGAAACCCGCGCATGCTCAGAATAAAGTATGAGACGGGAGCACACCTTCGGTAAAAGTAGCGTTTGTAATGGAGATAGCACATTTGTCACGCTGTAACAGACTGAAAAGTGCAAATGTCTCTTATCAAACTTTTACCTAACACGCGGTAACATGAGATTAGCAAAAGCAGCCCCAAGGGTTGTGCCAGTTGAATCGAACTTCCCCTGCCATTGTACGTCACCGTGTTTGAGAACAAGGAGATTTGGTCTTGACAGTGTGTATGCAAAGAAAGCTTGTTAAGTTTCCCCACAAGCCTGACAAGGAACTCGTCGAGGAAAACGATGTTTCATTTACAACGAGTTCCTCGGTCGTGTGTATGAGGCCAAACGGTCGCGTGTATGTTTTTTTTCCTTCAAGAAAACTATCGTGGATCTCGACGAGAAAAAAAGAGAACATGCTCTTTTTTTTTCTCGTCAGGAGTCTCAATTTCCTCGTCGTGTTTCTCGTCGGGCCGGTTTACGGCGAGAAACACGTTTGTGTGTATGCTTAGAAATGCGCGCATGCTCAGAATAAAGTATGAGTCGGGAGCGCACCTTCAGCAAAAGTAGCGTTCGTAATGGAGATAGCACATTCGTCGCGCTGTAACAGACTGAAAGGCGTGAATCGTCACCAAACTTTTACTTAACACGCGGTAACATGAGATTAGTAAAAGCAGCCCCAAGGGTGGCGCCAGTGGAATCGAACTTCACCTTTATAGTGCCGTCGTACGTGTTGTACGTCACCGCGTTTGAGAACAACGAGATTTTGTTGTGACAGCCTGTATGCAAAGAAAGCTTGACAAAATCTCGACAAGCCTAACAAGGAACTCGTTGAGAAAAACGACTTTTCATTTACGACGAGATTCTCGGTCGTGTGTACGAGGCCTAACCTTGGATGGGTTGGATTTGGTGCCAGCATCTCAGCCCTGCTTTTCTTGGCACAGGGACCTGGAGCTTTTGGCGGTTATCCCAATAAAACAATTTATTTTACTAACCCAGATTAGTATCACGTGCAGGATGAAATAGCTACTTGTAACAAAATACCTGAAGTTCATACCAGGGAATAATGTGGAAGTAAAATCTAGCAGCCAGTTCTGAGGCAACTGATTTCTATTGACTGTTAATGGCAAGGCAAGCATTTAGGGGTTAATTTACTAAAAGCAAATACACTGTGCACTTTACTCCAGAGCTTAGTAAATGAGCAGAAGCTCTGCTGACTTCCATCATCCAATCATGTGCAAGCAAAAATGCATGTATTTATTTTCCTAGCAGGTGATTGGCTAGATCTAGAAAAGTGAAGCTTCACCTTATTTACTAAGTTCAGGAGCAACTGTGCTTTGCAAAGTCTATTGGCCTTTAGTAAACCAACCCTTTTTTTTACGAAAGGCAAATCCACTTTGCACTACAATTGCAAAGTGCACTTGAAATTGCACTGGAAGTGCAGTCGCTGTAAACCTGAGGGGTAGATCTGAAATGAGGGAAAGCTCTGCTGATTTTATCATTCAATCATGTGCAAGCTAAAATGCTGTTTTCTATTTTCCTTGCATGTCCCCCTCGGATCTACAGCAACTTGCCTTTAGTAAATAACCCCCTAAGTGTTTAGGGCTAAAGTGAACCTGTACCCAGGCCCTATTCATATCTGATTAAGAAGATGTCAATAGTCCAGCAGAAAACATATAACACACTGAGGAAGGTTTGTGGTCCAGGATGATTGGACAGTAAAAATTACAAGCAGCCCCACCCACCCAGTTTCAGAATGCTGACGGCCTGCATACCGGGTGCTAGACTAATTTGCCTCTTAGCTTAGTCTGCCCTGTAAGACTGGCGCTACACTAACAGTGTAGCACAAGACGGCAGGGACTCTTTCCGTGCTGCCCCCCTGAAAAGTGCTACCCTAGGCCTGGGCCTTGTTGGCCTAGGCCAGGATATAGCGTGGCATGTAGCACCTTTAAACTGGCCCCTTCTTTCTTTGAAGACCACTGCCCTACACTTTACACAGAAAACAAAAAAACACATGGACCACAGAGTATCACAAACTACAGGATATTTTTTAACAGATTTAGTTTTGTTTTTTATATTACCATAACGGCAAGGTCTTATTTAATATGTTTGTGAGCATGGTTGCATGCACCACCTTGAGAAAGTCATCATGGTATCTAGATATGGTAAGATCAGAGTCATAATTAACGAGCTACAATTGTGTCATCCCGTCAATGAACCCGTCAATTAGAGAATCGGCAACTACACTTGATGCCATCATTAACATTCCAGGAAATCTGCTTGTATGTTCTTGGCTGGCATTGGCATACTATATACTGGCACTTCACTCAGGATTATACATGGCCACGTAATACTGATTACCCTATGATGTTCATCCAGCCCACACATTATTGTTTCCTTAGCAGTAATGAAACCAATTTAATGAATGTTCTTATTTTAGGAACATAAATGTTAGCAACCAATGCAAAATAATTAAAGAGGCTTTCCACACAAACCTTAGCAGTAAAGTGGAGGTTTAGACATAACTTGTGGGAAAATAAGGGTAAATCTCCCATAGGGTGCACAGACACAGCAATAAAAATATGACAGATTTTAACTCTTTACCAATCTACTAAAAAGAAATAAACTGTCTGGTATTAACTCTGCTATAGCTCTACTTTACAGTATACCTGTATGAACTATGAGCTGCCATTTCCGATTTGTTTTAAGTATTGGTCCTGAGCTATAATCATCCTGATCCTTTTACCACCTTGGAACAAGTATGCAGATCTGAAATGTTTGACAGGTACAGTATGTCTCAGAATCAGCAGTAGCAACATCCAGAACTTCAAGTTTTTACATTTTCTTCATAGACGGTAATGTTAAGCCGCGTACACACGATAGGTTAACCAGAGGACAATGGTCTGAAGGACCGTTTTCATTGGTCAAAACTGATCGTGTGTGGGGCCCATAGGTTATTTAATCATCGGTTAAAAAAAAAGCAAACTTGCTTTAAAATTTAATCGATGGATTCAAAACCGATCGTTAGTATGCAAAACCATTGGTTAAAAACCTGTGCATGCTCAGAATCAAGTTGACGCATGCTTGGAAGCATTGAACTACATTTTTTTCAGCACGTCGTTGTGTTTTACGTCACCTCGTTCTGATACGATCGTTTTTTTAACTGATGGTGTGTGGGCACATCAGACCATCAGTCAGCTTCATCGGTTAACCTATGACAACTGTCCTTCAGACCGTTCTCATCGGTTTGACCGATCGTGTGTACGCGGCTTAACAATTCACATTTATTACTAGTAGAGCATCTTGAAACCTGAACAATCTGGACACTCAGAATGGTAGTCTTTGGAGCTCAGAGATCTGGCTCACCTCTTCATTTTGCAAAGGGAAACAATTTGTCATTGCAGTCATCACATTTAAACAGTGTAGATCCAGTCAAAACCTAACTGAGCTATAATCTACTCCCACCTCCAATCTAAGCCTATTTTATCTACTTACTGTAGTAAAAGGAAAGATGTCTATACTTAGCTATTCTGAAGTTGCTCCACTCCCGTCAGATATCTCATAATCTCGCCAGTGCCAGCTTCGGAGCATAGGAGAGATTGCTGACAACGCCTGCAGAGACTGGGTGGTGACATCAACCTATAGGCATATTATGGGGCATCCGTTGTCCCCTGTCCCTCCTCTACACTGAAGCTGGCGCTGGGACCCAATCATGTAACTGGACCAGAGTGGCCTCAGCATAGGTAAGTAGAGACTTCTCTGTCCAGGGTAGATAAAATAGAAATAGAACGGGATGAGAGTAGATTTTAGCTTAGTTAGGATTTGACTGGAATTGCACTTGAAGGACTGGTAAACTGCAATATATTACCTTTTTTTTATCTTGGGTTTAATACAACCTTAAATATGGTAAATATAACTCCGCAGCCCACTACATAACAATACAAAGTGGAAAGCGAAGTAAGAAGGTAAAAAATGTAAGCACCAATTATAATTTTTTTTTTTTAATGCTATGTGACTGGAAACCAGGGCCGCCATCAGGGGGGTACAAGCCTTACACCTGTAAGGGGTCCAGCCGCCCCCTCCGTTTTTTTTTAATTATTATTATTTTTTTGTCTGACCCCCCACCTTTAGCAACTTGCGGCAGGGGCCCGCCCAATCCCCCCCGTTTTTCTGTTCGTCAGCACCAACCCCCCTATCTCGCGACAGGAGAGAGAAAAGAGATGAGACTTTCGTTACCACAAACCCCCCCCCCCCCCCTTATGATCTCACGGCAGGAGAGAGGGCCCCCTTGGTTCTCTGCTCCAGGGGGGCCCTGACTAAAGATTTGTAAGGGGCCCCAAAATTTGTGATGGCTGCCCTGATGGCAATATGTCACAAATATAAAGTGTTATCCCAATTTGGCTGTGAGAGTGGAAATATATTTTTACTTTAGCTCAAAGGTAAGTGTAGTCATTCACTCTGTACAGAACAATGTTTTAAATCCTAAATCTGTTAACATATCCTCATCTGTTTCTTATACGGAACAGAAATATTTTCTTAGCGGGTTTTTGTTGTTTCTGGATGTAATGTGAGCTGTTTGGAGCTGACATAAACTTGGACAGTACAGTGAGTGTTGGAACACGTGTTGAACTTGTTACTGTTTGAAAGTCTCTCTTACCACTGTCATCCAGCAAGAAATCATCCTGGTAACGGAACTTTTCTGGTCCACAAGCAATAAAAATGTCATCATCACCAAAGAAATCCTGAAGGCACATCACCTGAAAAGAGAGGTTATATAATTACAGATTGCCATTACATCTTAAATTCACTTCCTCGCCGACAGCCTACGTAATGAAATCAGTAGGGAGTCTGCAATAGAGACGTGCAAGAAACAGACACCTGTTTTCAGTCAGATGTGCACATTAATACATTTTAATCCACAATAATGGTCAACGCCTACAATGTCCTCCTCAGCTAGGTAGGGCTTTACTCCTAAGACCTCATGTATAGTGGATGTATAGCTCAGATGCATAAGACTACAGTGTTTAGGTGCGGGTGGAGGGCAGAGGAGCACCATCCAGCCCCACTGCTGGTGACCTGTAAAACTCCATGAGAGGCTGAAAGCTGAAAGCCGGGGATGGATAATGTACAGATTAGTACTAAAGTTTAGGGTAGTATGTGCCCAGGGATAAATGCTCAGAATGCAGAACACTTGTGGTGTGGGCATTCATTTCTGGAGCATACTGCACTAAACATTAGTACCACTCAGTGCACCACCCAACCACAGCAGCTTTTAGCCTCTCATAGACTTTTAAAGTCTGCCAATGGTGGGGCTGGACGGTGCTCCTTTGCCTTCCGCAAGCACCTACATGCATGGGGCTAAACAATCAGCGTGCATGAGGCCTATGCTGAAGTGAATAGGGCTCTCTCCAACTCTTGACAAGTTTTCCTTGCTCGAGGCCTCGTACACACGACCGTTTTCCTCGACAGAATCCATCAAGAAACTTGGTGGCAGAGCTTTTTTGCCGAGGAAAACGGTCGTGTGTATGCTTTTCATCGAGAAAACTGACGTGAAACTCGACGAGAAAAAAAGAACAAGTTCTCTTTTTCCTCGTCAGGAGACTCAATTTCCTCGTCGTGCTCCTCGTCGGGCTGAACGAGAAACATGTTCGTGTGTATGCTTAGAAACCCGCGCATGCTCAGAATAAAGTATGAGACGGGAGCGCACCTTCGGTAAAAGTAGGGCTTGTAATGGAGATAGCACATTTGTCACACTTCAACAGACTGAAAAGCGCGAATCGTCTCTTACCAAACTTTTACTTAACACGCAGTAACATGAGATTAGCAAAAGCAGCCCCAAGGGTTGTGCCAGTGGAATCGAACTTCCCCTGCCGTCTATGTGTTGTACGTCACCGCGTTTGAGAACGAGGAGATTTGGTCTTGACTGTGTGTACGCAATGACAGCTTGTCAAGTTTCTCGACAAGCCTAACAAGGAACTCGTCTAGGAAAACGATGTGTCTTTTCCGACGAGTTCCTCAATCGTGTGTACGAGGCCTCACTCCTGTATGTTACTAAACTTTTACAACTAGCCGTGTCAGTAATAGGCCACTATCAGAACTTATTGGGGTTGCTGTAGATATCAGTTAAGCCAGTCAGCCCTACTTGCTTTTGCCATTTCAGCAGCCACTGCGGTAACTAGAACTGTAAGGCTGATCTGACATTTCTGCTGATGAGTACTGGATGATGTGAAATAAATACAAAATAATAACAATAAGCCATTCCAGATGCATAGTTTTTGCAATCCTTCAAACACTGTTATTTATGAAAGGTATATCAACTTTGCACTTGGAAGTGCAGTCGCTGTAGTTTGCATTTGAAGTGCAAAGTGGATTTCCCTTCCGTAAATAACCCCTGATATGTGTAGTTGCTTTGTAATTTTATTCTAGATCATGTCATTCAATGGTAGGTATAGTCTATTTTCTATTCTGTATCCAATGTCAAAACTCTTTTTTCCCCTTGGATAGAGTAGAGGAGGGTTAAAACTCCTGTGAGTTTTTTTTTTTTTTTGTCATCCTTGTTTCATTAGAGAGAATTCCCTTCACTTCCTATCCTGAAGACCCAACAGGAAATGAGAGAACATCTTTCCAATGTGACAGGTTCCCTTCTTAAATAGCTGTCACAGGAACAAGTTGCCTCCATTTGGAAGATTTTCCCTCTATTGCTGTTCTGATCACAACTCAAAGTTTTGGATGTATCCTTACTTTCCTTCCCCATGAAAACAGAACAATTAGAGAGGATGAATCTCACTAGAGAGCATAGACAGCAATAAAAACCTGACAGGGCTTCTAACCTCTAAGCATTCCATCCAAATCTTTAAAAAAAGTTAAAAAAAGTTAAAAGTTAAAGTTCTGCCTTTAGTTACACTTCAGGACAGGTTATTATCATCTTGTGAAACTTCATTTAATGTTAAGACAATGAATGGTATGCTTTTTGTACAGGTTTCTAAAATGGTATTCTAGCAGATACATTCAATTTGTTGCGCAAACTCTAATGGGACTTTGTAGGCAGTCCCGGGACAAGATCATCCAGGGCAAAGATGGCACATTGTGCCCCCTCTCCCCCTTCATTATGTGCAAGCTTATGAGGGAGAGAGAGCACAGCCTGCACCTCCTCCCAGCTCTCCCCTTATTGCTTCCAGCGTTGGGCTGACAGAAGTAGTGATGCTGCTGTCACTACTCCTGTCAGCCTTATAGTAGAAGGAACTTGCGGTGCCTCCATTCCTACAAAGTATGCTGTGCCCAGGGCAGCCATTCCTTTTGCCCACCTCTTCGACCACCCCTGTTTGTAGGCTACCAAAAAAATTAAACACACTTATGCGTTTTAGTTAAAAATATATACATTTTACAGCTTTATTTTCACAATGGGTCATAAAACATCCATTCCTTCGTTATGGGAGTATTAAAAACTGTTTTGTATATCATTGTGTCAAAGGAACGGTAAAGGATCAACTTCAAAGCATTACACTTGATATTTAGTGGTACATCCACTTCTTATGTGTTGTCACAGAGGGGGTGCCTCACAGTAAACTTCCAACCACAGTTATCCAATGTGTTTCAAACAATCAATTACAACATGTTCAACATGTCCCTTATGCAACTGAGAACAAAAGGGTCATGTGATCATTAACCCCTAAATCAAAAAAGGTGTTTATAATGCATTTTTTTTAATATATATCTATACATACATGTTTTTCCTTTATGTCTATTTTAAACTAAATGGGTTGTTTTACAAGGTAATGGTGGACACACACTATAGTTTAAAGCAGAACTAAAAGTGAAACTTTTTATATTCGTTTTGGATAGAGGAAAGGAAGGTTAAGACCCCTTTCAAGTTTTATTGACATCTGTGACCTATTGAAGAATTCTCCTTTCATTTCCTGTCCTATAACCAAAACAGGAAGTGAGAGGAAATCCCTTTAAAATGTGGGGATGCCTGGTTGTCAATAGGGTTACTAGAACTAGTTTTCCCATTGGAAGATTTACCCTCTATTCCTGTGCTTGTGACAACCTAAAATTTGGGACCTTTCACTCCTAGTGATTACAGTAAACAGGGCAAATATAGACAGCAAATTACCCTAAAAGGTAAAGATAAAAACCTGGGGCCAGATTCTCAAAGGAATTACGCCGGTCTATGTATCATTTCTATTCTGAAAACATGATACGCTGTTTTTAAGCTTGGATCCGACTTGTGTAAGTAATTTACACCGTCGGATCCTAAATGCAATACTATGACGGCCGCTAGGTGGCGTTAACGTAGATTTCACTGCCGAATATGCAAATGAGCCGATATGCCGAATCTCGAACGTTTTTTGCGCCGTGGCGACGTAGTTTACGTAGGTTGCGCACGCGTAAGGTTACCCCTGCTATATGGAGGGGTAACCTTACTTCAGTCCGCCGTATGCCATGTTAAGTATGACCGTCGGGTTAGCGTTGGCTTTTTCCGTCGTTTACATTGTTTACGTAACGCGTCGTGAATAGGGACGTGCGTTAATTACGTTCATGTCGCAACCTATGTATTTGCGGCATATTACGGAGCATGCGCAGTGGCCTACGTTTAAGGCCTGCGCATGCGCAGTTCGTTCGGCACGGGGGCGCGCTTAATTTAAATACAGCACGCCCCCTCCTTCACTATTTGAATTACGCGGCCTTATGACGCCGCATTTACGCTACGCCGCCGAAAATTACGGAGCAAGTGCTTTGAGAATACGGCACTTGCTCCAGTACCTAGCGTAGGCGTAGCGTAAATCCGGTACGATACGCTACGCCGCCAGATACGCAAATTTTTAAGAATCTGGCCCCTGATCTAATCCCTCTCCACTCTATCCAAAACTAACAACTAAAAAAGAAAAAAACAATTGTTTTTAGTTATACTTTAACCTTCACAGAAGAGGAAAGAACAACGCCATTTTTGAATGGTTACCTGATCTAGGGGAGGGACTAGATACTCATAGGTACTTATTCCGGATGTTCCCCAACAACCAGTCTATCACCACACAGTTGTGAACAGTGTACTGTACACAGAAAAAAAAAATGCTAGGGGAAGTGAAGAGACTGCTTGTCTTTTCTGCCAAAAATCCCTGCCTCCAGCAATTTTTATTTTTAGAGTTTTGTCCTGCTTTAACGTAAGTGTGATGATGTTTTTTTTTCCTAATTTATTCTGCTGAAGGCACTAATCAGTTTAACCCCAAGTGAAGAACTACAGTTTATTAAATTAATAACATGCCGCCAAAATCCAGCCCCCAAAGAACAACCTTAATAATCCATTCCACCCTGGTTTACCAATATTTAAAGCTGGATTTAAAAAAATAAATTAAAATGAAGTGTTATGCATAACATAAATTTAAAGCTTTGACAGCCTGGGGCAGCGTAGTCCTGCATGCTACATCACATACTGGGACATCGCTCCATGCTCTTAGAATTTATTTTGCCAGTGTACATTGCACAAGGAAAGGGGATGTTTCATTAATATTTGTTGGCATTAGGTTACACTTACAGATGTCCTAACTGGTGCCACAAAGCCGCACTTAATAGGCAACTTCACTTTAGCATAAAAAAAATAGCAAATAAAATACATATATGTATATATATTATATATATAATCATATAACATATAGAGGTTCACAAAGATATATAACACCCTGAGACATAAAGATGTTAAAATATGCCTACTGTACAAGTGAATTCTTTATTTTCCAAAAAAAATTTATTTTTAAAATGGGTGTACGACATACAAAACATGTCATGTGCTTTTACCCAGTAGATTTTCAAACCAAAGTGACACAAGGCTCCCAAAATGTCTGCATAGCACATATTGTGAAGCAACATAGATAGACTGAACCATTCCTTATATACTCAAAATGAAATAAGATGATGAAAACAGAGACCTGTAAATCAAAAGGGTTTGCAACTACCATGACAATGCTAATGTGAGCTGCTTCAAACCAGTAATGTATTTAGGTTTTGTGCTCCCCTAGGCCTGATTAAACTTGTGCACTCCATAATTTAAATATGACCCACCCCTTCCTGTCAAGGCCACAACCCTTTCTGTTTAAGACCCGACCTGAAATGTTCGAGTGGGGACACTAGTTCTGAGGGCCTTGGGGGGGCAATGGATTCCCTTAATTTGCATAGATTTCCTCTCACTTCATGTTTGGCTGTGGGGCAGGAAGTGAAGGGAAATATCTGCAATGGGACAGGGATGGTAAAAAATAAACTGACAGGGGCTATAACCCTCCCTTACTCTATCCAAAATGAAAAAAAAAAAATGGGGGTGCTAGACTAAATTGCCTCTCAGCCCAGTCTATCCCATGGGACTGGTGCTACACTAACAGTGTAGCGCAAGCCGGCGGGGACACTTTCCATGCTGCCCCCCTGCAAAGTGCTGCCCTAGGCCTGGGCCTTGTTGGCCTAGGCCAGGATACAGCAATGCTGCACACATGAACAGATACCATAAACACAAATAAAGGGGAGAAACTAGGAGGGAGAGGGAAGAAAGGAAGGAAAAGAGGGGGTATGCAAAGAGACGTATCCCATCTTTTCATCTATCCCGCGAGTGCAGTCTACTACTCTTTACTATGGGGTTGATTTGCCAAAGACAAAAAGACCATGCACTTTGCAAAGTGCAGTTGCTCCAGAGCTTAGTAAATGAGGTAAAACTTCACTCTGCAAAAGTATCCAGTCACCTGCAAGGAAAAAAAAATAAAAAAATGAATTTTTGCTTGCACATGATTGGATGATGGAAGTCAGCATAACGTTTGCTCATTTACTAAGCTCTGGAGCAACTGCTCTTGCAGAGTGCAACTGCACTTTGGAAAATGCAGTCTCTTTGGCCTTAGTAAATCAACCATATGTCTCCTGAAAGGTAACGTATCCACGAGTCCAATATTTCTTCGAATAAAGGTAATTTATCATGCACTGTAGCCAACAATATCTCTCTTATCATTATCCATGATAGCTTTGATTTTATCAGTGAGAACTGAATAGACGAGGACCTCCATGACCTTGAAATTGCTATCCTGGCTGCTAAGAATATAAATAAAGTGAATTCTTTCATTAGATATATGCACCTTGTTGCATGCTGAATTTGCATCCATGAAAGGAGTGCGACTTCAATAACAGAGATTTGAATGCTCGGTCATTCTTATATAGATTCCATATAAGTACTTCCTCCCTGCCCAGTTTCCGGTGGTCTAACGAGGGCTGTATACAAAAAGGCACCTGCTTTTTATCAGCGCAGTCAGAACTCAACAGAATTCATTCCTTTCCGTAGGAATAGGGTCTCCATGGAAACAGTTACATCATGATGATGCTCAAACCATGTCACTGGAGTAGACAACATCATAATAAATTTGCTTCCTTTAAAAAGTGACCTCAATAAATTTCCCTCAAAAAATAAATAAAAAATGAGATGCGAAAAGAAGAAAACATCCTGTACTTACAGAACAAACACATTAGCTGTTTCTAGGTGTAACATCATCCGCTCCTATTGTAATGACTGATTAGAGAAGATTTTTATAACAAGGCAAGAATAATTATTCTAGGCTAATCTTGTGCTACAGTTTGTTACTAAGCAGCTTGTGACGATGACGTGAAGGCTAAGCAGCTGCCCCCGTTTTCAGCACTTCAGGTGAGGAAAGTGTTACCTAATCCTCAGGATGAAGGCAGTAAGAATATGGAGTGCAAGAAACCAAAAATTGTAATGTTCTTATAGCAAATAATTAGTAAATCCTCCTTCCCGGATGTGAGTAAATAGAACCTAGATAGTTTTTGGGGAAAACATTAAATTGTGTCTGTTCCAGTTTTCATAAAATAATATAATTTCTTATGCAATGGCAATGACTGTAACCCTTTCATGACCGGAGATAATTGTAGCCTAAATGCCCAGGCCATGTTTAGCATAGTGCTTTGGTTAAAAAGCAACTCCACTTTTTCTAAGAAAAAAAAACCTCCCCCTCTGGGTGCTAAATTTACATTGCATGGATATTAACAAACTTTATTGCAGATTCCTACCGGTTTCTGCACTGAAGAAATAGCTGTTTGTACTTAGGATACTGATTTCGAATGCAAGTGACTAATTTATTTTAATCAACTGATGCACAATTTGATGAGAAAAGCTGCAGTGTCTGCATCCTTTCAGAAGCGGTTAACTCTTACGGAGTATCTCACCTATAATGACACTTCTGTTGCAGAGGATTCCTAAAACTTGACTAGCATCTTAGTGCAAAGTTCTGTCAAGACCAAGTACCTACTCTCCCCAAGAAAAGGTATCCAAAAATGTTGGGTGGGGGAGGTGGAGAAGGAAAGCAGAACTTCCCCTTTTTGGTTAAGTTTCACTTTAATCTGTTGTGACCTAATACTTTTCAGATTTTAGAATGCTTTTATCTATGTATTAAAGATAAGATTTTGTTGTTGTTGTTTATTCCTTTTTATTTATTTTTTATGTTGTCTTCCATCTTAAGACCTTGAAACTCAAGTAATGAAAATGGAAACAGAAGTGCCACACCACTGCTACAAGGTCCAGATATAGCTTATTCCAATAAAAGTCAGGAGGACAATCCAAAAAGCATACAATTTGTTTTGGAGGGCCAAGAATTTCCAAGTGCGTTTTCTCAATGGATGTAGGGCTAGAAGCACAAGTTTTGTTTCCAGCTTTACATCCAAGGAACATAAGAAAGAGCCATTTATCATGTGTTCCACCGAGGGGGGGGGGGTTAGTCTACTTACTGAAGTACCCTTGTGGACTGCAGTATGTGGGCAGGACGAAACACCCCCTCCAAGTTCGCCTTAACGACCACATTAATAATATTAGGAAGGAGTTTACCAAACATTTATATAATCCATAATAAGGAACCTCCAGAAGTATTTTCTTAGGGATAGACAAATTTAGTCCCCACTGGGTGGGAAGTTGCCTTGTACAAAGTATCTCTAGACTTGAGATGGCATGGATACATAGGTTAAAGGCTTATGTCCCCTATGGTTTAAACTTAGATGTGGATTCAATTTGGCAGTTTAGGAAGATGAAAGAAGCAGCTCTGGGGAGAGGAAAATGTATGCACTTGCTGCTGGTATGGAGGTGTTAAGTTACTCTCTTTTTTTGTCCTGTATGGGCAAAGGAAATGTTCACTTTAAAGTGGTTGTAAACCCTTACAACACACTTATTGCTACAGGTAAGCCTATATTAAGACTTACCTGTAGCTACCCTGGATATCTTCTAAACCTGTACAGTTTAGGAGATATCCCCTGTGTCTGCATGTGCCAAAGTCATCGGCACATGCGCACTGAAGCAATGGCATGTCGTGCCGTTGCTTCAGTTAGACTGTGCCGTTACCAGCAGCTCCCGCACGCATGTGTGGAAGTGACGTCATCGCGGCTCCGGCCAATCATAGTGCTGAAGTAACTCTGGGAGTGATGTCGGCAGCCGGTGCTGTGTACGGGCACCACAGCGAGGTCTTTGATTTCAAGTGAGAATTACATAATGAGCTATGCATACTAGCTCATTATGCCTTTGTCTTGCAGGTGTTTTTTTTTTGTCACTAAGGGTAAGAAAATAAGAAAGAAGTTCAGGCAGTCAGGTGCTAGGCAACAGGTTGAAATCTTAATCTATAGAAACAGTCACAATAATATCATTCACATATACTTGTGTAAAATGACCCCACCTGTGTAGAAACTAGAGATAGAGATATTTTACATTTATCCACTGTTGTCCTGCCAAATACTTTTCTAAGTTAGTTAAGGGAAAATGGAACCCAAAGTGACTAATGCCCCGTACACACGATCGGAAATTCCAACAGCAAAAGTCCGATGTGAGCTTTTGAATGGAAATTCCGACCATGTGTATGCTCCTTCGGACCTTTGCTGTCAGAATTTCCGCCAACAAAAGATTGAGAGCTGGTTCTCAAATTTTCAGATGGAAAAAATCCCTTTTGCAAAATCCGATCATCTGTAGCAATTACAACATGCAAAATTCTGATGCATGCTCGTGAACAATTAGACGCATGCTCGGAATGAATTGAACTTAATTTTCTTGGCTCGTCGTAGTGTTGTACGTCACTGCGTTCTTGACGGACGAAAGTTCAGAGAACTTTTGTGTGACCGTGTGTAGGCAAGCCAAGCTTGAGTGGAATTCCGTCGGAAAAAAACATTCAAGGTTTTTCCGACAGAAAAACCCAATCGTGTGTACACGGCATTAGTCATTTTCTTTGGTGGGATGACGAGGCCAGAAGAATTCATCAGCAACCATCACTTTTATTTGTATAAGTGGTGAGTCATGAGAAATAATAATATGAACAAAGTAGAACTTCAATTGTAAAATCCTCAACAGCAGATCATAATAAGCATGTAGTTCAAATACTTCTCTTGACCCATTCTGCAAGGGCACAGTGTGCTTCACTAGGGGCTGACTTGCCACTTATCTACTTTCAACTGGTGTTTTCCCGATGCTCCCTCACATTATCTGCCTTGTCAGCTAGCTCTACAACTCTACAGCCTAATTAATGACCGATGCTGTGTAATAAAGATTACTAGCGACAAAGGGCCAGATTCTCAGAGGCGTTACGACGGAGTATCTCAGATACCCCGTCGTATCGCCTTTTTTTTGTCTCGTATCTATGCGTGTGATGCTGAGCATCACTTTTGCATAGATACGCTTCTACATCCGACAAGTGTAAAAGCATTACACTTTCGGATCGTAGGTGTAATGACAACTCCGGCCACTAGGTGGCCTTTAAGTTGTTTTTTCATTTGCATATGCAAATGAAGTAGTACGCCGATTCTCGATCGCTTTTACGCCGCCCCGTACGTCGTTTTCGTTCGCGTAAGGTTACCCCAGCTTCTATGTGGAGTAACCTTACGAGGTCCCGTCGGATGCCGTCGTGTCCCGTCGGATGCCATGTTAAGTATGGCGTCGGGTCAGCGTCGGCTTTTTCCGTCGCTTACGTCGTTTTACTAACTCGTTCGCGAATAGGGAGTTGCGTAAATGACGCTCACGTCGTTTTGACGTCGGTTTCAACGACGCTTTCTGACGTGAGCTGGAGCATGCGCAGTGGGCTTTTTCCCCAGCCGGCGCATGCGCAGTTCGTTCGATGCGGGGGCGCACTTAATTTAAATACAAGCCGCCCCATTTGAATTGCGCGGGTTTACGCTGCGCGATTTACGCGACGCAGGCGAAACCTACGGAGCAAGTGCTTTGAGAATAAAGCACTTGCTCTAGTACGCAGCGGCGGCGTAGTGTAAATGGCTTATGCTACGCCGCCGAAAATATATGAGAATCTGGCCCAAACTGTTCAGTATTAGGAAAATGTATGTTATCTTTGTATATATTCTATTTATTATCTAGGGCCAAATAAGTGTTTTGACATCTATTTTTACTCTTTTCAGTCAGGTAAAGTAGACCTTACAAGCACAATACTGGATCACTCCAAGTGTCTCAACAAATGTTAGTGCGGGCAATAAAATCATGTACCCGTTATAAACACGCAACATGAGAATAGAGTGCTCATACAGACATTCAGGCGGCGTACACACGACCGAGGTTCTCGCTGGAAACCAGCGAGAACCTTGCTGGAAGCTGCATTCCAGCGAGGACCTCGGCCGTGTGTATGCTTTTGGCTCGCTCCGCCCATCGGGAATCCCGTAGAGCGAAAAGAGAGCACGCTCGACGGCCCGCCTGGATGAATGGCTGGTTGCCATTCCCGACGGGCGGGTCACCAATTTCGACGGCCGGCAGAGAACCTCGACGGGCGGAACTATGTGTTCTGCCCGTTGAGGTTCTCTGCCGTGTGTACACGGCCTCAGGGGTTGATTTACTAAAGGCAAATAGACTGTGCACTTTGGAAAGGGCAGTTGCTCTCTGAAAGTGCAGTTGCTCCAGAGATTAGGAAATTAGGTTAGGATTCACTATGCAAAGAGTACCCAATCAGGAAAATAAAACAAATAGCATGTTTGCTTACACATTATTGAATGATGGGTGTCTGCAGAGACAGGCACTATGCCTATCTCTCTTAACTAAGTTGGAGATAGTCCTAATTACTTCCAGTTTTGTTATATACAAACTAGAGTTCATTTTTATTTTATATATTTGGTCCAGCAATAACACCACTTTGTAGGAAAGTGGTGCTATTAAGAACTACCTGAATCTGCTGCACATGTGATAAAGCTATTGAAATGGGCAGTAGGGCTTCTGGAATCTGATGCAGGCCATTTTAAAAGGGCCATACTGCCAGAAAAATGTTACTAGGATCTTACTAAATCCCCCTGTATGGCCATGCGTCCTCGATTTAAAAATCAACCAGCTTGGCTCCTTCTGCTCCTGTACACCATAAGTAAAATGAGTAGACATGTGCAAAAGGAAAAAATGTGTTTCGTTTTAATTCGTTATTTAATTAATTTCATTAAGTTAGATTCGTTAAATTTGTTAAATTCGTTTTTGTAATTTTATCGTTTTCGACCGAATTCGAAAAAACCCGGTCGAATTCGAAAACATTTCTACCGGATTCGATAATTTTTTCTACCGGATTCGAATACGATCAAATTTTGATTGGATTCGAAAATATTTCAACAGAATTCAATAATATGTCAACTAAATTCGATGATATTTCAACCGGATTGGAAATTATTTCAACCGGATTGGAAATTATTTCAACCAAATTTGAATGTATGTATTTGTATTATTGTATTCTATTAAATTCTATTCTGTTCTTTACTATTCTTTGATTTTTATTCTATTATTTATTATTTTATATTCTATTTTATTGTATTCTTTTTTAGAAATCGATTTATATTTTTTAGATTTTGATTCAAATTTGCTTTCAATTTTCATTTGAATTTGTTTTCGTTTAGAATTGTTTTCAAATTCGAATATGATTTGTTTTCAAATTCGATTTGAATAGAATTTGTTTTCGAATTTGAATTGAATTTGAATTTCGAATTTCGTTCGCGTTTTTTCGAATTTTGTTTAAATTTGTTAATTTTGTAATTCGGAAATTCGGATGCATCCGAATTTCCGAATGATGAAAAATGTGTCCGAATTCGAATTCGTAACGAAACGAAATGCACATGTCTAAAAATGAGTAATGCTTACTAGGGATGGGCGAACAGTTCGGCCCAAGCATAACATTGGGGCAGGGTTCCCCTTAATATCCATACTAGACCTGAAGGGCCTGGTAATGGACTGGGGGGGGGGGGGGGGAATGCTATATTTTTCAATTACTTTTATCTGTTTTGCCGGGACCCGACAATTCAATACAGCCGTGATCAATTTTAGATGACTTTTTTTCCTTTAAAAATGTCATTTTGCTGTGGGACTGTTCTAAACACAAGAAACATGCACCACTTTACAGCCATACTATAGACACCCCAGGTATGAAATTTAAAGGAATATTTCACTTTTATTGTTTCACTTTAAGCAATATTAAAATCGCTGCTCCCAAAATATCAGACATTTTTTAAAACATTTTTTTGGATTTATGCATGTCCCCTGGGGCAGGACTCGGGTCTCCAAACACTTTTTATGACAATACCATGCATTTAAGCTTCCAAAATGATCACTTTTGATTTTTCATGCTCATGTCCCATAGACTTTAACGGTGTTCGCGTGTCTGAACAATTATTTTTCCTGATCAACAAGTTCTGGGGGTGTTCGGCCCATCCTTAATGCTTACCACTTGTCCCCTGTCCTTTCTAATAATATTTGTTGGAGCTCTTTTTTTAAGGACTGGTTCCAACCAGATGCAGTACAGTGTGTTTTAAATCTGCATCAAAAATGCATGCAAAGTGTTTTTTTTATGTATTCCAATGGACCTCGTTCACACCAGTGCAGATTGTTCCAATGAAGTCCAAAAAAATATATATCTCGTTGCATTGTTTCTATAGAAAATATCTGTAACATGGCAAAACAAAAAAAAAAAAAAACACACTGAAATGCACAGGTCCTGAATTGAGATGAAGAAAAAAAGGAAAAAACACACTAGAACACATCAAAAACACACATGTAGAAATGCACCTGGAATGCAGAAATTTTGGTGTGAACCAACCCTAAAGATGTGCCACCAGCAAAACACTTTATTTTCCTTGTTCAATGAATATCCTACAGTCAGAACATTCTACATGCATCCCGATGTTCACATAAAAAGTCAGACAACATCACATCATCCAGTTTGGTCTGGGAATGAAAATTTAAGTGGTTGAGCTTTCATGCAGACACTATCCTCGTATCTCACAGACACCGGGGACTTTGTATACACATTATGCCGGGATTATCTCCAGGAAACACTCCTGGCTAGTCTAGATGATGAGACGTTGTATGGTAAACTAGATCACAAATTAGGTTTGTAGCCTAGTCCTGATTTATTAAATGCAGAGGAAGTCATTTTACGGCACATTCTATCCTTTGTAAATCTGTTTTAAGATAGAACTGTTTCCTCCATAGTGGCTACAAAGATAATCAATTAGCAGGAGCGGAAATAGGGACTGGCTGTGTCTCCAAATATTCTAACATCTTTTTGGGGACTGGAAGGACCTTACTGTCTTCCCAAAATACGTTACGATGGATTCATTAACAATGTATTGGGAAGGTCCCCAGGCTCTGTTTATGGAGTTTATTGCTGAAAAAAGTTTAAAATTATTGAAATATATTTCTCTAGACATTTATACCAGTTGGGATTTATCTGTCCTAACTACTTGCAGTCTGCCCACTGCACATTTACTGCGGCAGGGCGGGCGCTCTGCGCCAGATCACGTACCTAGTTCATGATCTGACACTTCTGGCTTTGGGTGCACGCCGCTGGCGACCCACTCCCGCTGCGAGTGCCACGGACGCCCAGCAGCGAGTGCCACGGACTCGATATCCGCCAGCACGCGGCAATGCTTCGGTACACAGGCAGAACTGTGGTGTCAGGAAGGGCATGCCAACATCCAAGATGGCGGCCTTAGAAGACGGCCTGTAACTTCAGCTCCTGCCAGAACGCTGCTGGTACGCATGCACGCGACGTGCACCCAGTGACAGTCTTGGCGCCAGACAGGCTATTTAAACTGGGTCAGTACCCAGACTCAGGTGCTATCCGTTCTACAGCGTTTGTGTGTTCTGTTCCCCAGTATCTGATTCCTGTATATAGGAATAACCATCGGTCACCTCTCCCAATCACTCCCCTCCCCCACAGTTAGAAACACTATGCAGGGCACAAATTAACACTTTCCTCGCCCCCTAGGGTTAACCCCTTCCCTGCCAGCCACATTTATACAGTAATCAGTGCATATTTATAGCACTGTTCGCTGTATAAATGTGAATGGTCCCAAAAATGTCCGATGTGTCTGCCGTAATATCACAGTCGTGACAAAAATCGCTACTAGTAAAAAAAATTAAATAAAATGTCATAATTCTATCCCCCATTTTGTAGGCGCTATAACTTTTGCGCAAACCAATCACTATACACTTATTGCGATTTTTTTTTTTTACCAAAAATATGTAGAAGTCTACGTATCGGCCTAAACTAAGATTTTTTTTTTTTTTTTAATTAGATACTTATTAAAGGCAAAAAGTATTTTTTTTTCACAATTGTCGCTCTATTTTGTTTTTGTTTTTTTCGCAAAAAATAGAAAACCGAGGTGATCAAATAAGGGACAAAAAGGACGTCAATTTTGTTTGGGAGCCACGTCGCACGACCGCATAATTGTCATTCAAAGCGTGACAGTGCTGAAAGCTGAGATTTTGCCTGGGCAGGAAGGGGGTATATGTGCCCAGTAAGCAAGTGGTTAAGACACATGCTCCCTTTTATGACACTGCAGTGAGAGGACAGCTTGGACCAATGGTACTTTACCATTGGTCCAGGGCTTCAAGCTGTCTATTGAGCTCAGTGCCTCTGACAAGAAGTGAGGAGAGGCACTGTGAGCTCATCCTCTCAGTTTGCTGCAAACAGAGTATGCCAGCCTGTAATTAAACTTTGACCCGTGGTGGGGTAGGACTTTGGCTACTTACCCCCCAAATTTGGTGTCTCTGACCGCGGCTTGCTAAACTACGACCCTCTAAGCTATTTTTTGGGTTTTTATGTTTATGGCTCTGCCTCACCTGCCTCCCCTGACTGCACGTCCCTGATATACACTCATTTGACACTTTATTAGGTCCACCTTGCTAGTATTGAGTTGGACCCCCTTTTGCCTTCAGAACTGCCTTAATACATTGTGGCATAGATTCAACAAGGTGTTGGAAACATTCCTCAGAAATTTTGGTCCATATTGACATGATTGCATTACGCAGTCGTTCCACCACATCGTAAATGTGCTCTATTAGATAAAGATTTGGTGACTGTGGAGGCCATTGGAGTACAGTGAATCAGTTTGAGATGTTTTGAGCTTTGTGACATGGTGCATTATCCTGCTGGAAGGAGCCATCAGAAGATGGGTACACTGTAGTCATAATGGGATGAACACGGTCAGCAACAATATTCAGGTAGGCCGTGGTATTTAAACAGTGCTCAATTGGTACATTACACCTCCACCCCCAGCTTGAACTGTTAAAACAAGGCAGGATGGATCCATGCTTTCATGTTTACACCAAATTCTGACCCTACCCATCTAAATGTCACAGCCGAAATCGAGACTTATCAGACCAGGCAATGTTTTTCCAATCTTCTATTGTCCAATTATGGTGAGTCTGTGTGAATTATAGCCTCAGTTTCCTGTTCTTAGCTGACAGGAGTGGCACCCAGTTTGATCTTCTGCTGCTGTATCCCAGCAGTATTTTTTGCTTGAAAATTACTTGGAACCCCAAAACATTCTATATTTTTAGCAGAGATCCTAGAGAATAAAATGGCGAGGGATTGCAATATTTTATGTCACACTATTTGTGCAGCGGTCTTTCAAATGCAATTTTATTTGGAAAAAATACACTTTAATAAATAAAATAAAAACTAAATAGTAAAGTTAGCCCAATTTTTTTGCATAATGTGAAAGATGATGTTATGCAACGAGAATCACGTTTTTTATTCTAAACAAACCTATTGTGATTCTCGTTTTAGCCAATAGTGCAGCTCTACTTGGTTGTTACGAGTGATTATTTGAATTACTGTTGCCTTTCTATCATCTCGAACCAGTCTGCCCATCCTCCTTAAGCCCCTTTCAGACGTGCGGAGCGTATGTCCGCTTTTTTATCCATCCGTTTGCGGATGAAAAAGGGACACACATTGATCCCTATGTGATTGTGGATGTCAGCAGATAAACATCCGCTGACACCTGTAATCACCCGCCTCCGCAAAGATCCGATTTTGCAGACGGAAGAAAACCCTATTTTTTCTTCCATCTGCAGAGCGGATCGGGTGAACACCGACACACGGTCCGTGTTCATCCGCTCCCCCATAGGGGAGAGCGGAGAAAAAAAAACAGGGCGGTCCCTGCACAGTGTGCGGAGACCGCCCTGTCATCTGACGGCTCAGCTGGGATTTACGGAGCGATCCCCGCTGGGTTTACGGACACACGGAGGCGGATCAGTACTGATCCGCCCCGTGTAAAAGGGCCCTTAGACCTCTGACATCAACAAGGCATTTTCCTCCACACAACCGCCGCTCACTGGATATTTTCTCTTTTTTGGACCATTCTCTGCAAACCCTAGAGATGGTTGTGTGTGAAAATCCCAGTAGATCAGCAGTTTTTTTTAAATACTCAGACCAGCCCGTCTGACACCAACAACCGTGCCACGTTCAAAGTCAGTTAAATGCCCTTTGCTAAGATGCCCATCTAAAAGATTTTTGAACTTATTGACACTTCTCGCTGACACCACTGATTGTGGAAGGGATTTCCACATCCTTACCGCTCTAACCATAAAGACACTCCTACACAGTTTAAGGTTAACCGCTTCTCGTCCAACTTTATTGAGTGGCCATGTGTCTTATTAAGCGCCCTGAGACTGAATTGTTGTCTCCCTATGCTAGAATCACCATTTAGATTTTTTTAAATTATGATTGTGTGTCCTCTCAAGCATCTCTCCTCTAGGAAGAATACATTTAGTGTATGTAGTCGTTCCTCAAAACTGAGATCCTCCAGTCAGCTTTGATGCCTTTCTCTGGACTCTCTGCAGTTCCAGTACATCCTTCCTGAGGACGGTTGACCACTGACCAGAACCGGATGGCTTACTCGAAATGTGGCTGAACCAGGGTTTTGTAAAGTGGTAGAATTATAGTTTTATTTCTTGATTTTAATTCCCTTTTTAACTCATGTTAATATTCTACTGGCTTTGCTTGCTGCAGCTTGACATTGCAGGCTATTTGTAATATCACACCGAACTACTTTAGCACTTAGTTAGATCCCCCGTATGGGTGCAGCGGTAACTCAGATATGACCACTAGTTCACTCTCAGAATCACAGAAAGTTTAGGGTTAAATCATCATGCCCACTGTGTACAGAATCTGCGGTCTGGTAAAGCCTTAGCCTATTAAGTCATAAGCCGGAGTTTAAAGTAATAAATTCAGACACATACAAAAAAAAGGAAGTCTCCGCGATGCACAGGTTTAGATATAGCAGGATTGGACGGAGTTAATAAACGTAAATTACTATGGTATAATGTTGCTTCACATTAACCTAGAAACAGCTTAAAGAGATACTAGTATGGCACAGGTTAGTGAACTGAGGAGATATGAGCTGGAGATCGTAAGGCTATACTTATGAATGGAAAGTCCATCAGCAGGGAAATACTTGCGGTTAAGCAGTCATCTGTGGGGAATTCAGGAGGAAAAGGAGAAAGCAGTCTTCATCCAAGGTAGGTGCTTGAGGACTTGCAGGGTTGGTGTTAGGGAGAGCTGGAAGCCTGGGCTATGCAGTCTGTGTTGATCCAGCCTTGGCCTGGGTGTAGGTACTCAGGGGGTAGCGTCCGTCTGAGGAGTCCTCTTGGGTGTTTGCTGGGGTGCAGCAGGACGGTGGGTGTCTGTGCACAATAACAGAACACCCAGCCGTCATGTCCGGAGGTTTAAATACCCGGAACTCGCGGGCAAAAGGAAAGTGTGCTCGGCGCACTTCCGCGTTCCATGCTGGAACGCAAACTCCGCGCACCGGAAGTGACGCGGAGGTATGTGAAGATGGAGCGCAGCCGTTTGTTATGGAAACGGCTGCGCTAGAGGGGTGGAAATAGGGAATCCTATTACATACTCCCCTCCTCAGGGGAACTTCTACAGAGCAGCCAACAGGACCGGGTCTGTTAGGATATCTAAGATGAAATTGTTTTATTAAACGTGGAGCATGTATATTGGAAGAGTTTTCCCAGGAATCATCAGATTGATCATAGCCTTTCCAACGTATGAGGTATTGAAGGTTAGAAGCTCTTTTCCTAGAATCTAAAATTTTATCAATCACATATTCGGTCTCCCCGAGAACCTGTACAGGAGGTGGAGGAAGTGTCTTCCGGTTAGGAAAAGGGTTAGGGATGTAGGGTTTGATGAGTGACACATGAAAGGAAGGATGTATTTTCCAGTCCGGTGGTAAGGTAAGTTTGACAGCATTAGGATTAATGATGTGAGATATTGGGAATGGTCCCGTGAATTGAGTCCCAAGTTTCCTGGATGGAATTTTAAGATGGAGATTACGGGTGGAGAGCCAAACTAGATCCCCCACTTTGTATACTGGTGGTGTAGATCGGTGAGAGTCAAAATATTTATTTTGTCTTGATTTCGCAAGCTTTAGGTTGGTGTGGAGGAGATCGAGTGTCTCTTTTATGGTAGAAAGATAATCTGTAACTGCGGGTACACTATTCGGAAGGAATGTGGAGGGTAGGCTGTTGGGGTGAAACCCATAGTTAGCAAAAAATGGGGAAAAGCCGGAAGAAGCACTAGTGGAGTTATTGTAGGCATATTCAGCTAAAGAGAGTAATGGGTTCCAGTCGTCTTGAAGATACGTACAATAACAGCGGAGGTATTGCTACAGAATTTGGTTAACACGTTCTGTTTGCCCATTTGTCTGGGGATGGTAAGCAGTTGATAGTCGATGGTCTATCTGTAGCGAGGCAATGAGGGCTCTCCAGAATTTGGAGATAAACTGAGATCCGCGATCCGAGATGACATGGGAAGGTAAGCCATGTAGTTTAAGGACTGTATCAATAAATGCCTTTGCTGTCTCTGAAGAGGTTGGTAATTTTTTTTAATGGGGTAAAGTGGGCCATTTTTGTTAAGAGGTCTACCGTAACCATGATGGTATTAGTACCATTTGACCTAGGGAGATCTACAATGAAGTCAATGGAGACTACTTCCCAGGGTCTATTAGGAACTGGAAGAGGAATCAATAAACCGGATGGTGGTCTCCTAGATAGTTTGTTTCGAGCACAAGTGTCACATGAATTTACATATTGATGTACAAACTTTGAGAGAGAAGGCCACCAGTAATTTCTCTTGACAATATGAATAGTATTAGTAATTCCAGGATGGCCTGCCAAAGGGGAGTCATGAAGGAGTCTGAGCAAAGGAATCTGTAGATTGGGAGGTACATAGATCTTATTTTGATAGGTATAAATTCCATCTGGTTGTTTGATAAGTCCTGGTGGAAGGTTAGGAGTCTGTGAGGAAAGAGCCTGGGAAAGTAACTGTCTAAATGAAGTGGTATTACCAATGAAGCGATGAGGAGGAATGATAGAAACGGGTGGGCTCTCGGTGAACTGATCTTCATGCATTCGTGAAAGAGAGTCTGCTTTAATGTTTTGTGAGGCAGGTCGATAGGTGATGAAAAAGTCAAATCTGTCGAAGAAGAGAGACCATCTAACCTGACGAGCAGATAGAGTCTTACAGGATTTGAGATGCTGTAAGTTGCGGTGGTCAGTAAGTACAATTATTGGATGGGTTGAGCCTTCAAGTAGATGTCTCCAATTTTCTAAAGCATCCTTAATAGCTAAGAGTTCCTTTTCCCCTATGGGGTAATTCCTTTCAGCTTGAGATAATGTTCTGGAATAGAAAGCCACAGGATGCAAGGGCTCGGAGAGAGTTGGCTGTTGGGAAAGTACTGCTCCTAAGGCGTAATGGGAAGCATCAACTTCTAAAGTGTAATGGTACAAGGGATTAGGAAGTTGAAGTACAGGAGCTGAGGAGAAACAATGCTTCAAGGTGGAGAAAGAAGTTTGTGCTTCGGGAGTCCAAGTGAAAGATGTTTTTGAACTAGTAAGGGCATTCAATGGTTTAACTATCGCAGAGAAATCTTTAATAAACTTGCGATAGTAATTAGAGAAACCTAGGAAACGTTGGAGAGCTTTTCTTGAATTTGGAATAGGCCAAGAGATAATAGAGTCCACCTTGGAATGGTCCATCTGTATACCCTGAGGGGTGATCTGATAGCCCAAGAAGGTGATAGTGGTTTGACTGAAAAGGCATTTCTCCAACTTTGCGTATAGAGAATGAGTTCTGAGTCTAGCTAAAACCCAGCGGACATGTTTGATATGAAGCTCAAGGGAGTCTGAGTAAATTAATATATCGTCCAGGTAAATTACTACGCAGATGTCGAGCAAATCTCTAAATATATCATTTATGAACCACTGGAAGGTGGCCGGTGCGTTGCACAGGCCAAAAGGCATTACAGTGTATTCATATAAGCCGTACCTGGTCTTAAAGGCAGTCTTCCACTCGTCACCAGGACGAATCCTGATTAAATTGTACGCACCTCGGAGGTCCAATTTTGTAAAGATCGTTGAAGATTGTAGGCGCTCTAAGAGTTCGGGGATGAGTGGTAACGGATAGCGATTTTTTACGGTAATATTGTTTAGGTTTCGATAATCGATGATGGGACGGAGAGAACCATCCTTGTTTTTGACAAAAAACATAGCGGAAGAGGCAGGTGAGGTGGAATGTCTAATGAAACCTCTTTTTAGATTCTCATCAATGTACTCCTTTAGGTGAGAAAGTTCGGGTTGTGATAGTGGATAAATGTGAGCAGTTGGGATAGTACTATCCGGTATAAGATCAATTGGGCAGTCATAAATTCTATGAGGGGGAAGTCTCTCTGAGTTACTCTTACTGAATACGTCACTGAAGTCAAGGAGGTAATCCGGGAGGACTTTGTTTTGCTGCTGGAGACACATCAATGGGAAGGTGGTATAGCAATTGTTTTTACAATGTAAGGAATCCAAACTAAGAGACAAGTTGGCCCATATAAAAGTTGGCCGATGCAATAACAACCATGGGAGACCAAGAACAACTGGGAACAGAGGGGAAGGAATGATATCAAAAACTAGGGTTTCTACATGGTTGTTGCCACAGGTAACCAGAATAGGGGTGGTTTGGGACAAAATGGGACCTGAAATGGAGGTAGAACCATCTATGAAGGTGACAGAGAGTGGAAATTGCTTTGGCTCAGAGGGAATCTTGTTGGACTTTACAATCTCCAAATCAATAAAATTTCCGCAGGCTCCTGTATCAACCATGGCATCAATGGTCGTTTTACTGTGTTCCCACTGTAAGACAAGAGTAATAAAAATGAATTGGTTAGAAGGAGAATGAGGGTGTTTGGTGTAGTAGATGTTGGAGATAATACCTTCATTATTCCTCTTGAGAACGGGACAAGTGGATACTATATGATCTGGAGATGAGCAATAGAGACAGAGGTTCTGAGCTCTGCGACGTTGTTTTTCTGCGGGAGAAAGAGGCCCTTTAATAGTTCCGAGTTCCATAGGAACCACTTTAGGTGAGGTAATAAACCTCTTGAGGGGTGAGACGGGAAAGGAGCTAGCACGTTCAGCCTTTCTTTCTCTTAGTCGACGATCAATAGTGAGTGATAATTGCATTAAATCTTCCAGAGAAGAAGGGAGCTCTATGCGAGCAATCTCATCTTTCATGCCCTCAGAGAGGCCAATACGGAATTGGTTACGTAAGGCAATATCAGTCCATTGAGTATCCCTGCACCAACACTTGAATTCTGATATGTATTCCTCTACAGGTCTCTTCCCTTGCGTGAGGTTTCTAATAGTATTTTCTGCAGTTAATTGTTTATTTGGGTCCTCGTATAAGAGGGACATTTCATCTAAGAAACTATTAAATGATCCTAGAAGGTCTCCATGCTCTTCAATATATGCGTCTGCCCAGACCCTGGGTTCTCCTTTGAGATAAGAAACCATAGTAAGAATCTTCACCCTATCTGAATAATAGGTACGTGGGCGTAGTTCATACATAAGCCGACAGGAGCTGACGAACTGGCGGAAAAGTTTTCGGTTCCCAGAGAAGGGTTCCGGGGGGCAAACCTTTGGTTCAGGCCTATCACGGTGTTGGGCAACAGCTTGATTCCGCATCACTTCATTTTCTAAGCGGAGTTCATTCATAGAGGCAGTAAGGGTCTCTACTCTCTGTGATAGGGCAACTAAATGATTAGCGAGATCTCCTGGATCCATCTGAAAAATTATTTCCCCCCTCTTTTTTTTTTTTTATCTATGTATATGTATGGTTCTGTTATTATGTAATATCACACCGAACTACTTTAGCACTTAGTTAGATCCCCCGTATGGGTGCAGCGGTAACTCAGATATGACCACTAGTTCACTCTCAGAATCACAGAAAGTTTAGGGTTAAATCATCATGCCCACTGTGTACAGAATCTGCGGTCTGGTAAAGCCTTAGCCTATTAAGTCATAAGCCGGAGTTTAAAGTAATAAATTCAGACACATACAAAAAAAAGGAAGTCTCCGCGATGCACAGGTTTAGATATAGCAGGATTGGACGGAGTTAATAAACGTAAATTACTATGGTATAATGTTGCTTCACATTAACCTAGAAACAGCTTAAAGAGATACTAGTATGGCACAGGTTAGTGAACTGAGGAGATATGAGCTGGAGATCGTAAGGCTATACTTATGAATGGAAAGTCCATCAGCAGGGAAATACTTGCGGTTAAGCAGTCATCTGTGGGGAATTCAGGAGGAAAAGGAGAAAGCAGTCTTTATCCAAGGTAGGTGCTTGAGGACTTGCAGGGTTGGTGTTAGGGAAAGCTGGAAGCCTGGGCTATGCAGTCTGTGTTGATCCAGCCTTGGCCTGGGTGTAGGTACTCAGGGGGTAGCGTCCGTCTGAGGAGTCCTCTTGGGTGTTTGCTGGGGTGCAGCAGGACGGTGGGTGTCTGTGCACAATAACAGAACACCCAGCCGTCATGTCCGGAGGTTTAAATACCCGGAACTCGCGGGCAAAAGGAAAGTGTGCTCGGCGCACTTCCGCGTTCCATGCTGGAACGCAAACTCCGCGCACCGGAAGTGACGTGGAGGTATGTGAAGATGGAGCGCAGCCGTTTGTTATGGAAACGGCTGCGCTAGAGGGGTGGAAATAGGGAATCCTATTACACTATTGCTGAGTCTATCATCTACTAGGACCCCCAGATTCTTTTTCATCCTGGATTCCCCTCTAGACTACAAGTACAACATGGTGTATTGCTTTGACAACTTGCAATATCCCACAAGAATGAAGGTTGTAGCTGGGCCCCTAAACATCCAATGGGCCCTAGGTGGATGATCTGACTCTGGATCCTGGGTATATGAAGTGAGCATTGCTCCTTTTGTGAATCAGCCTGTACATTGCCCTTCACACATCTTATATATCTGTTGTAGTCTTTATCTCCCCAGATAAAACGGCACAACAGTATTTCGAACACTTATACTATATCCACCAGATAAGAATATACAGTACACATAACTCAATATTCACTCATTTCAAGATACAACAGCATCATCTACTGGCCAACACATGTTTAACAAATAATTTACTTTCAACAACCTTTGCTAATATCCTTAGGAAAAGAAGAAAAACACATTTTAACACTCGTCTTCAGCTTAAAGTGAAATTAAAGTTATACTTACCTGCTCTGTGCACGATATTGCACAGAATGCTCCCTAATATTCTCTTCTGGAGTCCCTTGCTAGTGCTCTCCCTGCTCCTTCTTTCTGCAGGTGCCCCCATAGTAAGCACTGTCAGATCGTGACACCCGTGCAGGCATGCTCCCAAGCCAGGCTGTGTGTGTCTATAGACACACACAGCGCTGCTCAGCCATGCTCTCGCTCCCCTCTCACAGGATTTGACTGACATGTCTGACTCCTACTGACTGACTCCTACTGTTCTCAAAGAGAGAGCATTTGCGCTGCAGCCGGCTATATATACCTAGTGCCTTGCAAAAGTATTCGGTCCCCTTGAACTTTGCGACCTTTTGCCACATTATTTTTTCAAAACGATGGTGTGTGGGCAACATCGTTTTTAACTACTTCAGACCCGCGCTACTGTCAAATGACGGCAACAGCGCGGGTCTGAATATCCAACATGCCGTCTTTTGACGGCCGCCCCTTTGGGCGTTCCTAGCGCGGGCTGTAGAGCGCGCTGCGGGGAAGCCCTGTGTTGTCCGTGTCCCTTGGACACGGCCAATCACAGATCGCGGCGAACGGCCAGTCAGAGTCTCATAGATCATCTCTCATTGCCGTTTTACACAGAGACAGCGTCCTGTCTCTGGAGGGGAAGAGCCCAATCTGTGTTCCTTGTACATAGGGACACAGATCGGTCACCCCCCCCCAGTCACCCCCCCACCCCCCACAGTTAGAACACACCTAGGATACACATTTAACCCCTTCCTCACCCCCTAGTGTTAACCCCTTCAATGCCAGTCACATTTATACTGTAATTAGTGCATATTTATAGCACTGATCGCAGTATAAATGTGAATGGCGCCAAAAATTTGTCAAAAGTGTCTGATGTGTCCGCCATAACATCGCAGAACCAATAAAAATCGCAGATCGCCGCCATTTCTAGTAAAAAAATAAAAAATAATAATTCTCTCCCCTATTTTGTAAACGCTATAACTTTTGCGCAAACCAGTCGCTTATTGCGATTTTTTTTTGTTTTACCAAAAATATGTAGAAGAATACGTATCGCCCTAAACTGAGAAAAAAAAAATGTTTATTTTTTAAATTGGGATATTTATTATAGCAACAAGTAAAAAATATTGTATTTTTCTTCAAAATTGTCGCTCTTTTTTGTTTATAGCGCAAAAAAATAAAAACCGCACAGGCGATGAAATACCACCAAAAGAAAGCTCTACTTGTGGGGAAAAAAGGACTTCAATTTTGTTTGGGAACCACGTCGCACGACCGCGCAATTGTCAGTTAAAGCGACGCAGTGCTGGAAGCTGAAATTTCACCTGGGCAGGAGGGGGGTGTATGCAGGGCTGCTGTTAGAAATCATGGGGCCCCGTACAACTTACCTGTCAGGGCCCCCCCCGGAAATAAATTGCTAAAATGCCATGGTGGCAAAGGTATGCTTTGCAGCAATGGCAGAATCATTGCATCGCTACTGCCCCTTTCCTGACACCTGTTTTTTTTTCAATTGCTTAATAGTAATTTTAAATTGCAACAGTGAGCCAAGCATTTGGCTTTAAGGTGCAGAGCAGCCCCATTAAAGTCAATCAGAAGTTTGCAGCCTGCGTTAAAAAATGCTGCAGCTGTGAAGTAAAGCGTCACAGCCATGGCATGTATAGAGCCCTGTCTGACTATATGACAGCTGGCTTCTGAAGGGGTGTGACCAAAAAAGGTCTGCTGACCATCTCCCAATGGCTGAGAGCGCTGACTGGAATGTTCTGGCGGGGAAGACATCTCCCTGTCAGAACACAATAGAACAGCAGGGGAGATCACTGTACTAACGTGTGTTAGAACTGTGGCTTTGACCTAAGGTGTCGTTTTTTTTCGTTCAGGCTGCTGGGTAAAAAAAACTAGCAGTGTATTGTAGGCATTAGACTGCATTCACATTTGACATTTTCTGGATGTGTGACAGTGAACAGGTAACGAGTGTTTTTGGAAAAGGCACCAGAAATGCGCATTTTGCTTGTGGTGCCATTATTTGTTAATGGCACACCAAATGCAAAACAACTGACCATTGTTTTGTTATGTGTCAAAGCTTATGCCTCAAAAGGTTCTAGAGCATGGGTGTTCAACCAGTGGCCCTCCAGCTGCTGCAGAACTACAAATCCCATCATGCCTCAGTATTTAGAAGTCATGTTTGTAACAGTCAGTCTTGCAATGCATCATTGGACTTGTAGTTCCGCAACAGCTGGAGGGCCACAGGTTGAGCACCCATGTTCTAGAGCCTCTGTGACGTGTTTGTCACACATATGGCAGCCCATTTAAGTGAATGGGCTCCCCTGTGTGCAAGAAAACAAGCAAAAAAAAATAAAAAAAAATGCGAGCAGGAGCATGTGTTCCCACTATGCAAAGTATATAGGGGGCCATAGGGGTGGTATTTAGAAATAACTGGGCAGAGATGTCTGTCAGCTGGAGAGAGAAGTGTCCACTGGCTGCTGCTAGCTTCAGCACTGCAGTTCTAGGCTGGCTCCACATTCACTCCCTCTCCAAAATCCTAAAATTGCTGTCCCTTCATTTCAGTAGCAACCCCCCTCCAGCAGAAACACTTCTGCATCCAAACCCTGGAGTTAACAATGAACAGGGCAGTGAGAGCATGATCTGGGAGGGGAACAAGCTTCCTGATCATTCTTCAATGACAGGAGATAACACTGCCGACTATGGGGGGGGGGGGGGGGGAGTTTCAGGACCCAGGAGAGGCACAGGCAGAGACTCTGCAGCTATCTCCTTCTGCTTCAGATCGGGACACAGCAATCATACATACATAAAACAGATCCCTCTGCAGCACTGCCAGAAGGAGAAGAAAGCAGGCAGCTCTGCAAGGGATCCACAGGTGTTAAAAGCAGATCCAATAAGTGACTTATCTGTGCAGTGGCGATGTCCATGCTCCTTGGGTGACGCTCTCCTCCTCCCTCTGTCAGTCCTGTGCAGTCACAGACTTTTTTTATTCTGAACTCTGTTTAGATTGCCGGGCCCCCCTGCTGGCCGGGGCCCAGTACAACAGGGCTGCCTGTACTGGCTTATCAGCGGCCCTGGGTGTATGTGCCCAGTAAGCAAGTGGTTAATGATGAAGTTGGAAAAACTTTGTTTTTTCTAGATGCTGAAAAACAACGTTTTTTTTTTTTCATGCCGAAAAGTGATCGTGTGTACGCGGCATTAATTTTCTCTTTTTATTTATTATTTTTTTATTATTGTTTTTTTATTTAAATAATATTGTCCATTGGCACCTTCCATGTTAACACTTCAGTGGGTTATCCGTTTTCTTTTCTAGAATAGCAAACTTTTTTCCATTGGCGCTGAGTGCTGTATTAGTGGCTATTTATATACACCCTTGTTACATACTTATATGAGTGTATAGGGATTGGCTGATCACTGTACCAGCCTGCTGTAAACAATTACAGCAGGTCACATGACAGTTGTAAACAATGGATGGCTTCCATTTAAGCCATCCATTGTGTACAATTGTGTTGCTAGCTATGATTGGTCATAATGATCATATGGTACAGACTGGGCCAATCACAGCCCATCTGTGCCATGTGATAAGCTGTGGCCAATCACAGCTGATCACAACAAAACAAACTGAATTAGTTGATTTCATTCAGTAAAATGTTTGCATATAGCAATGAAATTCAATGAAAATGTGCCTGTTGCAGAGGTGAATGTCGCTGCCGAGACAGCGTGTATGGCGGTGTTTCCCGATTGGCTTGCAACTGGAAAAATGGGCGCCGTCAAGGTCAGTAAACTTGTGAAAGGACGCGTCTTTCTGCCTGCTGAGGAGTATGATACCTCTGACACGGACTCTTCATCCGATGTGGGTGACGATTGGTGGATGGAGCCGGGGCTGCCCGAGTCACAGTGGGGCAGAACCTCCCGTGCTTCCAAGCCCCGCAAACACCTGAAATGTTCCAGAAACTCTGCGCCACAGGCGGATGTTCCGCAACTGACTTGGGGAATTACGGTGCCAAGTGCCAGTGCTGCTAAAGAAACTGTTCCTGTACTAGCTGCATTGCCCGTAATGAGAAGAGCACCTGATGCCATAGTCATGACAGGACTTGGACACCCCCGCACCCTACCAAAACTGGCTCGCCTTCAGTGCATAGTTATGAAGAAGGTGGCCCAGGACTATGGGTGGGAATTCCCCTACGTGCCACCAGCTCTCATGGCACAAATTAAGGAAATGAGCGAGAAGTGGTGCAAGGATGCCATCTGGGACTATCTGGAAGTACCAAAGTCTGATCGCGGCACTGAGTATGCCTTCATCTGTACCGGCCACCGGTTTGAAGTTTGCTTAAAAGAATGGAGCCCTGGTCGGTACATTTACAGCGATCAAGTGGTTCTTAAAAGTCCAGGAAAAGTGCATCAAGTTTATTCAATCACCACAAGAAATGCCCAGGAAGAACTTCAGGGAAGGGGACATTTTGATATGTTAGTAAAATTACGGTCTCTCCGACTTCATCACATCAAGAAAAGAACGAAAGAAGAGAAAAGTTTTTCTTTCTCCTGATTGCTCTTATTTGAGCATGGACTGCCTTATGTTGGTAGTGCCAGCGCACTGACCACTAGGGGCAGTGTTCTGCAACTTCTACCACCGCAGAGAGACTAACTTGTACATATATTTCTCTCAAGCCTTGCAACTTGAGAAATTCTCAGCACTTAGTTTTATATGATGTGTCTCTTTGGGAGGAAAGGAGGTTTCACCTTTACTGGGGAAGGTGCAGCTTCAGTTCTACCCTTAGTGACTTTAAATGTTTATTAATATTGCATATGTTCTTCCATTTTTATATTTTGCAGGTCATTGATGAACTGTCGGAGAATGGGACAGAATAGATAGTCAGGAATGTTTTGGTGTCATATTGTGTCACTGTAAAGATTGTACAGAGAATGTTTTATATTGTTATATCTTTCCACCTTCTTGTTAAGACACTGAGGACAGTGTCTATTTAGGTGGGGGGGAGTGTGTAGCACCTGGTTACTTAAAAGGTACCAGTGCTAGTCAAATTTAGAGAAGGATCAGAGTGTTAACTGACTCTGATCCAATTATTATGTTCTAAACTGGTCTCTGTCTCAGCTTGTCTGTGCCGTAGGCTGTCTATTGTTACTGGGGTGTAGTTCCTACCCCAGGACAGTGGGTGGCAGCAGTGGAGTCAAGGTTTGGGTGTTCTTCCCTAGCAGCCAATCAGGAGGGTTGAGCTTCGCTGTGCATGCTGGGGGAGGGTATTTATGGGGCAGATGCCATTAGTCTGACTTCTTCTTTGAAGTGCGGCACCCACCTTTAGGGTGACTGCGCATAACCCCGCACCCCGGTGTAATGGCCTTCCAGGCCGGGAAGCGCGTACCACACGCTATTTCTGGTTCTGGGACCATGTTGGTCCGTAACATTTGAGCTGCGGCAGAGAGCCTAGTGGTCGACTGGGTTCCCAATCCTGAAGATCACAATCGGGATAGCTGTTTGGTGGGGAGTCCATCTGAGGAGAGCCAATGAGAGGTTGGCGATCCAATAGGATCTCGACAAACCACCGGGGATCAAGGTAGCCGGACACTGTGAGACTGGTCACCTCTCAGTCGGTACCTGAAAAACTATCTGAAGGAGTTCCAGATGCAATTTTATCAAGGAGGATCATCTAGTTGATAACAATCAAAGAGAGGGCCTGTGGCAGAGGTTTTTCCCTGAGTCCATTTCAGGAGGGTCTGTGGCAGAGACTTTTCCTACAAGTTCGAGCGGTACTCTGGCTGCCAGGTCAGTGAGAGTGGGCCTGTCTAGGTACGCTATACCCACTCTGGCTAGAGTGGCGAAGAATACAAAGTATTGTTGGAAGCAGGGCTGTTTCCCTATTGTTGCACCTGAGTCTGCTATTTCTTCTTCTACTTCACCTCTACTCTTCATTACCAAGTTTATAATGTTTTAACCCGGCTGGGTAATAAAGAGCACAGCAAAAGACACCTATCATGGACATTCCGTTACTGCTATATGCACCATACACCCCTAGGCCTGTGAAAGAGCCATGAGGTAACATGCCACCCAAAACAAGTCAGCAGCTCCTTCTGGGGTAGTGCTACATTATTATTATTATTTATTTATTGCAGGCACTTATATAGCCCATCAATTTACATGGTGCTTTACATATTTATTATACATTCACATCAGTCCATATCATCAAGGAACTTGCAATCTGAGGGCCCTGTACACATAATCGGAATTTCCGATGGGATAAAATCGGATGGAATTTTCTGTCGGAATTCCATTTCAAGCTGTCTTGCATACACACTGTTAGACCAAATTCCGACCGTCCAAAACGTGGTGACGTAAAAACACTACAACGAGCCGAGAAAAATGAAGTTCAATGCTTCCGAGCATGCATCGACTTGATTCTGAGTATGCGTGCTTTTTTCTCTGTCGGAGTTCCACACAGACGATCAGAAGCGGGAAAAAAATAAAACATGTTCTATTTCTAAACTCCGGCGGGAAAAAAGTCTGATGGGGCCCACACACGGTAGGAATATCCAATAAAAAATACTTTTTTCATCGGAAATTCCGATCGTGTGTACAAGCTATAACTCACATTCATACATACACATACTAGGGGCAATTTAGACACGAGCCAGTAAACATACCACCATGTCTTTGGAGCATTTATAAGTGATTAACTCTTTAGGAGCATCTCACCAAAAATGAAATGTTTGTCACAGAGGATGCTTAAAATCTTGTATCTTAGTTCAGACTTCTGGGAAAATAAGTGAGCCAATCACATAGACAGGAAATTAAATTTCTGGGGGTGTTCTGTACATCAATCGAATACAGAACACCTCCAGGTAGTCACATTGCATTGAATTTGACAGAAAATTACAGAGCTGCAGATTGAAAATGAAAGGTGATTTTAATAACATGAAATGACAATATGGCTTGTGTCTCAATTGTAATGTATAAGCTATATTGTTTTTTCACATAAAGGGGAGTTTCCCTTTAAGCATTTGCAGAGCCATAACGAGCAATTAATGTATTGACTCTTCAGCACCATCTAGTGGCCATAATGCAATATTTTTTTTAAATAAAACGAATAAAAAAATACCAAATTATGGCCACTAGATGCAGCTAACAATTATAGTATATAATCATATTACAAACAATTTGACAATTAACTTGAATGCTTATAACATCCACATAGTGAAGTGTTTTTACATAGATTCCTTGGTGTATTTTTTGGGAGTTTGGAATGGTTGTTTTTTTTACCAATGAACAGAAAATACTGTAGTTCATTTTGACACTCCTATAAATCCTGTTCACCATTTAAAAAAAAAAATTATTTGAGGGAGATTGATTGGCCAAAGTTTTCCACGAAAGCGTAAAAATTAAAAATGCTACAAAATTTCAGTTTGCCTCTTTTTAAACAGCACACACTGTGAAAAGTCCTTGGACTTCTATTAATAAAATTGAGACAATATAACTGTTCTGCTTATCTTTTGAATGCTTTAAAAAATATGAAAAAAAAAAAGAATGGGAAGAAGATTCACAATTCTCTGCCCTCTATGTAGCATTATACAATATAGTGTGCCTTTCCTTCCTATCCAGCAGCTTATCAACAAAATTGCAACCTCCAAGATTTCCACATGGTGGAGCTGTGAGACAACATTTTCTATTGCACATCCAGCCAGAAGACCAAGTAGGTAAATGAATATCATAATACAGTTCAAAAATATTAAAAAAATATTAATAAATAAGTATAAGTTCATATCAATATTTACACATCCATAAAAATGCAGAAAGACTGTGGAACTCTGTTAACATATAAGAAATGGCCACATTTAACACCTTTGAAATAAGATAAAGTTGTCAAAGAATTTTCAACAGGCTATCATCCTGCCTGTTTACTTCTAGTACTCAGTCAAGCTTAGAAAAACTAAAGGGAGATAATAAAATCCACAAAGTCTTCAAACCCTTTCGAAGTGAGTACAGGTCATTGTAAAAACAACAGACATATCAACTGGCATGTCAAACTACTAAACAGAGAGCTGATTGATTAAAGAATATGTTACCCCAATGTTTCATATTCCTGATTTGTGTCTGCACTTATCTAAAAAAATATCCTGTTCACTGTATTACTTCAAGTGAAATATCTGGTGATCCTGCCATTCCTTCCGTTTTCCTATTTGAAACTGACCATGCTTGGCATTGGAGTCCATTTATTGCAGTGTGGTCAGTTTTCTGGCTGTGTTGCGAGAACATGCATACCTGGCTGCTTTAGTTAGTACCTTGCAGTCTGGCTGCAAACCTACCACCCCTGCCCTTTTCAGTTGGAATGCAAGCGCTAATTGATAGTTAGACAGCTGTACATGCGGACCGAAAGTTGCAGATTCCTGCTGAACCGGGCGATTTTCAGCCCATGTGTACAATGCTTGAGTTTTCTATCTTCTGTGTTGCAGAGTGGAAGAGTCCATATTCCTGCCTGAGTGATGTGGACACTTTGCATTGGCTGCCGTGCGATCCTCTGAGGCTCCAGAAGACTAGCGGGCAGCGTTATGACGTCATAAAGAGAGCCATCAACAGGACTGGCTGCTAATGGGCTTGGACTGCAGAGTTAAAGAGGAAGTAAACCCTGATGGGTTTTACTTCCTCTTTGTTTCCCTGCAAAGGTAAAGCAGAATAGGTTACTATGCATCACATAGTAGCCCATTATGTGTCACTTACCTGAAACTGAAGCCTGCGAGGTCCCTGATTTCCTCGCCTCCACAAAGCGTCCATCTTTCACCCTCTTCCTTCTGGGTATTGCGGCTCCGGCACTTTGTTTGGCTGAACCGCTACGCATTCGCGCAGGAGCCACCAGTCACGGCATGGTCTCCTGTTTCTAAAGTGCGCCTGTGCCGTTGTCTATGCCACATGCGCCGTAGACATTGGCACCCGTCTCTTTTGCAAATATCTCCTAAACTGTGGCGGTTTAGGAGATATTTCAAGCCTAGATTAAGGCTTACCTGTAGGTAAAAGTGGTTGTAAAGGGTTTACAACCACTTTAAATCACTGGTCTCTACTCACAAAACAGAAATTGGCAAGGGTTCGGACAGCAAAATGAGGGCAATAAAATACAGCTTTGGGTTCTTTAATTCATTCTTTCAGTCTTTCTTTGTTGGTTGGAGCAACGTTGGTAGTGGGGAGAGGAGAAAATTTGCAGGTGATGGGTTTTAATATGTATAGAATACCGCTGCCTTTATTAGCCAGAGTAATGAAATTAGGAGCAGAATAGATCAATGTCTAATTTTTAGCATGTTATTGCTGAGCAAAACTTAGAAAAAATTCTCTTTTCCTAAGAAGACTAGTAGTTACTCATATATACATTTTTTAACCAGTTGTGTCCATCAGCATGGAGTCTAAGAAAAAAAATTCAAGATATCCAAAATTGGAGCGCATACTAGATGCTCTTCCAAAGGAGTATAAAACGTTAACAGGTTACATTTACCAATGTCAGCAGCTCCTTATTCTAATTTCTGCCTTTCCATCAGTTCAAAGGAACTATAGCTCAGTTTTCTCCTGGCCAAGATCGCAGAATAATTAGTGTCCTTACCACTAGCTGTTAGTGAAAACGGTTTTCTTACTTTCTTGTTAAAATCTAACAATTTCTTTAAACATCTATTTGTTCCTGCTTTCATTAATTGTTTTTTCTGTGCAAATACAGACTTAATGATCTATGATTTTTACTAGCTCATTAAAGATTCTAATCAGCACCAGGGATGGTACTTATGAGCAATGAGAAGTGTGCTTTACAATCAGCGGAGTGCTATACCTGCCTGTTCTGCCCCCTACTCCATTCACAGAAGCTGTACTCAGCTTCCATGAATGAGTGATCTATAAATAGAGGAAGCAGACCTCTCCTTCATCCATTGTCACGTCTACCCCAATGCGGGTGGTCAGACACTATAGCTAGCTACTGTGTGCTTCACCTATAGAAGACCCCTTTCCCTTATGTCACAATGTAGAGTATAAGATTTCCTATAATCTGTGCCCAGTCTTGCCACACAGAGTTAATCCAGATCTGAGAAATCCTCTTTTATGTTCAGTGAAAATGAACAGCCTCCCAGATAAAACCCTGCCTAAATAAAAAAGTCTGTTTTCTCTCTTCTTGCTTTGAGTGAGAGGTTATTTACATATCTAGCTAGGACATGTTTATCATATGTTATGTTTTGTTTATCATAATACCGTGTTTCCCCGAAAATAAGACACCGTCTTATATTTTTTTTTCCTCAAGAAATCACACTATGGCTTATTTTCGGGGGGTGTCTTATTTTTATTACAGAAAATAAAGGTTGCCTACGTGAACCACACTTGCGCTTCTTAGTATTTCCTCTGTCCACCTGTAGACTGAGATTATCGTATTCTGCACGCCATTTTTGGACCATTCGGATATCCAACTTCTTCTCTTTGCACTCATCTTGTCTGGCTGTACAGAAAGATAGGCCAGCAAAGCTGATGTGGAGCAAAGTGGAGCTGGGGTGATCTCTTTGGGCTCAGTAGCAGCTTTTCCCCCTATCCCCTGGTGTTTGTGTGGGGTGAGAGAGGGGTTTGCTGGTCAGTGCTGGGAGAAGCTTTACAGCTTTACACAGCATTCTTCTCCTCACTTCAGTTCCAGTACAGTACTGTACGCCTATCACGTGTTGTTTCCCGCTCCGCGCCGCGCCGTTACGCATACGACACTACGTCTTATTATCGGAGATTCGCCACGTCTTATTTCGTCTTATTTTCGGAGATTCGACACTACATCGCTACGTCTTATTTTCGGAGGGGTGTCTTATATTTCGATCTTGTGTCGAAATCCCGCTACGGCTTATTTTCGGAGTACGTCTTATTTTCGGGGAAACACGGTATGAGGTGATATAACATCATAACACATCCTAGTAATATACAGTGAACTTTGGATCACCTCTTGTTATGATAAACATGTCCAAGCTAGATTTGTAAATAACCTGTTACTGAAAGCAATAACAGAGAAACTGACTTTATAATTTGGCAAGTTTTTATCTGGAACTCTGTTAATTTGCACTGAACTTTAAAAGAGGATTACTCAGCGCTGGATTAACTCTGTGTGGCAAGACTGGGCACAGATGATAGGAAATCTTATACTCTGCATTGTGACATCAAACAAATTTGGGGGTTTACATCCACTTTAAGGCATGCAGGCCTACCAGTATTTTGTTTCCCCCATGACATATACACAATGCTATAGTGCCTGGCCACCACGCCAAGGCAGATGCGAACTGAGCAAACAGATACTTGCAGTTTAGCAGACAGATAACATGGTTCTATGATAGTCCAGGTCAAAGGCAGGCTGAGTTCAGAGAAAAGTCCACTAACAGATCCAGGTCCTACACAGGTTATTATATATTCTGGGCAGCACAGTGGTCCAGTGAGTAGCACTTTCGCCTAGCAGCAAAAAGGGTCGCTGGTTCGAATCCCGACCACGACACCATCTGCCTGGAGTTTGCATGTTCTCCCTGTGTCTGCGTGGGTTTCCTCCGGGTACTCCGGTTTCCTCCCACAATCTAAAGACATGCTGGTAGGTAAATTGGATCGTCCAAAATTGGCCCAGTATATATGTATATATGTGTGTATAACTGTGTGTCCTTAGCGTGTCAAGATCCTACGGGGTAAAAATGACCGCACCAGCCAAGCAGACACTGGCTGGAAAAAGCGCCCAGAGGCGATTCAGTTCGCATGCGTTGCGCTATACAAGTCATTCATTCATTCATTCATTCATTCACAGGGAAATCTAAACTAGCAAAACAGGGCAGACAAACGGGGAGCTCAATAAGGAACAATGCAACTCCATGCAAGGGACAGAGGTTTGGCTTTCTTATAACAGCTGACTGACCATATCAATCACCTTGCAGGTGGACACAGACAGGGAAAATGCAATAGTCAAAACCTGGATGCTGGAATGAGGAGCAGGAGCACTTATGTGATCCTGTCACCCTCCTGTCATCTATTCATAGAGATCTTTTCATTACATAGTACAGTTTTTATGAGAAGAGGAGGGGGGCAGGAAGGGTAGGCTTGGTTGGCGCTCTTAACAAGGTCCAACGGCTTACGTTACCCAACATAGCACTGAATGGTTTACCACTGCAAGGGTATGTATGTGTATCTGTTGTGTATTGCCAAAAATTGGCAGGGGGTGTAGGACATTGAGTGCCTGGCACCTGCAGATCTGCTTCTGCTGTGAATTATCACAGCAGAAGCGGCCACCGGTGGCGTGCATGCCCCCTGCAGGCAGAAGTGCATAATCACGCATATATACCTGATGCTGTGCACAGTTGCTGCCCTGTAGCAGTAAACGTGCAGCAAGTGGTTAAAGGCTCATTCACATGGGCATCTAAAGCATTGCGATTACAGCACAATGTTTTGTATGTATCTATACAAAGCACTATAGGAATCAATGGGGCCATATACACAGCTGTGTCTGAAAATAAAAATGTGCACCGCAATTAGTGTACTCACTATACCAGTGTTTTTCAACTCCAGTCCTCAAGGCACACCAACAGGTCAAGTTTTCAGGATTTCCCTTAGATAAAATGCCTGTGGTGATTACTAAGGCAGTGAAACTGATCAAATCACCTGTGTTAAATAATGGAAAGCCTGAAAACATGACCTGTTGGTGTGCCTTGAGGACTGGAGTTGAAAAACACTGCACTATACCAATCAAAATGGGAGTACTTTAGACACATATTTTACACAGGATCTTCTGCTAGCAAGAACCTGCATTCCATGAAGAAAATACACATGCATCCAATGCGAATGAAGCCTAAATAAGAACTGTTTGTGTTGTACACATCCACCAATCATTTTCATGTTATAACCACCTGCCGACCGCATAACGCACATATACTTCGATAGAATGGCTCAGCTAGGCAAAGCAACATACCTGTATGTTGCTTTGAATATCCCGCCGTGCTCGCGCCGCAAGCTCCGTGACCGTGCCCGCGGGACCTGCAGACTCGGTGTCCCACGATCATGTCACGGAGCAGCAAAACAGGGAGATGCCTGTGTAAACAAGGCATTTCCCTGTTCTGCCTAGTGACAGGACAGTCACCGGGAGCAGTGATCACTGTTATGTCACTTGTAGTCCATCCCCCCACAGTTAGAATCACTCCTTAGGACACACATAACCCCTAGTGGTTAACCCCTTCCTTGCCAGTGTCATTTACACATTAATCAGTGCATTTTTATAGCACTGATCACTGTATAAATGACAATGGTCCCAAAATAGTGTCAAAAGTGTCCGATGTGTCCGCCATAATGTTGCAGTCACGATAAAAATCGCTAATTGCCACCATTACTAATTACAAAACATTAATAATAAAAATTACATAAATCTATACCCTAATCTATACGCTATAAATTTTGTGCAAACCAATCAATATCATTGTGATTTTTTTTTACCAAAAATATGTAGAAGAATACAAATCGGACAAAACTGAGTAAGAAATGTGTTTATATATTTTTTGGGGATATTGCTTTTTTTTTTTAATTGACGCTCTTTTTTTTGTTTATAGCGCAAAAAATAAAAACCACAGAGGTGATCCAATACCTCTGAAAAAAGAAAGCTCTATTTGTGGGAAAACAAGGACGTAAATCTTTTTTGGAGTACCACGTCGCACGACCGCACAATTGTCAGTTAAAGCGATGCAGTGCCGAATTGCAAAAAGTGGGGTAAAGGGGGTAAATTCTTTCAGGGCTGAAGTGGTTAATCATAATAAATCACAGTGAGTTGATTACATGAGGACTGTCAGTATTGCACATATCCACCAATCACATTCTCAGTTCTGATAGTTGGAATGTGGAAGTGTAAATCTGATGGGGTCTCTCAGGCAGCACAGCATGCGCACATTAAATAGTGGACTGAATATGATAAGTGTGTGTCTTTGTCTTCTACAAGAGTTGTCTTTTGCTCTTTAGAACTGCTGCTGCAATAAACGCAGCATGCATATTTAATGTCCATCGCAGTGAACATCCTCGCAATAAAGAACCAACAGATGGCTGAACGGACGAGGGATTTAAAACACTGGCACGGCGATGCAGAGAATTCCATGGTGGGAGAAGATGGCACTGACTTACAAGATTCAGCCACCTACATGCCACATGGACAGACGTGTGTACACTCCAGAAAAACACAGAACAATGCTCAGCCGCATTATTACACTCAGATGGGAGGTAATGTCATTGTTCCATTCCCAAATGCAGTTTTCGTTTTGGAGGATGACAAATCGCTACTTTTATATTAAAGGGGTTGTAAAGGTACACGTTTTTTTACCTTCAAGCATCCTATGCATGAAGGTAAAAAAACATTTAGCAGCACCGACCCCCCCCGAGCCCCCGTTGTACTTACCTGACCGTTCGAATGTCCCGGGCGCGTCCACGTCGTCCTCTTCGGTTCCCAGCCTGGCCGTTGATTGGCTAGGCTGGGCGGATTGATAGCAGCGCAGCCATTGGCTAGAGCTGCTGTCAATCAGGGCGGATGACGCGGCGCGCTGGGGGGCGGAGCCGAGTGATACAGTCGGCGGCTATGGCCGCCGCTGTATCACGGGAGCGCGCTCGCAAAAGCTTTCCTCCATGCGAGCGCCCTCGCATGAAGAAGGAAAGCTTTTGCGAGGAGGAGCCCAGACAGCCGCCGAGGGACCCCAGAAGATAGGTTTCCGGGCCACTCTGTGCAAAACGAACTGCACAGTGGAGGTAAGTATCACATGTTTGTTATTTTTTTTTTTTTTAAAACCTGACTTTAGTGTACCTTTAAATAAACCATAAAATAATAAATAATGACTAGAAAATAACAACATGAATTTCAGTTTCTAGGAACATTTTAATAGGAATAAAGAAGAATTCCAGGTATGGATTTTTTATACATAGTATACCAATGTAACTATGTATATACATACCTGGCCTATACCCCTGGAAGCTGGGGATCACTGAACTAGACACTGCTACTCCAGTGATCTCCAGTAGCTTTGGGATCCCATATACTGAATGGTTGGTCTGATGCATTATGAGTGAACATAGAAGGGTGGCTGCTCAGCACATGCACCATTCAGAGAATGCTTTGATTTTTTTAAATTAATACAAAGTAGTCTTTGATTGGACAAGAAGGAAAACGTGATGTCACTGCCCTGTCTCTTCACCTAATCCAATCAGAGAATGCTTTTAACCGATTGCCGACCGCCGCATTAACATTTACGTCGGCAGAATAGGGACATACCTGTACGTCCCTTTGAATTTGCTGGCGTGCGCACCCCTGCCGTGAGCTCCCTGACCGCTGGTGTCCCACGGTCGTGTCACGGAGCTGCAGAACGGGGAGATGCCAGTGTAAATGAGGCATTTTCCGGTTCTGCCTTGTGACAGGACACTGATCATCTGCTGCCTGTGATCGAGAGCAGCGATCAATGTTGTGTCACTGGTAGTCCAGCCCCCCCACAGATAGAATCACTCCCTAGGACACACTTAACCCCCTAGTGGTTAACCCCTTCCCTGCCAGTGTCATTTACACAGTAATCAGTGCATTTTTATAGCACAATGGTCCCAAAATAGCGTTATAAATGTCTGATATGTCCACCATAATGTCGCAGTCACGATTGCAATTTTTTTTTTTTATATAAAATATCACGAATATTCGATATTAACGCGAAATCGAATATGGCGTATTCCGCTCATCACTATAAGCAACACCTTATTTTCTGGCAGTGCCCCTCCCGAGACCAGACTCTGGATCCACCCTTGTTGTTTACACAGGCATCTCCCCATTCTGCAGCTCCGTGACACGACCGTGGGACACCAGCAGACATCCAGTCCGCGGGTCCCATGGGCATGGTCAGGGAGCTTACGGCAGGGGCGCGCACGGCAGCAAATTCAAAGGGACGTACAGGTTATTCTGATCCTGTCTTAATTGGCCCTTGTGTATGTATGAATGTGAGTTAGGAACCTTATATTGTAAGCTCCTTGAGGGCAGGGACTTAAATAAATTGACAGTGCTATTAAGGAACATTAATAAATAAATAAATAGTACCCTAAGGGCTGGATAAAGACAAGCAAAGGGCCACATCTGGCACCTGGGTTGCAGTTTGGAGACCCCTGCTGTACAACAACAGAGATCAAAATCATAAAAAATAAACAAACAGGTTTGGGTAAAATGTATTTTTACTGTTTTTTTTTTATAGTTTAATATGTTCTTAAAACTAATATGTTTATTAAAAAAAAAAAAAAAAATTACTCTATTACCTATACATATACCATTGTGTTTTACAAAAATGTAATACAGGGTTTACCCATGGCAAAAGAATCTCAAAGTACTATGGGTCTTCTAAATAAAGATTACAACAGTGGTTTACTTTTTAGACTCTTTGAATAATACTCGGTATCACGCTGCCAGGTTAAGTTACTGAGTTCTGTGAACAACAGGACTATTTCATCAAAGCAGACGAGGATGAAAAGGTAAATGTGAAAATAAGCTGAGAGCTCCACCTGCTGATCATATATGAAAATAGAAATATGCAAAACCACTATGTATTACCTTGCTAAATAAAATGTCACATACAGTATTTCATATGCTGCTCCAGATGAGATCAGGGTCCACACTCCACAATCACATCTCAGATACCGGCTGGGCTCCTCTCCACCAAAGCAATCAACGGTATCAGCAACAGGAACACCGCACACCGAGATGCAAGACAACATTCCTCTTTTATTAAACTTTTTGAGAAGGAGCTGTGCCTGTCATGAAACATGTCAGAGTGGAACTTGTTTCTGCTGCCTATTTTATTGAAGGAATAATGTTGTTTTCTATCTCGGTGTGCAGCGTTGCTTTTGCTGGCTCAATTAACTTACAATAGTTTTGTAGTGTAGTGTGGAAAGAGTTCCACATTAAATTATTTATTACTAATTAAACTTAAAAGCCATCCTTGGCCGCTACCATCCAGATTGCTCCCAAGTAACTTCCTTCCGTACTGCAGTATTAAATGTACTAATTCTAGAAAATATTAATTCCAGTCATTACATTGGAGAAACTACGTGTCCCAGGTCTACAGCAAAACTTTGTGTCAATTAGAAATAGACAGAAGTAGGTCACTGAATAGCCATAAAAAACAACAGCAGCAGGGGGCTCATTTAGAGTGAGTGATAACATGAAAGTCTTAGGACTTATCTTTTCAATGAAGGTTGAATTGGAGGATTTTTTCATCAACAATTGTAAAATCTCTTTACGTTTTAACTGGTATTATGTTGGTTTTATAGCAATGATATAAGGGCTTGTTAAAGCGGACCTTCAGGAATTTTTTTCAACCTTCCATCTATTAACCACCTCCATACCAGGCACTTACGCACCTTCCCGCCCAAGCCAATTTTCAGCTTTCAGCACTGTCGCAATTTCAATGACAATTGCGCGGTCATGCTACACTGCACCCAAACAAAATTGGCGTCCTTTTTTCCCCACAAATAGAGCTTTCTTTTGGTGGTATTTGATCACCTCTGCGTTTTTTTTTTTTTTTTTGCGCAACAACTAAAAATAGAGCGAAGATTTTGAAAAAAAAAAAAGTTTTTATTTTTTTCTGTTAATTTGTTTGTAAATTAGTATGTTTTCTCTTTCAATTACGGGCACTGATATGGTGGCACTGATGGGCACCGATGAGGTGGCACTGATGGGCACCGATGAGGTAGTTCTGATGGGCACCGATTAGGTAGCACTGATGGGCACTGATAGGCGGCGCTGGTATGGGGCACTCATGGGCGGCACTGATGGGCACTCATGGGCGGCACTGATGGGCACTCATAGGCAGCACTGGGCACTCATAGGCAGCACAGATGGGCACTCATAGGCGGCACAGGTGAGCACTCATAGGCGGCACAGGTGGGCACTCATAGGCGGCACAGGTGGGCACTGATAGGCGGCACAGGTGGGCACTGATAGGCGGCACAGGTGGGCACTGATAGGTGGGCACTGGGCATGGATTGGCACTGTGGGGTGGCACTGACAGACACTGGGGTGGCACTGATGATCACTTAGGGGTGGCACTGATGGATCAATGTTGCCAATCAGTGCCCATGTGTGGGCACTGATTGGCATCTTTTTTTACTGCCCCCCTTCTTTTTTTTTTTGCTGACTTTTTTTTTTTTTGTCATTTTTAAATTTTTTTGCCCTTTTTTTTTGTCTTTTTTTAGTTCCCTGGTGGTCTAGTGTGGCGATCCGAGGGGGGGCTGCGCTGATAAACAATCAGCGCGAACCCCCCCTGTCAGGAGAGCCGCTGATCGGCTCTCCTCTACACGCGTCTGTCAGACGCGAGTGAGGAAGAGCCGTCGGCGGCTCTTCCTGTTTACATCGTGATCAGCCGTGATTGGACACGGCTGATCACGTGGTAACGAGGCTCCGCCGGAGACTCGTTACCGAGATCGGAGGTGCAGGGTGTCAGACTGACACCCCGCATCACCGATCGCCGCACTGCGCGCCCGCACGGGCGCGTGCGGCATGAAATCGTGCAGGCCGTTTGAGAACGGCCTGTCACGATTTCATAACCACTTCCCGGCCATAAATCGGCTATTGGCCGGGCGGGAAGTGGTTAAATCCCCTGACCTTGTTGTTTTAAATTTTTATAGTAAAATTGTTTTTTTTCCACCAGTAAATACAGGTTTAAAAGTAACTTGGTTTGAGAGCGTTTTGATTTGCAAGCAACTTTTTTTTTTTTTTATTCTGACTCGGTTTGTGAGTGTTGACTCACAAGACGAGCAGAATTCAAGCTAAATAGGCCTGCAGTACCTCATTTGGCCTGAGGTACAGGGGCACAGGAGCTGAGAAAAGCCGAACATTAGCCGAACATTAGCCTGCAGTACCTCATTTGGCCTGATGTACAGGGGCGCAAGAAACGAGCCGAAGTGTCCTCTGGCCTTTTCGGCGCTCTCTGCCCCCCCCCCCACCTCTGGCCGCATTCGGCATTGCATCCCATTGAAGTCAATGCGGAACAAATTATTTTAGTTTCCATTGACTTCAATGGGAAAACTCGATTTGATATGCGAGTACTTTGGATTACGAGCATACTCCTGGAATGGATTATGCTCGTAATCCGGGGCTCAACTATACCTTATACAGCTCATTTCCAGCAACAGGGACACCGCACACCGAGATGCAAGACAACATTCCTGTTTCTTTTCTGGTCATTAGCCTAGGCTTATAACATCATGCACAGCTCACTCTTGTGAGTGTTTGCCAGGAAGGGAGGGGAGATGAATCATAAGAGGGCCAATGAAAGCTGTAGGGCTGCAAAGCTGGAGGTGTGCTCTGATGAAGGGCCACGAATCCCAAAACATGTTAGTGGAGGTACTTCACAACTCCAGGATACAAGTTTAGTCCTCTGCTTCCACACCCTGGGGTCATTTCTGTATATTACTTCTCTATGGTTTCTATAGTGTCCACTCCAGTGGTTACCATTCCTGATACCATGTCCCCTTTTGCAGGCAACCTAGTGAGAATGTTTTTAGCATCTGTCTGTGTGAACTGGGTTACAAATAGGCCCCTTTCACATAGGGCAGGGGAGGTGCGCTGGCGGTATATCGGCGATTTTGAGCGCCGCTATACAGTCGTATTTACCGCAGAGGCACATTGCGGTCGGTATTACTGTGGTTTCCCATTGATTTCAATGGGAAGGAGCCTTATACTGTAGGAGCAGTAAACACCCCGCTCCTATACCGATCCAAAGATGCGGCTAGCAGGAATTTTGGGGTGGTCCTGCTAGCGCACCGCTTCAGTGTGATAGCCTTCAGGCTATCACACTGAAGACTGCAGGGCACAATTTTTGAAAAACATGTCAGTGTGAAAGGGGCCTTAGAGGGCCCTAAACAAGCCACTTTATTGCAAATGCAATTATATTTTTTTATGAATTAACCACTTAAGACCCGGACCAATACGCTGGTAAATGACCCAAGGTGTTTTTGCGATTCGGCACTGCGTCGCTTTAACTGACAATTGCGCGGTCGTGCGATGTGGCTCCCAAACAAAATTTGCATCCTTTTCTTCCCACAAATAGAGCTTTCTTTTGGTGGTATTTGATCACCTCTGCGATTTTTATTTTTTGCGCTATATACAAAAATAGAGCGACATTTTTGAAAAAAAAACACTATTTTTTACTTTTTGTTAAAAAAAAATCAAATAAACTAAATTTTAGTCAAACATTTAGGCCAAAATTTATTTAGCCACATGTCTTTAGTAAAAAAAAAAAATTGCGATAAAAAAAAAATAGCTACCTAGCGGGAACAGCGACACTAATACAGCGATCAGAAAAATGATCGCTTAGTGACGCTGGCAATAGGGAGTGAAAGGGTTAACTAGGGCGGTGATCAGGGGGTTAAAACTTTATTAGGGGGGGTGGGGGGTTATCCTGAACCTAACACTAACTGATTTTACACTGCCTGTCACACTGACACTAAATGCAGTGATTAGATCACTGCATTCAGTGACACTGTGACAGGGGGGGTGGGGGGCAGATCGCAAGGGGTTAAGTATGCCTATGTGAGTGTGTGTCAGTGTAATGTTGGTGCAGGACTTACTGTTAGGTGTTTCTCCCATCGCAGCGGTTGGAAATACCGCTGCGATGGGAGATTACATCACTCCCCCCTTCCTGTGTTTACACAGGAGGAGGAAGTGACAGGAGACTGGGAGCGCGCGCATTGGCTGGGAGCGATCGCGGGGGGCGGGTAAACGCCGACATCCGCTCGTCCCGGATCGCTCCCGGAGCCAGGGGGACCCCCGCACGCCGCGGAGGGGGTCCCGATGGGACCCCCGAACCGCACTTAGGCGGGGACGTAAATTTACGCCCTTGTGCCTGTACGTGCCATTCTGTGGCCGTATATGTGCGTGCGGAGGTCCTTAAGTGGTTAAAAGGCGTTTTTATATGCATGATATGTTTTGTGTTTCTATTTTTGCATGGTTAAATGGCCTTATGATATATGCAGACCTTGCATAGACAGACAGATTTCCCTTGGTATTAGTAAGGCATTAAAGTACATTTGAAGGTTTATATTAACAGAGTGTATTATTATTATTATTATACAGGATTTATATAGTGCCAACAGTTGGCGCAGCACTTTACATCAGGGAAGACAGTACAGTCACAATACAAATCAATACAGGAGGAATCAGAGGGCCCTGCTCGTTAGAGCTTACAATCTAGAAGGGAGGGTCAAGTGGAACAAAGGGTAGTTAGCTGTGGGGGGTGATCAGATGGACTCATATGAAAATACAGTTAGGTGTAGGAGAGGAGTGTGGAGTGTAAAGTGGGGAAGGATCTAGAGAAGGCCCTACCACCAGGAGTAGAAGGAGGAATTAGGTAGGAGGACCCAGAAGTGGTTACATTGAAGGAACAGTGAAGGCAGCAGCAAACAGGTGGGAAGACCTAGGAGTAACAGTAGAAGCAGTGACAGAGATAATAGCAAGACCCTCTCCTTTGCGACCACCTAATACCGGGGCCATTTGAAGGAATTTGGGGGCCCCAAGCAAAATGGACAACGACAGGGCGACAGAGTCTTTTCAAGTTCAGAAGCGGGGGGGGGGGGAGTGGGGGGGTCGGCTACCGAAAATGGCTTCTTAGTTCTTCTGCAACTGCTTGGTTTGCCTGTCATGATGCAACGGCTCTGCCTAATACTAAGCTGTTTCCCAGATAAATGCCAAGATGCAAGTAGGTTCCAAACTGAGTTGAAATGTAAATATATGCGGTAAGTAATCTATGCTATCCAAGCTACAATATTGTGTCTAATGATGAGCCTTTTACTGAACAATCAAGACGAGTGTGTCTTGTGGCTCCTTGTTAAAATGTCTCATACTAAGAAATCTGTTCACGGAGATCAGCAAGGTTAGCAATGAAATAAAAACTTTACAAGTGCCATTGGTTTATAAATCATTATATCATGTTTTACTTGCCATTTATTCAGCATGTAGGATATTTTTTGCCATGTTACAGAAATCAACATGGAAGCAAAATAAATGAATCTCTCTTTAATTGACCTGTCATGCCCACTAAGCCTGTTACTAGGATGGTTCTATGTGATTGATAACATTAGAATGATCAAAGCTTTACTAAACTGACAGCAATTCAACCACCCCCTGACAAACCTCATGTCTTCTATCCCACAATTACCTTTGCAGCTGTGTGAGTGAAAAATACATACTTTATAATGATATTGCAAGCGCCTCAATTTCTTACAGACTGCATTGACAACGCTAGCATTTTGTGAACATACACAAAGTCTCGCAAAATATGCATTTATGAAACATACAAAAAACATGTAGCACTTGCATTGCCATTCATTGGCACCCCAAACGCGGCAAAAAATATGCATTTTTTTTTTTTACAGAAAACACAGAAAAACACATTTTTGTTCACAGAACAGCTGCATTTATGCTGAGATTAAAGAAGTTATAAAGGATTTTTGTATTTTTTTATTTTTCACCTTAATGCAATCTATGCATTAAGGTAAAAAAACATCTGATGATCCCCCCCCCCCCCCCGAGCCCCCGTTTTACTTACCTGACCCGTCGAAAGTCCCCTGCTCGTTCCCGAGATCCTCTTCGCCGATCAGCCTGGCGCTGCTGTCAATCAGATCCAGTGACACGGCGTGCCAAGGGGCGGGGCCGAGTGATACAGTGAACGGCTATGGCTCGCTGTATCACAGGAGCGCGCCCGCAAGGACTCATCACCATGCGAGCTCTCTCGCATGAATGTGGTGAGTTCTTGCGGGGAGGACCAGAGACAGCCGCCGAGGGATGTGGATCAGGGCCACTCTAAAATGCACAGTGGAGGTAAGTATAACATGTTTGTTATTTTAAAGAAAAAAAACATTTTTCCTTTAATAACCCTTTAAATTACACACAGGTGTACTCTATTTACTAATTAGATGACTTCTGAAGGCAGTTGGTTCCACTAGATTTTAGTTAGGGGTATCAGAATAAAGGGTGCTGAAACTTTTCCCATTTACTTGTAAAAAAATAAAAAATAAACAATTTATAATTTTCCTTTCACTTCACAATTATGTGCCACTTTGTGTTGGTCTAGCACATAAAATCCCAATAAAAAATATTTACGTTTTTAAAGTATGAATACTTTTTCAAAGCACTGTAGCAGAATGAGGAAGGGTTAGAACCTTGTTTTTTGAGAGGGGGGCGTCTCCACGCTATACAAACTGTTGGTCTACTCCACTTCTAGATTACCTTACCAGGTGGCATGGGAGAGGGATCTGTCCATAGCCCCTGATGTGGAGGACTGAAGTAAATGGAGTATGTAAAATCAATAAAATGATCCTTATGCCGCGTACACACCATCACTTTATGTGATGGAAAAAAACGACGTTTTTAAAAACGTCAATTTAAATGACTGTGTGTGGGGGAAAACTTTGTTTTATGTCTTGTGAAAAACGACAAAAAAAAAATAGAAGCATGCTTCAATTTTTTGTGTCGTTTTTCAAAAGTCGTTTTTTGTTTCACAAAAAATCACCATGTGTAGCAAAAAACTACGTTTTTCAACCTGTGCATGCCCAGATTATTATAGACATTATCAGTGGCGTAACCAGAGTTATGGGCGCCCGGGGTAGAACTTTTTTTTCGCCCCCCCCGGCGCTAGCGCATGACCACATACGCCCAATCACAGGGCGCCATGCCATTAAATGCAGCCACTGTGTCATCAATTGTCACCACTGTGCCATGCCATCAAACGCAGCCACTGTGCCATCAATTGTCACCACTGTGCCATGCCATCAAACGCAGCCACTGTGTCATGCCATCAAATGCAGCCACTGTGCCATCAATTGTCACCACTGTGCCATGCCTGCTGGGACTTGTAGTTCTCCATGCCATGCCATCAAATGCAGTCACTGTACCATGCCATCAATTGTCACCACTGTGCCATCAATCGTCACCACTGTGCCACCAATCGTCACCACTGTGCCACCAATTGTCACCACTGTGCCACCAATTGTGACTGTCCAGACATCTATCCACCTCGGAGCTTTATATTATAACCTGCTGGGACTTGTAGTTCTCCATCGTCTCCTGGGGCTCAGGTGCATGCGATCCACCATCTTTGTTCAGTTTTTCTTACTTCTGGGACTTGTAGTCCCATAGATGGTGGATCACATGCACCTGAGCCCCAGGAGACGATGGAGAACTACAAGTCCCAGCAGGTTATAATATAAGGCTCCGAGATGGATGGGTGTCCGGACATCCATCCACCTCGGAGCCTTATATTATAACCTGCTGGGACTTGTAGTTCTCCATCTTCTCCTGGGGCTCAGGTGCATGCAATCCACACCCATCCACCTCAGAGCCTTATTGTATGTATAACCTGCTAGGACTTGTAGTTCTCCAATCTCCATGAGCCCCAGGAGAAGATGGAGAACTACAAGTCCCAGCAGTCTTACTAAAATGACAGGCTCTGAGGTGGATAGGTGGGGATCAGGCAGTGCACCCCTTTAGATTTACACCGACCCCCCCCCTTCTCTCTATCCCCTGCGGTACAGTAGAGTGTTTTGCTTACCTTGCTGGAGATGGAGAAACTTGCCGCCGCGCTGTAAACACATGTTCCAGGCCAATCAGCGCAGCCAGAGGTGTATTTAGGTTTTGTGCTGCCCTAGGCCTGACTAAACTCGTGCACCCCCTAATTTAAATATGACCCACCCCTTCCTGTCACGGCCACACCCTGTGTTTAAGTCCCACACTAGTTCTGAGGGCATGGGGGGGGCAATGGATTCCCTTAATTTACTTAGATTTCCTCTTACTTCTTGGTTGCCCATAGAGCAGGAAGTGAAGGGAAATCTCTGCAATGGGACAGGGATGGTAAGAAATAAACTGACTGGGGCTATAACCCTCCCTTACACTACCCAAAATGAAAAAAAAAAGTGTTGTCTATAGTTCTACTTTAAGTAGATGGTGCAGCAGAAACATATAGCACAGTGAGGAAGGTTTGTGGTCCAGGATAATAAAAAGTCAAAATTGGAAGCGCCCCCCTCCCCACAGTTGCGGAATGCAACTAACTAATTTTCCTAACAGTGTAGCGCAAGCCGGCAGGGACTTCTTTTCGTGCTGCCCCCTGCAAAGTGCTGCCCTAGGCCTGGGCCAGGATACAGCTCTGAGCGCAGCACAGAGGTACAGCGCCTCCCACTCCACCGCCCGCCAATCGGTGCTCCTGCGCCGTTATCTGTTTTTTTTTTAGCCCTTCCGCCTGGTAGGCTGGTGTTTCCCGTCACTCCCACATCAAGGGAGACAGACAGTTCCACCAGCCAACCAGGCGGAAGGGCTGAAAAAAAAACTAATTGCGCGCCGCCGCCGGGTGTACCAAGATGGCCGACAGCTCCAGAGCTAGGCCAAAGCCACGGCCTTTCCTAAGGCAGCGGCGGCGGCGCATTCCGCGGACGCCAGGATTTCGCCCCCCGCAATTTTTCGCCCGGTGCAGGAGCCCCCCCTGCCCCTCCCCCCGCTACGCAAGTGGACATTATGATAGCAAGGTGAAAACTGACAAGGATCGTGTTGAAAGGAAAAAATTGTGAGTGTCTTAGGAGATACAAATATATTCCCCCTGGCTTGCTTACTTACAGGTCCCGGATGAATGAATCTTATTGTATGACTAAGTTGATGCTGGATCCCTTGATAGATCCATTTCCTTTCTTCTTCTCTTTTTCTTTTCTTATTTCTTTTGTTGCCTTAAATTTGGCCAGCCTTGGCACCATGTTCTCCTAGCTTTTCTTTTCCTTTCTAATTTAAGTTATTGATATTCATATTTGTCACTGGATTCATATACTTACCTCCAGCATTCAGTTGGAGGAGAATCACTTGACCTTTAGGAGAAAGATCAAGATCCATCTCTTTTGAGTTCAAAGGAGAAATGAACAACGAGCGCCCAGAGGTGATTCAGTTTGCATGTGCTGCGCTATATACGTTTCTCACTCACTCACTCACTCACTCACTCATCCCGGATTGGTGTCCTGGTTATCCCAAGTTGTCCCAATCGGGAATATCGTGTATCCATGGCCCTTTACTGAAGCTCCATTCATCGAGATTCAGTCCGAGGAGGCCGAGCAGAGTAGGCCCCGGGAGTGTTCATGCCTTATTGATCTACTGTCGCTGACAGGTAGATCCACGATTTTTGGTAAGCACACATCTATCTTCTCTAGAAAGTGATATTATGTCTTTGATGATCCACGTGGTCATCCTACCATCTATTCATCTCACCAGTGTTGGATGGACTTTCTAGTGTTACATTATTCACTTATTTTTATAGCACTGTTTTATTCACTTATTTCACAATTGTTTTTTGCTATTTTATCACTGTCTCAGTACAAAGGTTATTGATTTATTACACTCATAGAGAAATCATTGTCTCTGTGGTTTCACAGCGCTACATTTTTTCCTCACATCACTGTTCAATATTTGTCATATTGTAGTGTGGCTGCTTTAGTTTTAATTTTTTGGTTAGCGCAATATTTTTCTTTTCTTTTTGCAAATGTGCCTTAAAAGATCAGCCCTTTGCCTCTGAATCTCCTCACGCTGAATAGGGATGGAATCCGTTTTGGCTCATGTAAACAATAACAGAATGCACCACATAGTGTAATACTGTTTAAAATGTTTAAAGCGTTTATTGCTTCCCCCAGTATCCCCTTCTCAATATATACTGTGAGGGGTTAGCTCGGTAGCGGGTGTGTGTGACCCCCTGGATGGGTTCACTAGCCACTGAACCATACAGAGAGGCAGCCGAGGATCGTTGAAAACAAAGATTATGGTTTATTCTTCCATATTGCTGGAAACAAGTGCAAGCATCAAAAACAGCATAAACAAAACAAAACATAAAATAAACCCTGGCCACTTGGGGCGTCTACCTTCACAACCCAGGAACCTACCTATGGAGTCTGGCACAGCCTACTGATGGGCAGACACTGCTGGTCATACAGTAGAAAAACAATAGTCTTTTTGATTTTTATCACACAGAAAAATCAACAACCACCTCACCTCTTCAGAAGTCTTTCTCAGCTCACTGCTCTCCTTCACTCAAAAAGCCTCAGGATGCAGCAATCATTAGTAATCTTCTGGATAACTTATAGAGGCATTAATTGCCTCATTCTAAACAGCTGAAGCTATCCAAGGTCCTAAAACCTTTCTGGCTACCTCTGTAGCTGACACCTTGTAGTAATTGGTGAATTGTCTAAACAAGGCAGAAATGTATCTCCCGTCTGTGACAACGCCCACAGATTTACCTGACTTCCTGTCACAATACGTACACAATTTAAATAGAACGGCAGAAATGCGGGTACAAAAATGCTCCACAGAGGTGGAATTATCGGTACCGCTAGCTGTGAACGCTGAACACTTCCGGGAGAACCTCCGTGCAACACAGACAGTCACTTTTTGTTGGAGTGATAAAATAACAACCCTGACGTTTCGTCCCTGTCGGACTTCCTCTGAGGGCGTGGTCTTGTCACACCATACGTCAGAGTAAGTATAATGCAGACTGTCCCTCCTCCTGGACCACAGCCAATCGCCGGAGCTGGCTCAAAACATCCCGCCCATCTGCTATACAGCCGATGACAGAATTATCAAGCCCAGAGACAGGCGCACTACATCCAATCAGCACTGTGCAAACCCGGAAGTGTCACTCCTTCTCACAGAGGGCGGCTAACTCGGCTCACAATACAATTTAAAAAAAAGCATTCATGTGAACCATAGAGAAGTCCAAAATACTGCCCTTGTCGGATCGTTTGCACAGATTGGTTGAAAAAAACACAATCGTACGATACATGTGTAAAACAAAATAACCATTAATCTAATGTGTATAATAACACAAAAGACATTATTCATACATTAATACCTTTAAAATCTCAAAGAATACTATGCACTAATTATAACCGATTATAACAATCCAGAAGTAAGGTGCAGAATTAAAATGTAATAAATAACAATGGTCATAAATAGAAAAAAATTGTAAATTCATTTATAAAAAAAATAGAAATAGAAAACCATTGTGCAGTGCTGAGTGCCTAATATGATATACAGCCAAGAGTAGCCTGGTAATTGCTCCGGTGCCATCTACTGGCTAACCAAGAGAATACTTATAATTTAAAAATTAAAAACTATAAATAAAATGAGCACTGATTGACAAATTAATTTCTTACTATTAATAAGTCAGTATACCCTCGGTATGCAATCCTCCAATCTAGATCAACTTTAGGACCGCTCATAATGCACTACACCACGAATTAATGTAAAATATACCAAAACAGTAATCATGATAATAAAACAAACATGCTATTACATGAATTGCTTGATGGCGAAATTCCTATTATTGGAAGAGGAGATTAAATTTTCCACACCTCTGAGAGGTTTTACTACTTCCCTGCAGGCCTTACACTTACTGCAGGTGAAGAAGCCATTCTGATTCCAGAAAGATACTGGACAAGGGGGGGTCCAAGACCTTTTTTTACCACACGGTCTCCAAAATTGGTGGCTTTTCTGTATATAAATTGGGGGACCGATGGTAAAACTGGTCCCAATTTCTTATCTAGCAGAAAGACATGCCAATGTTGTTTAAAGATGGATTCAACCTCCCTATACTGCGTATGAAATCCGGAGATGAACCCCCATTCTCTCAAGGTATTAACAGATGAGGAATTGGTCAGATCTTTCTCTTTTAAACATTTGTCCCTAGGAAGGGCTCCAACCTCCTTGACAATATTCTCCAGGATTTGGGAGTTGTAACCTTTGGCCACAAATCTATCCATCAGGATTTTGGACTGGGATCTGAAATTCTCACTATTAGAGCAGTTGCGTTTGACTCTCATAATTTGGCCCTTAGGGATATTTTTTAATCATAGTGGGTGGTGTCCACTGGTAACAGGTAAATAACTGTTTATATCTGTCTTTTTGAAGAACACCTTAGTTTCGAGATGCATTGATACAAAATGTATAAATATCCCAATTAAAATTAAGCCTCAATTCAAATTTTTAAAAAGGGGAAAAGGTTATCTCGGCTTATTCTGAGTGTGTGTGAATCGCTGCCAATGTGTAGAATATTACATGCAATCAATAAAACAAGCACTGTACATAGAACATTATCGGACCTCTGAAAAGTAGAAGCATGCATATGTACTTAGTACTTGGTTTAGGCCTCTTTTGCAGCAATTACTGCCTCAATGCGGCGTGGCATGGAAGCTATCAGCCTGCGGCACTGCTGAGGTGTTATGGAAGACCAGGATGCTTCACCTCTTCTGCATTGTTTGGTCTAATGTCTCTCATCTTTCTCTTGGCAAAATCTCCTGGTAGAGGGCTGCGGTGACACCGGAATTAATGAAGCACAGTGGACCAACACCAGCAGATGACATGGCTCCCCAAATCCACACAGACTGTGGAAACTTCACACTGGACAAGCATCTTGCAGTGTGCGCCGCTCCATTCTTCCTCCATACTCAGGGTCCTTGGTTTCCAAATGAGATGTAAAATTTGCTCTCATCAGAAAAGAGGACTTTGGACCACTGAGCAACAGACCGGGTCTGTTTTTTCTTAGCCCAGGGTAAGACGCTTCTGACGATGTTTGTTGTTCAGGAGTGGCTTGACAAGAGGAATACGATGCCCATGAAGCCCATGTCCAGGATCCGTCTCTGTGTGGCGGCTCTTGATGCACCGACTCCAGCCTCAGTCCACTCCTTGTGAAAGTCCCCAACACTTTTGAATGGCCTTTTCCTGACAATCCTCTCCAGGCTTCAGTCATCCCTGCTGCTTGTGCACCTTTTTCTTCCACACTTTTCCCTTCCACATGACTTTCTATTAATGTGCTTTGATACAGCACTTTAGGAACATCCAACTTCTTTTGCTATTACCTTTTTAGGCTTTCCCTTCTAACAGAATGTTTGATTAATTGTTTAATAATATTTTTTAACATTTCTAACTTTCTAACCTTTTTAAAAAAAAAAAACAGTTAAATCAGTGTGTTTAGTGCCATTCTAATCACTTCTGGACCGCCTTGCGTTCATTTAATGCGGCAGGGTGGGGGGTGGCTGCACAAAATCACGTACCTGTATGTGATTTCGTGCATACAGTTTAGGAGGCACATCGGGAGGCAATCAGCGGGTCCTGACCTGCCGATTGGTCACAGGAGAGATGGAACCAAGGCAAACAGCGGATCTGTCAAGAAGGGAAAGAGAGATCATGTGATTCAGCTAAGCTAAATCATGGATCTCTCTTTTCCTTCAGTGTGACACTGCCTTACACATTTAGAAAGCACAACCCTAGGGAACAATTAACCCTTTGATCGCCCCTGGTATTAACCCCTTCCCTGCCAGTGCCATTTATACAGTAATCAGTGCATTTTATAGCACTGATCATTGTATTTGTGTCACTGGTCCCCAAAAAGTGTCACTCAGTTTCAGATTTTTCCGCCGCAATGTTGCAGTCCCACTAAAAATCCCTAAATCTATCCTGTAGTTTGTAAATGCTATAACTTTAGCACAAACCAATCAATATACACTTATTGGGATTTTTTACCAAAAATATGTAGCAGAATATATATTGGCCTAAATTGATAAAAAAAAAAAAAATTCATTTGGGATATCAATTATAGTAGAAAGTAAAATATATTGGGCCAGATTCACAGAGCGATTACTCCTGTCTATCTCGCATTAGACTGGAGTACTTTCGAAATACGCGCGTTTTTTCACTACTTTGAAACCTCAAACCATGAAAATACGTCTGCGGTCTTCAATCCGGCTGGTTTACGTGTTCGTACGCCTTCGGATCTACGCTGCAATAAAATTGCGGCAGCTGAGTGGAGTTCCTGTCGTTTTCCGCGTCGGGGTATGCAAATGAGCTTTGACGCGCCTAATTTAAATGCTTCAGCCCCCTAATCGCGTATTTCGATTACGCGGCGAGAAGTACACTACGCCGCCGTACCGTAAGGGACAAAATCTACCAGGATTCGTCGTACCGCCTGTTAAAATACGGCAGCGTAGTGTATCTCTGATACTCTGCGCCAATGTAATTGTATCTGAATCTGGCCCATTGTTTTTTCTTTTTTTTAAATTGTCAGCCTTTTTTTGATTATAGCGCAAAAAAATAAAAAGCGCAGAAGTAATCAAATACCCCCAAAAGAAAGCTCTATTTGTGAAAAAAGGACATCAATTTAATTTGGATACAGTGTAGTCTGACCGCGCAATTGGCAGTTAAAGCGACGCAGTGCCGTATTGCAAAAAAAATGGCCTGGTCAGGAAGTGGGTAAAAACCTTCCAGAGCTGAAGTGGTTAGAAGTCCTATTATTGGAGTCCTGATTTATAATCACCACTTTAGGACCTTTTTTTGTCACGGTTTGTTCCTGTAACCAAGGAAGCATGGAAAATATCCTTCTACAAGGTGTAATTAAAACATTACTGTGAAAAGGACTATCCTTTTGCAACTTGACAGATGAGTCAGTAACATCCAAAAAGGTCATGTTGGATCCTTCTTTAGTTTCACACTGGTGTAGTTAATCATGTAAATCTGATTCTGTGTTGCTACAAGGTGTTCCAAAAAGAGAAACTACAGCAATGTTTGAATAGCTTCAAGGAATAAGAGGATGTTAAAGAAGTGTACCTGTCTAATGCAAAAGCAGGATATACCGTAAATTGCGGAAATGATAAAACCGCCCACGGTGACCAATTAAATGCCATTTTTTATCTCCCTAGGCAATAAAAGATGAAGACTGATTGGTAGCTATGGGCTTATTCTTTTATGTGTTTTATTTGCTTTTAAGTAGCTTATTTAAAGCGGTGTTCTGCCCAAAAAATAAATAAATTACAGCCAGCAGCTACACATACTGCAGCTACTGGCTTTTAATAATAGGACACTTACCTGTCCTGGAGCCTATTAATGTCGGCACCCGTAGCTGATGTTTCCATCAGCTGTCGGGTGCTGCCGCTGCCATTGCGGGTAAGGGAACCCGGCAGTGCAGCCTTTCAACTTCACGCCAGGAACCCTACTGCGCATATGCGAGGCCCAACTCCTCTCTCCTATTGGTCCGGCGGCTGGGGGAGGAGGATGGAGCCCCGTGGTGACGTCATGGACCGCGGTCCGGACTCCCGGAAGTGGGAAAGGATACCTGTCAAAGACAGGTATCCGTCTCCGCTCCCCACCCGAAAAGGTGCCAATTGTTTCACCGGAGGGGGGGAGGAAGCATATGAGCGGAAGTTCCAATTTTGGGTGGAACTCCACTTTAACCTCTCCATGCCACTGCCTCCCAGCCCTTTAAGATGTTCTAAATGCTAAAAGGCGGAGGCAGGCATTACAATCATGTGACCACTGTGATTGGCAGTTACCATGGTCACATGATTGGAAAACTCCTGATCGCAAGTATGCATCGGGAGCTTTCCTGTACCTGTCGGTAACTGTGCCAGGAGCGCACTCTCAGCACAGAAGTATGTTAACATAGGGACACATATATGTGGGCTCTCTGCATTTAAGCCCACCCCTCGAGAGGCCCCATTTATATGCGTACCTACAGTGGGAACCGGTTATAGTAAAAATCCAGTTTCACCAAATGATACTGTACACAAGACAATTTTGTTATTTAAAGAGGCCTTGTCCCCAGACCATTAATTGCAACAGAATATTTCCATAAGATTATATCTGCATTTAATATATTCAATTTATTTTAAATAACCTGTAAAAGCCTGCCGGGTGTGGAAATCGAGAAGACCTGAGACTGCTGGTGGGCTCCACCATTTTGGATGTGATGTCCACAACCTAAGCAGATGTAGAGCTGGCACTAAATGTGCATGTGTTTGCCACATCTGTTGCCTGTAGGACAGCCCATAGAACCTAATGAGTTGCTCTATGCATGAAGTGCGTACATGCAACACACTATATATTGTGAATGGGGGCCTAATGTTGTCAGTTATCCCACTTACTACTTATACAACAACACAGCAGCACTAAGACAGGTTGAGAACGCCACTGGTATGAGACTGAAGCAAACCTTTTTTTGTTGCATTTTTTTTTCAAAGTATGGCATAAAATTATATGTTTATTTTAGATTCTACTTTTCTGATGCATATGTACAGAACAATCTTCACCTGTTAGGGGTAGTAGAGTGGATTTCCAGTGTTGTGGAGACAAAACAAGTTACCACATCTGACATTTTTTAGTGTGACAGTGTGGTGTGTTGTCACAGTGTTAAAAGGGGGTTTAGGGCACCCAGGATCCTCAATTAAGCAGGTTGAGGGGCTACAGGATGCATATTTCATTCAGAGGAAGTTGGGTCTGCAGTTTCCTCAGTGGTTGGTAAAACTCAGTTTGGGACCTGGAGCCTGGAGATTTTATAGATTTGGAGATTTGGTAGGAAGGAAATCTCCCACTGATAACACAGACATTCACACCTGTTATATCGGTTTGGTGGCAAAGGAGCAACCAGACGTGTGCATGTATGCATGGTACAGGGTCTAAGCCTGAGAGCTGGAGCAGGAGGGAGCTACCAGGAGAGCTGACAGAGGTGCAGTGTTTGTTCATATTTTAGATGGCCAGGAGGGCCAGAGCACACGGCCTGAGCAGCAGTGCTGCTAAAGAGACCCAGAGGGCTAAAAATTGCTTTATTTCATGTTGAAGGTGGGAACCCCTGCAAGAAAATCCATTTGTTCTGTTGAACTTTTTCAATTTAATAAAAGTGGGCTGACAAGCTCTTAGACGGCATTACTGGCATGGACTGTACTCACTGGTGGGCGCTACACTTGAGCTAATGGACCCCCAAACATCACACTAGTCATGAACAGAAGTACACAGGTCCTGGATTCTGGTGTGTACATGTATAGGATTAGTTGGTTGTCATATACAACCCACCCTCTAAATTCCAGAAGAGAAGCCTGCCCAAGGATGACACTCGTCTATGGAGCAGCAGGCAACTTTTTGATAGAATACTTTAAGTTACTGCTAAACACTGGAAGAAGTTAACAACTTGTGTACTACAGAACCTATATTGAGGAAACCAGCATCTCAGTAAAACACACTGCTTTCCTTAAAAAGAATAGGGGTCAATCAATCTAGAAATACTGCAAGGGAACCCCTGAGGAACATTCTCAGAAGTTCTAAGAGAGTGCTAAAGGAGTTCCACTGCAGCAGGAGAGTGATGAATGGGAGTGCACAGGCACAATACAAATTTATCCCAGGAGTGGTTTAAAGGACAGCATGCTGAGCGCAGCTACACACATTTCTCTTTGCCTATACCGGAAGCAAAGGCATCAATAAGAAATCTTGGAAGTCTAACTTTACAATGTAAATGCAGGAACCTGAAAATCCTGGTATGCACCGCTGCCTAAAGTATGACTCCAGGGTGCCTCAGTAGCTCCTGATCCCAGGGTTGTGTTTATCATCATGTACAGTATTTTCTTATGCCAGCATTTTTCAACCAGGGCGCCATGGTATGAATATAAGAACTGGACAGCGCCCATGAAAAAGTGAGTATGTACCTATAATAACAAATTTCAGCTGCAAAAATAAACTTGCTGAGTATTACCAAAGCAATAACATGTATAAGAAAACAAAAAATTGCGCTAGAAATAGTTATAGTCAGATAATCCCACATGCTCATATGCTCCTAGTGCTCAGTGCTCAAAAAATGTCTCTTACAGATTTGTGCTCGGACTGGGTGCCCCACAAAGATGTACACTCACCACTGGATATGGACCACCTATCTCCAGTATGGTCTTATGCTCATGTGGGGATACCCAAATGGTTAGGATGACTTCTTAGGCCTCGTACAAACGGACTGAAGTTCAGTTTCATCGGTCCAATCCTACCGTGTGTATGGCCCATCAGTCTTTTGTCCTTCAGTCCAAAGTTTTAAAACTTGCTTTAAAATCGGACTGATGGACGCCTGACCATTGGTCAAAACCGATAGTTAGTACGCAAAAGCATTGGTTCAAAAACCTGTGCATGCTCAGAATTAAGTCGATGCATGATTGGAAGCATTAAACTTCGTTTTTTTCAGCACGTCGTTGTGTTTTACGTCACCGCGTTCTGACACGATCGGTTTTTGAACTGATGGTGTGTACGCACATCAGACCATCAGACCATCAGTCTGTGAACCGATGTAAACGGTCTGTCGGACCATTCCCATCGGTTTGGACTGATCATGTGTATGCGGCCTTAGAAGTAGAGATGTGCCTCATAAGGATGAATGGGGATGATAAGAGCAAAAAGAGAGCCTCGTTGAGCAATGCTGTATTAAAATATTAAAAGTGTCATGGTACCCTTGTGTGCCTTCTAGGTTATTCAGGGGGTGGCTTGTAAAAAGCCAGAAATTGCTCCAAATTGGTCACGCATTGTCAACAAGCCAGACTAGTGGATCAAGACTGCTTTTTTGTTACACAAAGCCATACTGTAGATTTTCCATATCAATATCCTGTGGAATCTGAATGTGTTCCCACATTAATTAGACGATAACCCTATTGCCTTGTTGAAGTTCTTCTAGACTGTGGACTCAAGCTGCTTGGATGTGGCAGGAAAACTACCAGTGGACGCTTCCCATGAGATACCCAATAAGATGCCCATATTAGAAACCCTTATCCTGTAATTATGGTTCAAAAAGGTAATTGATATATTTTCACTGTCATCTGTATTTATATACAGTGTCTTAAAAAAGTATTCATACCCCTAGACATTTTCCACATTTTGTCATGTTACAACCAAAAACGTAAATGTATTTTATTTGGGATTTTATGTGATAGACCAACACAAAGTGGCACATAATTGTGAAGTGGAAATAAAAAGATAAATCGTTTTATTTATTTTTTTACCAAAAAAATATGTAACAAAATGGGGCGTGCAATTGTATTCAGCCAATACTTGTAGAACCGCCTTTCGCTGCAATTACGGCTGCAAGTCTTTTTGGGGATGTCTCTACCAGCTTTGCACATCTACAGAGTGACATTTTTGCCCATTCTTTTTTGCAAAATAGCTCAAGCTCTGTCAGATTGGATGGAAAGTGTCTGTGAACAGCAAATTTCAAGTCTTGCCACAGATTTAGGAGTTAGGTTTAGACTTTGACTGGGCCATTCTAACACATGAATATGCTTTGATCTTAACCATTCCATTGTAGTTCTGGCTGTATGTTTAGGATGGTTGTCCTGCTGTAAAGTGAACCTCCGCCCCAGTCTCAAGTCCGTTTGAAGACTCTGAGGCCTCGTACACACGACCGAGGAACTCGTCGTAAATGAAACAACGTTTTCCTCGACTAGTTCTTTGTTAGGCTTGTCGAGAATCTTGACAAGCTTTCTTTGCGTACACACAGTCAAGACCAAATCTCCTCGTTCTCAAACGCGGTGACGTTCAACCTGTCATACCTGTCCAGGGAGCCCTCGATGTCGGCTCCCTGAGGCCGATCCATCCATCGGATTGGGTGCCGGCGCCACCATTCCAACTAAGGGAAACCAGCAGTGGAGCATTGCGGCTTCACTGCCGGTTTGCTACTAGGTGCGCGAGTCGCGTGGCGCTTTGTGAATGGCCAGCTTCAGGTCCCAGAAGACAGCAGGGGAGTTCGCCGCAGAAGAGGAAGCGACGTCGTGGGCCGCGGCCCAGCTGGATTGGAAGTACACTTGGTACATCCAAAAAGGTAAAAAAGAAAAAAATAATAATAATTTGATATCCAAAAACTAGGTGTTGATAGGAGGTCTTTTGTTTAAGACCACCTCTCAAAAATGGGTAGAACTGCGCCAATTGTCTTCTTCAGCTTGTCACTACTAAGAAGGTCTGAACCCAGGGAAAAAAAAATACTCTCACAATGAAAAGTCAGCTTCCCCTATTTTGTACTAGTGAGCATTACTGTAATGAAAAGGAAAGGGTTGAATGAAGACATTTGTTCCAACAATTCAAGAAAGGCAGTAAAATAATAAACTGACTATAATTATTTATTTCAACAAAGTACAATTTTTTTTATATTTTTTTGAAATTATTTACTGAACCTTTAAACAGTACAAAGTAATTCACAAATACGTGTCATGCGTTTACAATGTAATTTTCTGGCACCGAATAAAATATATAACACTTAGATTGTGGCGTCCAGCCATTTATAAATCCTTTTGCCATGGGATCTAATTGAAACGCTATCTACAAACATGCAGCTTTTGATAAAAGAAATACATTTCCCGTTGCTAGTATAGCACTGAAGATATGGGTTGCAAGCAAAGCAAAACAGAGATGGAAACCTGATCTGAGAGCAAAATGGAAACTAAGAAAGAACACTGAAATGATAAAGCTTGAATGCTTATGGGTTCTATACAGTACATACAAAATCCCTAGACACAGATGTGTATGTAATGAGATGGGTACTATTAAAGGCTGTCTAGAGGGTTTCTAAATATTACTGGTAAACCACTAGGACTTATCTGTCATAGTATTATGAACATAGGAATGTTCTAAGAAGTTACACGATTAAAAAATATATAAAATTCTATACAGTAATTAGATCACGATCCAACCTCAGGATCTGTGGGGAGCTAAGAATATTGTCTCATTCACCAGATCTTGTTTTTTTATTAGTTTATTTTATTACAAATATGTCTGCTGCACCAAACATGACAGGAATGCCATTGACCATGCATCCCACCATCTATTTTACCTTTAGAATTAGGCCAAAGGTTTCTATAGAAGATCCAGAAAAAAATATATAAATAATTTATTATCAACCGGTGGCCAGGCCATGTACATTTAAGTAATTACAGTCTTAACCACTTAAGGACTGGAAGGATTTGCCCCCTTAATGACCAGGCACTGCCTCGCTTTAACTGACAATTGCGCGGTCACGCGACACTGTACCAAAACAAAATGTATGCCCCCCCCCCCTTTTTGGCGCTATTAACAAAAAAAAACCTGACAATTTGAAAAAATAAACACAATATTCTTTACTTTTTGCTATAATAAATATCCCCCAAAATATAAAAAAACATCTTCATCAGTTTAGGCTGATATGTATTCTTCTACATATTTTTTTATACAAAAATCGCAATAAGCATGAATTGAATGGTTTGCGTAAAAGTTATAGCCGCTACAAAATAGGGGATATTATATTAGATATTTGAGCAGCGCTTTACATCAGGAAAGACAGTACAGTCACAATACAATTCAATACAGGAGGAATCAGAGGGCCCTGCTCATTAGAGCTTACAACTCAGAAGGGAGGGTCAAGTGGAACAAAGGGTAGTTAGCTGTGGGGGATGATCAGATGGACTCAAATGAAAATACAGTTGTAAGGTGTGGGTAGGATAGGGTTCTCTGAAGAGAAGGGTTTTCAGGGATCCTCTAAAAGCTAATAGAGAAGGAGATAGATGGACAGATTGGGGTAAAAAGTTCCATAGGCTTGGAGAGGCTCTGGACAAGTCCTGGAGATGAGCATGGGAGCAGGTGATGAGAGAGCTAGAGAGTAGGAGGTCTTGAGAAGAATGAGGAGAACGATTAGGTTGGTATTAATTGGGATAGATTTATTGCATTTTTATTCTTTTTTTTTTACTAGTAATGGTGGTGATCAGCGATTTTTAGCGGACAGTTCACATTTTTGACACTTTTTTTGGGATCACTGACATTTATACAGCGATCAGAGCTAAAAAATAGCCACTTATTACTGTATAAAGGTCACTGGCAGGAAAGGGGTTAACACTAGGGGCGATCAATAGGTAAAGTGTTCCCTAGGGAGTGATTCTAACTGTGGAGGTAGTGTAGTGACTGGGGGAGGAGACAGATCACTGTTCCTAATCACTAGTAACAGTCAATCTGTCTATCCTCCCCTGACAGAACGGGGATTTACATTGACAGATCCTCGTTTTGTTTCTCTCAGGAGCGATCGCGGGTGGGTGGCGGAAATCGCGGCTGCCGGCCGCGCGCATCGGCTCCAGCGTCGCGCGCCCCCCCTAGTGGTCTTAAATCGGCCGACGTACCATGACGTTGAGCCGCCCAGGAGAGCCAACCTGCCGCAGTACAATTGTTTGTATTATTATTACAACGCTGATGTTTTAAAAGCTTCTAGAAGCAATCATGGCTAAATGCGGCTAACTGCGGCATGTAAACGCAGCATGTAAACGCGGCTAAGCAGCCATTTTTAGACACCAGTTTCTAGCTGTCAAGTTAAATAATTTAGGAGAGGTTAAACAATATCCCGTGTACATGAAACCTCAGGGCTATAAGGGGGAACTGCAATTTCCTGAGAAGAAAGTAAAATGAAAAATACATAAGTTAATGTATATAATAAAAGATAAATAAAGCTCCCAGAGCAAGCAAATCAGTTCTGTGCAGCTGAGTATTAGGTACAGTCAGGGGAATTTGTGTCTATGACACTCTTTAGAATTCCATTGTGTCTCTGTACAACAAATATTGGTGCAGGCGACATTCCTGTACCTGTCCTCAGTACAGTTTCCCCCGCCGCACACAGGCAGCACAGCGCAGAGGAGCTTGGCGGTTGGATGTGTGGAGGAGCCTGATGTTGAAGATGAGGAGACACTAGTTCCCACTACTTCCCATAACCCATGGTCAAGAACATTTTGAAGATTTAAAAAGTGTGGCCATTCCTCCTCAAATGATCAAATTGCCTGAACTGAGAAATAAAGCTTATTCCCATGATGCAGCAAGAGTTTTCCCTATCTTGATTTGTCATCTGCATTAACAAATATGTAAATGAAATAATTTATTTCTGGCTATAAAAATGATATACAGTACCTGTAAAGTATTCATATCCCTTGAAATTTTCCACATTTTGTCATGTTACAACCAAAAACGTATATGTATTTTGTTTGGGTTTTATGTGATAGACCAACACAAAGTGGCACATACCGTATTTATCGGCGTATACCACGCACTTTTTTTCCCCTTAACCACTTAATACCCACACGCCATCATATGACGTCCAAAACGGGACCTGTTATCCCGGGTGGACGTCATATGACGGCCAGGAATTTGCGGGGGGATATCTCAATGATGCCTGCACCCAGAGGCATCATTGAGATATCATTTTTTAACGGCAGCGATCCTGCGCACCATAAGTACGATCATAGCGGCGGTTCCCCCCCTCCCGCCGCCATCCGGTGCTTCTCCGGGCTTCTCCGGGCTCCGGGTCCCATCGGAGATGATCGCCGTCCGCCGGATGTTTGCCATAGAGATGACTGGTGACCAGAAGCGTACGTACACGTAAGTCCCGCCCACGTTTGTAAACGTCGGTCAAACCACACATGTGAGGTGTCGCCGTGTGTGTTAGAGCGTGTGCAACAATTCTAGCACTAGACCTCCTCTGTAACTCTAAACTGGTGATCTGTAAAAATGTTAAAGTGTCGCCTATGGAGATTTTTAAGTAACAAAGTTTGGCGCCATTCCATGAGTGTACACAATTTTAAAGCATGACATGTTAGGTATCTATTTACTCGGCGTAACATCATCTTTCATATTTTATCAAAAAATGGGCTAAAGTTACTGTTTTGTTATTTTTTAATTTATGAAACCATTTTTTTTACAAAAAAAAAAAGCTGTTTGAAATATTATTGCGCAAATACGGTGCAAGATAAAAAGTTGCAATGACCGCCATTTTATTCCCTAGGGTGTCTGCTAAAAAAACATATATAATGTTTGGGGGTTCTGAGTAATTTTCTAGCAAAAGAATAATGATTTGTACATGTAGGAGAGTAGTGCCAGAATAGGCCCGGGAAGGAGGTGGGTTTTAAAGTCTAGTATTGAAGTGGTTAAAATAAGGGGAAAATTGTGGGTGCACGATATACGCCGATACCCGCTTGAACACCTCCGCCGACATATACTGAGTGCAGTACACTACACTCGGGTACATTCGGCCAGGCTCGGCTTCGCTCGTGCTCACGCATAAACATCACAGAGCGTGAGCACGAGCGAAGCCGAGCCTGGCCGAATGTACCCAAATGTACTGCACTCGGTATATGTCGGCGGAGGCGTTCAAACTGAGCGCTCAAGTGTTCAACTGAGCATTCAAACTGAGCGCAGGAAGTGGGGATTCGACTCGAGACAGCACTGAAGAAGCCGGGAGGACACCACTGAAGCCGAAGACGGACGCCGGACCAGACATGGCCGCCGATGGACGACACGCAAGACACCGAGGCAGGCAATCCAATAGGGCCTAGACAAGCCATCGGGGATCAAGGTGACCAGACACTGGGAGTTTGTTTTATGGCAACCTGTCAGTTGGTGACCAAAAACCAAGAACTACCTGAGGGAGATTCAGGCAACTATTTTTATTGAGAAGGATCTGCTCCATGTATCTGTGTTCCAGAGCAGGGGCCTGTCGCAGAGGCTCCACTCCTATTTTCATTCGAGCCAAGTTTGTGGCAGAGACTTGTTCTCCTTCTCAAGGGTCCGATTGATACTCTGGCTGCCAGTTCTGTGAGAGAGACTGTCCAGGTACACTATACCCACTCCGACTGGAGTGACGACGAAGCAAAGGTACCGTTGAAGCAGGACTGCTTCTGCAAAGTTAAGGCCTGAATTTGCAATTCTCCTTTCACTAATCTTTCTCTGTCCACTTCAAGTTAATTGTTGCCGTGTTTGGCAAGAGAATAAAAGCACAGAAAATGACACCCTGCTGTTTGGACAATCCGTCATTGCTTACATCACCTCATCATCATCATACCCCTAGACACATCACAAATGGTAACACGCCGTCCCAAATCTATCCAGCGGCTCCTGCGGGGGTAGCGCTACAAACAGATAGCATCATGAAGGCCAAGGAACACACCAGCCAGGTCAGGGAAAAAGTTGTGGAGAAGTTTAAAGCAGGGTTAGGTTATAAAAAAAATCCCAAGCTTTGAACATCTCACAGAGCACTGTTCAATCCATCATCTGAAAATGGAAAGATTATGGCACAACTGCAAACCTACCAAGATATGGCCATCCACCTAAACTGACAGGCTGGGCAAGGAGAGCATTAATCAGAGAAGCAGACAAGAGGCACATGGTAACTCTGGAGGAGCAGCAGAGATCCACAGCTCAGTTGGGAGAATCTGTTCACAGGGCAACTATTAAGCCCCGTACACACGGCAGAGAACCTCGATGGGCGGAACACATCGTTCCGCCCATCGAGGTTCTCTGCCGGCCGTCAGAATCGGCGACCCGACCATCGGGAAAGGCAACCAGCCATTCATCCCGACGGGCCGTCGAGCAAATAGAGAACCTGTTCTCTATTTGCTCGACGGGTTTCCCAACGGGCGGGGCTCGCCGAGAGTGTACACACGGCCGAGGTTCTCGGCAGAATGCGGCTCCCAGCGAGGTTCTCGCTGGTTTCTGCCGAGAACCTCGGCCGTGTGTACGGGGCTTCAGTCGTGCACTCCACAAATCTGGCCTTTATGGAAGAGTGGGAAGAAGTTGTTGAAAAAAAGCCATAAGATGTCCCGTTTGCAGTTTGTGAGAAGCCATGTGGGGGACGCAGCAAAGATGTGGAAGAAGGTGCTCTGGTCAAATGAGACCAAAATTGAACTTTTTGGCCTAAAAGAAAAACGCTATGTGTGGCGGAAAACAAACACTGGACTTCACCCTGAACACCCCATCCCCACCGTGAAACATTGTAGTGGCAGCATCCTGTGTGTGGATGTTTTCTTCAGCAGGGACAGGGAAGCTAGTCAGAGTTGATGGGAAGATGGATGGAGCGAAATACAGGGAAACCTTAGAACAAAACCTGTTAGGCCGCGTACACACAACCAAATAAATCCGATCAAATCGGTCTGACAGACCGTTTTGATCGGATTTGTCTGCTGGGGTATATTGGTTTGATCGTGTACACACAATCAAACCAAAATCCCCGCCGGCAGACAGCACGGTGACGTGGCGGTGACGTTGACGCCACCACGTCACCAGGAAGTAAAACACTTCCGCACATGCGTCGAATCCATTCGACGCATGCGCGGGCAGATATGTCTGCTGGTTAGTGTACTAACCAGCAGACATGTCGGACGGACGGGTTCCCAGCAGACAGATTTTAAAGCATGCTTTAAAATCTGTCTGCTGGAAAAATCTGTCTGTCCGCCCGTACACATGATTGAATTTGTCTGCTGAAACGGTCCGTCGGACCGTTTTCAGCAGATAGATTCGATCGTGTGTACGCGGCCTTAGAGTCTGCAAAAGACTTGAGACTGTGAAATAGGTTTGCCTTCTAGCAGGACAACAACCCTAAACATACAGCCAGAACTACAATGGAATGGCTTAGATTAACGCATAATCATGTGTTAGAGTCAAAGCCCAGACCTACATCCAATTAAGAATCTTTGGCAAGACTTGAAAATTGCTGCTCACAGACGCTCTCCATCCAATCTGACAGAGCTTGAGCGAGTTTGCAATAAGTGATAGGAGGTGGCTATATTTAGTGATATTGACATCAAGATATCCTGCTTTTACTTTAGGCACTTTACAAAAAATGTAAAACAGATTATCTTTATATCAATACTGAAGCTGCTCCAATTCATCTAAAAGCTGAACTTCTGCTAAAAGAGTGCCTTTTAGTACAAACCATCAAATCCATAAGTCATCCTGGATGGTCCACATAGCTAAACACGCCTCCCTTTTTTCTATTTTTCTTTGCTGCATGCCCAGGCAACTTCATGTCCCATCACACGCAACAGTCATAATAGTTTCAGCTTGCCGACAGCCACATTTTGTATATGATTAAGCGGGCAGATGGGGACCAAGATTTAAATGCAAAATCCTCAGGATTTAAGAACCTAAGATATATTCTCTGACATTGTTTCAGCCAGTAATAACATACTAGAACACATGCTTTATAACAAGTTTATTTTCCATCTTATAGAAAGGACAAAACAGATCAGACAACTACCTTTGAAAGCCCCAGTTTTTCACAGTTAATTTGAAATAATGAAAGGGTGACACTGCATCTGAGTTCTACAAACCAAAAATGCTATTTAATTTTATAATTCCAAGCCAACACCCATCCATCCATGTCTCCATGCTTTATTTTGCTAAGAAAACTGAAAATTGTATTAAATAATTACCGTAATTTTCCTGGCGCCAACCTGTGGCAGCATACATGTGATATGGCTCCGCCCCTATATTCACCCACAGGGCCTGTTTAAATCTATAAAAGGAAGAGCTAGAGCAACCTCCCCATTCTCCATAAAAATAACAAGATCAAAAAAGGGAGTGTTCCAATGGCATCAGGAAAGGAAAATTACGGTAAGTACTTGATACAATTTTCCGAGCAAAGTGAGGGACATCTCCATGTGCCCCCATAGCAAGCCGCTTGCAATGCGGGCACACAGTGGGTTCTCGCTTCCAAGCAGTGTGTTTCTATGGAGCCGTAGTCCATAGACACACACAATGTGGCATGATCCCGCCCCCGCGACCTCCTCACAGCATTTGATTGACAGCAGCACTAGTATTTATATAGGTGGGGGAGGAAGGAAATCTGTAAAATATTTTTTTTTATCTAATTTGCAAGAAATGCATTAAGGTAAAAAAACATTTTGGCTTTAGAACCACTTTATAGTGGCTCCACTGAGAGGGTAAAGTTAGTGAGCCAAAGGACAGAGTGCAAAGACATGGATGGAGCAAAGAGAGAGAAGAGTGAAAAGACAGGGAATTGAATAGAGAGAGAGAAGTGTGTAAAGACAGGGAATTGAATACTGTAAAGAGAGAGAGAGAAGAGTGTAAAGGCAGGGAATTGAATAGAGAGAGAGAAGAATGAAAATACATAGAATTTAATAAGAGAGAGAAGAGTGAACAGACAGGGAATTGAATAAAGAGAGAGAAGAGTGTAAATACAGAGAATTGAATAAAGAGAAGAGTGAAAAGACAGGGAATTGAATGAAGAGAGAGAGAAGAGTGTAAAGACAGGAAATTGAATAAAGAGAGAGAAGAATGAAAATACATAGAATTTAACCACTTGAGGCCCGCGCTACCGTCGGATGACGGCAACAGCACGGGCCTGAATATCCAACATGCCGTCATTTGACGGCATGTCATTCTGGCTTTCCCAGCGCACGCTGTACAGCGCGCTGCGGGGAAGCCCTGTGTTGTCCGTGTCCCTTGGACACGGCCAATCACAGATCGCGGCAAACGGCCAATCAGAGCGGCCGTTTGTGATGCGATCTGTGGGCGAATGAGAGATGATCTCTCATAGATCATCTCTCATTGCCGGCTCACACAGAGACAATGTCCTGTCTCTGGAGGGGAGGAGCCCGATCTGTGTTCCTTCCTACATAGGGACACAGATCGGTCACCCCCCCAGTCACCCCCCCCCTCCTCCCACAGTTAGAACACACCTAGCATACACATTTAACCCCTTCCTCACCCCCTAGTGTTAACCCCTTCAATGACAGTCACATTTATACTGTAATTAGTGCATATTTATAGCACTGATCGCAGAATAAATGTGAATGGCGCCAAAAATGTGTCAAAAGTGTCCGATGTGTCCGCCATAACGTCGCAGTACCAATAAAAATCACAGATCGCCGCCATTTCTAGTAAAAAAAAAATAATAAAAAATAATAATTCTCTCCCCTATTTTGTAAGCGCTATAACTTTTGCACAAACCAGTCGCTTATTGCGATTTTTTTTTTTTTTTTTTTACCAAAAATATGTAGAAGAATACGTATCGCCCTAAACTGAGAAAAAAAAATTTGTTTTTTTTTTAATTGGGATATTTATTATAGCAACAAGTAAAAAATATTGTATTTTTCTTCAAAATTGTCGCTCTTTTTTGTTTATAGCGCAAAAAATAAAAATCGCACAGGCGATCAAATACCACCAAAAGAAAGCTCTACTTGTGGGGAAAAAAGGACGTAAATTTTGTTTGGGAGACACGTCGCACGACCGCGCAATTGTCAGTTAAAGCGACGCAGTGCCGGAAGCTGAAATTTTACCTGGGCAGGAGGGGGGTGTAAGTGCCCAGTATGCAAGTGGTTAATAATAAGAGAGAGAAGAGTGAAAAGACAGGGAATTGAATAAAGAGAGAGAAGAGTGTAAAGACAGAGAATTGAATAAAGAGAAGAGTGAAAAGGCAGGGAATTGAATGAAGAGAGAGAGAAGAGTGAAAAGACAGGGAATTGAATGAAGGGAGAGAGAAGAGTGAAAAGACAGGCAATTGAATAAAGAGAGAGAAGAGTGTAAAGACAGAAAATTGAATACAGAGAGAGAAGAGTATAAAGACAGAGAATTGAATAAAGAGAGAGAAGAGTGTAAAGACAGAGAATTGAATAAAGAGAGAGAAGAGTGTAAAGACAGATAATTGAATACAGAGAGAGAAGAGTGTAAAGACAGATAATTGAAAAAAGAGAGAGGAAGAGTGAAACGACAGGGAATTGAATGAAGAGAGAGAAGAGTGTAAAGACAGAGAATTGAATAAAGAGAAGAGTGAAAAAGCAGGGAATTGAATGAAGAGAGAGAGAGAAGAGTGAAAAGACAGGGAATTGAATGAAGAGAGAGAGAAGAGTGAAAAGACAGGCAATTGAATAAAGAGAGAGAAGAGTGTAAAGACAGGGAATTGAATGAAGAGAGAGAAGAGTGTAAAGACAGATAATTGAATACAGAGAGAGAAGAGTGTAAAGACAGAGAATTGAATAAAGAGAGAGAAGAGTGTAAAGACAGAGAATTGAATAAAGAGAGAGAAGAGTGTAAAGACAGATAATTGAAAAAAGAGAGAGGAAGAGTGAAAAGACAGGGAATTGAATGAAGAGAGAGGAAGAGTGTAAAGACAGGGAATTGAATAAAGAGAGAGACAAGTGTAAAGACAGGAAATTGAATGAAGAGAGAGAGAAGAGTGAAAAGACAGTGAATTGAATAAAGAGAGAGAAGAGTGTAAAGACAGGGAATTGAATGAAGAGAGAGAAGAGTGAAAAGACAGAAAATTCAATAAAGAGAGAGAAGAGTGTAAAGACAGATAATTGAATAAAGAGAGAGGGAGAGTGAAAAGACAGGGAATTAAATGAAGAGAGAGAGAAGAGTGAAAAGACAGGGAATTGAATGAAGAGAGAGAAGAGTGTAAAGACAGAGAATTGAATACAGAGAGAGAAGAGTGTAAAGACAGAGAATTAAATAAAGAGAGAGAAGAGTGTAAAGACAGAGAATTGAATAAAGAGAGAGAAGAGTGAAACGACAGGGAATTGAATGAAGAGAGAGAAGAGTGAAAAGACAGGGAATTGAATGAAGAGAGAGAGAAGAGTGAAAAGACAGGGAATTGAATGAAGAGAGAGAAGAGTGTAAAGACAGTGAATTAAATAAAGATAGAGAAGAGTGTAAAGACAGGAAATTAAATTAAAAGAGAGAGAAGAGTGAAAAGACAGGGAATTGAATAAAGAGAGAGAAGAGTGTAAAGACAGGGAATTGAATGAAGAGAGAGAAGAGTGAAAAGACAGGGAATTGAATGAAGAGAGAGAAGAGTGTAAAGACAGAGAATTGAATGAAGAGAGAGAAGAGTGTAAAGACAGATAATTGAATAAAGAGAGAGGAAGATTGAAAAGACAGGAAATTGAATAAAGAGAGAGAAGTGTGAAAAGACAGGGAATTGGATGAAGAGAGAGAAGAGTGTAAAGACAGATAATTGAATAAAGAGAGAGGAAGATTGAAAAGACAGGAAATTGAATGAAGAGAGAGAAGAGTGAAAAGACAGATAACTGAATGAAGAGAGAGGAATAGTGTAAAGACAGGGAATTTCAATAAAGAGAGAGAAGAGTGAAAAGACAGGGAATTGAATAAACAGAGAAGAGTGAAAAGACAGATAACTGAATAAAGAGAGAGGAAGAGTGTAAAGACAGGGAATTCAATAAAGAGAGAGAAGAGTGAAAATACAGGGAATTGAATAAACAGAGAAGAGTGTAATGACAGGGGCTAGTGTAAAAAAAAAGAAAAGTGTAAAGTCAGGAAAGAGCGTCAGTAGAGGAAAGAGGAAAGAGTGCAAAAGCCAAGATGGAGTAAGGAGAGAGATAAATGCAAAAATATGGAACAGAGTGAAGTGACTGAAGGATGCAAGACAGTGAATGGAGTAGAGGGAAGAGTAAGAAGACAGAAAACAGGGAAATGAGAGGAAGGAAATGGAGAGGGAAGAGTGCAAAGTTAGGGAACAGAGGAAAACGAGGGACAAGTTCCTTGACAGAGAATGGAGTAAAGAGGTGGAAGGATGCAAAGACAGAGAATGGAGTAAAGAGAGGGAAGATTGAAAAGACGAGGTACAGGCCAAAGAGAGGGGAGGGGAGGGTATGGGAGAAGAGATAAGGAGAGGATTGCAAACATAGGGAACAGAGCAAAGTGAGGGACATATTCAAAATAGAGAGAAGGAAGAGAGCAAAGTCAGGGATCAGATAAAAGAGTAGTAAGTGCGCAAATACAGACAAGAGGTCAAAGTGGGGGAAAAGTGTAAAAGGGTAAAGAGAGGAAGGAGTGCAAAGGCAGGAAACGGAGTAAAAAAAAGGAAAGCTGCAAAAGGGGAAACAGAGGAAGGGTTAAAAAAAAGGGGGAAAGTGATAGAGAAAAGAAGAGAGATGAGAAGCATGAAAGAACTGGCATGATAACAATTTAAAATGTAAGATAGCACATGCAATGTTTACACTGGGTATGGTGCCTAGGGTACTTTATAAACATAGCAACGCACCAGTAAAAACTGAATCACTAAAAGGAAGCTTCACAAACTACGCCCTGCAACTTTTATTTTAAAGAAGGAATGACTTCTCAATTATCAATCAGATGCTGCACTTGCAGGGCTTCAATGAGGAAAGTGCCCGGGTCTGAATACCTTGAGACGGAATCTCACCAAAATTACATTTTTGTTGCACAGGATGCCTAAAATTGGACTTGTAGCTTAGTGCAGACTTATGTCCTGTGCGCTAACTGTGTGCAGAATGTCTCCAAGTTGCTATATTGCATTGCATTTTACCGAAAATTACAGCTCTGCAGATTGAAATAGAAAGGCAATATTTAATAACATTACATTTTAATATAACTTGTGTATTAATTGTATATACTATATTATTATTTTTTTATTTGCAATTTTTTTACCCACAAAATCAGAGTTAGCCTTTAAGAAGTTAAGAGCCTTATTTATTAGTATGATAAGCCAATCGCTCATTCGGCTATTTGATCCAGTCTGGGAGATCAACAGCCACTAATGCAGTGCCACATACTTGTATACTTATTGTGGGAACATACAGATTTTACAGGTCTTTAGAACATGTTCTGACGTTTCATCTAAACATTTATAAGACTGGATTAAAGCTGGAGGTTTATTTTGAGCACCACCGAGGGGCGGGAGCACAGCTGTAGCTGTATTTTTTAGTGGCATTTCACATTAGCGGTCATCACTGACCCAGATCTAGTCTCCAAACACTTTAACTCTAAACACTATAACAATAAATAGCAGATCTGTGCACGGCTGTGTTGTTAAGTTTAAACATTAGTTGTGTGCCAGATGGACTGTCACCGCATTGATTCGATTCCAGAGATTAAATGATGTCTGTATTCTGGCACCGGATATTGTCTTAGAAAATGAAGATGAGCACAATTGTGTAAGGATGAAGAAGTCAGAAGGAAATTATATGGTTTAGGATTGGTTCCCCAAAGGGTCACATAGAGAACAGGGAAACTCTGGGCTAAGAGATGGGAAGAGCTGGGCAGATGGAGCTAATTAACATTTATGGGCGTATTTTATAGGGCAAAAAGCAATGGGGCTCTGCAGCAACCAATGAGGAATCATTGTACATCACATTAAATGTATTTTCTAGCCAAACATCATTCCATTATGTATCACTAGCCCAACTCAAACCACAAGTTATTTTTCTAATTTGTAAAAAAGTCAAAACGTGGCCGGGTGGGACACAGGGAGCTTGCTATGGGGGGCACTCAACAGGAGGGAAGGGCCAGGAGCACAGAAGAGGGACCTGAGGAGAGGAAGATCGGGGCTGCTCTGTGAAAATCCACTACACAGAGGAGGTAAGTATAACATGTTAGTTATTTTTATAGAAAAAAAAACAAGACTTTACAATTACTTTAACCTCCCTGGTGGTATGATTATGTCAGATTTTAGGTGCTGAAAGCGGTACCATTATTTTGCTTGGAAAATTGGCGTTTTATATTGCAGGCCTGTAATTCTTAGGAATAACCCACTTAAATCTGTCCAAACAAGAGTCTAGTAGACATCCCGGGTATGATAAAGTTTGAAAAACAAAATCATAAATTATAATATAATAATAACAAATAATAATGTACCAGATTTATACACTCAAATACATTTGGCCAGGCTCGGCTTCGCTCGTAGTCACGCTCTGTGACGTTTGTGCGTGAAAAGCCGAGCGTGGCCGAGCGTGCCCGAGTGTACTGCGCTCGGTATATGTCGGCAGGGGCTTCAAACTAAGCGCGGGAAGCAGGGATTCGACTCGGACAGCACGGGAGAAGCCGGGAGGAAACCACTGAGGCCGCAGACGGACGCCGGACCGGACGATGGATGCCGGGCAAGACACCAAAACTGGTGTAATAAAATGTTATAAAATGTTTTTTTTTACAGGAATTTCGGGGCTACTTTAGGGGTGCGCGCTATACGCCAGAACGCGCAATACCCCGATAAATACGGTAATTATAATAAAAATTATTCAATAATGTAATCAAATCAAAAACACTGAAATTTGCTCAGTTGCAGAATTGTCGCTGTCATTACTTTTATTGTTTGATGACAAATTTCCCCACAAATCGCTATCGCTCAATTCTGCAAGTGATTTAACTAATTTATTATCGCTGTTTTCTAGCTGGTCTAAAACCACTTTTGATGTAAAGGGACACTTTTTGGTTGCTATGGACAATCTCCAGTTTCCAGGCAGAAAGAACAATTTTTATTATATAAAAGTGCATGCAGGACACTGGGCAGACCACTAGGGACAAAGGGGGTGTGTACTTATTTCATACAGTACTCTAATATAAGATTACAGTATACTGTATGTATTGTGTGTTTTTACTCTTTTAAATTTGGCGCCAATCTCCGTCCCCGTGCGTCGTAAAGTCGCAGGGAACGGAGCTCGGTGGCACACGGGCACTGTGAATCGAGCGAGGAGGACACGACTTGATCACACAGCGGGAGGCATTGAAGGATCCAGGGACAAAGTAAGTAAACTCTGCCTGTGGACACTGCGAGGCGATCCCAAGTCTGGCTCGGGGTTACCACTTTTGGTGCTGAGATTCCACCCTAAGCATTTTTTCTGCTCCTAGAAGAGATTAGTGTTATCCTATGTGTCTATGCATACTACTTTAGTCTATTGCCATTTTTTTAGCTAAATGCTCCTAACGTCTCTTTTTGAGCTTTTTTTTTTTTTTTTTTTTTTATGTACTGCAAAAACACTAATAAAATGCTAATGATCTTAAGTGCTCATAAATGCTTCAACAAGCTTCTAAATGCTTCTAAAATCTAGAAGCTAGCATAAAATGCTATTATCAGTATTTTTCATCCAGCATTTTTTTTGAGGTTATGGAAAAAGCTAGTGTGCATGGATTTTACATTTTTCCTATGGATAAAAAAACGATAGAAAAATCAGAACTCCATGGGACAAAAATCCAAGCATGCTCAGAATCAAGTCTACGGATGCTCGGAAGCATTGAACGTCATTTTTTTTCGGCTCCTCATAGTGTTGTACGTCACCGCGTTTTGGCACGATTGGATTTTTGACTGATGGTGTGTAGGCAAGACTGATGAAAGTCACCTTCATCGGATATTCAACGGATTTCAGTCCATTTCTAACAGCTTAGAAAAATTGCTATGTGGACTGGCAGGCTGCCAAGCTTTTGGTGCAAAAAAAAGTGATAGGAAGCAATTTTAGTGCCTCTGTTAGGAATGTTTTAGGGCCAGTTCACACCAGATGCAGTTCCGTGTGCTTTTTTTTCAGCACTAAAAATGCATGCACAATGTTTTCCATGTATTCCAATGGCTCTAGTTCACACCATGCAGTCAGTTTTCGTGAGTTTCTGATGCAGAAACTGACCGGAAACTGACTGGAACTGACTGCATGGTGTGAACTAGAGCCATTAGAATACACGGAAAACACTATGCATGCATTTTTAATGCAGAAAAAAAGCACACAGAACTGCATCTGGTGTGAACTGGCCCTAACATATTTTTTTCCACAATACCTATTGCTACAAAGGTGAGTGTGAATTTGTTTTATAAAGTGCTTGTACTGCTTGTTCAGAATATGTAAATACTTTAGTGTGCATAAACATCTTTAACCTCCCTGGCGGTATGATTCTTTCAGATTTTTGGTGCTGAAAGCGGTACAATTATTTTGCATGGAAATTTGGCGTTTTATATTGTAGGCCTGTAATTCTTAGGAATAACTAATGCCCCGTACACACGATCAGTTCGTCTGATGAAAATGGTCTGATGGACTGTTTTCATCAGACGAACCGGTCCTGTGTGGGTCCCATCGTTTTTTTTCCCATCGGTGAAAAAAACGTAGAACCTGTTTTAAAATTATCTGATGGTTAAAAAACCGATAGAAAAAAACAATCGTCTGTGGGGAAATCCATTGGTTAAAAATCAACGCATGCTCAGAATCAATCACCGCATTCTGACACGATTGTTTTTTTAACTGATGGTGTGTAGGCAAGACTGATGAAAGGCAACTTCATCGGATATCTGATGAAAAAATCCATCAGACCGTTTTCATCAGGTGAACCAATCGTGTGTATCACTTAAATCTGTCAAAACAAGAGTCTAGTGGACATCTCGAGTATGATAAAGTTTGAAACACAAAATCATAAATTATAATATAATAAATAACTATAAATAATTATAACAAAAAATAATATAATAATAATAAAAATCATTACTTTCAGAAATTTTGCAAGTGATTCTAATTTTGAACACTTTTTTGGTTGCTATGGACAATCTACAGTTTCTAGGCAGAAAGAACAGTCTTTATTATATAAAAGTGTATGCAGGTTACTGGGCAGACCACTAGGGACAAAGGGGGTGTGTAATTATTTTAAACAGTACTGTAATCTGTAAGATTACAGTATACTGTATGTGTGATGTGTTTTTTTTTTTTTATTTGGTGCCGATCTCGTAAGGGAACGGAGCTCGGCAGCACTGGGGGCACTGTGTGAATCGAGCAAGGAGACAGCTCAATTACACAGTGGGAAGACATCACAGGATCAAGGGGACAAGGTAAGTAATCATGCGATCCTGAGTCTGGCTCGGGGATACCGCTACTGGTACTGGATTACCACCCCGAGCCAGACTCGGGATTACCGCCAGGGAGGTTAGCTGCTGCTGGGAGACTGACTGTCCCATCCATGATAGCGAACTGCTCCCAGGCCTTGCCTGACCCCTAACTTTTAAGTAAAATTAACAAATGGGTCCCCAGAGTTGTTGCTCAATCAGAGATTTATTCAACACCTAAATAGGAACAATAGCCACCCATCAAAAAGAAAACCTCAAAGTGTTTCACACTAGAAGTGCTTATTCATAAGGGCATTATCGATAAGCACTTCTAGTGTGAAAAGCATTAAAGATCTATTGTTCATGGATAGTTATGGGTTCCTTTTTTAAGTGGTGAATTTTGGTTTGATTAACCACTTAAGACCCGGACCAAAATGCAGGTAAAGGACCTTGCCCCTTTTTGCGATTCGGCACTGCTTCGTTTTAACTGACAATTGCGCGGTCGTGCGACGTGGCTCCCAAACAAAATTGGCGTCCTTTTTTCCCCACAAATAGAGATTTCTTTTGGTGGTATTTGATCACCTCTGCGGTTTTAATTTTTTGCGCTATAAACAAAAATAGAGCGACAATTTTAAAAAAAATGCAATATTTTTTACTTTTTGCTATAATAAATATCCCCCAAAAATATATAAAAAAAACTTTTTTTTTCCTCAGTTTAGGCCGATACGTATTCTTCTACGTATTTTTGGTAAAAAAAAATCGCAATAAGCGTTTATCGGTTGGTTTTCGCAAAATTTATAGCGTTTACAAAATAAGGGATAGTTTTATTGCATTTTTATTAATTATTTTTTTTTACTACTAATAGCGGCGATCAGCGATTTTTTTCGTGACTGCGACAATATGGCGGACACTTGGGACAATTTTGACACATTTTTGGGACAATTGTCATTTTCACAGCAAAAAATGCATTTAAATTGCATTGTTTACTGTGGAAATGACAGTTGCAGTTTGGGAGTTAACCACAGGTGGTGCTGTAGGGGATGTGTGACCTAATGTGTGTGTTTACAACTGTAGGGGGTGTGGCTGTAGGTGTGACGTCATCGATCGCGTCCCCCTATTACAGGGATGACGCGATCGATGCTGCGGCCACAGAGAAGCACGGGGAAGCCGTGTGTACACACGGCTCTCCCCGTTCCTCCGCTCCAGGGACGGATCGCCGCACTCCAGCGGCGATCGGGTCCACGAATCCCGCGGTCCCGTTCCTGGATCTTCGGACCGGGTCGCGGGCGCGCGCCCGCGAACCACGGCTGGGTACTAAAATCAACGTATATATACGTTGATGTGCCCAGCCGTGCCATTCTGCCAACGTAAATGTGCAGTAGGCGGTCCTTAAGTGGTTAAACAGCAGCACCATTGGCCATTTTTTTGTTTTATTTGGGTGTGCATGTGGACACAGGTTCATGTTAGGATTAAATTAAGCCTGTGGGGTTAATTTACTAAAACTATAGAGTGCACAAACTGGTGCAGCGGTTCATGGTACCCAATCAGCTTCTAACTTCAGTTTGTTAACTTAAAGGGGTTGTAAACCTTTGTGTTTTTTCACCTTAATGCATCCTATGCATTAAGGTAAAAAAACATCGTGCAGTGATGAGCCCCCCCAGCCCGCCCGTTTTACTCACCTGAGCCCCGAATTTATGTCAGTGCATCCCCACCATCCCTCACTCTACACCAGGGGTGTCAAACACAAGGCCCGCGGGCCGAATCCGGCCCTCCAAGCCATTTCATGTGGCCCTCGCCCTCCTCAAGACCCTTACTTTCTGCTTTCAAGCAATGCATCAGCTTCTTCCCAGCAGCAGCTTAAGGAAAGGGGGGTACACTATGATGTAAGGGAGAGTGGGGGGGGCTCAACTTCTGATGGTGGGGTGGCTCTTAACATTTAATGTAATGGGAGGGAATGCGCTGGACATCTAACTTACAGATACAACCGGCCCTTTTGAGAGCAATCGAAATGCTGATGTGGCCCTCGATGAAATTGAATTTGACACCCCTGCTCTACACTATACAATAATGTGGGCGCTGGGGGGGCAGGGTCTGCCATTCATGTCTGTGGACACAAATGCTGGAATTGGGAGCACGCCCGCAAGGTAAATCCCTCAGGAGAACGCTTCTCAGAGGGGGTTATCTGATGTGGGGAGGAGATGAGAGAGCTGCCAGAGGCCTTTAGAAGAGGAGGTTGAGGTCACTCTATGCAAAACGAGCTGCACAGTGGAGGTAAGTATGACATGTTTGTTATTTAACCACTTCCCGACGGCCGTACGACTTTGTACAGCCGCAGTGTGGCTCTACTTCTCTGGGACGCCGTCTTTTTATGTAAACAGCTCCTCCAAGCCACTGGGGGGCGTGTGAGCGCCACCGGCGGCGCGTGCATGCCCGCCGCATCACTGAGATGCCAATGCGTGTGCCTGGCGGCCGCGATGTCCGCCAGTCACTCGCGATCAGCGGTTACAGGACAAGGGCGTGGATCTGTGTGTGTAAACACAGAGATCTATGTCCTGTCAGGGAGAGAGGAGACAGATCTGTGTCCCTTGTACATAGGGACACATATCGGTCACCTCCCCCAGTCACCCGCCACAGTTAGAACACAATGCAGGGTACACATTTAACCCCTTCCCCACCCCCTAGTGTTAACCCCTTTAATGCCAGTCACAGTCTGATCGCAGTATAAATGTGAATGGCGCCAAAAATTTGTCAAAAGTGTCCGATGTGTACGCCATAATGTCGCAGTCCCAATAAAAATTGCAGATCGCCGCCATTACTAGTTAAAAAATAAAAAATAATAATAATTCTGTCCCGTATTTGTAAGCGCTATAAATTTTGCGCAAACAGTTGCTTATTGCGATTTTTTTATTTTTTTTACCAAAAATATATAGAAGAATACATATCGGCCTAAACTGAGAAAAAATATGTTTTTTAAAAAAAAATTGGGCTATTTATTTATTTATTTATTATAGCAACAAGTAAAAAATATTGTTTTTTTTTTCAAAATTGTCGCTCTTTTTTTGTAGAGCAAAAAATAAAAACCGCAGAGGTGATCAAATACCACCAAAAGAAAGCTCTATTTGTGTGGAAAAAAAGGATGTCAATTTTGGTTTGGGAGCCACGTTGCACGACCACGCAATTGTCAGTTAAAGCGACGCAGTGCCGGAAGCTGAAATTTCACCTGGTCAGGAGGGGGGTATATGTGCCTAGTAAGCAAGTGGTTAAAGAAAAAAAAACGAAGCTTTGACAATAAAACCTGGAAGCTGATTGGTTGCTATGCACAGCTGCACCAGATTTTGCACTCTCCGATTTTAGCAAATCAACGCCAATGTGGGGGATATGAAAGTTCCATAATTTCAGTGATCTCTTTCCCTTATCTCACTAACTATGATAGTTTTATTACCATTGCCATGTACATTTGTTTGTTACTTATAAACAATCCATGTATACAGCTCTAGTCTGCAGGACCGGACTAGGAGCTGATATTTTTGAATTGCATCTAGTCAGGCCACGCCAATGAAAGAATATACTAAAACACAAATGAAACAATAACCTACAAGTCATTAACATTTTACTATAGGACTGGTTCTTCCAAAACCATTACTGGATGCCACTAAGTGTGCTTTCAGAGGATATATCATATCCCAGGCCATAAACATACAGATTACTTCCATTTGGTGGATTCTTTGGGGAATTATAACAGAAAGAAATACTTTAGACCGTAATTTGTAATTGTTTCTATTTAAACCTCGATGTTCCCAGAATCATTTGGAATTTTGTAAATGTTAAGGTAAAAGTAATTGTTCTTATGATCAAGATGCTGACTGGGCAGAAATATTAAGTTGGAATCTTGGCTGCATTTAAAAGTTGAGTTCACTGATCTTTTTTTTTTTTTTTCTTCTTCTTCTTTTTTTATTATATTTGTAGGTTATATTGAGAAAACTGACTGATTTATGAAAATGAGGAGGACGGAAATTGGAGCTACATATTATCTTTAGCAGACAATCAGATACCACATGGATTTTCCAAGTACAGGTCAGAGAATAAAAGTGAATATTATCTAGACCGACATCATTACAAAATACGATGCAGTAAGATTTATCAACATTGCCTCAAAGCAAGACTGGAGCAGTAATACATTTTATGAGACAGATTTTCTATAAGATCAAAGTTTGATTTATATCTTCTGCCTCAACTGCTTAACAGTAAGCAATATCAATATAAAACCTGATGGTGACCGCTTGTACAGGAGTGCTTAGCCCGGCACTATCGATAGCAGATGTTGACTGGTGGTGAGCGCTGCCAGCAAGGAGTTTGCTATCTACTCCCTGAAGCGAAACTTCACCCTAAAAGGGAAGTTCCATTTTAACACCTCCTCCCCCCTTTTTTTTGTGAAGCCTAGTAGTAGTACCAAGTACCTTGGGGGTACCTAGTTTTAGCAGGTACCAACTCCCACTTCCGCTTCTACCGCCCAGGTAATCGAAGAGGAAGTTCTCTCCCCCCTCTTCCTTGCTCACGACCTTCACAGGTCCCAGAAGGCTGAGGGTCCATTCACAAAGCATAGTGCGACTCGTTTTTCGGCAGTGGGAAGTCGGCTGTGAAGCCGCAAGTAGTCAGAGTTGGCTTCCCTTAGTAAACATGCATGTGTGAAGTTTGTATAGAAATTGTGAGAAATCTTTTGTCATATTATCTGATCTTACCATCTAGTCTGAAAGCCCTTAAAGTGTCATTAAAAACCCACATCGTTGTCACTATGGCATTTGTTTTCTGCATAAAATCTGGTTGGTCCTGCTGTTTTCTGTCTTCCCCTTAGGTCCCTGTCCCCACTGCAGTTGAGAATTTTGCAGCTAGTGCACATGCTCAGTTTTTAGTGTATTTTCTACTCTTAACATTTCCTCCCTATCACATCTGAGCAGCCCAAGTGACTATAGAGTCACACATGTGGGTGTATACACAGTGATAAATGACAGCCCACTCCCTCCCTCCTCCTCCATATCCACTAACCTGCTAAACACAATAGGGGTGGGATATTACATATTGATTGATGGAGGCTTCACCTCCTTGGTATTCTAAGACACAGGCTGGAGGGGTGAAACACAGCCTGTGCCTGGCAGAAATCCACCACAACGTGTTTTGCCAAAAAATAAAGATTACATTTCTATACGCACAGTACAATATGAATGAAAACCACATTCAATACACATTCACATCAACTGACCATTGATTTAACACCACTAACTGTTAGAAAATCAAAGGAATGTTACAAAATGTGGCTATTGGGTGTATGGTCAAATTGATTGCTGTGCCAAGCGCTCGTGTACTGTTGGTTTTATTGCTTATTTTTTTTACAAATTAAAATCTTAATAATAGGAGTTAAAATATTTGGACCTCTCTTCCGCCTTTTGTTTTTATGATGGGGATCTTCTGGCTGGAGTAAAGAGAAGAAATTGGACCAATCAGTTTGACATGTTTAAAGCCCATAGGGGAAAATAAAAATCGATGTGTCTCTCTCTCTCTTTCCATGTAAGGAATTTCTGGAATGATGGCTACTTAAGAAACACTGTCTTGTGGAGTGCACTGGTGTGTGAATATCAGATTGTATTGTGGAACAAAATTGTTCTCACATAAGGACTTTGGGAATTATTGAATATTAATGTATGTTATGTATGTTATGCCATTTGCCATTTTTTCTGTCACTTGTACATTGTTTAGTATCTAAACACTAATTTAATTTATGGAGCGTTTAAAGACACGTTGGGAATAATGATTTAAATTTTTTTTTTAAATGAATTTTACTCAAACATTTTTCAGATTAGGTACAGATTACATATTTTAACAGTGGTTGACTAAAGGGTAATTCATATAGGTGTAAAATCTGATGTCTATATTTTTTATGTTTCTACACTGTGCATGGTATTTTCTGTACACATATTTTAGATTATTATTTACATTGATAAAAAAATGTAGTATTTTATTATATCTATCAATGGTTATAGATATCTTAATGTACCGTATTTATCGGCGTATAACATGCACAGGCGTATAACACGCACCCTAACTTTAAGGCCTCGTACACACGAGGCAATCTATCTGTTCAAATCGGTCGGACCGACCGATTTGAACAGATCTGTCTGTTTGGATTTTGGTTTGCTCGCGTGTACACACGAGCAAACCAAAATCCCCGCCAGCAGACAGCGCGCTGACGTGTCGGTGACGTTGACGCCGCCACGTCACCGCACCAGGAAGTAAAACACTTCCGCGCATGCGTCGAAATCATTCGGCGCGTGTGTGCGAGAAGACATGTCTGCTGGTTAGCGTACTAACCAGCAGACATGTCGGGCGGACGGGTTCCCAGCCGACAGATTGGTAAGCATGCTTTCCAATCTGTCGGCTGGCCAAATCCGTCTGCTCGCCCGTACACACGGTCGAATCTGTCTGCTGGGACGGTCTGGCAGACCGTTTCCAGCAGACAGATTTGGTCGTGTGTACGCGGCCTTAGAGGGAAGTTCCAGGGAAAAAAAACTTTCCACAGCCCCCTGTATATAACACGCAGGCACAGTTTACCCTCTATTTTCAGGGTAAAAAAATGAGTGTTATACGCCAATAAATACAGTATATATTTGGGATGCGGTGTCTTTATTTGTGAACCATCTATTCCATTTCCAACCAAGGTTTTGTGGTACACTAGGGTTTCTTCAAAGGTTGCTAAGGGTTCCTTGAATTATGGATATCTGACCTTTCATCTAATGGTGCTTGCATAGTTCCAAGGCCAATGCCACTTGGCAGAAGGTGGCATTCTGACCATCACTATAAGAGGGGACAATCTTCCTACTAACCACGAATGTAAGGTAAATTCTTCCCATTGCCCTCAATTAATCGATTTAGAAGGGGTTCCCAGTCATCCAACAATGGTTATATTTATCTTAATGTATATATTTGGGATGTGGTGTCTTTATTTGTGAACCATCTATTCCATTTCCAACCAAGGTTCTGTGGTACACTAGGGTTTCTCCAAAGGTTGCTAAGAGTCAGCTCACATTGCGGCGGCACGACTTCGGGGCCGACTCTGCAAGTCGTCCTAAAGACGAATTCAGAGGCGATCAGCAAAATGACTTCTGTATAGAAGTCAATGCAAATCCCCCCGAGTAGCCCCCGAAGTCGTACAAGAACCTCTTTCTAAGTCGGAGCGACTTGTGTCACTCCTATTAGAACGGTACCGAATAGAATAGAAATGGGAGGCGAATTGTGAGGCGGCTGAGCCACCTGACGAGTCGCCCCAGTGTGAACCGGCTCTGAGGGTTCTTTGAATTATAGATATCTGACCAGAAAATAATGTCAAGGGTTCCTCTGGGGTAAAGAGGTTAAGAAAGCTGTTCTTTTTAAAAAATAGTGCTTTTTTCACTGTTTATAATAAAGTAGAATACATGAAGATATGATTGCAAGGCCAGTTTAACAATGTAACAAATAAGCATCTACTTCAGGTTGCACCAACCCCTCAATAGAGCTGCAAATCACAAAACCTTCATGCTGGCTTGTCGTATCTTATGGCAAGACATTCTCCCAAGAACTTTACCCAGAATTACCAGTTGTGGCCTGCTGCCAAGAACTTTACAAATCTTTCTTCCCTGATGTATTTCCCATCACAGATAAAGAAGATAAATGAGAATACGAGCTTTATGAAAGTTAGACCTTTAATATGGCTTTGTATGTGAGAGAACAGATACGGAAACTACTAATGAGAATTCTTAACACTAAAGTATCTGACAGTCAAGCAGTAAAATATCACTTCTGGGTGGAGTCGGCCTTTCAGCTACTTGCAGGCCTGTGAAATACCATGTGTTATTTTACAACACAGTAATTGATTTTTGAACAACAGTAAATCAGGGCATTGTTGGGATTCCTGGTTTTCTGCCAGAGACTTCATTATTCGAGGTGTTACATCTGCAGACCATCCATAGAAACATTAAACCCCCACTGAATGATGAAATTGTTGATAATGTTAATGTAGTCCTTGCTTGATCTCGGCACACAGCCCATTGCCTTGCTGTGGAATCTGAGAAATGATATCCGCAGACACAGACATGCACCCCCCCTACCAACTAATCAGCTGTGGCCAAGCAGTGAAGTGCTACCAGTTCTCACATAAACTGCCTTCTGTAGATTGTGTCTGTCTGCAAACTCTATAGCATGCTGAGTCCCTCTCACATTAGTAATTCATGTCCACCAGGAAGCTTGCTGCTTAGCCAAAAAGCGATTGCTCTCAAAGTGAGATGGTTTTTGGCTTATGCAGGACAAAGCAATAGGTTCACTTTAATGTAGCCCTCCACAGCCGCTAATAATTACCTTCTTTTCAATCCTCTACCACTAGAGGTAGGGTAAACTGTTCCATGCAAGTTACAAGCCAGTGGCATTGTATCTTACGCAGGGCTATTGATTCTGAGGCCCCGTACACACGGCCGAGGTTCTCGCTGAAAATCAGCGAGAACCTCGCTGGAATGCACATTCCAGCGAGGACCTCGGCCGTGTGTACGGTCTCAGCGAGCTTCCCGTCGGGAAGCCCGTCGAGCCGAAATAGAGAGCACGCTCTCTATTTCCTCGACGGCCCGCCTGGAAGAATGGCTGGTTGCCATTCCCGACGGGCGGGTCGCCGAATCCGACGGCCGGGAGAGAACCTCGACGGGCGGAACGATGTGTTCTGCCCGTCGAGGTTCTCTGCCGTGTGTACAGCACCTGAGTGTGAAGTTGCTGACTGACCCAGCACTGGCACATGGAGTAGGTCACATTCTCTTCTATACCCAGAAAAAACAGGTACAGTGAGGGAAAAAAGCATCATACAAACAAAAGGCAGAAGAGAGATCCAAATTTTGTAACTCCTTCTATTAAAAATTTGTAAAGAAAAAAGCAATAAAATGAACAGTATATGAACACTTGGCACAGCAATAAAATTGACCATACACAAGAAGAATTGTGTTAGCAAGTTTACATTTTCAGAAAATTCCGTCGATTGTTATGAAAATGAAAACTTTCTTGATGTGGCTTGATATGTGCAATGGACAAATCTGCAGCAACTGCATGATACTCTCATGTGAATATGGACTATATCTATGCCACAAAAGTTATAGTCGGGAGCTATGGCCGCCGCTGTATCACGGTAGCGTGCTCGCAAAAGCTTTCCACCATGTGAGCTCGCTCGCATGAAGGTAGAAAGCTTTTGTGAGGAGGAGCCGAGACAGCCGCCGTGGGACCCCAGAAGACAGCGTTCGGGGACACTGTGTGCAAAACGAGCTGCACAGTGGAGGTAAGTATAACATGTTTGTTATTTAAAAAAAATAAAAAATCCTGACTTTAATGTTCCTTTAAGGCAGTTCTGAAGTCAAAAATGGGTACTAGCAAGGTATACCTAATAAAGTGGCCAGTATATATATTATATATTAGCTCACCCCTCAAATTTTTGTAAATATTTTATTATATCTTTTCATGTGACAACACTGAAGAAATGACACTTTGCTACAATGTAAAGTAGTGAGTGTACAGCTTATATAACATTGTAAATTTGCTGTCCCATCAAAATAACTCAACACATAGCCATTGTCTAAAGCACTGGCAACAAAAGTGAGTACACCTTTAAGTGAAAATGTCCAAATTGGGCCCAAAGTGTCAATATTTTCCCTCCCCGGTGTCATGTGACTCATTAGTGTTACAAGGTCTCAGGTGTGCATGGGGAGCAGGTGTGTAAAATTTGGTGTTATCGCTCTCACTCTCTCATACTGGTTACTGGAAGTTCAACTTGGCACCTCATGGCAAAGAACTCTCTGAGGATCTGAAAAATAATATATATGTAACATAACACAGCACTTCAACTTGCTTGGGGGTTACTGGTGCTTCAGCATCTGAGGTCTGACTCCTCTGATGACCCCAACCAACCCTTTCTGGGCATGGTAGCACTGAAGTATCCTCTAATGCCTCCATGCTAGTTTTTAATCTGGCAACCAATCATTCAGTTTGACAATACAGACACAATGCAAGGGACATGGCTCAGAAAACTGGTAGTCACTATTCAGCAATAGCATTTGTTTCCTGTTTCTCTGCATCCAAAAGCAAGTCAGTGAGTATTCTCTTATTTTTAGTTTACAATCTGTCAGCTGAAGATAAATGACCTCCCATCGAGGGTGTGATTAATGTCTAACCTTTGAATCATGTTTTTAAGACATGGGGCATATGTCAACATTATGAAAAATTACAGAAGAACACAGCATTACACAGTGGGATTCTGATCAGTTTATTGGCTAGATCCAGTATGGGAAGAATTAAAAAAAAAATACACTTAACAAGAAATATACATAAATAAATAAACCTAAATAAACCTATGGTGTAAACAAGAGGTTGACACCAAATGGACAGCAGTGAGCCCCTGTGCGTCAATGTTTCGCTATTTTGCTTCATCAGAACAAGATTGTCTCCATATGGGAAACTCCAGGCTGGGCTTCACGACTCATCATATGGAGAAGAAATAATAGCCTGCCAATGCTAACGGCCAGTGCCGATCCACCCTATAGGCTCACTATGCAAGCCGCTTAGGGCCCCGCACAGCTGCGCAGGGCCCCCCAAATTACTAGAGGCCCCGTCTGGTGAGAAGTCATTTTTGGTTGGCTGCATGGGAGAAAAGGTAAGAAGTCAGCACCCCCCGCTTCTCACTTTAATGTAAGATGTCATTTCCAACAGCAGGACAACCCCCCCCCCCCAACTATAACCTTTAATGTGACATGGCACTGTCGACAGGACTCCCCCCCCCCCCCCCCCCTAGGATCGGCACTGCCAGCGGTCATATATTATGTAGCAAGGGAGTACACGTGTTTCTTCATGCAGTTTATTGCAGAGTATTGTGTATCAGAAATACACGGTGGGAACCGGGATAATTAGGGAAGAGAACAAAAGGGAAAGGGGGGTGGTATATCCAAACCCTTTTTAAGTCACAAACAGCGGTACACACAGCAAACTGCTGAACTGTCAGTGTATACCAGCCTTAACTATATATATTCTTAGAGATTTTTCCTCCTCTCTCCTCCTACCTTTACTGCCTAACCTATATACCAAATATCTGTGTACTTACCTATTTTTAATGAGTCACATGATCCTACAGCTCTGTGCAAGGGAGCACTAAACAACGACTCTAAATTCTGGGAGCCATGACATCACTCATAGGCTACCCATAACCCTTGTCCATGCTTCCTCCTTTCCCCTGCAGCAGCCACTCACTGACACAGGGGAGCTGTAGCTGTGGGATCACATGATTAGACTGGATTAAAAATAGGCACGTATACAAATCTTTTTATACAGGCTAGGCAACATTTTTAAGATTAGGTACAGTTATGCTTTTCTGCCACTTTAAGGTTGGAGTTTATTGTCAGGGTCCAGATCTGAACCTGCGACCGCTGTGGTGTCTGGCTGTGCCACCTGAGATGCTGGAGAGCTCCTTGTCTGTTCTCTTAGAAAACTCTTTCCTTGTCTCTTGTTTCTGGTGAACATTAAACTATTTGCTGCTTCTATGAACTTCCTGATTTAAGCCATGTCCCTGCACTTCCTATTGGCCAAAATAATGTGCAGCCAGTTGTCTTACTCCTTCACATACCTGCAGCTGTTCTTATCTCCACTACCATTCGTTTTCGACCTTTGACCTCAACTACAATTCCACCTGATCCCAACCTGCAACCAATTGTAACCAACCTTTGGCTTGTTTGCTGACTACACTTCTGCTTAATCCCTATCTGCTATATCTGCTACTGGACTCTGGCTTGCTCAATCCTGAGGACTGCTACCTGGCACTAACATACAGCAAAACCTATCTCCACCATCAGGAACTCTGGTGAACACTGGTTAGTTCTTAGAGCAGAATAGTGTATACTTTCCCAAAATATTGTGAACAAAACCATCTCTGATCATGATGGTATCTCTCACACACTAGTTCTAAATCAGCCTGGTGATCTTGGGCAATTTAAATCCTTAAGGACATCTCTTGCTGCTGGTATGGTGGAGGCTGGCTTCAAAAGAATGTGACATAGTAGAACCTCATTAGTATAGAAATGGTCATCTCCCATTTAATCCTAATAGTCTTAGTGGTTTCGGTCTAATGTAATGCTCACTTAATGCCACATTACTTTACTAATCCTAGTGATTAGATTTATTGTAATGTAGTTTTTTTTCTGTTGCTGACATGAAACATAGACACTTTCCAGGCCAAAATCTGTAGTCTTTTTAAAGTATTTGTTTCGATAAAAGCTCTGGGTTTTTTCAATACCTGCTTTAGAAGAAGAGGAGTAAAAGTGGGATGGGGTGGGTTTGTAAAAATTGGCATATTCTCCTTAATTACAAATCCATCCAACAAAAGCACCAGATCGAATGGTGAATGAGTCCGGTCTCCTTTACATGTTCATCAAAAGTTCACATAGAATATCCAACACATTTCAGGCATCAAACACTCATCAGGGCTAAGAATCATGGAGTGGAGTGTTTGGCCCATGAAACGATATGGCCGCGTACACACGATCGAATTTATCTGCTGGAAACGGTCTGACAGACCGTTTCAGCAGACAAATTCGATCGTGTGTACGGGTGGACAGACAGATTTTTTCAGCAGACAGATTTTAAAGCATGCTTTAAAATCTGTGTGCTGGGAACCCGCCTGTCTGGCATGTCTACTGGTTAGTACGCTAACCAGCAGACATATCTGCCCGCACATGTGTCGAATGGATTCGACGCATGCGCAAAAGTGTTTTACTTCCTGGTGCGGTGACGTGGCGGCGTCAACGTCATCGCCACGTCACCGCGCTGTCTGCCAGCGGGGATTTTGGTTTGATCGTGTGTACAGCGATCAAACCAAAATAGCCCAGCAGACAAATCCGATCAAATCGGTCTGTCCGACCGATTTGATCGGATTTATTTGGTTGTGTGTACGCGGCCTCTGCCTCTTTTATGATATCATATGATAACAATTATATGCAATTTTAACATTTTGCACTTCTGTTTGTTTTATGCTTTCAACTCTCTGAGATCCCAACAGAAGGGGAACCTTGTTTTACACGAGTAGCCTTTCCAGAGCAGGTCAGCATGTTACATAGTTGGTGAGGCTTTAAAAAGATCCGAGTCCAACCTGTGTGCTTTTATCTCAGTATTACATTGTATATCCCTGTATGTTATGGTCATTCAGGTGCCTATCTAATAGTTTTTTGAAAATATCTATGCTACTTGCTGAAACCACTGCTTGTGGAAGAGAATTACACATCCTTACCGCTCTTACAGAAAATAACCCACTACACCAAGGGGTATCAAACTCGATTTCATTGTGGGCCGCATCAGCATTATGATTGTTCTCAAAAGGACCGGTTGTCCCTGTAAGATTAGATGTCCAGCGCATCCCCTCCCCCTACATTAGATGTCACCCCACCATAAGAAGTTAAGTCCCCCACTCTCCCTTACATCACAGTGCACCCCTCTATTTTTATGCTGCTGCTGGGAAGAAGCTGGATGCATTGCTTAAAAAAAAGGGGTCTGGAGGAGGACCAGAGGAGGGCTGGAGCTCTCCTGTAGCCGCAGGAGAGGTGCGAGGGCCACATGAAATGGCCCGGAGGGCCAGATTCGGCCCGCGAGCCTTGTGTTTGACACCTGTGCTCTACGCAGTTTAAGGTTCAACCGAATCTCTTCTAATTTTAGTGAATGGCTAAGTGTCTAATAAAATTCCCTTTCGCAGAAGAGTTTTATCCCTATTGTGAGGTCATTAGTATGGTATTTGTACATTGTAATCATATCCTGTCGTAAGTGTCTCATCTCCAGAGAGAATAAGTTCAGGGCTTGCAGTCTTTCCCAGCAGCGGAGATCCTGCAGTCCCTTAATTACCCTTTTCTGGACTCTCTCCAGTTCCAGCACATCATTCCTGAGGACTGGTGCCCAGAACTGGATGGCATACGCAAGAAAAGATTTTAATTTTTCACCCTTTCCAAATAAAAAAGGTTCAGACCCCAGACCCTTTTGATGATTACTTTTTGATATTCACGTTAAAAGGCATGGCAGCAAATGTCATGAATTGTCTGAGAAACCTTTCTTCTGTGGACATAATATACCTCAATTGCTGAGTGACAGCACAGCCGACTAGGAAAAGTGTAGAAAAGAGCTTAAAAAGACTTGCAGGTGGGGACCAATGAATTACAATGGAGACTTGTAGGGAAGAGGAAAACACAAGGGTAGAGAAGGTGGGACAATGATGTGAAAGAACAATACCGGTGATGATATCATCTACACAGTGATGTTCCCACTAAACACTGCACAAAAACATTCACACTGAACAGGAGAAAGTGTTAACAAACCCCCAGAATATTGGCAACAAGTCTGGAATAAAGGGGTTGTAAAGGTTCGTTTTTTATAGGTTCTTTTAAGCTAGTGCATTGTTGGTTCACTTACCTTTTCCTTCCATTTCCCTTCTAAATGTTTTTTTTCTTTGTTTTCTTTGTCTGAATTTCTCACTTCCTGTTCCTCCTCAGTAAGGTGTTTAGTAAGCTGTTCTAAATGACTTTTCACCGCTCGGATGATGGTGGAAAGCTTACTGAGGAGGAACAGGAAGTGAGAAATTCAAACAAAGAAAAACAAAATGTAATGGGAAATTGAAGGAAAAGGTAAGTGAACAAACAATTCACTAGCTTAAAGGAACCTATTTAAAAAATAAAAGAAGAACCTTTACAACCCCTTTAAAGTAAAGTTCCCATGAAAAAACAAGGGCTGCCATTGCTAACCTCTTTTGTTGTTTAATAATTTTTGCTTGGTTAATATACTGACACCACTGGCAATATTACTTTTAACTGACTTGCCCAGAACTTATACAAAGATCAGAAAAGTCAGAAAATTTGCCCATTTTAGTGACTCAAGCCTTGTACACACGCTCGGTTTACTCGGCAAGAACCAGCAAGAAAACTGATAGCAGAGCTTTCTTGCCGAGTATACCGTGCGTGTGTACACGGCTTTCAGGTTTCTCGTCAAGAAAACTGCCTAAAATCTCAGCGAGAAAAATAGAGAACATGTTCGCTATTTTCTCATCGTGATTCTCGGCATGAGATTCTTGTCAAGAATCTCGTCAGGAAAAATTTTTTTTTTTCCTGATGAGATTCTGACCCGTGTGTACAGTGCTTCACAGTACAGCCCCAGCCCAAGTCCAGTCAAGTAGAGCCCCGTTTTGTATACTTATTAAAGGCAGTTTTTTTTTTAGTCTAAATGGAATCACGATGTCTGGTTATCATCACATATCTTTTATGAGAAATGTCAGCATGAAGCTTTTTTTTTTCCACTGTGAAATGCCATGTAATGTGCTCTGACAGTAAAGAGCATGTGACCACTGAGAGCCAATCAGCAGTCTGCTCTATTTAAAATATGTATTCCAGGTTAGTCATAGTTCTTAGAAGCACAGTTAACTTGATATTTGGCAGAAGATTGTCTGTTAAGACACTCATGAATATTCATATCTGTCTAGACAGTGGAAACCTCATGCAGATGTATTCAACTGTAATGCTGATTTATTTACTGTGTCGTTGTGTGTAGGTGAATTTAAGCCTCTGACCTGCTTTCATAGCTTTAAAAAAAAATTCCCAAATGAAGTCAGACAATGTGAAGAAGGCAGCATCAACACAGGATAAACTCCTCCACAAAGGGGCTGCAGTGCAGATATCATTCCCTCGTATTAAGTGTTCATGCTGCTCTAGGTATAGTGAATGCTGACTTTGCTTTTTAGAGCTTCACATTATTATATCGTATGGGAGTTAGGGCTCAGGCATTACATTGTTGAGCTCACACTGGACTTGACTGTCCATCCAACAGGAACTTACAGTAAAGAGATGATGAATATGTGCTGCCGGAGCCTCAGGCCGCGTACACACGACCGGTTTCCTCAACAGAATCCATCAAGAAACTTGGTGGCAGAGCTTTTTTGCCAAGGAAACCGGTCGTGTGCATGCTTTTCATCAAGGAACTCGACGTGGAAAAAAGAGAGCAAGTTCTATTTTCCTCGACTGGAGTCTCAATTTCCTCGTTGTGTTCCTCGTCGGGCTGGTTTTTGACAAGAAACACGTTGGTGTGTATGCTTAGAAACCCGTACACCTTTGGTAAAATTAGCGTTTGTAATGGAGATAGCACATTTGTCGCGCTGTAACAGACTGAAAAGTGCAAATGCAAACTTTTACCTAACACGCAGTAACATGAGATTAGCAAAAGAAGCCCCAAGGGTTGTGCCAGTGGAACCGAATTTCCCCTGCTGTTGTATGTGTTGAAGTCACCGCGTTTGAGAACGAGGAGATTTGGTCTTGACAGTGTGTTCCTCGATAGAATCCATCAAGAAACTTGGTGGGAGAGCTTTTTTGCCGAGAAAAACGGTCGTGTGCATGCTTTTCATCGAGGAACTCGACGAGGAAAAAAGAGAGCAAATTTTCTTTTTCCTCAACGGGAGTCTCAGTTTCCTCGTCGGGCTGGTTTTTGATGAGTAACACATTGGTGTGTATGCTTAGAAACCTGCGCACCTTCGGTAAAAGTAGCGTTTGTAATGGAGATAGCACATTTGTCGCACTGTAACAGACTGAAAAGTAAACCAAACTTTTGCCTAACGCAGTAACATGAGATTAGCAAAAGCAGCCCCAAGGGTTGTGCCAGTGGAATCGAACTTCCCCTGCTCTTGTACGTGTTGAAGTCACCGCGTTTGAGAACAAGGAGATTTGGTCTTGACAGTGTGTACGCAAAGACAGCTTGTCAAGTTTCTCGACAAGCCAAATAAGGAACTCGTCGAGGAAAACGATGTGTCTTTCCCGACGAGTTCCTTGGTCGTGTGTACGAGGCCTAAGAGACTTTTCAATCACCTAGTTGTGGTGCTGGATTTATCAAAAGGACTAAGAGAAGAGCCAGTATAGTTCACACAATAAAAAGGACAGTAAGACACAAAGAAAAGTTTGAAACTAGAAGTGACGTGAAGGTATTGCAAAATGGCAAAGATGTGTGCCCACCAAAGCAGTACTTTGAACATGAGATTCTTACCCAGAAACAGAATTAGGCAAAATGTGGCCCTTATGCAGAAGCGAGAACCCCTCTCAACCCCTTTAATTGGACCAATGTAACTATGCATGTGCCGTAGCTGGTCAATCCCAAAGAATGCTGTAAATCACTGAAGTAGGCACTGTTACTACAATGGTGGTCACTGGCTTCCTGGTCCCGGTCCAAGCAACTGCCCTGCTACTTAGAGAAAGGGAGAGATCACTCACTCGTCATAGGCGCCATTCCGAGAACACTGCATTTTCCTCAGTTTATTCTTCTACATTATTTTGGTAAAAAAAAATTGCAATAATCATTTATTGATCGGTTTGCTCAAAAGTTATAGGCCCAGATTCATAAAGCAATATTTTTGCGGCCGCTGGGAGGAGTTTGCGTCGTTTTGATGCGTCGGGATATGCAAATGTGTTTTTACGGCGATCCACGAAGATACGAGCGGTCTTCGCAATCGCTTACGTCTATTTTTTTTTTACGTACTGTTAGACCAGCTTTTTGCTGGTCTAACGGTGCGTAGCCCATGTTAAGTATGGCCGTCGTTCCCGCGTCGAATTTAATTTTTTTTAAATTTTTTTTACGTAACTCGTTCGGGAATAGAAATGTCCGTAAACGACGCAACTCAAACCAGTGGCGTAACTAGAACCTTCAGGGCCCCGATGCAAGAAACCAGGAAGGGCCCCCCCCCTGACCCCCAGATAGGGCTCTTTTCTCCGAGCCCGGTGGCGTTACAGGACCCGGTCGAAAGTAGGCGGCTGCATATAAATGAACCGATTTCTCCAGTTCCCCTTGCTTTTTTTCCTCTCCCTCCCGCAGGCATTCAGTGGCTGCAGGAGGAAAATGGAGAGATCGATTTTTCTATGTCGGTGTTTCGCAATCTTTTTCCAGTCAGGGCACCCTTGAAGTATACCCCTAGGTGAATGTGGCTACACTGCAACCCCCTTGCAACTGTGTGCATTGCATACAGTTGCAGCATAGTGATGATGTATTTAAGGGGTTAAAACAGGCAGTCAGGAGGCAACATGTTGCCTCTTCACCGGCTGTCAAATGTCTCTGAAAAACGATCCAAGCATGGATCGCTTTTCGGAGGCATAGCATTTTTCTAAGATACTATGAACAAGCAAAAAAATAAAAAATAAACAAATAGGTTCTGATTGTACACAAATAGGGGATCGGGATTAAAAGTGCATACATAAAATGTGCATACATACATGTAAACACACATATGAAAACACACACACATATAAATATATAAATGCACATATGCACGCACATATAAACCAGTGGCAGCTGGTACTCAAAATTTTTAGGGGGGCGCAAGCAAATGGAAAAATGCTTAAAAAAACATAATTTGCAGTGCAAATCAAAAGCTCTCACTGTGCCCATCAAATGCAGCCACTGTGCCCATCAAATGCAGCCACTGTGCCCATCAAATGCAGCCACTGTGCCCATCAAATGCAGCCACTGTGCCCATCAAACGCCGCCATTGTGCCCATCAAACGCCGCCACTGTGCCCATCAAACGCCGCCACTGTGCCCATCAAACGTCGCCACTGTGCCCAGCAAATGCTGCCACTGTGCCCAAACTCTGCCACTGTGCCAAACGCTGCCACTGTTTCCATCAAATGCTGCTACTGTGCCAAAACGCTGCTACTGTGCCCATTTAAACACTGCACCATCAAATGCCGCCACGGTGCCCATCAAACTCTGCCACTGTGCCCATCAAACTCTGCCACTGTGCCCATCAAACTCTGCCACTGTGCGCCCATCAAACTCTGTCACTGTGCCCATCAAACTCTGTCACTGTGCCCATCAAACTCTGTCACTGTGCCCATCAAATGCCGCCAGTGTGCCCATCAAATGCCACCAGTGTGCCCAGAAAATACTGGTGTGCCCATTAAATGCTGCCAGTGTGCCATCAAATGCTGCAACTGTGCCATCGAATGCCACCACTGTGAATCCCCCCTCGCCCCGTCCGACTCTTACCCTGTCGCGTGGGGCTGCGGGTGACTGCCAGGGTCCTCCATGCATCTCCTGCCGTCCTCATCTCCCGTCCTCTCCTCCTGATAAGTGTCCAATAGCCGCTCCTATTGTTTCAGCCAATCAGGTGATGGGTAACAGACCCGCACACCTGATTGGTGGAGAGGTGGTTCAGTGTTAGCAAAGTGAATATTAATTCGCCTTTCTAACACACCTGGATGGACTGTAAGCGCCCAGCATGGCGCTCACGGTTCACCTATTTTGAAGCCTATTAGAGACTAATGCTCTAATCAGGTGCTTCAACACCCCCCCTGTGATTCAGGCGCCCGAAAAGGAGCCGGACACCTAAATATGGGGGTGGCAGCGGTGGCATAGAGGGAGTGACTGGGGAGAGGGATCGGCACACATGCGCCCTTATGGACGCACTGCCACTGATAAACACATGCACATACATGCACACTCACACACATACAGTACATACATACAGTACATACATATACACACACACATACATACATACATACAGTACATACATATACACACACATACAATACATACATACAGTGCATACATATATACACACAGTACATACATATACACACACACACATGCATCCATACATACATATACACACACACACAGTATATACATATACACACACACACAGTATATATACACACACACACACAGTATATACACACACACACACACAGTATATACAGTACATATATACACACACACACAGTATATACATATACACACAGTATATACATATATACACACACACAGTATATACACACACAGTATATACAGTACATATATACACACACAGTATATACATATACACACACAGTATATACATATACACACACACAGTATATACATATATACACACACACAGTATATACATATATACACACACACAGTATATACATATATACACACACAGTATATACATATACACACACAGTATATACATATACACACACAGTATATACATATATACACACACACACACAGTATATACATATATACACACACACAGTATATACAGTACATATACACACACAGTATATACAGTACATATACACACACAGTATATACATATATACACACACAGTATATACATATATACACACACAGTATATACATATATACACACACAGTATATACATATATACATATACACACACACTATATACATATACACACACACACAGTATATACATATATACACACACACAGTATATACATATATACACACACACACACAATATATACAGTACATATACACACACACACACACACAGTATATACACAGTACATATACACACACAGTATATACATATATACATATATACACACACACACACACACACAGTATATACATATACACACACACACACACACACAGTATATACAGTACATATATACACACACACACTATATACATATACACACACACACACAGTATATACAGTACATATATACACACACACAGTATATACAGTACATATATACACACACACAGTATATACAGTACATATATACACACACACACACAGTATATACAGTACATATATACACACACACAGTATATACATATACATACACACAGTATATACATATACACACATACAGTATATACATATACACACACACACAGTATATACATATACACACATACAGTAGATAGTAAAAAAAAAACGTGAGACATTTACCTTGGCACTTCCTGCCGGGTACTGCACTCTAGGGGGAGACAAAGAGCACAGCACTGACTACTTTCACTTTTGACAAGCTCCTTCCCTGCACACTGTGCAGCTGACGATCGTGAAACTCATCTCAGCCGCCCTGCCGCCGCTCCTCATATCAAAGAGTAGAGGGGGCCCTCAAGGGCCCCCTGCAGCAAGGGGCCCGGTCGCCATGGCGATCTCAGCACCCCTATAATTACGCCACTGACTCAAACAAAGAATGACGTAACGACGTGATTTCGCGCAATGCACGGCGGGAAATTTGCGAACGGAGCATGCGCAGTCCGATCGCCGCGGGAACGCGCCTATTTTAAATCCTTCACGCCCCCTACTCGCATAGATGGATTGCGACGGGAGAAATACACTACGCCGCCGTCGTTTACTGGACAAAATCTACCTGGATTCCACGTAGAGCCAGGTAAAAAACGGCGGCGTAGTGTATTTCTGATACGCTACGAGAATCTAATTCTCTCTGAATCTGGGCCAAAGCGTCTACAAAATAGGGGATCGTTTTATGGCATTTTTATTATTTTTTTTTCTTTTTTACTACTAATGGCAGCGATCTGCGATTTTTATCGTGACTGCGGCATTATAACGGACACTTTTGACAAATTTTTGGGACCATTGTAATTGCTACAAAATTGCTATAAAAATGCACTGATTACTATGAAAATTACACTGTCAATGAAGGGGTTAGCCACTAGGTGGCATTGTAGGGGTTAAGTGTTTCCTAGGGAGTGCTTCTAACTGTAGGGTGGATGAGCTTTGTGTGTCAGGACAGTGATCACAGCTTCCGATTACAGGAAGCTATGTTCACTGTCCTGTCACTAAGAAGACTGGGGAAATGCTTGTTTACATAAGAATTTCCCCCTTCTTCCTCACCGTGACCTGCGGTTGGAGTCACGGAGCTCGTGGCGGGTGTGCGTCCACAATGACGCTTCTTAAAGGGGACGTATATTTACCTGCCCGTGCCATTTTGCTGACGTATATCTGCGTGCGGTAGTCGGCATGTGGTTAATAAGGGTTGCAGTAGTCACAGAGAAGCCAACCAATTTGCATTGCCTATACTGTCTAGGACCACCCCATTAGACACCTGCCCACAAGTGCATCCTCCTATATCACAGGTAGGTGTACAGCTTTGACCTACTGTGCAATCCCTCTGGTATAGAGGAAGTTGAAGTTGTAAAAACCGTGCCACAAGTACCAAATCGTGAATACAAGTACTCAGTCTGCTCTGTTTACTTGTTCTTTGGCAAAGCAAACGGCACCAGGAAGTTGGATCCCTCTGGATCTCCTCCCATCACTGCGCTGTCTAGGTGAGGGGACCTGAGGAAGTTCACATTGCTGGTACATTTAATTGGAGCTACAAAGATATACACAAAACTAGAATAGAATTTAAACTTCTTTAAACTTTTACTAAGACCTCCATGAAAAATGCACACTCCACAGTACCTATTCTTTTCCTTTTTTTTGTAAATGAGCGAATGCTTTTCTTGTGGAACACTGAACATTTTCAAGCAAAGGAAAGGATTAATACACTATTAGCATGCAATTATGATTTAATACAGTTTTAAATCCCCTGACACAGTCAATCTTTTATAGAAATGCAAATGTCCTTCTCTGTACTTCCTCTATGCACCCTAAAGCAGCGACCACAAAAATGTGTCAGGTATTTCAATAGATTTCTCTAAAACTAAATAGATGTAAATTGGTTTCCAAAATGTTAATTGCGTTGAATTATGAAGAAATCTTTCTGAGTCAGCTCAGATGTACGAATCCCTATAGAAAATACTCACTAATTTGAGGATCTGTTTATGCTTGAAATGCCAAAGTCATCCATAGCCAGAAAAGGCTTGCGTAATTCTTCAGGCCTGGTGTGTATTCCATGAAGATTAGGCAAAAGAGGAAAACTAAAGCAAGTAGAATATGTAATAAAAACATATACAAAGGTCATCGGCAGTACACCAGTTTTTCAGTGCAGAGAACTTGGGTTTGAGAACAGGTTTTTCCAATGTTTTGTGCATTCGATTTCATCAGATTAGGCGACCCAGTCAGAAAGTGACGTTTTGCCGCCACCATTTTGCTACACCCCGCACTAGTCCATAGGAAGGATACACTGAGAAGAGGGTATCTTGTTGTTACACCCATCGTAGTTTTGAATCGTACACATTTTATTAACAGTAAAATGAGTTTATATAGTGAAATATAGTACTTACAACTCTGTCTTACTGTTTAGATGTTGAATTGTATTGGGTTTGTAAAGGTTTGTTTTTTATTTTCTAAATAGGCTCCTTTAACCACTTGCTTACTGGGCACATATACCCCCTTCCTGCTCAGGCAAAATTTCAGTTTTCGGCACTGTCACGCTTTGAATGACAATTGCGCATTCGTGCGAAGTGGCTCCCAAACTAAATTGACGTCCTTTTTTTCCCACAAATAGAGCTTTCTTTTGGTGGTAGTTGATCACCTGTGCGGTTTTTATTTTTTGCGCTATAAACAAAAATAGAGCGACAATTTTGAAAAAAGCACAATATTTTTTACTTTTTGCTATAATAATTCCATTTAAAAAAAAATCGCAATAAGCGTATAGTAATTGGTTTGCTCAAATTTTTTAACGCCTACAAAATAGGAGATAGAATATTTTATTTATTTTTTTACTAGTAATGGTGGCGATCTGCGATGTTTTTCACAACTGCAATATTTTTGGGACCATTCACATTCATACAGCGAACAGTGCTATAAATATGCACTGATTACTGTATAAATGTGACTGGCAGGGAAGAGGTTAACACTAGGGGGCTGGGAAGGGGTGAAATGTGTACCCTGGGAGTGATTCTTACTGACTGGGGGATACTGACTGGGGGAGGTGACCGATGGTTGTCCCTATGTACAAGGGACACATCATCTGTCTCCTCTCCCTAACAGGACATGGATCTCTGTATTTACACACAGAGATCCACGTCCCTGGCTCTGTGACTGCCGATCGCGGGTGCTTGGCGGACATCGCGGCCGCCAGGCACGCGCATCTGCACCTGTGTGACACGGCGGGCTGCACGTGCCCCCCCCCCCAGTGGCACGCTGCACGCAGCCTCCCAGCAGATTAGAGCGCCCTTGCGGCCGTAAATAGTGGCCAGTGGTTAGGCTAGTGCATTGTTTGTTCACTTACCCTTTCGTTCAATTTCCCTTCTAAATGTTTTTTTTCTTTGTCTGAATTTCTCACTTTCTGTTTCTCCTCAGTAAGCTTGCTCCCTAGTCAGCCAGAACAGCTTACTGAGGGGGAACAGGAAGTGAGAAATTTAGACAAAGAAAAAAAACATTTAGAAGGGAAATCAAAGAAACAGGTAGGTGAACCAACAAGGCACTAGCTTAAAGGAACCTATTTAGAAAATAAAAAACAAACCAACATATAAACATTCACACTGAGTTGTAAGTACTGTATTTCACTATCTAAACTCAGGTTACTGTTAAAAAACAAACAAACAGTAGAATGCTAAAATCTGCAGGGTGTAAAAAGATGTGCGCTTACCACCTTCTCAGTGTATCCTTACTATCCTGACGACTGCGGGGTGTGGCAAGATGGTGGCGACGAAACGTCACTTTCTGACGGTTCACCATATCTTGCGAAACACCGGCAGTCCTATTAATGTCAATTGGGATGCAGCAGCTGCATGGACACCGCCACAAGTCCCAATTTGACAGCAATGTAGATGCGGTGCATGTGTCCCCAAACTCACACTGGGACTATGCATCCCGAGCGGGAAAAAACACCTCTTCACTCTGAGTACATCCGTGTGCAAATGAGGCCTTAATCAACTTCTTGGTGCTTTTTATCTCCAGTTTAACCACTTCCATACCAGGCACTTACGCACCTTCCCGCCCAAGCCAATTTTCAGCTTTCAGCACTGTCGCAATTTGAATGACAAGTTTTTATTTTTTTCTGTTAATTTTTTTGTAAATGAGTATGTTTTCTCTTTCAATTACGGACACTGATATGGTGGCACTGATGGGCACCGATGGGCACCGATGAGGTAGTTCTGATGGGCACCGATTAGGTAGCACTGATGGTCACTGATAGGCGGCGCTGGTATGGGGGACTGATGGGCACTCATGGGCGGCACTGATGGGCACTCATGGGCGGCACTGATGGGCACTCATGGGCGGCACTGATGGGCACTCATAGGCGGCACAGATGGGCACTCATAGGTGGCACAGGTGGGCACTGTTAGGCGGCACAGGTGGGCACTGATAGGCGGCACAGGTAGGCACTGATAGGTGGCACAGGTGGGCACTGATAGGTGGCACAGGTGGGCACTGATAGGTGGCACAGGTGGGCACTGATAGGTGGGCACTGGGCATGGATTGGCACTGTGGGGTGGCACTGACAGACACTGGGGTGGCACTGATGATCACTGAGGGGTGGCACTGATGGATTAATGTTGTCAATCAGTGCCCATGTGTAGGCACTGATTGGCATCATTTTTTTTTACTGCCCTTTTTTTTTTTCCTGCTGACTTATTTTTTTTTTTACATTTTTTTTTTTTTTGTCATTTTTTTTTACTGCCCTTTTTTTATGTTCCCTGGTGGTCTAGTGTGGGCACTCCCTGGTGGTCCATGTGGCGATCCGAGGGGGGGCTGCGCTGATAAACAATCAGCGCGAACCCCCCCTGTCAGGAGAGCCGCTGATCGGCTCTCCTGTACTCGCGTCTGTCAGACGCGAGTGAGGAAGAGCCGTCGGCGGCTCTTCCTGTTTACATCGTGATCAGCCGTGATTGGACACGGCTGATCACGTGGTAACGAGGCTCCGCCGGAGACTCGTTACCGAGATCGGAGGTGCAGGGTGTCAGACTGACACCCCGCATCACCGATCGCCGCGCTGCGCGCCCGCACGGGCGCGCGCGGCATTGAAATCGTGCTAGACGTTTGAGAACGTCTAGTCACGATTTCATAACCACTTCCCTGCCGTAAATCGGCTATTGGCCGGGCGGGAAGTGGTTAAACAGCTGCTAATCTAATTTTATCAAATCTGTCAAACACACATAGCTGTGCAATGCAAATGAACAGAAGATGATAAACTAGGACATATCAGCTGAAGTCAATATTCAACCCCTTTTGTCTTCCCTTCATGGAATTTGTTAGACATTAGCTGACAGAGCTGATGACATGATGGATGGTCAGTGAAAAGCAGGAGATGGGATGTTAATTTAATGCTGAAGAGGGAGCAAGAAAACTGAAATACTGTGTACATAAAACAGCCACGTGGATAATGTATTAGTATGCCATTCAACCATTTTGAATATGGTGGCTTACTATTGGCAAAAGTACAAATTGATTGTTTACATTTTATTTCCAAATTCATCCATCATTCAATTGTACAATAAGTATCCTAATTGAGATTCTTGAATATACAGTACCTTGCGAAAGCATTCGGCCCCCTTGAACTTTGCGAACTTTTGCCACATTTCAGGCTTCAAACATAAAGATATAAAACTGTAATTTTTTGTGAAGAATCAACAACAAGTGGGACACAATCATGAAGTGGAACAAAATTTATTGGATAATTCAAACTTTTTTAACAAATAAAAAACTGAAAAATTGGGCGTGCAAAATTATTCAGCCCCCTTAAGTTAATACTTTGTAGCACCACCTTTTGCTGTAATTACAGCTGTAAGTCGCTTGGGGTATGTCTCTATCAGTTTTGCACATCGAGAGACTGACATTTTTGACCATTCCTCCTTGCAAAACAGCTCGAGCTCAGTGAGGTTGGATGGAGAGCGTTTGTGAACAGCAGTTTTCAGTTCTTTCCACAGATTCTCGATTGGATTCAGGTCTGGACTTTGACTTGGCCATTCTAACACCTGGATATGTTTATTTGTGAACCATTCCATTGTAGATTTTGCTTTATGTTTTGGATCATTGTCTTGTTGGAAGACAAATCTCCGTCCCAGTCTCAGGTCTTTTGCAGACTCCGTCAGGTTTTCTTCCAGAATGGTCCTGTATTTGGCTCCATCCATCTACCCATCAATTTTAATCATCTTCCATGTCCCTGCTGAAGAAAACTAGGCCCAAACCATGATGCTGCCACCACCATGTTTGACAGTTGGGATGGTGTGTTCAGGGTGATGAGCTGTGTTGCTTTTACGCCAAACATAACGTTTTGCATTGTTGCCAAAAAGTTGGATTTTGGTTTCATCTGACCAGAGCACCTTCTTCAACATGTTTGGTGTGTCTCCCAGGTGGCTTGTGGCAAACTTTAAATTACACTTTTTATGGATATCTTTAAGAAATGGCTTTCTTCTTGCCACTCCTCCATAAAGGCCAGATTTGTGAAGTATACGACTGATTGTTGTCCTACGGACAGAGTCTCCCACCTCAGCTGTAGATCTCTGCAGTTCATCCAGAGTGATCATGGGCCTCTTGGCTGCATCTCTGATCAGTCCTCTTGTATGAGCTGAAAGTTTAGAGGGACGGCCAGGTCTTCGTAGATTTGCAGTGGTCTGATACTCCTTCCATTTCAATATTATCGCTTGCACATTGCTCCTTGCTCCTTGGGATGTTTAAAGCTTGGGAAATCTTTTTGTATCCAAATCTGGCTTTAAAATGCTCCACAACAGTATCTTGGACCTGTCTGGTGTGTTCCTTGTTCTTCATGATGCTCTCTGCGCTTTAAACGGACCTCTGAGGCCGCGTACACAAAATCAAATCTGTCTGCTGGAAACGGTCGGCCCGACCGTCCCAGCAGACAGATTCGATCATGTGTGCGGGCGAGCCGACGGATTTGGCCAGCAGACAGATTTGAAAGCATGCTTTCAAATCTGTCGGCTGGGAACCCATCCGCCCGACATGTCTGCAGGTTAGTATGCTAACCAGCTGACATGTCTTCTCGCACATGTGTCGAATGGTTTCGACGCATGCGCGGAAGTGTTTTACTTCCTGGTGCGGTGACGTGGCGGTGTCAACGTCACCGCCACGTCACCGACACATCAGCGCGCTGTCTGCTGGCGGGAATTTTGGTTTGATCGTGTGTACACGCGATCAAACCAAAATGGCAGCAAACAGATTTGTTCAAATCGTTCGGCCCGACCGATTTAAACAAATCTATTTGGTCGTGTGTACGCGGCCTGAGACTATCACAGTGCAGGTGCATTTATACGGAGACTTGATTACACACAGGTGGATTCCATTTATCATCATTAGTCATTTAGGTCAACATTGGATCATTCAGAGATCCTCACTGAAGTGGAGAGAGTTTGCTGAACTGAAAGTAAAGGGGCTGAATAATTTTGCACGTCCAATTTTTCCGTTTTTTATTTGTTAAAAAAGTTTGAAATATCCAATAAATTTCGTTCCACTTCATGATTGTGTTCCACTTGTTGTTGATTCTTCAGAAAAATTACAGTTTTATTTTTTTATGTTTGAAGCCTGTAATGTGGCAAAAGGTCACAAAGTTCAAGGGGGCCGAATACTTTCGCAAGGCACTGTATAATGGAAACAAAATCAGGAAATGTAACAGTCTGCATGATAGGAAATGACTTCATGTATTGAGATAAAACAGGTTGCATGTGTTTTGCTGCCCTGTGATATCACAAATCAAACACAGCAGAAGTATGTGCTCATGTCCCTTCAAATTCCTTGTCATTCAGGTGCTCATGTATGACAAATGAGTCAGCATGAACATTTCATGTTTTGAAGTAAAATCTTTGACTTCACGGCACTAAAGAAATCTTGGGGAGAGTAAAATAAATCAACAGATTAATACCACTACAAATGAAATAATTGTATTGGCAGTACAGTAATATTGCATCACGCATCTCTTTTGTCTGCAGACTTGGAAATTTACAAATTTCTGGGGCCTCCTTTTGGGTCCCCCCTTTCTCGTTTTTCTAACAAATGTACTAGTACTAGTGTACTGGTTAAAAAATACTAGATGCCAAAATACTAAGTGGTGCAAGACTAATGCCCCGTACACATGATCACTTTTTGTGATGAAAAAAAATGACATTTTTTAAAATGTCATTTAAAATGATGGTGTGTGGCCAAAATGTCATTTTATGTCTTCTGAAAAATGACCAAAAAAAAATTCGAACATGCTTGAATTTTTTATGTCATTTTTTGAAATGTCATTTTTTGTGTCATAAAAAATGATCGTGTGTGGGCAAAACTACGTAAAAAATGACGTTTTAAACCCGCACATGCCCAGAAGCAAGTTAGGAGACGGGAGGTAAAACTACCATTCATAATGGAGTAAGCACATTCATCACGCTGTAACAGACAAAAAAGCAGGAATCGTCTTTTACTAACAAGTAACCAGCTAAAAGCAGCCTCAAGGAGAATAGAACTTCCCCTTTAGAGTGCCATCACTTTGTTCATCATTTTTCAAAAATGATGGTGTGTACGCAACGTCATTTTTGAAAATGAAGTTTGAAAAATTACGTTTTTTTTCATGACAAAAAATGACATTTTTTTTCATCACAAAAAGTGATTGTGTGTACAGGGCATAAGGCTGGAACCACAATGTATACTGTATAACGTAAATCTGTCCGATTTTCTCCAACTTTATCCACTTTCAGACGATCCCTGAAAAATCATCTCTTCAGAGAAGCCTGTTATGCCCCCAACTAACAACTGTCTATTTATCTTCTCCATCAGCACATCCCCCACAGTTATTACCTCTTGTATCTCTTGACCTTCCCTCTTAGATTATAAGCTCTAAAGCCCTGTGCACACGGCCAGGATTCCCGGCAAGCTTGCCGTGCATACAGAAGGCCATTCAAAAGAACCGCCGTTCTTTTGAATGTCAAGAACACAGTGACGTCATCGACATTAGACAAGCCTGCTCCTGCCGGCAAAAAACACTCTGACGGGGATACCGACGGGAAAATAGAAAGCAGGTTCTCTATTTTTCCCAGGCAGAAAACTGCTAGGGAGCATACACACGGGCGGGATTCCCGGCCAAATGCTCTCCTGGCAGTTTTCCTGCTGGGAAAACCGGTCGTGTGTACGAGGATTAAGGATTCTGATTTGTACTGTATTAACCTCCCTGGCGGTATGATTCTTTCTGATTTTAGGTGCTGAAAGCGGTACCATTATCTGCAAGGAAATGTGGCATTTTATACTGTAGGCCTGTAATTCTTAGGCCACGTACACACGATCAAACATATCTACTGAAACTGGTCCGCAGACCAGTTTCAGCGGACATATTCGATCGTGTGTACGGGCTAGCAGACAGGTTTCCAGCAGACAAAAGTTTTAAAGCATGCTTTAAAACTTGTCTGCTGGAAAGCTGTCTGACGTACATGTCCGCTGGTTAGTACGCCTAACCAGCGGACCAAAATCTCCTGCATGCGTGGAATGGATTCGAAGCATGCGTGGAAATATTTTACTTCCTGGTTTGGTGACGTGGCGGCGTCAACGTCACCGCCACGTCACCGCGCTGTCTGTCCGTGGGGATTTTGGTTTGATCGTGTGTACACACATCAAACCAAAACATTCCAGGAGACATGTCCGAAGAAAACGGTCTGTCGGACCGTTTTCATCGGATATGTCTCCTCGTATGTATGCGGCCTAAGGAATAACTCACTTAAATCTGACCAAACAAGAGTCTAGTAGGCATCCCGGGTATGACATGTTTTTAAAAACAAAATTATAAATTATAATATAATAAATAATTATAAATAATTATAACAAATAATAATATAATTATAATAAAAATTATTCAATAATGTAATCAACTCAAAATCACTGAAATTTGCTCAGAATTGTCGCTGTCATTATTATTATTTTTTATGACGAATTCCCCCACAAATCGCTATCACTCAATTCTGCAAGTGATTATAATTTATTACCGCTGTTTCCTAGCTGATCTAAAACCATTTTTGACATAAAGTGACACTTTTGGTTGCTTTGGACAATCTACAGTTTGCAGGGAGAAAGAACCGTTTTTATTATATAAAAGTACATGTAGGACACTGGGCAGACCACTAGGGACAAGGGGGGTGTGTATTTTTTACATACAGTACTGTAATCTATAAGATTACAGTATACTGTATGTAATGTGTTTACTTTTTTGAATATGGCGCCGTTCTCCGCCCCCGTGCGTTGTAACGTCGCAGGGAACGGAGCTCGGTGGCACACAGAGGTACTGTGTGAATCGAGTGAGCACCCGCTCGCTCACACAGCGTGGATGCATCGCTGGATCCATGGACAAGGTAAGTAAACCATGCCTGTGAAAGCTGCGAGGCGAGCCCGAGTCTGACTCGGAGGTTACCGATCGCAGCATAAAAATCTAACCCCGAGTCAGACTCGGGAATACCACCAGGGAAGTTGAAGTGTATTGTATTTGTACTGTCAATCCTCAAGTTGTAAAGTGCTGCACAAACTGTTGGCGCTATATAAATCCTGTATAATAATAATAATAATATACAGAACACTTGTCATTACTGCTCAAAGAAGAAAGAAAGTGGGTTCAGGAAGAAGGGTCTGGTACTCTTGTCTGAAACACCAAACCTCTGGTCAACACAGTAACTCCAGAGACCACTATATATACCAGTGGTCTCCAAATTGCAGCTTTAACCAGCCTTTGGGGAACTATTCAACCCACTAACTCCAATAATAGGGAATCATTTCTGTCATGGACACCACCAATAGGGCACTACTCCCCCCACTGACACCAACGATTGGGAATACCTCTTTCGGCTGACACTTATGTGGCACAATTCCTCCTAATGACACAAATTATGGGGCACAATTCCTCCCACTCTCACTGATGGAGAACAATTTCTCCCAAAGGCACCAATGATGGGGCACAATCCCTCTTAATGACACCAACGATAGGGCTCTATTTTATCCACTGACACCAATGGTTGGCCAACCTATGACACTAACAATGGGGGATAATTCTACCCACTGACACCAACAATGGGGATTATTCCTCTTCTAATTCCAAAGATGGGGTATTATTCACTCCCACTGTTACCAGGCCATTTTCTACTCCCACTTGCCACAGTCCAGCCCCCCAAGGTCTGAAGAACAATAAACCTTTGTTTTGAAAGTGTAAAGACCACTGATATACACCACAGCAACTGCACTGTCTCTGTAACTCCAGAACATGCTCAGTTTTGGTTCTAGAAAAAACAAGAACCCTGCTGTAGGTTTTTGTGACTGGGCAGCTATAATTAGCTATAATGAGATGTCAGCACAGCAAGAACATGAATGCATTTGCACTCCCACGATGGTGCTGGATACACAGATTGCAGCTCTAGTCCCAATGAAGCTGGACTAAGCAATAACTGACTGAAGATGAATACAGCTTTCATGGGAAGGCCACAAGGCATAAATTAAATGCAAGATATAGTAGTTTGATGGGGTTAAAGATATTTGGTCAATGACAGCACTAATCATCCAACAGTAGTTAACCGCTCTGTTTTTTTTTTTTTTTTATGTGGGTTTTTTTTTGTGTTTTTTTTGCAACCTGCAAGGTAAAAGCCATAATGTGCTGGTATGCATCACATACTAGTACATTATGTGAAACTTACCTGAAAACGAAAGCCTCCAGCATGGCGCTCTCACCACTGAGAGGGATTACATCTTCACCTGGTCTTCCTTCCAGGTTAATGGACTCTGGGTGTGTGAGTGGCCAAAGACATAATGACGTCACTCCTGCACATGCGCATGGGAAGCGACGCTTACAGCACAGGACTCTGAGCACATTCATCAATGACGTCACCGGCTGCATGTAGACTAAGTAATATTTACAGTACCTTAACAAGACACATTCTGCTATTTTCTCTTTTATCACACAATGGGGTTGATTTACTAAAACTGGAGAGTACACAATCTGGTGCAGCTCTGCATATAAACAGGTTTGCATATGAACAGCTTCCAGGTTTTATTGACGGTTTAATTGAACAAGCTGAAGTTAGAAGCCGATTGGCTACCATGCACAGCTGCACACAATTTTGCACTCTGGTTTTAGTAAATCAACCTCAATATTTTTGCTATAAAGTATCATTTAGAGTCCTCTGAAATGCCACAAAAATTGTTTGCAATATTTTGTTCTGTCAAAACCCCTGTCTGGGCAATCTGCCAGCTTTGGTCAGGAGATATGGAGGTTATGGATCAACATTAAAGAGGTTCTATCCTCTGGCTTGATGATATTGTCAAACATAAAGCCAGCCAAGAACTTAGCTTACTATTTCTGTATAACTTCAGTTTTTTTCCCATCTGTGTCCCATTAGGATACTTTCCCTATACAGCTCAATAGACACAACCAAAGTGAGGGAAATTAGCCCTCTTAGCCAATTGGCTTGCAAAAAAATATCCCTGTTGGAAGGCTTCACATCTATCTCTGTTGTGGAAATTTTGGATTTCATATGAATTTGAATTCTGGTGACAACGGTTGCTTGGACAGTAGGGTATTGGAGGTATTGGAGCAGCAATCTTGACAGTAGGGTATTAGCCTTCTGTTAGGAGAGAACTAATCAGAAAAAGATGATAAAGTGTTAAACACACATCAAAACTGTACAGTACTGCCCAGGGGGCGGTCCCTCTAGGTACAACACCTCTCCCTGCATGCAGCAGCTTAGTTCGTCAAAAAGGAGTACAAACAAAGAAAAGGAGGGGTGGGTGCGGTGTCCATCCATGAACTCAGAGAAAAGGACGGACACAAACGAGGGGTGGGAACAGCATTAAACAAAACTTCACCCCAAACAACCAGAGCTCCTCAACGGAGGAATTGCAGCATTTAAACAGCTGCCCGCAAAACCTTGCGGCCGAAGCAAGCATCCGAAGATACACTCATATCAACCTTGTAAAATTGTGTGAGCCTAGGTTCACATTGGAGCGATTTGTCATGCGATTTGAGAGATTAAATCGCATGACAAGTCGCAGCCTATTGGTGGCAATGGCACTGTTCCAATCGGTGCGACACCGATTTTGCGGAGCCACACCGATTTGCAAAAGTAGTTCCTGCACTACTTTTGCCGATTTGAGGTGCGATTTCTATAGACATCTGTGTATGAAGCCACACAAATGTCTATCAAGTAGCACCTGAAATCGTGCTGACCTTGCTACTTTGAAATCGCGCTACTTCAAGTAAAGTAGCACGATTTTAAAGTAGCATCAGTGTGAACCAGGGCTGAAGGTGTGAACGGACGACCAGGTCGCCGCCTTACACACCTGAGAAACAGACGTTTGATGTCGGAAAGCCCAAGAGGCACCTATTGCCCTGGTCGAATGCGCCATGACAGGAAAGGGAGGCGCCCAACCTTTCAGGGCATAGGCCTGAATCACAACCTGTCTGATACACCTAGAGATGGTGGCCGACGAGACTGCCAGACCCTTCTTAGGACCAACCACCAAAACAAACAGTGAGTCCACCCTCTGAAACGGAGCAGTAGCAGACAGGTACACTCGCAGAGCACAGGAAACGTCCAGGGAATGCAACGCATCCTCTTTGGGATGCGACGGACGAGGACACAAAGACAGGAGTACAATGTCCTTATTGAGGTGAAAAGCCGAAACAACCTTAGGAATAAACGAAGGCTGCAGACGCAGCACCACCTTATCCTTGTAGAGGATCAAATAGGGAGCCTTGCATGACAAGGCCGCCAGCTCAGAAACCCCTCTGACGGATGTAAACGGATTCACCAGAGAGTGAGCCGCCATGGGCCGTTGAAAGAAAACAGCCAAGCCTGAAATCTGCCCCTTAAAGCGGGGTTCACCCAAAAAAAAATGTTTTAACATTATATTCAGCCGAGTTGTGAGATAGAGATTACGGCAATGAAATAAAAAAAACAGCGTACATACTGTATTTTCATTGCGGCTTCCGGGTATGTTAACTGCGGCACTGGGCGTTCTTAATTGATTGACAACCTTCCGACCGGCACATACAGCGCGTCACGAGTTGCCGAAAGAAGCCGAACATCGGTGCGGCTCTATACGGCGCCTGTGCACCGACGTTCGGCTTCTTTCGGCAACTCGTGACGCGCTGTATGCGTAACCAGGGCCGCCGAGGCCAATCTGGAGCAACGAGGATCATCGGAATCCCTTCGGCCTCCACTCTGCGAAGCAGATGGGGAAGAAGCTTTAGAGGGGGAAAGGCATAAATTAGCCGATACCAACCCCACGGACCACCAACACGTCTGTCGCGTCTGCCCATGGGTCTTTTGACCTGGCCACAAATCTCACTACCTTCCGATTGAGTCGCGAGGCCATGAGGTCCACATCTGGTGTTGAGCTGCCGCATGCAGGGAGAGGGGTTGTACCTAGAGGGACCGCCCCCTGGGCGGTACTGTACAATTTTGATGTGTGTTTAACACTTTAACATTTTTTTCTGCCTAGTCCTCGCCTAACAGAAGGCTAAAACCCTCCTGTCAAGATTGCTGCTGTGTCCATACATGAACGGAAGAGAAATCTGGCTTTATTGTAAAAATAGTTTCAAGTTTATTGTTAGGAAAAACATAATTTGTTTTGCTTTGGAAGACAAGGGGAAGGATTAACCCCCTTGCCAAGTTTTTATTCCTGTCTGTATCCCCACTGGGAAGGTTCACTCCTTTCTTTGACTCTTGTCACTGAAACAAAAAGTGAAGGGAAATCCAAAATGTTAGAGTTTTCCCAGAACAAAAGTTAAGGGGAAATCTTCCAATGGGGACACCTGTTTTGGGGACAACTGTCTAAGGGCCAGTTCACACCACATGCAGTCCAGTCCATTTTTTTTTATGCATCAAAAATGCATGGAACGTAGGCTATGTGACTTACAATGGCATAGTTCACACCAGTGCTTTCAGTTTCAGTTTTCAGAAAAAAAATAGAACATTCTTAATGTTTCCTGCTCTTGACTGTACTGGAATGCTGTAAAATGCATAAAAAATGCACTGGAACGCACATGAACGCACCGGAACGCACTGGAACACAAATGTCCTTTTTGCACATCTATTCTTTTTTTCTTTGAGAAATACATGTTTAACTATTCATAGGTGTTTCTTGAAAACAAAAGAAATTCAATTTTTTATGAGTAGGTAATAAATGAAATCCTGAAGGAACATTCTACAAGCTGTCTTTGTTGAATGAAGTGATCTCATATACTTCTTTAATGTATGACATCAGCCCCTGGACATTTACTCTGGCACAGACACACAGGGTTATTATTGCTTACAATACATTAATAGAAATGATCTATAACACACACTGGGATTTTCCTTTTTGAAAAATAACGCGGCAAAGACAGATAAAAATTCTATATTGAGAAAATATTACATTTAATATCTCACGACTTTTACAAAACGTACCATTAAGATATGACATTCAAACTCATGGACAAAACCCTTTCCAGACATAACAAGAACTGCAGTATTTGTACAGCTGCACTTTCTCATCAACCAATCCGCTGTGAGCTTTGAGGTCTAGCTGACTTCCAGGTACTGGAAACCTTCAATGGCTGTGACCTGGCAGTGGTCTGGCATGCAGCAATAATGGGTTGAAAAGGTGAATTTTTTAATTTACTTTTGGTTACACTTTAAACAGTTGCTTTGTAGAGCAGATACTTCGACATTCCTTAAAGTAGAACGTCAGTCACTTTTTCATCTTTTCATCTATTAAATCTTCTGCCCTTGTTTTAACTTTGGATAGTGAAACATAATTTTTATGCCAATGAGAGCTGCAGGGCTGGAGGTGTGCCTCTGTGTGTCTGTGTAAATGCAGGAAGTGAACAGGCAGCAGCTTCAGCTGCCCACAGTTAAAATGGATGCAGACAGACTCAGCGAAGGAAGATTTCTGCAGCATATTTTGCAAGTACAGAACCACAGTATGTATAAAATAATATGCAAAGTGGTGGGAGGGAAGCTTCAGAATGACAAAGATGTTTTTATTTTAAATTATGTGAGCAGACCACAGTTCCTCTTTAACCACCTGTCCACCCCCCACCGTCAAATGACGGCGGGCGGAGGACTCCATTGTTCTGACATCACGTCATATGACGTGATGTCTTTTTAAAGCCGCGGGCGGGCGCGCGCACCCGCCGCTCTGCGGGGATCCCGTGCGAGTGCCCGGCGGTAACGATGGCACACGCGATTGCCCAGTAACTGAGCGGGGACGTGGAGCTCTGTGTGTAAACACAGAGCTGCACGTCCCTGTCAGGGAGAGAGGAGAGCGGTTGTGTCCCTTGTACATAGGGACACAATCGGTCACCTTCCCCAGTCACCCCCCCTCCCCCTACAGTTAGAACACTCATAGGACACACATTTAACCCCTTTCCCGCCCCCTAGTGGTTAACCCCTTCACTTCCAGTCACATTTATACAGTAATCAATGCATATTTATAGCATTGTTCACTGTATAAATGTAAATGGTCCCAAAAATGTCACAAAAGTGTCCGAAGTGTCCGCCATAACGTCGCAGTCCCAATAAAAAAATCGCAGATCGCCGCCATTAATAGTAAAAAAAAAAAAATGCCATAAACTATCCCCTATTTTGTAAACACTGTAAATTTTGCGCAAACCAATCGATACACGCTTATTGTATTTTTTTTTTTACCAAAAATATGTAGAAGAATACGTATCGGCCTAAACTGAGGAAAAAAATATTTTTTTTATATATTTTTGGGGGATATTTATTATAGCAAAAAGTTAAAAATATTGAATTTTTTTCAAAATTGACGCTCTATTTTTGTTTATAACGCAAAAAATAAAAACCGCAGAGGTGATCAAATACCACCAAAAGAAAGCTCTATTTGTGGGAAAAAAAGGACGCCAATTTTGTTTGGGAGCCACGTCGCACAGTTAAAGCGACGCAGTGCCGGAAGCTTAAATTTCTTCTGGGCAGGAAGGGGGTATAGGTGCACAGTAGGCAAGTGGTTAAGGAGATGCTTTCCTAAATTGCCCCTGCCTATTGAAATCAATGGGCAGTGCAGCCGAAGCACCTGCAAAGTAGGGTGATTTGAGTGCGCTTTTAACCCTTTATTCGGGGGTTAAAATCGCTAGCGCCTAAAAATTGCATCAAAAACACCGGTAAAGTGAAGCTAAACCTAGCGGGGCTTTACTGCCGAGGCCCGGGTGCTGCCGGTGTGAAAAGGCTCTAAAGAGGAGCTCAAGCCTAAAGGCGGGAAAAAATTAAAAAACTCAGCAGCTTTCAATCGGCTTACGGGTGCTGCCACTGCCATCTCGGCTAAGGGATGCAGCTTTACAGCCGCTTACTTACTGCGCATGCGCAAATTGTGCTGCACTTTGTGAATGGCCCGATGGTAGAGGAAGGAGGAGAAAGCCAAACTTCCGTTTGAGTTCGCCGTGGCGAGATAAGCCAGAAGTGGGAGAGGGTACCTGTCAAAACCAGGTACCCACTCCCCCCTCCCTCCCGAAAGGTGCCAAGTGTGGCAGCAACGGGGGGGAGAAAGCAAACAAGCAGAGCTTCTCCTTTTGTGTGGAGCTTCGCTTTAACTGAACAAGTTAAACATAGAAGTTGTTTGGTTGCCATGCACAGCTGCTCCAGATTTTGTCCATTACAGTTTTGATAAATTCCCCACCCAAATGTTAATTTTTGAACAAAGATTTTCATGTGTGATCGAGAAAGGGACAAAAAGATAGATTTACGATGGTGCGTACAAAGCTTATGGACAAGATACCCAAGTGAAAGACTGAAAAAAGAGACACATCAGGTTACATTGAAGTATTTCAACCAATTTAAAGCTATAAAGCTACGCCATGGAAACGTGAAAGAAAGGGGTACCCAGGCCCCCAAGATACATTGCTACCAGTCACAGATGAGAGTGACAGGTATACACGTACAATAGGTGGTAATCTTATGTAGTCGGGAACTACGGTACAAGCTGCTGAGAGAAGCAATTAGCTACAAAAATATCCAATCTCTATCAGCATATGCCTGCCAAGAATGAAATCACTTAGTCCGGTCTTGTGTTCCATCCTGAAGGAGCTGTTTCTTGGCAACTAGCAGACAACTTGGTTACCACGGAGACACGATAAAAACGACTGTTTTAGAGAAAGTATTGAGAGACGCCGCGCGTCCTCCGACAACCTTCTCAACATGTTATTTTTATTACAGAGAGAAAATGATATAATTTTCTTTTTTTTAAACAAATACCATATATTTTTAAAAAGAAACATTGCATGATCATGAAAACAATCTGTTTCACTGTCAAACTATGTTAATGCTGAATCATGACTAATACATGATCAAATTAATAACCAAGTACGGAAAACAGTGGGCATTTGGGATTAGTCTACCAACAACCAATCAGAAATAGTCTTTGCCTGCCCTTCTATGAGGTCAGCACGTTATCCTTGGTAACTAGGGGTTAGGACCTATAGGGGTGGAGTTACTACAATTAAGTAGACTGTGCGCTTTTCTATCTCTTTCCTATGCCGTTAGTTCTCATTAAAGAATTTTTGTGCAAAATGATTGTTTAAAGGTTGCAAGAGCCTTCTCATTCATTACATTTATAAAATGCTATGGAGTGGAGTTACTAAAGACAAATAGACTGTGCACCTTGCAAGTGCAGTTGCCCCAGAGCTTAGCAATTGATGGAAGACTTTCACCATCCAATCAAATGCGAGCAAAAATCCCTTTTTTTTTATCCTTGCATGTGATTGGATATTCTTTGCAAAGTGAAGCTTCATCTCATCTGGAGCAACTGCACTTGCAAGGTGCACAGTCTATTTGCCTTTAGTAAATCCACCCCATAGCATTTTATAAATGTAATGAATGAGAAGACTCTTGCAAACTTTAGGCTACTTTCACACTGGGGCAGGGTCCTTAGCAGTAAGGGCTCTTTCACACAGAGCGGATCCATATTGACGCCCCCGCATCCGTAAATCCCCGCTAAGCTGTCGGTGGACAGGGCAGTCCCCGCACACTGTGCAGAGACCGCCCTGTCTTTCCTCCGCTCTCCCCGATGGGGAATCGGATGAATACAGACCGTGTGTCTGTATTCATCCGATCTGTTCCACCAGACGGAAGAAAAATAGGGTTTTCTTCCATCTGAAAAAGCGGATCTTTGCGGAGGCGGATCCTTACGGACGTTAGCGGATGCATCATCCCATAAAAAGGGTTAAAAGTGTCCGCAAAGCACCGCTGCCCATTGATTTCCATGTTCTGTGGTCTGATACCTTAGTGCACAGGTGTTAAACACAAGGCCAGCGGGCCGAATCTGACCTTCCAGGCCATTTTATGTGGCCCTCGCACCTCCCCTGCAGCTGCCGGAGAGCTCCAGCCCTCCTCTGGTCCTCCTCCAGACCCTTACTTTCTGCTTTCAACCAATGAATTCAGCTTCTTCCCAGCAGCAGCATAAGAAAAGGGGGTGCACTGTGATGTAAGGGATAGTGTTGCTCACGAATATTCGCATTGCGAATATTTGCTACGAATATTGCATATTCGAGTATTCGCGAATAACTCGAATATTGCAGCGAATATTCGCTATGGCGAATATTCGTATTTTTTCTAATTTATTTTTAAAACAGATCACATCCTAGTGATCTCCATCGACGTCTAAAAGCATTGCTGGTATGATTAGAGCGAGACCCTGGGCCGAGTAGCTGAGGCGATCCTTTTATGTTGCCGAAAATTCGCATTAGCTACTCGGCCCTCTTCTTTTGTATCAGAGCCAATCAGAATAACTCGAATATTCGACAAACGGAATATTGCGCGATTATCTTCTCTGCCCTTCTTTTGCATCAGAGCAAATCAGAATAACTTGAATATTCGGCAAAAGAAATATTGCGCGATATTCCTTTTGCCGAATATTCGAGTTATTCTGATTGGCTCTGATGCAAAAGAAGGGCGGAGAAGATAATCGCGCAATAGGAATATTGCGCGATTATCTTCTCCGCCCTTCTTTTGCCCCCTTATTCTCCTTTCTTTTAAGTAGAGTTAGTGTAGAGTTAGTGTGAGGTGCATATTAGTTTAGTAATACAGGAAATGATCTCCGTTTATGAGAATTTCGCAATCATTTTCGCATTATTCTTCTATATATTCGCACAATATCGCGCAATATCGCGAAATCGAATATGGCGTATTCCGCTCAACACTAGTAAGGGAGAGTGGGGGACTCAACTTCTGATGGTGGGGTGGCTCTTGACATCTACTGTAAGGAAAGGGGATGCGTTGGACATCTAATCTTACAGATACAACCGGCCCTTTTGAGAACAATCATAATGCTGATGGAGCCCACAATGAAATTGAGTTTGACACCCCTGACTTAGTGGCAACTGGGAAATTGTTAAATTGATGAGTTTTGTTCCGCTATGCAGAATGAGAGAGTCATTGCCAACGTAATGTAACCTCTCACAGATCACCAATCAAACCTTATCCTTGCCATGATTGACTTGTCTTAGAAGCCTTAGGTGGAAGCTGCTATTCTATGACTCCCCACCTGATCACTGGTTGTAGAATGCTAAGCAGGTTCAGCCTCACTGCTAGAGAGCTAGAATATAGTCCTGGATCTAGAGAACAACAACTCCCAGGTATTTTGCTTATAGAAAGATCCTCTTGGTCTGCATAATGGAATTCCCATGGGGCAATAAGCAGCTACAGCAAGTTTTTGGAAGTGAATGCTTTTATTATAGCAAATGATCAACGGGAACTTTATATGACCACGTTAGAGCCTTGGATGGTTTTTCCAACGGAATTCCGCTCAAGCTTGGCTTGCATACACATGGCCACACCACAATTCTCTGAACTTTCGTCCACCAAGAGCGCGGTGACGTAAAACACGACGACGAGCCGAGAAATTTAAGTTCAATGCTTCCAAGCATGTGTCAAATTGTTTCCGAGCATGCGTCGGAATTGCTACAGACGATCAGATTTTTTTCCATTGGAAAATGTAAGAATCTTTTGTTGAAGGAAATTCCGACAGCAAAAGTCTGATGGAGCATGCACACGGTCACAATTTCTGTTCAAAAGCTCACATCAGACTTTTGCTGTCGGAATTTCCAATCATGTTTACGGGGTTTAAGTAGAGTTCTACAGACAATATGCTGAACTCCTCTCTCTTCACTGAAAGCTAAAGGAAGCAAGAGAGCCAAGAATTAAAATTACATTATATTGGGTATTGGGCTGAACAGTCTGAAGAGGAATGAGAATTAATTAAAAGAAATATACGGTCTTGATCGCGGCTTTGCCGTTGTGTGAACTAATGCTAAATCCACTGAATCAGCAAAGTAATTTGTTTTCAGCTGGTGAGCCCAGTGGAGTCTGCTACAAACCTGACATGATTACTAATAGCCACTGAAATTGCTGTTTCATTGCCTCTCTGCAGACAGAACGGGTCCTCTTTCTCCTTCGTGGGCAATAACGATGACAAGAGTGTACCCAGCACAGGGATCTGACATGTGGAACACACATTAGGGGCATAAGGGGAAATTCATGCCACTATTCAATTTCACTCGCCGCCAGTCACATTCATCCTTCTGGGCAGTTATCAACTTTTCCAGAGGGAGGCACAGAGACCAATATCTGCATTCATGCAAAGGAAGATTTTTTACTAAGAGAATATATAGAACTGCGCCACAAAAAATAAAGTGGAAAAATAAATGTAAAAACTAAAAAAAAAAAACTCTCTGGGAGAGGACAGCTGCTATCCAATTTTGATAACATCAAACCAATAAAATATATACACAAGTGGACAGCACTATCACAGTTAGTACCACAATATATATAAATCTAGTATCCACAATAAAAGAAAAGTGCACAGTGGTAAATGTGCAAAAAGACAAAAAATACCATCAGAAAATATGTAAAGTGCAATAAGCAAAATACAAAATACTGTATATACTCGAGTATAAGCCGAGTTTTTCAGCAAATTTTTTGGTGCTGAAAATGCCCCCCTCGGCTTATACTAGAGTCACCTTTTCGCGCCTGATCTCCCGGACTTTGGGGACCCGGTACTGACTGGCCATAGGTCCCCTGGACCCCAAACTTTGCACACATGTAGCCCCACTCTTCTTCTGTTCAAAATTTTTATTGAGAAAAAGTATACAGAGTACAAAGATAAGCAAATTTGGTGCGACACAATAAAGAGTACAGCAAGGTACAAACAAAGTATTGCTCGTGCAGTCATATGCATAGTACTACGGCTTAAAGACCATAAAGATAACATGACAGTATTGAACACGTTGAAGAGAAGTACAAAAGAGACATGACTGCGTATCGATTATAAAAAAACACAAGAGGAACATACATGGGAGGGGGGCCACTCCAATCCAACAGAGGAGTAATATACAAAACAGTACTCTGTAGGTCAAAAAAAAAAGGGAAACAGGAAACTGAATCTGGGCAATGGTTTCCAACATTGCCTGAGAAGACATTAACAGCTTTTCAAGACAAAAGGAAATGGGAATCGAGAAAGAAGAAGAGAAAGTTAAGGGACTTAAAGAAAGAAGTATGGGATATAAGAAACGAAAGAAGAAAAGGGAGAGGGAAGAGAGAAGAGAAGACAAAGGAGAAAGGGAAAAGGAGAAAATGTCGACAGGACCGCAAAGACCCCGGGAGGACGTGAAGTGAAAGGGGCAGAAATTATACTGGGTTCATGGTACCAGCAGGGCAGCATCGAACCCCGGGGGAAGAAAGTTCTCTACCCAGGGAGTCCAGACGTTATTGTGTTGGGTAACCCGATCTAGAATTGTCGCCTCAATTTGACTGTGAATCATGGCCTGGGTCACTCTATTTCTAACTTCTGTTATGTGCAAGGTTGGGGTCTTTCAGGCCTTCGCTATAGTCTGCTTAGCCGCGGTAGTCAGTTGAAGAAGGAGTCGGGATTGGGCCCTTGTATAGTCCTTACGGATTAGATTCAGAAGAGCCAGGGACGAGTCAGGAATTAGAGTATCATGTAATAGGGTGGAAGCCATTTGAAATATTGTCACCCAAAAACGTTGTACAACCGGGCAAGACCACCAGATATGTTCATGCGTATCCTTTGCCTCACAGCCCCGGAAACAAACTGACGGGTAAGATGGCAAAAATTTGGAGATCCTAGCGGGAACCAGGTACCATCGCATAAGGACTTTGTACTTTCCCTTTAGGGCTACCACATTTTGAGAGGAGGCTTTAGTATTAGCCCATACATTCGCCCAATCCTCCGCATCCAAAATACCTGAAGGTCTTTGGACCACTGTGCAGCATAGAGGGGGAGGTCAGTCGGGGAAGCAGTGAAATGACCCCCCCCCACTCTTCTTCTATAAGTGTGCACAAGTTGTTGTCCAGGGAACCTACGGCCGGGGAGCACCAATTTTTCGGGCACCCCTTCCATAGACTCCCATGTTAAACATCAGTCTAGTCATGGACACAATGAGGCATGGACACAGTGAGGCATTGGCACAGTGAGGCACAGTGAGGCATGCACATGGGCACAGTGAGGCACAGTTAGACATGCAGATGGACACCCTAGGCTTATACTCGAGTCAATACTTTTCACAGTTTTGTGGTAAAATTAGGTGCCTCGCGCTTATATTCGGGTCAGCTTATACTCGAGTATATACGGTATGTGCAAAAAACATCAATACTATATAAATTAGCGTACAAATTTTATGCTGGAAAAATGTGTTACTTATAAATACATTTATACAAAGCAAAATCCATGCAGTGAAGTTCATAAATGTCCCAAGTGATGTCAAACACAAAGACAAAAAAAATCTTAAGTGAGTTCTTCAACAAATTCATCTCGTGTTCCCCGCACAACTGTGCTCTCCACCACCGAAAGTAAATGGTTTAGAGGTGCAAAGAATGGAAATTATGGTTCCGAAACCAAAACCGAAAATTCAGGATGCACTTGGCCGATACCGAAAATGTTTTTTTTTTTTTAAATATATATACTTTTATATATAATTGTATTATATTCGACTTTTTAAATAATATCATGAATTTAAATGAATATGAATTTATTGTTGGCTGTTATGGGCACCTTTAGCGTAAAAAAAGGGGTCAAGAAAAATGCATCCCTTTAAATTCTATGTATGTCTTCACACTGGTCTGCTGCGCTTCTGTTGTGGTGTTAAAAATCCTGCTTGCTGCATTGTTGATCGGTTAAAAAAAAAAACGCACCAAGAACAAACCTTCCCATTGAAATCCACTGAAGACGAAGCAAGAACACATCAATAATGCACCCATGTTACATTTTTGATGCGGTTTTTCGATCTTCTAAATTAATATAGGTTTAAAGATATATTTAAAGCGGAAGTAAACCCATCGATTTAACAGTTTCAAAAAGCAGTTTACATTTCCGGCATGCCGGGATTGCTAACTGTCACATTGTTTGTGCTCTCAACCAAACTGTCAAACCATCCAATGGCTGGTGTCATAACTGATCACATGTGCAGCACCATGGCAGTTGAAGATTAAACATGGGCCAAGATGACAGCTTCCTTGGCTGAAAATGATAGGTGGGCTTACTTACACTTTAAGTCATATTTTCAGTTCTGCTGGTATAATTACATAGACAGTCTGCATCCAGGGCCAATTATCGGCATGACCGATTACAGACTCCCATTGGTTTGAATGGGGCTTCTTGCCCACAGCTAATTTCAGGGGACCTTGCTTAGTCTCCTGAGAGTAATCACAAAGAGCCCCATTGGCAAGTGTGAATGAAACGAAAAACCTAAGTTTAGTAAAAAAATAAAAAATCAGCACAGGGGATAGTATTATCTGATTGTGCTGATGGCTGCTGCTTTCGTTGAAACCACAAGTTCTTTGGATCCCCGCTAGCCCTGCAGCAGTGATCATCTGGTGTCATTGGGCAAGTCAATGGACCTATAACAGGCAAATGCCAACTGAATCAGCCCTACTCCTTCATTAATAAAAGCTGTACTATAGCTTCCCTGAATGGAGGAGGTGGACCTTTCATTCATCTGCCTGTCCTCCATTTATAAAGCATCTTTCATTTGTGGAAGCTATAGTACAGCTTCTATGAATGGGGGAGGGTGACAGAAAGGGGGGCATATTTGGGAATCTCAGTGAGTGCCAGTAACAGGGCCCTTGGATCTACAAACCCCCGCTGCATTAGAAGATTGGGCTGCAGAGGTAGATGAAGTTCAGAGATTTCGGATTTCAACTAAAGCAGCAGCCATCAGCACATAGATCATTCCGCACTAGTATTGTCTCTTGTGCTGATTAAATTTTTTATTTTTTTTGCCTAAATTTCGATTTTAAAAAGGGATCGCATAGAAAGCCCACCGCATTTGTATTGATAACCCCATCAAGCACCAACTGCATACATGTACATCCTCTCTTGTGAAGTGACAGGCGGTGATGGTGTTGAGGAACTATGTTGGCCCTTCCCTGTTTACTGTAAAACCATGGAAACTGTAGATGGGTCAACTTCTAGACTACTACCTTAGTTGCTTTATGGGTGAACTATTCCTGGTGGCGTTCACTAGTAGCAAAAAAAGCAGAAAACATCCAATAGTCCTCCACGGGACCAGAAGCACAGAGGAACAAACATTGATTTCTTCATAATAAGAAAAGGACCACTCATGAAATGTTCCTATGAATACCATATAACTGATCCCGTGGAGGACTATTGGATGTTCAGTGGAGATTGAAAGGAAAGAGGAACCCTGATCTGAGAAGGAGACTTGACTCAACCACTAATCTTTACAGGCGATTCATACCATCTAAATCTGGTGAGTAGAACTCCTAAGGGAGACGTTTGTGGAAAAAGTACAGTGATACACTCAAGAGTAACCCCTCACTAAGGACGTAACAATGATTAAGAGACTTTGCTGATGTTTTTTTGATAACATTATGCGACATTCATATCAACGCTGCTGTTGTTGATGGACAATATCACCTACACTTTATTTAACATTGATTATATGAATGATTTTTTTATGTGATTTTCACTTATTAATCATAGCAGATTTGGGTATATTTTGGCTCACACGTACCCTAAATTAACCCATACAGCGCTGTTAATGTTTCTCACTTCTCAGAAACATATCTTTTTACAGGCACTTATGTGGATGAGAAGGCCTGGCTTGCAGTCTCTGCTCTAATTCATCCCAAAGGTGTTCTATTGTTGAGGTCAGGACTCTGTGCAGGACAGTCAAGTTCCTCCACCTCAAACTCGCTCCTCCATGTCTCCATGTCCTCCATGTCTTTATGGACCTTGCTTTGTGCACAAAGTTAAGAGCATGAAATTGTCCAAAGTTCAATGGATCACAAGAGTGTTGGACTTTTTCTGGATATGAGTCGTGTGAGAAGATTCTGGTTGGTTGCTATAGGTGCACGTGAAAAGGTCATGGGAATAATTTCTCTAATAAGGCCCGGATGTACAAAGCACTTACGCCAACGTATCTCCAGATACGCCGCGTAAGTACAAATATGCGCCGTTGTATCTGTGCGCCGAACCCACAAACTAAGATACGCCTAAAAACAGACTTCATCCCACCGATGTAACTTGCCTACGCCGGCGTAGAGTGGGCGCATATTTACGCTGGGCGCATGTGGCTTTCCCATTGATTTTCTATTCAAATGAGGGAGATACGCCGATTCACAAACGTACTTGGGCCCAGGGCATGATTTAAACGGTTTGCGTAAGTTTTACGTTCGGCGCAAAGTTATTCCCCATAGATGAGGCGCAACCCATGCAAAGGTATGGACCAGGGAACACATGTCTACGTATTGTACGTTGGACGTCTGTGAATATGGGCCGACGTGCGTCTGGCTGGGCGTAGGTTATGTTCACGGCGTACACAGTGATCCGGTGTATCTTAGGCAGTTGTTCCGACTTGGTTGTACGCATGCGCATGAGGATACGTCCATGTCCCGACACATGCGCAGTTCATTTTAAGTACTTGTCTGGCGCCCGGCCCATCATTTGCATGGGGTCACGCTTCATTAACATGGATCACGCCCACTTCCAGCCCACTTCCACCTACTTCCACTTACGCCGCCTTACGCCTACGAAATATAAGCTACGCCGGCGCAAAGTTGGGAGCATTTGCTTTGTGAATTCCATGCTTGCCTCTCCACGCTGCGCCGGCGTAGCATAAAAGAGATACGCTACGTCGGCATAAATATGCGCCGATGTCTGTGAATCCAGGCCTAAGTGTCTAAATGTACAGTTGTCACTGACTGTCTGTTGCCCGCAGCTTGTCACTTCCATTTTCCCACTACTGAAGGGGAAAATTATCTGAAAAATGTGACTGGTCCTTGTTGGCACCATTCTCTCAGACCCTTTGGGAAATGAGGCCAGTAACTTTGCTGAAACTAAAGCATAAATGGCTATAATAAGAAACAGAGACATTTAATTCATAACTCCGCAGCTAAAAATAATATATGAGCAAGTAATACGCTGGAAGACGTCTGGCTAAGTGACAAACCCCATTCTATGGGTAGGATGAAGCCACATATTTATGTGGGTAGCTCATCCTTAAATTATACTTTGAATCACTAAGCTTTTAATTGAAGATGTTCACCACAATGACAAGATTTAAACTATTGTTAGAGCTGAATAAGAAATGCTAAATATTGTACATCCTTTCTGTAAATGGTCCATTCACCAACAAAAACTATATTCCTGCTTGCAGTGAGCAATAGAGAATTCCCTATTGCAAATTTAGGCTTGTTTAGGTCTATCACATCTAATAAAGGTTATCCCCTTCTTCTGGAAACACCAAATTACAGAAATTTTCCTTATTGGGAATCACCATATGTTCTGGCTTAAGTACCATATATATGTTTTATAACTTCAAGTAGACCCATAGGACTCTGCTCAACGTCCTCTTGTTTTATGGAAGGAAGGCCATTCTGTTGCGGTGGCGCAAACCGGGGGCACCTGATCTGCTCTTCTGAAAGGGCCTAGTCAACTCTATGATGCCATATTATACAGTGACGTACTTATCCCGAGGCTGCGGAAAGAAATTCGATAGGGTGTGGCCAGCATGGTATAACTCTGATCTGACTGCTTTGGGTTAACAACTTGCTAATGGGGGAAGGATCATGTGTATATCTGTATATTGTTTAATCCGGTGGATATGCTAGGAGATTTGGGGCTCCACCTTTAAATCCTTGGTGGAGGTGTGCGGTGGGGCAAATTTGATCTATCCAGAAGATTCCTGGGGGATGAGGGGAGAGAGAACTGGGCAAGGGGGTTGCTGGGGGGGGGGGGGGGTTGTTCATGTTCCTATCTATTAGTTAGGTAGCACTACTGTTAGTTAGACAGGACATGTTTTAAAGCGGAGTTCCACCCAAAAGTGGAACTTCCGCTTAAACCACTCTTTGCCCCCTTACATGCCACATTTGGCATGTCATTTTTTTTGGGGGGGGGGGCTTCAGTAGGAGTGGGACTTCCTGTCCTACTTCCTCCTTCCACCCAGGGACTGCTTAAGCAATACGTCATATCGCCTACGGTGGCCCCTCCCTGTATATATATTACATGAGGCTCCTGGTAATCCCTACTATAACAGCGCAATAGGGAAACACAGATTAGTGTTTGCAAGGGCCCTGAGGGCTGCACAAAAAGTACCAAAGGCTACAATGGGCAGCACTGTAAAGAAACCAATCAGCTTCCAGGTGTTATTGTCAAAGCTTAAATAAACAAGCTGAAGTTAGAAGCTGACCGCTACTATGCACAGCGGCACCAGATTCTAAATCTCTTCTTTTGTCTTAATGTGACAGTGTACAGTAGATTCCTCTATGAATCGTCTTACATTCTTTTTGATAAGACCTCTGTGATTATCAAGAAAATGTAATCCAATTATGAGGACATTAGGTTGTTTATGCTTTGATCCTCTTTATTATTCGTATTAATCTGCTAATCTCACTCTAATAGAGAACAGAGACAAGCGGCCAACTCTATTAGGGAACAATCATCTTTGTTTCTTTCAAGGTCCCCAGTGTTCCCGTGCCTGGCCTACTGGCGTTGCGTGGAATGACATTTTTTTGGCTGTTTCAGATGGAGAGCAAAACATTCTACTGCTGCTTTACAGTGGATCCTGCATCAGCTATATCTTCATGTTAAATGCATGCATGTTAGGTAAAACCTCAACCCAGCTTACCCATCTTCCACCAAGAAGGGTTAGCCAGGGAATGTCTAGGAGATGTTGATTGTATATAGTCATTCCACTGATCCAATTGTAACTTGATGAATCAGGCAATCACCATTTTTCTGTGCACCTTTAGAATGGATTTGCATGGGCCATGGAAGATCCTCCAGTGCCGTGATGTTAGTCAGCATTCTGTCTTCATTCCAACTAGGGTTGTCCCGATACCACTTTTTTAGGACCGAGTACAAGTACCGATACTTTTTTTCAAGTAGTCGCCGATACCGAATACCGATTCTTTTTTTAAATGTCCCCCACAAATGCAGCCATGTCACCCACAAATGCAGACATGTCACCCATATATGCAGCCATGTCACCCATATATGCAGCCATGTCACCCATATATGCAGCCATTTCACCCACAAATGCAGCCATGTCACCCACAAATGCTGCCATGTCACCCACAAATGCAGCCATGTCACCCATAAATGCAGCCATGTCACCCATATATGCAGCCATGTCACCCACAAATGCAGCCATGTCACCCACAAATGCAGCCATGTCACCCACAAATGCAGCCATGTCACCCATATATGCAGCCATGTCACCCCGACTTAGCCACCACCGCCCGGGGAACATCACAGCATTCATTTGAATAGCTGTAGTGTTCCCGCCCGTATAGACACTCCCCCTTGCTCGGGATTGGACAGATCACGATCACCCATCCAATCCCGAGCAAGGGGGAGTGTCTATACGGGCGGGAACACTACAGCTATTCAAATAAATGCTGTGATGTTCCCGCACGATGTTTAACCCATGCGGCTGCAGGTTTCGATGCAGCGTTCGGCGGCGTTCGGCGGCAGCGGTGGGGGGGGGACAAACAGATAAAGTATTCTATTCTGGTATCGGGGGTATTTGCGGGAGTACAAGTACTCCCGCAAATACTCGGTATCGGTCCCGATACCGATACTGGTATCGGGACAACCCTAATTCCAACCACCTATTCAGCTCAGTGCACTACATTGGCTCCATTGTTTATGAGGCATTAGGCAGGTGTCAGAAATGCCAGCTAAGCTCCTATTTTGACCATCCTTGTGACTCCAACCTTAATAAGGTAGCAGGCCTTAACAGGGTTTTTTTCCCTTTAGACCCTATTGCCCAACCCAATCAGGGGCACGTGTAGCCTTTGGTACTTGTTGTGCAGTCCTTAGGGCCCTTGCAAACACTAATCAGCGTTTCCCTATTGTGCTGTTATAGTAGGGATTACCAGGAGCCTCATGTAATATATAATAAGGTGTGCAATCAGCGCAAAAAATATATATTTACAATACCCCCCCAAAAATGCCAACTGAACACTAAAGACTTTCACAAAAATCCCCAAAAATGTATATATTCTGTCTCTGGCCTATGACTGTCTATGACTGATTCCTGTAAGCAAGTCCCCAGTCTCCAACAACCTTATGCTTGTTCACAGTATCTGACGATCTCTCCTATTGTGGCCATAGTCTTTGACTATATCCTGTTGTGTGTCTGCTGTCTCTGATAATTAATATTTGCTGCATTTTATGTGTGGACTTTAGTAAAGTAGGGGGCTGCACTTGAGGTAACCCCCTTATCAAGAAAGTTTGATCACCACTGCTGTAGCACCTTATCATTGCAAACAAAATTGTGATTTGTTTTAATTCCATTGTATTTTATTTTTGTATGTTTGTTTTTTGTTGGAAAAATAAATACTGGAATTGTATCAAACATGTGCAAGAGTGGTACCTATGGCTAGTTGCATTTAAAGGAGTTGTAAAGGAAAAAATGTTTTTTGCTGACTGTTTACAGGGTATAGAGACATAATAGTAAACTGATTCCTTTTAAAAACGATTAAAAATAGATAAAAATCAATCATATAATGTACCTCTAGTTTCTAGTTTCGTTTTTGCATGTTTCCTGCTTCTCTGCTGTACAGAGCCAATACAGGGCAGTGATGGTTTGGAAAACGAAACTGATTGGTGCTGTGGGGTTTTAGACACACAGTAATCACACCTCCTTGATTAGTGACCACAGAGAGAAAGCTCCCAGTACTGTGGTTATAAGGAAACAGACAACAAGGAAGTGTGGAGATCAGAGAATAATTACAGCAACTTGAGAGCAAAAACGAACAGATGAGGTCATGAAAACAGCACTGCATTAAGGTAAAGGAAGCTATTAAGATAAAAAAAAATCCTTTACAAACCCTTTAATCAAGCCACTAGGTTGTCCAATAAATATTGCCTATCACACAGGCAGCCAATCAGTTTACTGCCAGCTTCATGTTGTACTGTCACTGGTTTCCTTTACAAACTTGTTGCCCAGGTTAAAGAAGCCTTACCATAAGTATCTTTTTTTGTATTCTTTTTTTTACACATCATCATTTGTTTATCTTTTTTCTGTGCCTTATGCAGAATTAAACCTATAGTAAAGTAAAAACTCCAAAATGTTAGCTCTGCACCACTCCCAACTCCTGGGCCATCACTGGATTGATGATTCTTGGCTTCTTTAGCGGCCTACAGTCAACAAGTGAGTAAATCGGACATGTCTGCGTGGCTAGTGTCTGTACACTATGGAAAGAGAGAGATACGGCGCTAGTGAAAATGAGAACAAGATCGAATGATCCGATCCGATCGAGGAGCTTCCTCGATAGGAGGAACAGCGTGATGATGTCAAAAACGTCATGACGTCATCACGCTGTTTCTATCAAGGAAGCTCCGAGCGAACACGAGCAGGAGAAGGATGCACAGCTGCTGGCCCTCCAATGATTTTGGATATATTGCTGTTGACACCAACCTAAATGTGAGTGCACTAGCTTTACTTTAGTACAATAAATTACGCCTCTGATATTACGCTATGGTTTTCTTTTGTTTTCCAAACGTTGAGTCAATCAAAGGAACACCATAGAGACAGCACAGGGGGTCAGGAGGGAGACCTAAAATCCCCACGCCCAGAGTGACCAGCACAGTGGTCAGTATACAGGGTAAGGAGACTACAACACCACCCTTGGGTGTTCCTCTTGGTGGATCAAGCTCACTCTATCCCCCTTTTTCTATCCATGGATGATTAACTGGATTCACTCTCTGGGACTTTTCATTAATATATTTTGGATATTTATAAAGGACTCTTTCACATGTGTATATATATGTATTTATGACATATTCATATTGTTCACGATTATCACTGGTGAGCTTTTGATGTTCACATTAATTCTTCTTGGACATTGATCAGATCATTCGATCTTGTTCTCATTTTCACTAGCACCGTATCTCTCTCTTTCCATATCTATTTTAATTTTTGTATCACAAATTTTGATACCGGCAGCTCATATATTATTAATAATTGTATGTCTTAGTTCATTCTTTCAAATTTTCTTTTATCAAGCGCAGTGTTTCCTTTTGGATATTTTTTTGAGTGTCTGTACACTGCCAGCATAGTCCTCATGCTGCGTGACGTCACTTTTATGGACACAAATCAACTGAGCATGTAACTGCACTGAAGAGAAGAGCACTCCTACACTCTCCACCACGGAACATGCCCTTTGCCACTGCACCAACGCACACATCTGTATTCATCCTGTTTCTCAAAATGTCACACTTTTGTCCCAGTAATATTAATATATGAAGACACAATATGTAAAGATGTAGCAGGTATCAAATCCTTGCTGGGTCGGATTGTTTTTTTGTTTTATGGAATAGCTTATACAGACTTGACAAAAACCTTTAGCCTAAAATGGTTCTTCCATGTGATCACTTGCAATGGAATACTTACAGGGTCTCCTGGGCAAAACAACCACTTGCCCTGTGCATCTGCTCCTCTCCGCAGGGGTCCCTACCACAGATCTCTTGTACCTAACTTTAGAAATGTTACACCATTGTTTACATATCTTAGCACCCCTACTGGTGTCTTATAGGTAACAATACAATAAAGGCTTAAAGGGGTTGTAAAGGACAATTTTTCCCCCTAATCAGCTTCCTTTACCTTAGTGCAGTCCTCCTTCACTTATCTCATCCTTCAATTTTTCTTTTAAAATTTCTTCTGAGAAATCCTCACTTCCTGTTCTTCTGTCTATAACTCACCACCGTAATGCAAGGCTTTCTTCCTGGTGTGGAGAGAGCCTCTTGAGGGGGAGGGCGCGAGCAGGCAAGTCAGGATACTCTCTACTTTGCAGATAGAGAAAGGAGCTGTGTGTTAGTAGGCGTCCTGACCTGTCTGCTCGTCCCCTCCCCCCTCAAGAGGCTTTTTCCACACCAAGAAGGAAACCTCGCATTACGGTGGTGAGTTACAGACAGAAGAAAAGGAAGTGAGGATTTCTCAGAAGAAATAAGGACATTTAAAAGCAAAATGGAAAGATGAGGTAAGTGAAGGAGGACTGCACTAAGGTAAAGGAAGCTATTTAGGCAAACAAATGTTTTCCTTTACAACCCTTTTAATGTACACGGGATGTTTTGCAACCTCCCCTGAACGATTTAACTTGACAGATAGTAAACAATGTTTAGAAACGTCCTCTTTGCCGTGTTTACATGCCGCTTTTAGCCACGTTAGCATTTAGAAGCATTTATTTTTTTCAAATAGTCAAAAATGTAAAACGCCTGTAAACAAAACAAGGGGAAAGCTGTTTCAGGCAATTGGCATTTCAAATGCCTCTGAACATCAGTCCTGAGCTCATTTTTTTGCTTTCCACAAAAATGCTTCTAAACTCAACTGCCTAGAAATTACTATAAACGACCCTGTGAACATGTACTGATAAGATAACATAGAGGAGAATTCAGGGGCAGCTGAAAAAATGCCCAACTACTCCTAAATGTCCATTTACCAGTGGCATGAAGCCGTAACTATGCTATTTTCTTCTTAGGTTAGGTCTTTATAAACACCAGAAACTAAAAACCTCAAAACACCCATGAATATATACTCTACCCCTCAATCCTCATGTAATCATTTATAGATACATATATATTATGGCCTGTGACAGACTCAGACTCTCCTATGTCTAAAATAATCCTATGAACACTAGGGCCATAGAATGAATGGAAGGATGATATCTTGGACTACCTGAGATAGGATTATTAGGTATGAATTATCCACATTATATTCTGAGATATCTGTAGGGCTATTTTAAGTTTGTTCATTCTGAGCTCAAAGGGTTAATTGTAGGTTAATTTAGCAGTGAAAGCTAAATTCTAATGTCCTCTTCTCCAGCTAATTGACTCTCTTTTGTGTATTGTACTACAAGTTAGCAGTCTCCTGTCAGGTGTATTGAATTAGCATGTCAATTATGTTCAGAAGAACTTGTCAAGCTTTGCGGTGTCGAAATGTCTAGATACTGATAAGATTATCTGTGATTGTGTATTATTCTAAAGGTTAATTGGATTCTATTGATAAAGGAATGTGACTTCTTTAGACTGGTGCCAAAGTGTCTACCTTGAAGCCCCCCTGTCTAAGGAGGGGGCGGAGAGTTCCATTGTTCCTTTGATTACTCACAAGCTTGTAACTAGATATAAACCAAGAGATGTTCCATTAAAGCATTCCATACTTAGCACACATACAAGTGTCGTCTCGTTGTGTGTTTCAAGGCAGCTAAAATATTCAGTATCTATGTCCAGACTATGGGAAGCAGTATCTGATGGAAGCATTCGGTCTGGATGCTGGGACCTTCCGTGACATGGCCCATTACTCCACTATTCAGAGCCTAAAAATGCAAGGCTGATTCCTAATCACAATCTGCAAATAGAACAGCTCCTGATTGTTCAAAAATATACAAAATCTTCATTACTTAAATAAATATAAAAACATATATATTCATGAATACCACCTTATGTCCACTGGAGTTGACAATGGCAGTGGCCACAATTCATTACTTTCTAGATTCTGTATGAATGCATGAAGAACATCTGACCTCAAAAGAAATTAGCCCAGTAACATGCAATTTTGCTCATTCCGTTTCACAAGAGGAATAACTGCATTTTTAAAACTGAATATTCCCCTTAGTAACAGTAGTTTGGACCATTCCAGGTAATTGCATGAAGTGGGTCAGCAGCATTGAGCAAAACTGCATTTTCCTGGAAATTGTATATTTCAGTTCATCTGTATACACAAGTTCTGTAGCTTACCTGTTTCCCATCCAGTGTATAGAGGCGTTTTACCACTCCAGAATCCAGTTTTATGGCATCGGTTATATCAGTCAGAACTTGGTCAAAAGAATGGGCTGTTTTCTTGTTGAGGAGAATGCGGACGGCCTTACGTGGCTTCACCCCACTTCTAATGATTGTGAGAAGCTTGGGCCTGATAAAATCTTTGCCCTCTCTCCCCTCGGAGGTGCTGGGCTTGGCGGAAGCCAGAGGCTGCGCTGAGCGAGGGCTGACGGTTGTCTTCACATTCACTGACCAGTTGGGATTTACATTCTTTGTGTAATCCAATTTTTTGAAAGGCTCAATGGATCCGCACACATAACTTTCACCTAAAAGAAAATAAATGTTGATGTAATTACTATACGTGCTTGTTAAAATAGAATTTTCCAAAAAGTAATGTAAACTCATATTTACAGTGAATGGCTGCACACTCAACTGCAGAACTCTTGCATACACATATATCCACATTTAGGCTGCACACAAGCGCCTGAGCCTGTGCAATGTTAATTTTGGTATAATTCCCCCAAGTCAAAATGCATAGATGCCACATACAGCACCCATAGATATAAATGGCTGTACATTGGTATACAGCAGTGCTTGTTTAAACACAAGTGTAGTGTTTTTTTTTTTTGTACATGCCCGACATTGTATTTGTGTTTACACGAGCGTCTGCATATACTTGAATACAGCATTCTAATATTTTATACAAGGTAGGAGCGTAGATCAGAGTGCTAAGACTGGATTTGAATTGCTTCACACCTTCTCTTGTATATTTTGTGGATAACTTACTCCACAGTGACTGCAGCTATACGAGTTGGTGAGGGTTTGTTGTAAAGCTTAATAGCAGCTTTGCTGATTGCCAGCCTGGCAGCAGGCTCACTTTAAAGACAAATTGCAGCTTGAACCAATGTAAGTTTGCAAATTTCATACCTGATGGACCAACGTGCAAAGAAGGCAATCTCTGTAGTAGTGGGCGCTACTACAGTGATCGCCAATATTTTCCAGGTTGTGCGCTGAGTGGCTGCGCCCACTGCACATTGACCATACCACTAGCTCAGCACAACCATCATTCACATTGACACCCATTCTAGGATGGAAACAGTGTATTAACCAGGAGGGTAGGCAATTAAATCAATGGCCTATTGACAGTGGCAGCAATTTTGTTTTTGGGGGGGACAGCAAACAGTGCACCCACAGCCAATGCCCCCCACCCCCCCAGGGTCCGGTCGGTTGGGTTTGGAGGATTTACCCTATCTATTGCAGGCATCGGTTCACCCGGGCGACAGGCGGCCGGCATTACGACAGCTTCCCCTGCTCTCCGCGGACATCACGGCGACTCATGTTTTCCTCCATCCTCCTCAGCGGCCAATCAGGACAGATCTCTGACCCGCAACCTGATTGGCCAGGAGGAGGATCATTGTTGCAATAGCGAATATTCATTCGCTATTGTAACACACATGGGTGGCGCCCCTAATGGACGGGCTGCCCCTGTCTTGTATTGCATTATGTTTCTGGGTGATTGTGGTTGTCTTGGCAGAAACCAGGCTTTTCTTCCTCAACTGTGGAGAGGAGAACAGTGAGCAGCACAAATGTGACAATGCCAAAGCTCACTTCAAATCTCCAGAGACTAGCAGTAAGAGATCTCACACTGCAGATATACTGTAAATCTATAAGACTGTAGGTACAGGAGTGTCTAAGCACCCTAACATACCATCATTTGAGTAAATAAATAAAGGAGGGATTTGAAAGAGATGTATGGACTTTTGGAATTATGCTTACCTAGGTGGATGCCATTCTATGTATTAGGGTGCCATTCTATGAATTAAGATAAAACACCCTCTGTGTATAGCAGCCTCCCCAGCACCCCCTAATACTTACCTAAGCCCCAGCTCTGTCCAGCGATGTCCATGAGTGCCATAGCCATCCGGGACTCTCCCTCCTGATTGGCTCATGTGGCTGTCAATCAAAGTCAGTTTGCCAATCAGAAGAGAGAGGGGGTGGTGTCAGGTTGGGTCTCTGTGTCTGAATAGACACAGAGAGCTGTGACTTGGCTCAGGTGCCCCCATAGCAACATGCTTGCTGTGGGGGCACTCGACAGGAGGGAGGGACCAGGAGCAGTGAAGATGGACCCAAGAAGAAGAGGATCAGGGCTGCTCTGTGCAAAACCAACTGGTCAGTATAACATGTTTGTTATTTTATTAAAAAAAAGTCAGGGAATGAGACTAAAACAAGCGGTAACATTTTATACAGTACAAGTCATATAACAGAATGACATGAAAATCTTGATTGGCTGGATTAATACTTTGGATTTTAACCTGTTTTACCCACTTCCGTCCTTAGGCCGTTTATAAACAGCCTAAGGGTGAAGTGGTTATGCCAGGATCATGGTATAATGTTTTTTTTAGCAGACAATTCCCTCCAATGTAAAAGTGATCAGAGCAGCTATAGAACTGATGCATCACTTTTACAGGCTGGGGAAGGGGGTCGCCTGATCGGGGATTCCAATAAGGATGCGAGCAGCGTCATCCTCTTCTGTGGACACAGTGAAGGCAACTGACGTGTCTTATGTAAACAAGCAGTTACTGAAAGCATCTGATCAAACTGATCTCGGTTTGATCAGATGCTTAAGAGGCCAGAGAAGAGATCTGGGCTCTAAAAAATCCCATATCTCCCTGTCATGGTCCATGTTATCACAGAGGATGTTGTTAATCCCTTATGATAGCAATAAAGTTGATTAAAAAAATTATAGAAAATGAACTGTACAATGTAAAAAATGTAAACAAAATAAATAATAAAGTTTAAAAAAATGTAACCTCTTCCTGCCCGTGCTATAGCTGAAAGACGGCTACAGCACAGGTCTGAATTGCCAGGAGGGCGTCCATGTATGTCTTCCCTCCCATGTGGTGCACTCTGTGATCAGCGTGTCAAACATTTCTGACCCCTTACCACGTGATCAGCTGTCAGCTAATGAGCCACCAGTACCAGTTCCCACCAGTGCCACCTATCAATTCCCACCTGTGCCACCTATCAGTGTTCATCAGTGCTGACAATTAGTGCTCATCAGTGCCTCATCATCAGTGCCACCTATCAGTGCTGCCTATCAGTGTCAGCTACCAGTGCCCATCAGTGCCACCTATCAGTGATGCCAATCAATGCCACCTATCAGTGCCCTTCAGTGTCGCCCATCAGTGCCACCCATCAGTGCAACCTCTCAGTGCCCATGAGTGCCACCTATTAGTGCCCACCAGTGCCACCTCATTAGTGCCCATCTGTGCAGCCTATCAGTGCCAATCAGTGCAGCCACATCAATGAAGGAGAAAAATTACCTGTTTGCAAAATGTTATATTAAACTGTTTTATTTTATTTTTCATTTTTTTGGGCAAAAAAAAATAAAAACCCAGCAGTGATTACATATCACCAAGAGGAAGCTCTATTTGAGTGAAAACAAATTTAAAAATGTCATTTTGGTACAATGAAGCATGACCGCGCAATTGTCATTCAAAGTGTGACAGTGCTGAAGGCAGGAAGGGAGTTTAAGTGCCCTGTAAGCAAGTGATTAAAGCGCCCTTTCCCCCCATACTCATTGGTAGATGGACTTCTGTTCAACCACCATACATGGATCAAAATTTGTCTGGTCCCTGCTGAACTGCACCATTCCGATCCATGTAGTAAGGTTGACTTAACTCTTTCATTCTATCAGCGTGTTCCTTGTTAGCATATGAGCACCACAGCAAATCAGTTCTTTGTGGTGCTTCTCCCTCTCTCCATCTAAGCTCTACTGCACAGGGGCTGCAAAGGGCTGATACCAAGTCAAATTTGGGTATTTACACTGCATCTGCCTGGGGTTCAGCTTTAAATTATTCCAGTGGGCCACTATTGCTATTTGCCTGGCAAGATCTGGCTTTATTACATTTTTGTCGCAAACTTGAAACCAGCATGGTGTCATGTCTTTTCCTTGCTGGGTCAGTGGCACAGAAGGCAGTAAGTTCGAAGCTTTAATATGATAACCAAGGAACAAACAGTCCAGCAATGGCAGACTGCATAATTCTCTTATGACAGGTGTTCTTTAACTCTGCATCAAGTGGATCCGTTACTCACTAGCCTTATAATCACCTTGTATTACACGGAACAAAGCCGCTCGCTTGTAAAATGAAATTTATGGTATGTTTCAGACAGATTTATTGCTGCAAATGTTAACAACCATGTCTTCTGCTGCCCCTAAAGTCCCTTCACCAGCTGTGCTTAGCTTATTAAGTCATCTGGGCCTGCCTGCAGCTAAATGCTAATCTGTAAAGAAGTTCTCTGGCTCAAATATACATTTCTTAGATCCCCTCCGGTGTAGTGAAGTTGATTGGCTTCTCCTGTATCTCACCCCAAAATACTTGAATTTAGAGGCGCAAAACTTGGTATTGCGACTCATAAATTCCGGGGTTTTTAATAGTCTACACAAAAATGTTCAAGGTTATTCAAATCTCTTCATAAAGAAATGTATTTAAGGAATCACATATTTTTTTCTAAAAGCTCACTTTTACAATAAACCCTGTGGTGTGGGCCACCTAACCATCCATAGCTATCCCCAATTATGTATACTTTATTATATTGTATACCGTAATTGTGTGGGTATATAGAAAATTAAACCTTACTTACACAACATTAAATCATATACGTTCATGTATCGGTGCACGAGTTCAGAAGATCCACACATCACCCCACTGCCTGACCATCCATTTCTTGAAACACAATAGAAACTTGCTTTACCTTGCAGTATTTTTATTGAAGGGTTAACTTGGGTAGAGTTGGAAAGGATATTGTGACATGGGATGGCCGTACAACTTAGCACATTTAGTAGTTTAAAGTGGAGTTCCACTCGTTTTTTTTTTTTCCTAAAAATCTTAACATTAAAAAAAATACATATTTAATTTTTTTTTATACTCACCTAAAAAGGCGGTTGCTATGCGGAAGTAGCTCTTCTGCCTCTTCTTCCACCAAGGGTGGATCTTCTCCTACGTCGCCATGTCTTCTTGTGAATGAGCTGCGCTGCCTTCTGGGAACTGTGTGTATCCCAGGAGGCAGCCGCCCATTCACAAATCGCTGTGCGAGTCGCCATTGCGCAGTAGGAAACGTGCAGTGAAGCCGTAAGGATGGAGTGAGGATGGAAGTGCCAGGACCGAGCGATCGCCAGCGATCGCCGTTGGAAGACCAACATTGCGGGTGACTAGGACAGGTAGGTGCCCAATTAAAAGTCAGCAGCTACACTGTTAGTAGCTGCTGACTTTTTAAAATAAAATTGTGGGTGGAATCTCGCTTTAAGTTCTGAAGATAGGGCACATAAACATCAACAGTCAATGGTGCTGCGTCACTGCAGACTATTGCGCCTTGACTTCTGCGATGTCCCCTGCTGAATATTACTTTAGTATTCCTGAGTAAAGCCTTGGCTATACATTTTTCCTGAATTTCATGCTTCCCTGTGAAGAGCCACTCTGAATAACGCTTCAGCACATGGACAGTGTCTAAAATGCTGGTACTGCGTCAGAGGTGTTGACACATACCTTGCCCCGACGACTCAACACCTTAACAGCATATAGCAACTGGTGGACTACTAGGCCCAGATAGTACAAATTTTGTGGAGACTGTTCCCTGGTTACAGACTCCCACAATAAGCTTAAAGTCTCTCCTTGTAACATCCTACTGTGTGGGACTGACCGTGCAACATCCCGTCAGACACCCCCTTGATGCATTTCATTACTAGGGGCAACAGCAGATATTCACAAGCTTCCTGACTTTCCTCCGGTTCCATCACTTACTGAAGTGTACCCACTGACCTTCTCCATGGTCCCCAGTCCATAGAACAAACCTGGTCAAACCGCACAGTCCAGCAGTAACAGTCCCAATACTGCGACATCTTCTTTCCTCTCAAGACTCCTCCCCCAGTGGCATGTTACCTCAGCTATAGGAGGCCGGCTCCCCACTAATCCTGGTTGGGGATTGATCAGAGCTCCTACACAAGCTGCCTGTCACCAAGAACCTCAAGTCCAACCCCTTTTCCAGAGCTTACTAACTGGAAACCAGGGGAGGTGTCTCTGAGTCTGAGCACAGGTGGCCACACCCACTGCTGCACTTGAACACTCCCAGTCCCAGATCAAAACAAACAGACCTAGTTTAATGCACAAGCCTGCCTAAATTTGCCTATACTAGAACCTGAGACACAAAAAATCCTATTTTAGCACCTATCAAAAGGTAGTGGGTGCTACGTTTAAAAAAATAAAAATAAATTATACTTCATTCAAAAATGTGAATTAAAGACGTTTGTATGATCAGTGCATTTAGGTGGCCTCTATTCTCCGCTAGCACTGGTATGATGAGGGACAATCCTGAATCAGAGCCACCCACTGTTTAGGAGGAGCCCTGCCTAGCCTAGGCCCATCTGAGAAGGAAAGCATTTCAGCTTACTTACATTGGTGAAATGTGGGGATATCAAGGCTGGATATACCACAATATCAGTCTTGGAGAAGGCTCTTGGGATGAAGTAATTGGATTCAGTATAACATTTTTTACCACCAATAATGGAGATTGACTGATTTTAGCCAGCCCTACCAATTCACTGTTGGCATGGAGGAGGCAATAAAGAACTTTAGTTAATTAAAAATAATTAATAAAAAAATAACGTCTATAGATTTAAAAATAGGGGGTTACAATGCTTGATATTCTGATTACAGTGACATTTTCGAAAGGTTAAAAAGTTACAGAAACACACATTTGGTAATACAGTGCTTTGAGGTGCATGTAGTGTTGTCTAATACGAAACAACGGCCCAGATTCAGGTACATCTGCGCATTATTGGACTGGCGTAGCGCACCGCCTTTACGTTAGACTTGCGCAATTTTGCCGCGTAATCACCCTATTCTCGTAGCTTTTGCGCAGGAAATTGCGCATACGTAACGTTTTTCCAGAGGCGTAAGGAGGAGTAATACAAATTGGGAAGGACGTGGGCGTGTTACATTGAAATGAGCCGTGACCCCATGCATGCGCGCTTGAACGAGACCATGTCAGCTCCGATGTGCGCATGCTCACAACTCGGGAGCGGCGCAATCAGTGAAATTGGAAATGGACTAGGGCAACGTTGTGAACTACGCAGACAGCATAAATAGACACACACAAACGCACTTCCTTTGCAAAAGTACATCCCTTTGTCCCTTCCCATTTAACCAAGTGCTTTTGTCCTGTTGTTCGTTGCGGTGTGTTTTGTAGTTGTCAGATTAGTGTTCTGTGTGATCAGGTGTTTGTTAGTAGATTTTTGAAAGTGGTTTTTGATAAGTGTTTGAGAGACTGTTTGTTTGATTGATATATTTATTTTTGTTTCTTTTCCTGCTGTTTTTTTTTTTTGTTTTTTGGGGACTGTTTCTTGGTGAGTAGTTTTCTCTCTGTGTGTGTGTTTTTTTGTGATTGGTTGTGCTTGTTTGTGTGCGTGAATTTTGTTGACTGGGACTGTTTTTTTTTGGAAGGATGACTGAGAGAAAACGAAAGCTTAATTTTACAGTTGTGGAAAAACAGATTCTTGCCCGGGCCATTAGCGAGTATGGGCGTTACCTCCCCGGCCCAGAGAGTGCCAACACCACCCCGGCCAGGAGGAGGGAGATTTTGGATAGGATCACTGACCAGGTGAATTCTGCGGGGCAGGGGGAGACACGGACCAGGTCTGGGATTGACAAAAAAATCAATGACCTCCGGCGTCTGGTCAAAAAGAAGTTGGCCAGAATGCATGCCCATGCCAGGGGCACAGGAGGGGGCCCACCATGCCGTATTAGCCTGACAGCGGAGGAGCGTGCGGTGGCCCTGACCTTTCATCGGCATGAAGTTGAGGGCCTGCCCAGCTTTGACTCCAGTCCCCAGCCCGTGGTGCCAGGTAAGTTGTTTTCTTTTTTAATATCAGGTGTGTAGCATGTGTGGGGGAGGGGGTGAAAGGGAATATGTGGCAAGTGTGTGGATCCTCCAACCTGTGAATGTTTTGTGTCATCCACAGATGTGCAGGAGGGTGCAGGGCCATGTGGCCTGACCGCACCAACCCCAGGACAGCAGCCTAATGAGGCCCCCCCAACAAGGCCGGAGTCCGCGGAGGAGGTTCAACAGGAGCAGGACAATCATGAGGAGGAGGAGAATCATGAGGAGGAGGAGAATCATGAGGAGGAGGAGTCCATGTCAGGCACTGGACGTTTGGGTTTTGAGGACTCCTCCCCTCTGGCTGGCAGCAGGCAGGCCTCCCTAAGGGGCAGCCCCCCCCCACCTCCCCCAACATGGCTCCCCTCACAAGGGCCTCCCCTTCTCCCCGGCCACGAGCATCAGCTGGAGGCAGGATGTCATCCCAGACCACCAGGGGGTTGGCCGATCTCCTGCCCGCCACCCTGAGAAGGGACCAGTTCCTCCAGACCCGCCATCTGGGACAGGTCAGCCAGACATTGGTGCGGATGGAGGAGAGCCTGTCCTCCATCAAGGATACGCTGGGGAACCTGGACTCCCACTCCCGGGCTTTCACAACCTGCCTCAATGAACTGCAGACGACATCAGCAGGCGTTGGGCAGGATGTGAGGGCCCTTACCCTGGCTATCCAGGCCAACACGGCAACACTTGGTGCTGCCCTGGACAGAATTGCCGTGGCCTTGGAGGGCAGGCCACCAGGTGGGCAGAGATCAGGGGCTGATCCTCCTTCCCCGGTTTTACCCCTTCCCCATGAGTCTCCCCTGAGAAGCCGGGGCCGTGGCCGGGGGCGCCCCAGACGTGGCTCACGCAGAAGGCAGTAATTTGTTTTTCCCCCCTTTTTTTTTTTTTTAACCAATTTTTCTTTTTTTTTTTTTGTCATTTTTTTTTTTTGCTGCCAATTTTTGGCGTATCTCGTTCTGGGGATGCCGCGCAACGAAACGCACGCGCACATTTAGACTTACGCACGCGCATCTCCTGTTGCGCAGGCGTAATCACTCTGTGAATCTGGGCCAACATTTCTCAAGGAAAGAAAAGAAAGAGGGGAGATGGGTCAAATTAAAGGAAGGTGTCAGGTCAAGTGCAACACATAGTTTTCAAACTTTCAATACTTCTTGCAGTGTGGATGTCCTGGTCCCCTGCTGTTCAGAGATTCCTCCCACTAATGTTTACATCACTACAAGATACATTAAGGATAAGGGAGCCAGCAAGGTGAACCACATAGTGTAGCGGGGCACCAGGACACTCTCAGAGTTGAATTCTGAAGGGTCCTGGGCAGCAATTTCTCTTCTTTACAGTGGAATCTGACATCACATGCATCAGGAGAGGTGAGCATTTACTAACCTATTTGCAGGGGCTATGTTTATTAGTCCACAGCAACATGGTGCATTGCTGCACTCTATCAATGTGCACAACAGTCATAAATATATCAAATGGCTTTAGTCTGATCTCCACCCATGGAAGAGGACCCATTTAATGTGTTTCACCCCGTTGAGGGCACCTGACTGTGACGTAACACGTAGGGAGGAGCTGGTGACTTGATCCTGCTATTTCAGGAAGTGAAGCATGCACCAGGAGAACGGGGCTGCTGATATTCAGGTGCTTTAAAGGGCAAACACAAAGCATTTTTTTAATTGCTGTGCACCTGATTGTGCACATTTAAATGTGAGTTTTTTTTAAAAAAGGGGGTGATTTGTTTACAGAAAGCACTATGATGTTATTGAATTTATTTTAATAGCATTAAATGGTGGCTCGGAAAAAGTTGGATTTCAGAGCAGCCAGTTCAAAACGGAAAAAATACAACTTGAGAGTACCTCAGAGATGCTTTGGAGACAACTGTCGATCCGGGGGTTGGAGAGGAGGTTACCGAGGTCTATCAGCCCATTAAGGGGAAGGCTGTCACTGACCTATTGGATGTATAGGTCAATATTTGGAGGAGAGCGTATAGTGCACTCGGTGGGAAATGCACCTATGACAGTAAAGATTGAATTGTTAAAATGATTCACAGTGGAGCACTGAAATTATATTTTGGACTCAATTAGTGTACTATATTTGGCTATCAAGATTTTGGGAAAGAAAGAACATATATGCACACGGATATAAGTTAATTATGTTATAATACATAATCAAATAATTATTGTATTTATTTTCCAGCACAAATTATATTTTCTTAAAATATCTACTTTTATGCTATTGGTTATTGTGACGATATGTTGGTAATAATTTTGAATTATTTTTATTACTGATCATTCCTTTGTAAAATTAGACAGCACTAGACTAAATTAAATAGACTTTTCTAGGGGGTACGGGAACACATGACAGCGTTGCCAGCTGCTTATTTGGACACATAGAACTTTGATGTAGAGATTTGGCTGGAGTATTCACATATTGATTTTGACCTAATACTCTATGACGACAGATAACAGAGCAGGAAATTTGTCAGGAAGATCCTGCCATCGGAGACCCTAAAAGTACAGTATAAGCCATTGAGTGATAAAGCCCACCAGACTACATGTACTTACTGTACTTTGGTTTGAGAGTAACTTGGAGTGTTTTGAAAGACAAGCAACATTTTTTAATAAATTTTGACTTGATATACAAGCAATGTCTTAATATAAGAGTAGCTTCATGTCACAACCGAGAATAAAAAAGAAGCGAGGAGCTTCTAAGTGTAGCAATATGGTTACATTTAATGAAGGTACAACATTTAGCAACTTACATGGTTGATGATTAAAAGAGGCACATCTAGATATGCAGGCATCCTGGGTAAAGATGTACACATAAACCATCCTCCTCACTTCCATCGGTGTCATCTCTTCCACGCTGCACTCCACAAGCACTTCAAGCCTCGCTTTCAGATCGCTCTCCTGCTGAAGCGGCTCTAGGCTTTGTGAGGCCTTAGGCAAAAACTTGACATGGGGCCCCCCACTCACGCCCATGATGGGAAAAATAATTTAAGGACAAGAGCCTCTTCCCCACAACCCTGGCCAGTGATTGTGGGGGGTCTGTGGGCAGGGGGCTTATCAGAATCTGAAAAGCCCTCTTTAACAAGACGACCCCCAGATCCTGCTTTTTAATAACTAAGGGGCGGGGGCCACCCGGTGATGTCACCTGGTGAACCCACCCCTTGTGACGACACTGACTGAGGGCATGCTGGGTCATTGATGTCACAAGGGGTGGTGTCACCGATATTCACTGGTTGTTAGGGACGCTGGCTCCTGAGTCAGGGTTCATAACGCTGCCTGAGCACAGCAGCGTTAAGGTCCCCTGTCCCTCAAAACTGGGGTAATGCATTGGGCAAGTTAGGTGGCCGTGAAGCCCCTGTGAGTGTGAGGCCTTAGGCGACCGCCTAATTTGCCTAATTAAAGAGCCACCTCTGCTCTCCTGCAAGGTAATCTCTATGATCATGATTGCAGACTGACAGCCGTGAGAGCTGGTGGTGCGGAGGACAGCTTTACTCCAGATGCTTGCATACATATATGTGCCATGTGAGTTGCTAAATGTTGTACCTTGATTAAATGTAACTATATTGCTACACTTAGGCCTCGTGCACACGATCGGACATATCCGATGAAAACGGTCCGCGGACCATTTCCATCGGATATGTCCGATCGGGAGTTTGATCCGATGGCGTGTACACACCATCGGATCAAATTCCCCGCCGCCGGACGGCGCGGTGACGCGGTGGTGACGTTGACGCTGCCATGTCACCACTACGTCACCGCACCAGGAAGTTAAACACTTCCGCGCATGCGCCGAATCCATTCGGCGGTGGCGCGGCGGCGGTGGGGGACGACATGTCTGCTGGTCAGTGTACTAACCAGCAGACATGTCGGGCGGACAGATTCCCACCGGATAGATTTCAAAGCATGCTTTGAAATCTGTCGGGTGGAGAAATCTGTCCGCTAGCCCATACACACGAGCGGAGATGTCTGCTGAAACGGTCCATCGGACCGTTTTCAGCGGACATATCCCCTTGTGTGTATGAGGCCTTAGAGGCACCTCTCTTTTCTTTTATACTCTGTAGTTCCTGCTGGTTTTTGCTTCTAATTGCCTTGTGGAGGGTTCCATTTTTGGATGGACATTTTATGGTTACACAACTTATCACATTGCTATAATCTTTTTAGATGGACGATAAACTGAAGGACTTATGAATAAAGGGTTGTGGAACAAATCATTTGAGTTTTCATTATTTCTTATGGGGAAATTCGCTTTGATATAAGAGTCCTTTGGATTACAAGCATGCTTCCGTAACGAATTATGCTTGCAATCCAAGGTTTTACTGTATATTGTATAGCAGCCTTCAATAATATCTCCGTTGTTAGCCAACGTCTCTCTCTCTCTGTAATCAGATGCACAGTAAAGTAGGTCAATACACGGAGTCCAACATCTGAAGGAAAGTTATCCAGTGTAACTGTAAACCTTGTCTAATGAATTATCGATACACTCTGGTGTGTGGTGACTATGTACTGGAATCCGATTACAAGAAGTAAACCAATGAAGTGGACATGATTAGTAAGGTGCTATGAGAAATTTACATCCTGAATGACAGATCAGCGAAGAGTAAATTAATTCAGGTCAGCGGTGTATCTTTTCATCCACTGGAACTAGAAAGCTTTATTGACTAAAGAAAATGCAATTAAAGAGAAACTGTTATCAATAAAAAAAATTACAAATAATGGCATCAGCATGAGCTAAAATATTTACCTCCCTGGTGGGTGGTGAGTCCTAACTGCTACAGCAGTTGAAGAATCTTCAGCATCCGACACTTATGTGGATGGAACCACAGCAAGGGATGATACTCCCGAAACTGTGTGGGATACGGAGTATTCTTAGTTGCCGTAGCTCCTAGAGAAAGTACAGTTAGAATTCGCCACACTCCAGAAAGGTAAGTATTACCATATTTTGCTTAGGGCAACAGTGTCACTTCAACCCTTTGTTAACAATTTACTTATTTTCAGGTCTTGAAAACGAAGCAAATGTCAGTGGGGTAGATTCATGTAGATCAGCGGATCTTTTGATCCGCGTGATCTATCTTTTTTACGATCCGCCTGCGCCAGTTTTTGAGGCAAGTGCTGTATTCAGAAAGCACTTGCCTCGTAATTAGCCCTGGCGGACCGTAAATCCCCCGGCGGAATGCAAATTCCACGGCTAGGGGGAGTTTACTATTTAAATCACGCGCGTCCCCGCGCCGATCGTACTGCGCATGCGCCACCGGCTAAATTTCCCAGCGTGCATTGCTTTAAATGACGTTGCAAGGACGTCATTGTTTTCGTCGTTAACGCAATTAACGTATGGCCGTATTCCCGTACGACTTACGTAAACGACGTAAAAATTCAAAACTCGACGCGGGAACGACGGCCATACTTAACATAGGATCCGCCGCACTTACCCCACATATAGCAGGGGTAACGATCCGCCGGAAAAAGCCGAACGCAAACGACGTAAAAAAAAAACGACGGTTCTGAATCGGCGCTTCTCCTCATTTGCATATTTGTCGCGTAGAAAAAAAGAAGCGCCACCTAGCGGACGGCGGGAGAATGCAGCCTAAGAACCGACAGTGTAACTCACTTACACCAGTCGGCTCTAAGGGAGATCTATGCGGAACCTGATTCGAGGAATCAGCCGCATAGATCCGAGCGTCGGATCTCACAGATCCGACGGTGTATCAGTAGATACACCGTCGGATCTCTATGTGAATCTACCCCAGTGAGTTTATCTTACTGCACAGAAAAAGAGGGAAAAATTGAAAACTGACTTTTAACCACTTGCAGACTGACTCACGCCAATATACACCGGCAGAATGGCACAGCTGGGCATATTAATGTACCTGTACGTTGCCCTTTAAGCTTCGGTATTGTGGGTGCTCACCGCGAGCTCCCTGAGTGTGACCACGGGTCCTGCGGACTCGAAGTCCGCTGGGAGTCCCACGAGCGCCTCACGGAGAGGAAGAACAGGGAAATGCTGATGTAAACAAGCATTTCCCCGTTCTCCCTGTATTCAGGAGCAGGTATCAGTGTCGTGTCACACGTAGCCCACCCCCCCCCCCACAGTTAGAACACATCCCTAGGACACACTTAACCCTTTCAGCGCCCCCTAGTGGTTAACCCCTTCACTGCCAGTGTCATTTTTACAGCAATCATTGTATTTTTATAGCACTGATCGCTGTATGAATGACAATGGTCAAAAGTGTCCGATGTGTCCACCATAATGTCACAGTCACAATAAAAACCACTGATCATGGCCATTACTATTAAAAAAAATGATTAATGGGTCGACCAACCCTGATAGTACAATTGTCTACATGCTAGGGTGGCTGTCTACGTGTTTGTTGACTTGTATAATTGTTGGATTATACTCCATCATAAATTTGCTGAAAAGTTATTGAGGCGGGTCATGCTGCTTCTCCCCAGAACACAGATTGTTCCCAGCTGGGGTGTGTGGGGGAGTTGGGCAGTGGCCTTGCCAAGAGTTGATCCATGTACAATGTCTTGATAACTAGAATTTGAGACTGATTACCATTACAATCTCTTGAAGCCCTTTCTCTTCTTCGGTATTGGTCTATTCACAATCTAGATTAAGTTAAAGCCATATTTTATTTTCTTGTTTTCCTTTTGTATGTATTTACCATGTATTTTCAAAATTTTGTAGACGCTATAACTTTTGCGCAAACCAATCAAAAAAAGGTTATTGCGTTTATTTTACCAAAAATATGTAGAAGAATACGTATTGGCCTAAACTGAGAAAAAAAATGTTTTTATATATTTTTTGGGGATATTTATTATAGCAAAAAGTAAAAAATATTGCTTTTTTTCAAAATGTACGCTTTTTTTGTTTATATCGCAAAAAATAAAAACCGCAGAGGTGATCAAATACCGCTAAAAGAAAGCTCTATTTGTGGGGAAAAAAGGACGTCAATTTTGTTTGGGAGCCACGTCGCACGACCGTACAATTAAATCGACACAGTGCCGAATCGCAAAAAGTGCTCTGCTCTTTGGCCAGGTCAGGGGCTAAAGTGGTTAAGGTTGCCACTGTCCGAATAGAAAAGAAAATGGTCTCACATTATAATAAAATATCAAATGTTATTAAGTCACATTTAAAACATATGATAAAAAAAGAATACATAGACATGTGTTATTGGTACACTGTCCCATATGTATACTGTATATAGGGATGAGCTTCACGTTCGATACGAACGTATGTTCGACTCGAACATTGCCTGTTCGATCGTTCTTTGGAAATCGAACAAAACGGGTCGATCACGCCAAATTTGAGTGACGCGCGTCGGCCCATAATTCACTGCGGCGTTGCGCGCTGATGATTGGCCAAGCATGCACCATGACACCGCATGCTTGGCCAATCACAGCGCCCAAAAGACGAAGAGCCATAATTGGCCAAAGCCTGGGTGCTTTGGCCAATTATGGCTCAGGGCTTTAACACACGCCCCACACTATAAAAGGCCGCCTTCTGGGCGGCCTCGTGTAGTGTGTTCCAGCTTTGTTAAAGAGGGCAGTCAGAGAGACAGAGAGATTATCTTTTTAGCTAGCTAGTTAGAGCAGGGTAGTCAGTTTAGCTTTATTACAGTGTGTAGAGAATATATATACATCCTTAGGAGTTGTACATATATTTATACTGTACACTGTATAGCTTAGCTAGATCTGCTATTAGTATTTGTCAGGCAGGAGATTGTGCAGGCAGGAGATTGTGCATAGCTGCAGTGCTCTAACGTGTTGTATTGCCTGTGGCTGTGTGCTGTGTTTAGTTTACACCTAAACATACTCGGTGTAACTGCACTAGTCCTGCTTATGTGCACCTAAGCGCATTTGCTTAAAGTGCAAGTTTGCTGTGTAATCGCACGTAAGCACATTTATTGTAAGTGCAAGTTTGCTGTGTAATCGCACGTAAGCGCATTTACTGTAAGTGCAAGTTTGCTGTGTAATCGCACGTAAGTGCATTTACTGTAAGTGTAAGTTTGCTGTAAGCAAATTTACTGTAAGTGCAAGTTGCTGTGTAATCGCACGTAAGCGCATTTAGTGTAAGTGCAAGTTTGCTTTTTAGTAGCACGTAAGCACATTTACTGTAAGTGCAAGTTTGCTCTTTAATAGCACGTAAAAGCATTTACTGTAAGTGCACGTGTGGTGTTTATTTACACCTGAACGCATTAAAATGTCTGGAAGGACAACAAAGAGAGGCAGAGAGTCACGAGGGCAAGCAGGCTCTGCATCTAAAGCCAACGCTGGTGGTGGACACGGTGCATCCTCTTCAGCACGTGGCAGCTCGTCCTTCTTTTCGGGAGCTGGCCGTGTTGAGCCTCAACATGCAGAAAAAATAGTAGATTGGATGACCAAGCCGTCCTCATCCTCCTCATCCTCTCTCACACAGACTGATCTTAGTTTGTCTGGCAAAGCAGCTGCCAAGGCTTTCTCTTCCCTCTGTACAATGGTGTCCTCCTGAGGAGTCCCCCGAACTGTTTCAACACAGTGTTGGGTACATGCTGAATGAAGATGCGCAGCGTTTTGAAGGCTCCGATGATGGAACACAGATAGAGGAAGGCATTGATGTGAGCCCAGGGAGAGAAGGTGGCCGAGAGGGACAGCAATCTGGCAGTGATGTTCCCCAAGCTGGAGCATACTGCCAGGTTTTTGACAGTGATGAGGAGGGAGGGGATGATGAGGTCACTGACTCTACCTGGGTGCCTGATAGGAGAGAGGAGGAGGAGGAAGAGGAGGAGGAGGAGGACGAGGCACAGGCACATCTCCAAAGAGGCAGGATGCCCTCCAGGGGTCAGCTTAAGGGCACACCAACTGCATTACAGCGCACATCTACGCTTGTGCATGGCACTGCTGTGTCTGAACGGTACAGCAAAAGTTCTTTGGTGTGGGCCTTTTTGAAACATGTCCATCAGATCGTACCTTTGCTATTTGCAACATGTCTGCAGGGGCAGGCTCAGAGGTGGTTGACGCCACGCCAGCTGAAGCCTGGAATGGTGGTCAGTGATAATGGCACCAACCTCCTTTCTGCCCTGCGACAGGGAAAACTCACCCATGTGCCCTGTTTTGCGCATGTCCTGAATTTGGTGGTGCAGCGGTTCTTGGGCAGGATGTCCTGAAGCAGGCCAGGAAAGTCTGTGTGCATTTCCGGAGGTCATATAATGCCACTGCTCGGCTGACAGACCTCCAAAGGGAATACAACCTGCCCAAGAACCGCCTAATCTGTGACATGCCCACCAGATGGAACTTTACGTTGGCCATGCTGCAGCAGCTGCACACGTACCTGTGCCAATATGGCAGCAGAACTGGGTCAGGGGAGCTTGGTTTTTTTTTCCCACGCCAGTGGGCATTGATCAGGGATGCATGCACTATCCTGTCACCATTTGAGGATGCCACGAGGATGGTGAGCAGTGACAGTGCACGCATCAGTGAGACTGTCCCTCTTATTCACATGTTGGAGCACACGCTACATGGAATAATGGACAGGGCCCCTGAGGCAGAACAAAGGGAGGAAGAGGAGGACTTCCTTACCTCTCAAGGCCCCCTTTACCCAGACAGTGGTCCTGCTTGCCCACCTAGCACACAGGAAGAGGAGGAGGAGAAGGAGGAGAGGGAGGATGATTGTATCAGTAGCATGGAGGTGGAGCCTAGCACTCAGCATCAGGAGCAGCAGTCTTCAAGGGATCATTTACAGTCCCAAGGAACACGTGGACTTTTACGTGGCTGGGATGAGGTGCCTGTGGATCCTGTCGTCCTCAGTGACCCAGAGGACTGTGCCCCGAATGCCTCTGCAAAGTGAGTCACAGAAGGAGTGGTGGAGAAGGTGGCTGTCTGACTCATGCGTTCAGACAATTTTTTAGTCCGCAGCCCCAAGGTCTGACTGGTTCCAGCAACCATCGCCAGCGTCTGGTTTACATGGTCCGGGAATACCTAGGGGCAAGATCCGACTTGGACACCTTCCCCACCAAAAATCCTCTGGCTTACTGGGTCTTGAGGATGGATCTCTGGCCAGAGCTTGCACAGTACGCAATTGAGCTACTGGCTTGCCCTGCATCCAGTGTTCTTTCAGAACGCACATTCAGTGCTGCTGGAGGCTCTGTGACCGATCACAGGGTGTGCCTCTCCACCGACTCTGTTGATCGACTGACATTCATCAAAATGAATCAGGCTTGGATCAATACCAGCTACCAAGCACCTGATGCTGATGTTACTGGATAATAATTTTTTGTTGAAATGTCAGATCCCTTTGAGACTGCGTATGCTGATGCTGAGTGACTGTCCTGTTATGCTGCTGATGGAATATCCTTCTCCTCCTCACTTTTCTTGCTGATAGCTAGTAACAAATGTTGTGTTTCTGGGCTCCGCCACCAGTGCCTAAGGCCAAATTTTTGTGCCCCTGTTTAACAGGGGCGCCTAATAACAATTTTTGATGCAATACTTTGCACGTGGCTCTTTGTTGTCCTCCAATTACAGGTATTGTGAGGGGTTGCAGTGTTGTGTTGTGCCTGAGGCACAATTTTTCAGCCCCTGTTTAACAGGGGCGTCTAATTACAATTTTTGATGCAATACTTTGCATGTGGCTCTTTGTTGTCCTCCAATTAGAGTTATTGTGAGGGGTTGCAGTGTTGTGTTGTGCCTGAGGCACAATTTTTCAGCCCCTGTTTAACAGGGGCGCCTAATAACAATTTTTGATGCAATACTTTGCACATGGCTCTTTGTTGTCCTCCAATTAGAGTTATTGTGAGGGATTGCAGTGTTGTGTTGTGCCTAAGGCACAATTTTTCTGCCCCATTTTAACAGGGGCGCCTAATAAAAATTTTTGATGCAATACTTTGCACGTGGCTCTTTGTTGTGCTCCAATTAGAGTTATTGGGAGGGGTTGCAGTGTTGTGTTGTGCCTAAGGCACAATTTTTCAGCCCCTGTTTAACAGGGGCGCCTAATAACAATTTTTGATGCAGTACTTTGCACGTGACTCTTTGTTTTGCTCTCCAATTACAGTATCTTTGAGGGGTGACCTTTTTTCTACAATTTTTCTTTCACAAAAAAAATTTGATTAAGCAAAGATCTGGCATTGTAATGGCCCCCCACCACCCCTAAAACAATCCACATATTGTTGCCACACAGCACGGGCGCAAGCAGTATTAAATTACTTTTTTCTGAGAGTAATCTCATGTTGTGCAGGGACATTTCTAAACACGTGCCACTACTATAGACACCCACTTTAAGCATCATTAAAATGGCTGCTCCGGAAAAAACAGCCGTTTTTAAAACTTTTTTTTTCCATTGATACATGTTCCCTGGGGCAAGACCCGGGTTCTGAAAGACGTTTTCCAACATTAAATTGAATATTGATCTTTAAAATGATCGTTTTTGAATTTGAACGTTCGAGTCCCATAGACTTCAATGGGGTTCTAAATATTTGCGCGAACCTGCGGTCTGTTCGAATGTTCTGGTGCGAACCGAACGCGGGTATGTTCGGCTCATCCCTAATAGGGATGCTGAACATGGAAAACTGCATAGATGGCCTATAGAATAGTATCACTGTAGTCCAAGAAGATCCCTTCTGGCTGGAACCCAAACTACCGGAATCACAGTATCAGCGCCAATGGATCGCTACGCGTTTGGCAGATAGCTTCTTCAGGGGATCCTATTGGATTGTGTAGGTTGACAACACTCACTCACTGTATCCATGAAGGAGCAGTGTTGTCAACCTAGGGCAGTGTTGGTGAACCTTGGCACCCCAGATGTTTTGGAACTACATTTCCCATGAAGATCATGCACTCTGCAGTGTAGTTGAGTATCATGGGAAATGTAGTTCCAAAACATCTGGGGTTCCAAGGTTCGCCATCATTGTCCTAGGACAATACTACAATACCCTTTGCTCTCTTTTCCCCCCCCAAATAAACAGGGGGGGGGGGGGTGTGGTGGAGCAGCGTTTTTGTAGTCCACGGGAAAAAATGGGAAGGCTTATAGTATGGTTTCAGATTTCAGTTTTACAGGGAAAAATGAATTCTAACAGGAATAACAGGAATAAAGAAAAATAACTAGACCTGGGGGAAAAACAAAAACAAATGCAGCCACCACATCTAAGGACTGGTAAGCTGCAATATATTTAAATTGTGTTCTTCTGTTTCAATATACTTTTCAGAATATATTTTATTCATTATTAACATTTTATACACATTTTATAGCCATGGGGAGAAGCTCAAATATTTTCCAGTTATTTAAACAAAACTAAGTGCTGCAAGCCAAATTTTACTGGTCTAATTTAGCAAATGAATGCAAATGAAACGAGGATCATTTCTGCTTTGCTGAACAGTGTGAGCATTAGGAAATTCTGTTGGTGAAACCTGGCACAAACACTTTTTACAGTTTACAGACTGCAAGGGCATGGACCAAGCTGAGGATCTGATTATTACTTGATACTTAAAGGGCAACTACCATTGTTAGCCCTTCCGTTAAATGACTGTCTTTAAAGTTGGGCCTATGTCAGTCTGGCATTTTTAGAAGAAGTAGTTCACTTCTATTTGCAATACAGGTTTTTGTTAAAGTCAGGGTGGATTCGATTTAAATCACTACTAAAAAGGCTTGATTTAAATCAACTCGATTTAAATCATAAATTTTAAAGAGCAACTGTCATCCCTGCCTCCTCTGACCCGATGTTGACTCACCGACAGTCCCATTCACTTTAATGGGCCAGCTGGTGATGCGGCAGTGACACAACAAGGTGAGGGCTGCCATGATGGATCTGAAATGACAGGTGCTCTTTAACCATATGCTTACTGGGCACATATACCCCCTTCCTACAAAAGAGGGGACAGAATTATGACTTTTTTTTTATTATTTTTTATTTATTTTTTGTAATGGCGGCGATCTGCGATTTTTATTGTGACTGCGACATTATGGCGGACACATTGGACACTTTTGACACATTTTTGGGACCATTGACATTTATACAGCGATCAGTGCTATAAATAGGCACTGATTACCGTATAAATGTGACTGGCAGGGAAGGGGTTAACGCTAGGGGGCGAGGAAGGAGTTAAATGTGTTCCCTACTAGTGATTCTAACTGTGGGGGGAGGGGACCCACTTAGGGAGGTGACCCATCTGTGTCCCTATGTACAAGGGACACAGCATTGGTCTCCTCTCCCTGACAGCACTTGGATCTGTGTGTTTACACACACACAGATCCACGTCCTTGTCTGTGTAACGGTCAAACGCAGGCACCCGCCGGACATCGCAGCCGCTAGACACGCGCATCGGCACCTCAGGGACGCGCCAGGCACGCGCGCATGCCGCCGACAGCGCTCGCGTGCACCCCAGTGGCCGGACTAACCGAGGACGTCAATAGACGTCCTCCTGGCATTGTAGAGCCACCTTGTGGCCGTTATTTTACAATGACTGGAGCTTCAAGTAGTAAAATGTATTGACTCATTCTTACTGGTAGTTAGAATCTTTAATATTTGCAAACAACATTAAGGTTTCCTATTTAGAATAATAAACTGTCAGGTTAGTAAAACAGCAATATCAGAACCGATTCAATCATACAGTTTGTCGTGTACATAGATTTGCAAAACAATGGAATAAAGGAATATTCCTGAACTTTGTTTTATCTCATGGTTACTGTAAAATTGTGTGAATGCATCATTGCAGTGTATGTTATCTTAGCTTGCAGAGCTTGGATTTACCAAAAAATGTAAATATTGCAGAATTTACAGCCTCATGCTACATAACTAAACTCCATTTCATGCTATCTTTCCTAGCTTCCAGAGCTTTAACGGCAAGACAGGAGAGTGAAAAGTATGTATGCATTTGCTGTCACGGAGTGGGGTATTCAGGTGAACATGCATGGGCAAAGCACAGATTCATGTTCAGTAGTGGCTGTATTATAGATCCCTGTATCCAACAATCAGATTGAGCCCCACGTTCACACCGATGTATCTTTGAAATTAGGATACTTCACCACAATTTCTAAGCCGCACATCAGTGCAATTTGCACTGCCGATTTCATTGCGGCTTGCAAGTTCATACAACAGAAGTCTATGCTGCTCATAATTGCTGCAACATGAGTCGCAGTGATTTAAACAGCTCCATTTCTGACAATGATGCGATTTGTTATGCGATGTGGAACTGTCAAATCAAATAACAACTTGCACCAGTGTGAACGGGGACTAAAACGCACACTTTGAAAAATGCAAGCGGAATCATAAAACATTGAATCTGATTGTTGGAAATGGGACAAGAACAATTTTTTAGGGCTCTTTCACACCGTAATGGACCCGCTCCATTAGCCCGTTTGCTCAGCGGGGATCCTCCGTAAAATCCCCGCTGAGCTGGCGGCTGACAGGGCGGTCCCCGCACACTGTGCAGGGACCGCTCTGTCTCTTCTCCGCTCTCCCCTATGGGCAATCGGATGAATACGGACCGTGTGTCCGTATTCATCCGATCCGTTCCGCCAGACGGAAGAAAAAGAGGGTTTTCTTTCGTCTGGAAAACCGGATCCAGACGGAGGCAGGTGATTATGGACATTAGCGGATACTCATCCGCTAACGGCTGTGATCCCATAGAGCACCATTCTAAGTCCGTATACAGACTTAGAAAAAGCGGACCGTTCGTCCGCTGGTGTGAAAGGGCCCTTACAGTAAACTCATACAACGTATTGAACTTTTAAAAACAACCCCTGCCTAGGAGAAGATACCAAAAAAAACTAAAATCTTTATAAGCCAGAAAACCATTCATGTGCTCCACTCTGATTTAGTTTCATTTAGAACTGCCTCAATGGCCAGTAAGTGTTCTCTCTAGGACCAAAAAAACGAATCGATTAATCGACAACAAATCGATTATGAAATTAATCGATTACTTTTTCATTATCAATTAATCGGGCAGTAACGTAATGGGGTTAAAAATAAAATAAAAAAATAGCCCTTTATAGTACAAAAAGGCAAATCGCTACTGTAAATATTACTTTCGCTGTCCCACAGTAAAAAACAAACCCCTTACAGTAGCGATTATTTGCTCTTTTTGAACTTATTTGTGTTTTTTTTAACCCCATTATGTTACTAAACATCTCAGGCCTGGGTCACGCCTCTGTTTTTTGGTGCTTTTTGCAGAAACATGCTACAGTTCATTACGTTCACATCCATGATTTTATTTCAGCTGCTACGCATTTGGAAAGGGAAGGACTTTTTAAAGCAAAACGGTGCTATTTTGTTCTTGTTCTTTTGTTCTTTGTTCTATGGACCAGAATTTCGACACGCCCAGGAATGTGTCGGGTAAAGAGGATTCTGCAGCACTATAGCTCTTGCAGAGTGAAGATTCAAAGCACAGGCCGTGAGATAGGTGCGTAGTATATCTGTTCTTTCCAGGCAATCATTTATTTATAATTTCAGGCATTAAAAGAGAAGTCTATATATATTTTTTATTTAATAATCATACTTATCTAAGTGGATGCAGCAACAGTCCAATGCTGCATCTGTCCCCCGGTGCCTCTAAGATTAAGAACCAAGAGATCAAACACTGCCGATCTCTCAGTTCTCACAGCTCCCCAATCAGAGAGCGGGTGACTGCTCTGTCCCTCCGCACTCACTGGAGTGCTGGGATGTGGAGTGGGCGGGAGCAGCCGCCTCAGGCTCTCAGCAGTTTGATGAGAGGATGACCCTGGTGCCGGTCCAGGCATGTGGGTGGATCCCGACTACATTGTCACAATCTTGCCCGAGCCTGGACTGGCCTTGTGACATCAGCAGACAGCGGACTTTAGCCCGTTGTCTGGTGAAAACAGGTCAAACAGTCGAAGTGCAGCCAAACAAGCTTTGGCTGTACTTCTCCTTTAGGACACATGACTGTAGCTCTATAATCAAATTGTTGTCGACAGCATTAAATCAAAAAGCAGCATCAGGATCCAATCACCTGTATAACCAGCTTACAGACGTTTACATATCCACCCATGCCAGACCATTCCCCATTCTTTGCTTTAATGCTGAAAGTGTATCTAAACCAAATAACACAAATGTATTTTACAGTATTGCAGCTTATTAGTCTTTGGATGCAATGACCGCTTTAGTATTCTTTTTTTTTTTTTTTCTTTTTTTTTTTCTGCAATTACATAATTCCTGATATAAGGTAAAGATGCTCACCTACCATACTGTATCTATGGAGAAGCAGCATTGTCACCATAGGATAGGATCACAGAACACCCCCTACCCCCACCATAACATAGGTAACAAAGAGAGGTAGAAGTGATATAACTAATAACAGTGCAGACAGTGAGAACAGGAAGTTATCAGCTCACAAATTTCCTGTCTAGATGAACAGGCATTTTGTCATACTAGTCAAGCATAACAAAATGCTCTATGGTATATTTAACAGAGCAAAATGGAGAAAATAACATACGTTCAATTCTAGGGTTTACATACAATGACGGGTCAATACCCCGGTGCACATCAAAAGGCTAAACTGACCTTCAACAAGCTGATCCATGGAGATAATCTTCCTATTTCCATCCACAGTATAGATTGTTCTCACTCCTTGCGGTAAATTCACATTGTCAGAAAGAGTTCTGGTCAGATCAGCCAGGAGAGCCTCAAAGGACCGGAAGCGATCCGGGGAAATGGCGTAGACAATCCCTTTGAAATATCGGTCACCATTGCGGTAGAATCGGACCTTCTTAGCCTTCTTCTCTGAGCTCAGGGCCTGCAGAGTACGGGTTCGGTAAAAACTGCAATGGGCACTATGGGTTGGGCTTGGCAAACCATTCGCTCTGGACCCTTTGCTGTACCTTTGCGCTTTGTCACGCTCATCAAAATGTTCGAGTTCCATGTCTCTCCCAAAGGACATTGCAGGGATTCTGTAGATTGAAAGAATACATATTTTTCATTAGAAAACTAGAAACTCCTCTCAGCGTATAAATAGCAGTGATTTTCAGATAATAGTTTTAAAACAGCTATCGTGGGCTGCAAGGAACAACCTTCCCTCTTATTACCAGTGTTACTATTTTCAGTAACACTGCCTGTGTTACATTCACATGTATTTGTTACTGAATCATTAATGAATCCGTTTCTCATTTAGATTCTAATACAATTAACCTGCTGTACCAATCTCCTAAAATAAATCCTAATTCTTTACTATGGATAATAGAATATTAAATAGTTCAGAGAAAAATACGAGGCTGTTAAGTATTGCATTGTGTGAGAACACATGAAGTCATTCAAAATGCAAGCACATACTATATACTTAGGTTATGTGCAGGAAGAATTAAAGTAAACATAAACCCAAACACTAAAATCTCACATAAGCTTCGCTACTGTCAATGTAATTTCAATCTTTTTACCCGTATTTATCGACATATAACATGCACAGGCGTATAACACGCACCTTAATTTTAAGAGATGTTTCAGGGAAAAAAAACGTACATTTTAAATAAAGAACTTTGAAGCAAATTAAGGGTCAGTGCGGCAGTGCCCATCAATGCAGCCTGATCAATGCCCATCTGCAGCCTCAAAATTGCCCATCAATGCTGCTTAATCAATGCCCATCTTCAGCCTCACCATTGCCCATCAATGCAGCCTGATCAATGCCAATCTGCAGACAGCCTGAAAACTGCCCATCAATGCAGCTTGATCAATGCCCATCTACAGCCTGACCATTGCCCATCAATGCAGCCTGATCAATGCCCATCTCAGGGAGGGGGGCGGGATGATAGACAGAACTTCTGGTGATAGACAGAACACTGGTCCAATGACGGCTCAGGAGATGGGACTTCCTATTACAGAGGCTGTTGAGTAGGAGATTCTTATTGTATGTAATCTGACGGTGCTCGTCCCGCCCCCCTCCCCGTTCTCTCACGCACACACTATTTGCAACTGATTTGCAGGGTGAAAAAGTGAGTGCTATACTCCAATAAATACAGTATTTCATTAAAGTGGTTGTAAACCCACTGTGACAACTTACACCTACAGGTAAGCCTAGATTAAGGCTTACCTGTAGGTGCAAGAAATATCTCCTTAACCTACACGGTTACGGATATATTTTCAGAAAACACTGCACCGATGTCTACGGCGCATATGCGCCGTAGACATCGGCGCAGGCGCACTGAGCGTGCCGGTTTTCTAAATGGGAAAGTGCCGGGACTGAGCACATGCGCAGGGATCTGCTGGTCCCGCACGCATGCGCGGGAGCGACGTCATCACAGCTCCGGCCAATCACATCGATGGAGTGGCGTTACACAGAAGGGACTCTAGGCAATATGGCGGCGGAGGGGAACGATGAGCACTTCGGGGGCTTCGATCTCAGGTAAGGGCCACATAATGAGCTAGTATGCTATGCATACTAGCTCATCATGCATTTCTCTTGCAGGTTTTTTTTTTTGCAGGAAAACTTTCAGAGGGTTTACTTTAGAGAATACGTTGGGGGCCATGGCTTGGATGGCCTCTGTGTATCATGCAAGTTAACAACGTTCCAATGGTAGCCTGATAAAACCCGGCTTAGCAATTATACCACTGGGTAAAAGCAATTAAAACGACAGCAAACCCTCACCCACAGCTGCAACCTGCCTCACAGACCTCAATCTGGAGCCCAGAGACTGCCAGTGAGACCAACATGGCACCGCTTCCCACCAAAAATGCCCTGGTTAACAAATCTTTAGAGGACATAGGACTGTGAAACCTCTTTTTTATCTCTCTGGGTATAGTTACATATAGTTACAGTAGGTGAGATTGAAAAAAGGCACAAGTCCATCAAGTCAAACCTATGTCTGATGCAGAACCTTGCCTACATATTCCGATGTCCCAGAAGGATGTGATTGATATGCAATGATGCATCAGACCCACGTTAGTGGCTACAGCCACTCTTTCTGCAGCCCTCGTTCCCGAGCTAGCACCTGACACTGAGGATTTCTCCTCTACACCCCAGGCATTCTCAGCAGCATGCACCAGAAAGAACAAAGGGAGTTACCCTATAATACCTATTTCATATCCTCCATTAATCACAAATTTAAATTGAGGCTGTGCCCTGATCTTTCCGGGTGTACCTTACAAAAACGTCACCTACCTATAGTATGTGGATTTCCATCCAGTCTAACTGCATGAAAAACTAAAAAATTGCCCACACTGCATAATTAACAAACAGAAGAGGCCTTGGCGTCAAGCCTTGATGCTGAAAAGATGTTTGGGCACCTCAGTTGGCTCTTCATGATCTAAACCCTACAACTCAAAAGGATAAATTGGCCATTTATCATCTGTCAGCTCCAGATAAACTTCACCTTTCGGCATCCCGCTTAATCTCAGCCCTAAATGGTACCTGCTAAGTGTTGCCCTCGTACCCTCTGCCTTTTGTGATTTGTAACTTCTAGCAGCCCACATTCCCAACAAACCGACCAGTAAAGATGTCTCATTGCATTGTAAATCTTTTAGGATTTAATTATTTACCAATGACTTTTAACTCACACTTACCCAACCGATCACCATATTACCCAACCTGCTTAAAGAATTATGCATGTACAGCTTGCTCTTGGTGTATAAGGTAAACATCGATAACTGAAGCCCTTCCACTTCCTATCCCTCTACTCAACTTTCGCTTGAAAAGCAGGTTTGATAAAATATCTAGGAATTTGACGGGCAACCGTTTATAAATGTTTTTATGCAAAGAAGTATCCCTAATTTTTTAAAGCACTCTCTCAAACTATAAACGAATAGACGACTCATCACATCTCCATCTTTTTTGGCCACACTACTTTTGACAAAATGTCAATACTTTTTAGGGTTTTAAATTATAATACAACCTAACGTTGCCAGCAAAAATCCTTCAGAATATTTTACAAAAACTGCAAATAGACCGGTTTCCTCGGCAGAATCCAGCAAGAAACTTGTTGGGAGACGTATTCTGCCGAGGAAACCGGCCGTGTGTACGTTTTTCAACGAGGAAACTGTCGAGGAACTTGACGAGCCAAAAAGAGAGCATGTCTTCTTTTTCCTCGACGGGAATGGAGAAAATTGGCTCGTCGAGTTCCTCGGCAGGACAGCCGAACAAGGAACTCGACGAGGAAAACGATGTGTTTCGCCCGACGAGTTCCCTTGGTCGTGTGTACGCGGCCTTAGACTGTATTTGGTTATACACAAAATCTAGCCTCTAGCTTCTCAACATTTTTATTGTGTGCCCCAAAGGAGCAGGGTGGCTTGTGAGTTCTGTATCTAACTAAATATTACTTGCCCCTACATATCTGACACATTACCTCCTGGGTGATACGCTTCTACTTTAGCAAGTCAGCTGAAATTGGAAAAAAAAAATGGATAGCCCACATACAACCTAACTCCATGTTGTGGTCTTCCTTACTCTCATGAGATCATAATCTGCTTTTGCATTAAATATCCGGAGGTAGTGCAAAGATAAATTCAAACTCGCAACGCCAAGCTCCTTAATGTCCTCATTACTTTAGATATATTAAGTCCTGGATAGCCTCTCATCAAATATGGCATGATCATGGCAAAGTCCTTTTTTTATATAAATATGGTTACCTGGTTCATCCAATACAGATTAAAAACTTCCCAAATCCTATTTTTATAGCAATTTACAGTTTCAACACTATACCTATATACTTTCTAAATCCTTTTGTTTTCTAAATCTCACCCACTTTAAAAGAATTTGTAGAGAAGGGCAATCAGACCTGATCTACAACATCTACAAAATACTGCACAAGCACAATTAACATCCATCCATAAAAAATGGTGCTGGAACATAAATTACCACTGGAAACTTGGACAGCATGAAAAAAAGCTCTATATGCATGACATACAAAAAAAAAAAACGCATACAAAAACATACTACACCTCAGACACGCTACATCGTATTAACCCAAATATGACACAGAGGTGTTTGAGATGCATCCCATGCATTAAGGTGAAAAAACACCTGGCAGTCACTGGCCCCCCCGTTTTACTTACCTGAGCCTTGGAGCTTCCCATGCCGGGGGTTCTCGGCTCTTGATTGGATAGATTTATAGCAGTGCAGCCATTGGCTCCCGCTGCTGTAAATCAAATCCAATGACGCGGGGACCGGGGGGGGGGGGGGAAGGGCCCAGTCTGACATTCGTGTCTAGTATGATATGTTTGTTATTTTTTTTTAAATAACACTCAAACCTTTACAACCCCTTTAAGAGATCAGACACACACATTCAGACAGTAAGCTAAAAGTCCCCAAATTAATTTTTTTCCCCCTTTCATTAACAAACTACCTTTCCATGCGTTTTCTTGCAGTCAGAAGGCACATGTACCACTGCCATCAGCCTGTAAAAGTCTATGAAAGGCTGTAAGATGCTGAGGCTGGGTGTTACCAAGTGGTTCTAAATGTTAGGACCATGAGCGCCCTGACTTTTGTTAGTATCACTTGGTACACTGTCCAGCCACATCTAGCCACAGCAGTTTTGCAGACTCTAAAGGACTTTTTACAGGCTGTTGGCAGCGGGCTGGACAGTGCACTTGTGCCTTCTGACCCATAAAAAAATGATGGGATTGTCCACACACAGACTAGATACCTAGGGCCAGATTGAGGTAGATCAGAGCATCTTTGCTCTGGAGTAACGCTTCTCATTTACGTTACTCTGCCGAAATTTTAGGAGCAAGTGCTGTTATTCATGAAGCACTTGCTCCTAAATTTGCGGCAGCGCATCGCAAATGAGCCAGCGGAATTCAAATTGGGCAGGTACGGGGCGTATAGTATTCAAACTAATCGCGATCCCGCGGCGAACGTACTGCGCATGCGTCGAGTGTCAATGCATCCCAGTGCGCATGCTCCAAGTTCTGTCAGTGAACGTCAATGACGTCACGTCCCCATTTATGAATGTTTTACGCAAACAACGCGATTTGTTTTTTTTCCGACGCGATGACGACGGCTATACTTAACATAGGATACTCCACTAGGGGGCTGCTTTATCTTTACGTCGCGTATCGCTTCCGGAAACGTCGTAAAGTCACTGCGTTGCGCCCGAAAACGATTGTGAATTTCCGACTCCCGCTGATTAACATATTTTTTCAGCGTTAATCAACGGGAACGCCCCCGGCGCCATTTTTAAGTTGAAGTAACAATGCGATGCCGAAATTCAATTACGCCGATCGCATCGGAACTCCAACCCGGCGTTTCTTGTTTTCTGGTTATAGAAAACAGAAACGCCGGCTTAAAGTGACAGTTAGGCTGGCGGATCACTGGATACGCCAGCCTAACTCTTCATGAATCTGGCCCTTAGTGTGCATGTGCCCTGTTATAGGGGACAATGCTCTGTCCTTGTCTTCCAAATATGCTCCTGTCTGAATATAGACATGTTGCTGCCACAATTAGCAACACGTATGCCCTGTACACACGATCGGTTCGTCTGATGAAAATGGACCGATGGACCATCTTCATCGGACGAACCGATCGTGTATGGGGGGCCCATCAGTTTTTTTCCCATCAGTGAAAAAAAATAAAACCTGTTTTAAAATTTTCGTATGGTTAAAAAAACTATAGAAAAAACAATTGTCTGTGGGGCAATCCATCGGTCAAAAATCCATGCATGCTCAGAATCAAGTCGACGCATGCTTGGAAGCATTGAACTTCATTTTTCTCAGCACGTCGTTGTGTTTTACGTCACCACGTTGGACACGATCAGATTTTTAACCGATAGTGTGTAGGCAAGACTGATGAAAGTCAGCTTCAATGGATATCTGATGAAAAAATCCATTGGTCCGTTTTCATCAGACGAACCGATCGTGTGTACAGGGCATGACATTCATCAAATAATGAAAAAAAAAGGTGAAAACCAGTATTTTATTTGTAAAACATGCCAATTGTTTAGGATACGCAAGCTAAATTTTCATCAGTTTGGGTTTACATAATTAAAGTCTTTTTGAAAGATCTACAAATTATTTTCATTTAATGCCAGGGATGAACTGAGCATGCAAACATGTAGCGTTACTCTCAATTTCAAGCACTAGATCCTTATGTTCATATTAGATTCTGTTTTTTTAAAAAGCACTCAGTTGTCAACAACCCCCCGCCCCCAAAGGACAACTACCACCACCATTGCTCTTTTGGGATGGATGTATAATTTAAAGGGTAAGAGCTGACTATGCAATTATTAATGAGAAAGTAGTATTACTGGTAGAAGCAAACAGGATGCAGCTGGACCTACAATTGTCAGATCTTTGTGGTAGAACCACAGAAGTCAGGAGAATATGGGTATATCCATCCATGTACCAAATAAAATAAAAAAAAGGTTTGAATTGGTAGGTCAGAATTCCTCTTAATGTATGGTAGGAAAATAATATAACTACATGGTTATATAAAAAATATGTTGTAAGATGATGTGTTCTTTTTTTCTGATGATGATGATGATATAGGATTTATTCTGCGCCGAATACGCCCCACTGACCCTAGAATCAACTAAGATGACCGATAAACTGGTGTAGGGCCCTGGGTTGAAAGTACAGAGCTTTTAGAGGGGGAGGTAGAACAAAGAAAAACCGAATAGAGTGGGGGGAAAGAGCATGGGGAGGCTTGGATAAATAGAAAGATCTTTAAACCCTTCCTGAAGCCCAGAAGGGAGGGTAATGACCTTAGGGTCGATGGTAGTGAGTTCCATAGCTCATTGCCCTTTGTTACCAGGTGTCTGTTGCCAGTAGATTGTAGTCTGCTAGTTGTTGGTTCTGTTGGATGTAGATTGGCTGATCAAAGTGTTCGATGGAACATAGTGAGAGGCCCATTCCAACAAATAGATTGGTCCCAGCTTCCGGTGTGCCCTATACATAGAGCACATTGCCTTAAATAGTACCCGCTTTGCAATGGGGATCCAGTGCAATTTTGCGAGCACAGGGGTTATGTGGTCTCTTCTTGCACATCTGGAGACTAGGCGAGCAGCTTGGTTCTGGGTCACTTGCTATTTTTTTTGCCACTTTAGTGAAAAATATTTTTTTAGAAAAATATTTTTTGGAACAATCCAACCGGGAATTCACAAGGCCCTGCACTATTAGTTTTCTGAGTCTCTGAATATAAAAATATGAGTCTTTAATACAGTGTTTTGCATGAGGAATAACCGACAGCCATGGATCGAAGATGATGCCTAGGTTCCTGACCTGTTTTGCCGGCGTTGGAATAGGGCAGAAAGAAGTGGGCCAGGCTGAGAGGAAATTGGTGGAAGATTGAGGGCCCACCAGCATCACCTCGGTCTTTACTTCATTAAGGCCCAGTTTGTTATCGGCCATCCATTTTTGTATATGGGGAAGTAGAGGTCGACCAAATTATACTTTTCAGCGCGACTTGCATTGACTCCTATGATACAGAAGTCATTGCAAGTTGCCTGAAGTTTCCCATGGAGGAGAGACTTGTCTCCTGGGCAGCCTGCCAAGTTTTGAGAAAAGAGTTACAATGTTATCATTGAACTGTGGAGAAGTTCTCAGTTTAATCATTTAAGGCTTCATTTCCACTGGCGTTTTTACAGCCACTTTTCTGAGCGTTTTTTACAGCTTAAAAACGCCTGTCCAGAAAAAAAAAAAAAATTGAGGCTGGAGCTTTAAAAACGCCGCGGCAGCGTTTTTAAAGTGTTTTTGAGCATTTTTGAGCGTTTTGAGCATTTTTTAATGTCTGGCATTTTTACAGCTCTATTGCTGGAGCTTCAGAACGCACTGGTCCCGCGTTTTTCTTTGCAGCTCAAAAACGTCTCAGCCATCTACAGCTCAAAAACGTCATGGTGGGCATGAGGCCATAGATTAACATGGACAGGCGTTTTTAAGCTGCAAAAAACGCCCAGAAAAGTGGCTGTAAAAATGCCAGTGGAAATGAGCCCTTAAAGCGGAGCTCCACCCAGGAAAACAACATTTTACAATGTTGTTTAAAAAAAAAAAAAAAACTGAAAAAAAAAAAATACTCACCCGAAATACCTGTTGCTATGCAGAAGTCCGTAATCTGCCTCTTCCACTCCGCGGTGCCTTTTCTTCTTCTCCTTCTCCTTGTGAATGGGGTGCGCTGCTTTCTGGGAACTGTGTGTGTTCTCAGAGAGCAGCGCGCCCATTCACAAGCCAGCGTGAGACTCACGCAGGCGCAGTAGGAAATGGGCAGTGAAGCCGTACGGCTTCACTGCCTGTTTCCCACAGTGTGAATGGCGGCGCGGGACCCGGAGCGATCGTGGGACCGGCATCGGGGGGGGGCCGTCAGCGCGGGCGCCTAGGACAGGTAAGTGTCCTTATTTAAAGTCAGCAGCTACACTGTTAGTAGCTGCTGACTTTAAAAAAAAAATTTGCGGCTGGAGCTCCTCTTTAAGGCTAAATCTTTTTTGACACTTGTTGCTTATAAATTAAAAATCCTGTATTTTCTGCTAGAAAATCACTTAGAACCCCCAAACATGACATATTTTTTTAAGCAGAGACCCCAGGGAATAAAATAGAGGTTGTTGCAATATTTTATGTCACAAGGTATTTGCGCAGCAGTCTTTCAAAAGCAATTTTTGGGGAAAAAATTCACTTTAATGAAAAAAATAAAAATAAAAATAAACTAAAACAGTAAAGGTCGATTTTTTTTTTCTTCGTCCAAAAGTTTTGATTTCCTGTTTTTGTGCCTGTTTCCCCGATTCCCTTACTGAAGATGGCCGGGGCAGCACCTGACAGCCAAGAGAGAGATTGGCTTCGGGTGCCGACATCGCGGGCGCCCAGGACAGGTAAGTGACCATATATTAAAAGTCAGCAGCAGCAGTATTTGTAACCGCTGACTTTTAATATTTTTATTTTTTGGCGGAACTCCGCTGCTTTCACACTGAAGCGGGCAGGCGCTATTCAGCTGCTAGCGGGGGGCTTATAACCCAGCTAGCGGCAGATGAAGAGGTTAAACGTGCCCATGCATCACCGCTGCAGAAGCGCTTTGCAGGCGCTTCGGCAGCAGTGCCTATATATTTCAATGGGCAGGAGTGATGGAGGTGCGGTATACACCGCTCCAAAGATGCTGCTTGCAGGACTTTTTTTTAACGTCCTGCCAGCGCACCACCTCAGTGTGAAAGTACTTGGCCGTTCACACTGAGACTGCAGGGGAGCCGTTTTGCAGGCACTTTACAGGTGCTATTTTTAGCCCAAAAGCGGCTGAAAAACACCCCAGTGTGAAAGGGGTCCAACTGTTAGATTTTATGAGATGAAGGGGATTTTTTTTTATATCGGCCTAATACAGTATATTGGCCCAAATAAATCGGCATCATATATCGGCCATCGGCCACCGCAATTTCTAAATATCGGCATCGGCATCGGTATCGGCCAGAGAAAAACTCATATCGGTCGACCTCTATGAGGAAGTCCATTTCTCAGATGTAAGTGCATGTTAGTCCCGTCGGCGGAATCAGCCAAGATCTGCACGTCATCTGCATAGATCTGGCAAGCTAGTTTGTGTGTAGCAATGATGTCAGCTAGAGGGCGCATATAGCAGTTGAATAGTCCTGCGGGACTCCATAGAGAAGGGGTTCAATTGGCGAGCTGCATGTGTTCATTTGGACTTGATGGGTCCAGTCCTTAAAGAGGAGTTCCACCCAAATTTGGAACTTCCTCTTATCCCACTCCACACCCCCTTACATGCCACATTTGGCATGTAATTTTTTTTGGGGGGGAGTGGGGGCTTCAGTAGGAGTGGGACTTCCTGTCCCACTTCCTGCTTCCGCCGAGGGGCTGAATAGGCGAGAGGCGTAATCGCCTTTTTTCAGCCCCTCCCTGGAGGCGATGGCCTAGGACACTGACAGGTCCTAGGCAATCGCCTCTCCAATCAGCGGCGAGCCGCGCCGCGCGCGCATGCGCAGTGCGGCTCGCGCATGCGCAGTGGGTGCCCGGCCGTGAAGCCGAAGGCTGTCACGGCTGGGTGCCCACAGTCGGGATGGAGACGCCGGCCGGGGAGGGGGGGAGAGGAGCGGAGCCCCGGTCGGCGCGTCGCTGGAATGCAGGAGCAGGTAAGTCAGTGTTTATTAAAAGCCAGCAGCTACACTTTTTGTAGCTGCTGACTTTTAATAAACACATTTTTGGGCTGGAACACCCCTTTAAGAAAGGATTTGATTCACCGGAGAACAGTGCCTCTACATCCAAAAAGTTTCATACGATCTCCCAGAATCTGAGGGTTGATGGTATCGAAGGCTGTGGAGAGGTCAAGCGGCACCAAGGCTGCGAACCCCCCCCCCCGCATCCTTTACCTTCAACAACCGTTCATGCATATCTAGTGCTGAAAGTTCAGTGCCACGTCCTGGCCTGAATCCCGACTGGGAATCATGGAACAGGTCGTTACTCTCAAAGAAGCTTTGCATTTGTTGAAATACAACCCACTCCAAGATCTTTACCAGAAAGTGAAGGAGAGATATAGGTCTAAAATTGGTGAGAAGAGAATGGTCGAGTGTGCTCTTTTTCAACAAAGGAGAGACAATGGCATGCTTCAGACGAGTTGGAACAGCCCCTAATTTTAAAGATAGGTTCACTATCCTTGTTATCTCTGGGGCCAGTGTGGTGAGACCTGTACTATACCACCCAAAGTGTGTCCTGAGTAAGAGAACCAGCGAAACGCATTGCGAATATTTGCTACGAATATTGCATATTCGAGTATTCGTGAATAACTCGAATATTGCGGCTAATATTCGCTATGGCGAATATTCGTATTTTTTCAAATTTATTTTTAAAACAGATCACATCCTAGTGATCTCCATCGACGTCTAAAAGCATTGCTGGTAATGTTAGAGAGAGACCCTGGGCCGAGTAGCTGATGCGATTCTTTTATGTTGCCGAAAATTCGCATTGCGAATTTTCGGCAACATAAAAGAATCGCATCAGCTATTCTTTTGCATCAGAGCCAATCAGAATAACTTGAATATTCGGCAAAAGGAATATTGCGCGATTATCTTCTCCGCCCTTCTTTTGCATCAGAGCCAATCAGAATAACTCGAATATTCGGCAAACGGAATATTGCGCGATTATCTTCTCCGCCCTTCTTTTGCATCAGAGCCAATCAGAATAACTCGAATATTCGGCAAAAGGAATATTGCGCGATATTCCTTTTGCCGAATATTCAAGTTATTCTGATTGGCTCTGATGCAAAAGAAGGGCGGAGAAGATAATCGCGCAATAGGAATATTGCGCGATTATCTTCTCCGCCCTTCTTTTGCCCCCTTATTCTCCTTTCTTTTAAGTAGAGTTAGTGTAGAGTTAGTGTTTAGTGCATATTAGTTTAGTAATACAGGAAATGATCTCCGTTTATGAGAATTTCGCAATCATTTTCGCATTAGCGAAATTTCGCAAATTTTTTTTGGATAAAATATCACGAATATTCAATATTAGCGAATATTCGCGAATATTCTTCTATATATTCGCGCAATATCGCGAAATCGAATATGGCGTATTCCGCTCAACACTATTGACGCACAGGGGCTCACGCATGTTTCTGATGTCATACTTTCAAAACATAATTTCTTTCTTTGGGAATGTGTAACATTTGTCTCTTCTGGCCATTGTGTAGCCATCAATGGACAATACCTTTTCTATAATTGTATATTGTTTATTCCTATGTATCTATTTTCAATAAAATACATTTTTTTAAGATAATGCACTGTTGTTACAATCTGCTTCCAAAGTTTGAACTAGAGGGTTTCCTTTTTCTCTTTTCTAATGACATTTACAGATGTGGCACATGAGTGATTTACTTTAAAGTATTGATAATACATTACAGCCATAGGCACGGACATGCAGCACTTAACTTAAAGCCCCAGGTAAAATCAGATACAAATAGCCCCGGGTAAAACCAGTAAAAACACCAAATAATTAAGTTATGTAAGCAGCTGTCAGTCTAGCACAATGAACATTTTTAGCGGAGAGGTGGGCACAAGGCTGATGAATGCTTATTGGCTATCCTGAACGGAGCTGCTACTGCAGTGGAGGTCCAAGCTGGCTATGTTGGTAAGTGACTGGCTGAACACAATTACATTTAATTTGGCATGAAAGACATCTCCCATATATGTATTTTAACTGAATATTAAGCCACTTGCCTGGAATACAACTTTAAGAACTCTGCCAAGCTATCCATGATTATAATCTGATTGTGCAATTTCAGAAAAATCTCCTTTTCATTTACTTACAATATGTAATCATAGAGCCTACCTGTTTGAACATAAGTTGAATAAATTGTTTATGTGTCATGATCAATACTTATTGCTGTATGATTTCTGTACGATTCTGGATAAAATGAGAATCACAATTTTTTTTCTTGGGTTAAAGATCACCATTCTCTCACGATTTCCACGGCATAGCATCATCTTTCACATTATACAGAAAAATTGGGCTAACTTTAATGTATTTTTTCCCCAAAAATTGCATCTGAAAAGCCGCTGCGCAAATACAGCATGACATAAAATATTGCAATAATCACCATTTTATTCTCTAGGGTCTCTGCTAAAATATATATATATAATGTTTGGGGGTCCCAAGTAATTTTCTAGCAAAAAATACAGATTTTAACTTGTTAGCAACAAGAGTCAGAAAAAGGCTTAGGGCTAGATTCAGGTATATTAGCGTAAATTTGTACGGGCGTAATGTATCCCATTTATGCTACGCCTCCGCAACTTTTACAGGCAAGTGTTGTATTCACAAAGCACTTGCTCCGTAAGTTGCGGCGGCGTAGCGTAAATGGGCCGGCGTATCCCCGCGTAATTCAAAAAGGGAAGGTAGGGGGCGTGTTGTATATAAACTAATCGTGACCCGACGTAATTGACGCACGAACGAACTGCGCATGTGCCGGCCGTGAACGTAGCCCAGTGCACATGCTCCAAATCACGTCGCAAATAGTCAATGAAAACGACGTGAGCGTAACTTACGCAAAGCCCTATTTGCGAACGTTTTACGCAAACGACGTAAACGACAGAAAATTCTACGCCGGCCCGCCGTCCATACTTAACATTACGTACGCCTCATATAGCAGGGGTAACTTTACGCCGGACTTATGCTTACGCAAATGACGTAAAAAAATACGACCGGCCGCAACTACGTTCGTGAATCGGCGTATCTAGCTCATTAGCATATTCAATGCGGAAATCGACGGAAACGCCACCTATCGGCCAGCGTAAATATGCAACTTAGATACGATGGCGTAAGTGATTTACGCCAGTCGGATCTAAGACAAATCTATGCGTAACTGATTCTAAGAATCAGGCGCATAGATACAACGCCTCACACGCAGAGATACAACGGCGTATCTGGAGATACGCCGTCGTATCTCCTTTCTAAATCTGGCCCTCTGTCTTTAAAGTGGAGTTCCAGGCTTTTTTTTTGTTTATTAAAAGTCAGCAGCTACAAAAAGTGTAGCTCCTGACTTTTAATAAACAGACACTCACCTGTGCCACGGTCCAGCGATGCGGCCAGACGCAGCCCCGCTCCTCTCCGCGGTGCCTCCATTGAAACAGTGGATACCTGATTATGACAGCTTGCAGCTTCACGGCCGGGTATGCACTGCAAGTGGACATGCAATCTTCTGGGACATATAACTTGTCCCAGAAGATTGCTGAGAGGGAGGAGTAACCTAGGAGGAGAGGAGGAGTCGTCTAGGTGGCACATAGTCAGAAGTAGGAAGTGGGACAAGAAGTCCCACTCAAAACTAGTCACCCCCCCCCACCCCCCAAAAAAATGACATGGCAAATGTGACATGTAAGAGGACGAGGTGTGTTTAAAGCGGAAGTTTCACTTTTGTGTGGAACTCCAATTTAAGTGATTAATCTGACCTCATTTACAGACCGAAGTTTATCCCTTTGATCTAAAAGAATTAAATGTTACAATGTTTCCTTTTATCTCTCAGCTCTGAGCAATGTTGATAAGCATTTGTCGGACAGTTGTTTTTTGTTTGTTTTTTGACAGCTGTGAGTGAACAGAGAACGGGTTTGCACTTGTTACATGAATGAATCGTGGAAATGGCGGATTAAGATGGCGAGGGGGGGTTGAATCGAGATCACAATTTTCTACTTGTCGCTCATGTCATGAACAATACGTATAATAATTTTCTTTTGTATGAACACAATATACTGTACAGCATAACATCTTACTACATTGCAGGTCACTGATAATGTTTTTGGTAGGGTTTTGTTGGATCAACAGGTCAGATCCAATGAAAGGTCAAGCAGACTACACCCCGTGAAAGCAAGGTTTATCGGAGGTAGAAGGTTGCTCTTTGATTACATAAACATTTACCATTCCTCTGTAACAATAACATCAAAAGTTACACTATTATGCTATCATGTATATGAAAACAAACAACCCTTAAAAGACGTGCTAACCATTGGTAAGGAGTGTGGCTTTAAAAAAGAGGTCTCAACAGTAACTGCAGTTCTATCGAATTATGTTTATATACTTAACTTTGTAAAAAGAAGCCTTGGACAGCTTTTCTGCAATTCACATCTTTTTGGCTGAATGAATGAATGAATGAATGAATGAATGAAAACTTGTATAGCGCGGCACATGCGAACTGAATCGCCTCGCTACAATGTATCAGTGCCTGTCAGTTCTTCCCCTCTATGAAGCCCAATTTGTGGGTGCTCCCTTTGTGGAGCTTATGAAGAGATCTGTTGTTACTACACTCTCTGTTGTGAGCGTGCCTGACAGAAAGTTCTGTGTATTTAGAGTGACTGTAGAACATTGTACAATGAAAAAAATTTTTTTACAAGCTTTTAGAAGACAACCAGCATGCCAGATTTATAGAGCACCTCCATTCAGCTGGGAATCCACCCTTCCATAGGGGTTGTCCAAAGGTCTGCGTCGTGTGGTTTAATGTAGTATCATAAAGATTCTGAGTGCTTCCATTCTATTTTATCTCCTCTACTATCTCTGCTCAATCTCCTCTACTCTCCAGCTTCCATTCATTCTATCTGTATAATCTCAATCTCCCTTACTCTGTCCTCTCCACCATCTGTCCAGTATGTCTGCTCCATCTCCCCCACTCTGTTTTCCCCATCTTCCATTCACTCTGTCTGCGCAATCTCCATGACTCTGTTCTCTCCAACTTCTGCCCACTCTGTCTTACCCATCTGTCCCACTGTCTTCTTCAGCTTCCGTCCACTCTGTCCTCTCCAGCTTCCATCTATTCTATCTGCTCCATCTCCCCTCCATCTTCCACCCACTCTTTCCTCTACAACATCTATCCATTCTATTTTCTCCCCCCAATAATTATGATGACATTGTTCCAGGCAGCTAAGCAGCAACTGGCCACTGGTGTTCTGCCTTCCTCCCAAAGAACAAGTGCAAACTGGCTGCACACCACTGTTTCTTCTCCCTTGATAACACTCCCCCACCCCCTGGTTGACATGCCCTGGTTTGCTTGCTTTGTGGTTGATAGCACTGGTCTTGGCCACCAGGAATTTGCCTGAGACCAGCACTGTCAATCGCCACTCATTAGGAATCCGTCTCCTACACTGAAGTGTGGTCAGACAGCAGTGGGAGCGCTGTTGACCATGCATTGCTAGCTCAAGATCTACGGCACCAATCCAAATGTATCATTTTGCATGTAGCACTTTGTCCCCTGGGTGGGAAGGATAAAGTAAAATGTGAGCTGAGACTTCCTCTTTAAAGGGGAATAGATAGTGTGTCAGACGAGAACGATTTCCATGTAACCAGAGAGAAAAGGATGTTAAAACAACATGTTAGTAATAATCAGCCCTGAACCTCCACCATCTGCTGGTTGTTACTCAGCATTGCAGCTCAAGTCTCAACCGAATCCTAGACTCTGCGCCTTGCACCTTACGCTGTTGATCTTGCGTCTGCCTGCTGTTTGCGCCAACCATCTGTGACCAATAAACAAAGTTGTATGTGGCTGTGCTGTATGAGTGTGGTAGGAACATTAGATTGTAAGCTCCACCAGCAGTAACTTACATCTCAATGACCTACAGAATACATAATTCTATATAATTAAAATTAATAAACATGTCAAAGAATCTTTATATTTTCATCCTAGCAAGGTAACCCTTCTGGGGCCTACTAAATAAAAGATTAAATGGTTTTATAACTCATAACAATCATATATGTCATGGCTGTCAGGCAGATTCGAGAAAATTAAATCTTTCATTGGTTGCCATGAGGTATGAGGCATTTAATTTAGCGGCTCCAATTTATTAAATAAGTTCCACTAAAACCAAATATATAAGTTATGCTCATCCGTGTTCACCATCTTTAGGCTTTATACGGAACATCTTACAGAAGAACATTCTCTAACACGAGGTTATAGCTACAGTTCTCATCTGATTTTGTTTTGACATTTAAAATCTATTTATAATCCTCAGAGACATGTCATATCTTCTGATTCCAGTCTCTGTCTATCGCTAGCGGCTGGGGATTTCACTTCCACAAAATCAAATCTCACCTCACTGCCCTTCGAATTTTGGAACTGGGGTTTAAACTCGCAAAGGAACAACGTACTTAAAAATAAATATTTTTGCTTAGGAAATCTCAGAATGGTATAAAACGATCAATAATTTCTCTAAGATTCCAATAATTACGTCTTTAGTGGAATCTAATTGCAAAACTCCATTACGTTGGTACATGGTTCCTTTGAGAATGGCTAAAATAAATAGACAAGGCTCTTCTAAATGTTTTAGAAATTGTGGTCAAGAAGGTTCTATGATATACATCTAGTGACGATGTTCTAAAATACGTAAATTTTGGATAAAAATATTTGACTTTATATATAAAATTACCAAAACAAATATTATTAAATCCCCTGAGATTGCTCTTTTTCAAAAAGTGGATACGAATTTACCTAAACACCCCCAATATAATCCTAGCCGCTAGAATAACCATTGCATGATGTTGGAATCGATCTGGAATAACATTTGAGTATGTTATGCAAAAGTTAAACTGGGTCTTGATCAACGATAAATTGACTTTTAAATAAACGTCTTAATGTTTTTGAAAATACAGTGCCTTGCGAAAGTATTCGGCCCCCTTGAACTTTGTGACCTTTTTCCACATTTCAGGCTTCAAACATAAAGATATAAAACTGTAATTTTTTGTGAAGAATTAACAACAAGTGGGACACAATCAGTGCTCCTTGGGATGTTTAAAGCTTGTGAAATCTTTTTCTATCCAAATCCGGCTTTAAACTTCTCTACAACAGTATCTCGGACCTGCCTGGTGTGTTCCTTGTTCTTCGTGATGCTCTCTGCGCTTTAAACGGACCTCTGAGACTATCACAGTGCAGGTGCATTTATACGGAGACTTGATTACACACAGGTGGATTCTATTTATCATCATTAGTCATTTAGGTCAACATTGGATCATTCAGAGATCCTCAGAGATCCTCACTGAACTTCTGGAGAGAGTTTGCTGCACTGAATAATTTTGCACGCCCAATTTTTCAGTTTTTTATTTATTAAAAAAGTTTGAAATATCCAATAAATTTTGTTCCACTTCATGATTGTGTCCCACTTGTTGTTGATTCTTCACAAAAAATTACAGTTTTATATCTTTATGTTTGAAGCCTGAAATGTGGCAAAAGGTCGCAAAGTTCAAGGGGGCCAAATACTTTCGCAAGACACTGTACATGGGACCTTGGTTAAGTTATTCATCTTTGAATACTAGTGATTCATGAAATATAACACTTTACTTATCCTTTTATTGCCCACATTCTTCTAATATTTCCCCCCCCCCCCTTTTTTATTAACTAAATATTTATTTTAATGCTTTAATACTTATTATACTACGAGTATGCTACTTTATATACTAATTCTTTTATCGTATTTAGACAATGATTTTAGTTTAATTGCTTGCTTTTGTTGACTGATCTGGTATTTTCCTATTTTCTTTTTTATTAGGGATACATTTAACTATTAATTGTATTTATATACTCCTCTTGTATTTAATTATTACCATAGGTATGTATACCTTGTATTATTAACAATGTGTTCGTTGCATGTCAAGAAAAAAAACAATAAATTATTGAATTAAAAATAAATATACTGTATATATATATATATATATATATATATATATATATATATATATATATATATATATATATATATATATATATATATATATATATATAAAAACAGCGTAATGCTGGTAAACAAACGGGTTGATTTATTAAAATGGGAGAGTGCAAAATCTGATGCAGCTGTGCATGGTAGCCAATCAGCTTTTAACTTTAATTTGTTCAACTAAACGCTTGCCAACCGCCCTATAGCAGTAGTATTACTGCTACAGGGTGGCCATGCTGCACAGGATCACATACTGTATATATATATGTATCAGGCTCGAGTGCATGCCACCAGAGGCTCCCTCCCACTGTGATTCTACACAGTGAGAACTGATTAGCAGGTCCCAATGTCAGCCGGTACCCGCTGATTATTCTGTACACAGGCAGAACGGCGATCTGCCTATGTAAAAAGATCTATGTTCTGTCAGTAAGGAAGGCATTGATCTTGTGTTCCTGCAAGCCAGGGACACGGATCTATTCATTCCTCTAGTAAAGGCACCTCCCCCACAGTAGTAAAAAAAACAGCTGGGCACACAGTTAACCCCTTAATTTCCCCTGATGTTTAACCCCTTCCCAGTACAGTGACAGTGCCTATTTTTAATCACTGATCACTGTAATAATGTCACTGGTCTCCAAAAAAAGTGTCAAAAGTGTCAGTTAGTGTCCAATTTGTCCGCCACAAAATCACAGTCCCACTATAAGTCGCTAATCACTGCCATTACTAGTGGAAAAAAACCTCCATAAATAAATCCTATAGTTTGTAGACACTATGGCCCAGATTCATAAAGCAATTACGCCTGTCTAACTGGTGTTAGACAGGAGTAATTTCAAATTTCGCGCGCCGTATCACTAGTTTGAATCCTCAAACCATGATACGGCGGCTTCGGGCTTCGATCCGAGAGGCTTACGTCTTCGTAAACCTTCGGATCTACGCTGCGATATATTTGCGGCCGCTGGGAGGAGTTCGCGTCGTTTTGATGCGTCGGGATATGCAAATGTGTTTTTACGGCGATCCACGAAGATACGAGCGGTCTTCGCAATCGCTTACGTCTGTTTTTTTTTACGTACTGTTAGACCAGCTTTTTGCTGGTCTAACGGTGCGTAACCCATGTTAAGTATGGCCGTCGTTCCCGCGTCGATTTTAATTTTTTTTTTTTTTTTTTACGTAACTCGTTCGGGAATAGAAATGTCCGTAAACGACGCTACTCAAACAACGAATGACGTAACGACGTGATTTCGCGCAATGCACAGCGGGAAATTTGCGAACGGAGCATGCACAGTTCGATCGCCGCGGGAACGCGCCTATTTTAAATCCTTCACGCCCCCTACTCGTCTATATGGATTGCGACGGGAGAAATACACTACGCCGCCGTCGTTTACTGGACAAAATCTACCTGGATTCCACGTAGAGCCAGGTAAGAAACGGCGGCGTAGTGTATTTCTGATACGCTACGAGAATCCAATTCTCTCTGAATCTGGGCCTATAAATTTTGCACAGACCAATCAATATACGCTTATTGGTATTTTTTTTACCAAAAATACAGTTTGTAGCAGAATATATATTGGCCTAAATTGATGAAGAAATTACATTTTTTATTGGATATGTTGTATAGCAGTAAGTAAAAAATAAAAACTGCAGGGGTGATCAAATACCACCAAAAGAAAGCTCTATTTGTAGGAAAAATGTACATAAATGTTATTTGGGGTCAAGTGGTTAAAGTGATGGTAAGGGTAAAACATTATTTTACAAAAAATAACAAACAACTCTACACTTACCTGCTCTGTGCAATCGAATTACACAGAGCGGCCACAAACTTCCTTTTTTAGGTTCCCCGGTGGCTCTCCTGGGCTCTCCTCTCTATCGAGTGCCCCCATGGGAAGCTGCTTCCCATGGGGGAACTCTTTCGCGCTCGCTTGACATAGACAGCGAGACTCAGGCCGCCCCCACTTCCTCGCCACAGGCCCATGGCTCCCAGTGCCCCAGCAAAGCCAGCGAGACCCAGAAGTGAGGGGCGAGAAGAGCTGCAGACGTGCATGACACTGGATCCAATGACAGCTCAAGTAAGTTAAATAGGAGTGAGGGTGAAGGGGGGATACTGATGCCTAAAATGTAGGTTTTATAACCACTTTAAGCTTTCACAAAAAACAAACAAACTGGAAGCTGATTGGTTTATATGCAGAGTTGCACCAGATTTTCCATTCTCCAGTTTTAGTAAAAAAGGCACACATCATTGGCTTATAGGGTCTGTTAAAGCTGAGCTGGAATTGAAATTGCCTTGCTCTTCCCCTAGCTAGGGAGCCAACTGCTTAGGAAAGCAGCTTGGAGACTAAGCCTTTGTACCTAGCATTAGCCAAATAAACTATCTGAGAAAATCAGGTGGTGATATCTGCTAAGGAACCCTTTCTGACCTGACAGAAATCTGCTAACATAGTGAGAAATACTGGGAGATCTATATCTGCATACAAATCCTATCATTTCTGTCATCTATAAGGGCATATAAGGCCTTTTTTTTGGTCAAAGTGATTCATTTTCGTGGCTAACTAAAAATATAAAAAAATATCAAAACCCTTAGTTACCAATTAAAAGGAATACATTTGCCCCCCAAAAATTGTGGTTGTAAAACCAGCAAATCTGCAAAATTTACTAAGAATAACACTAATTTAGTTAAACAACTCACAGTGATATTCTAAACTGGATGTTCAGATAATATCTGCCTATTAACACCTCCTAGGAGGAAATTATGAAAAATGGCATGAAGACAAGTAAAAATACAACAGCACAACCTGAAATCAACTCTCCAAACAGTGTCTGAGGCAGACAAGCATGTATTGTGAGTTTGGGCTAGATGGAAATCAAAAGAGGATACCCCAACAGGTTTTGACTTGGAGAAAAAGATTGTTTTAGTACATCAGTTAATTTAAATATATTTTTGTGGCCATTCAATTAGTAAGATCTGCTATTAAGAAACCAAAGGTCTGATTGCTAAGGCTCCATTCACACCTAGGCGTTTTGTCGCCCTAGGCCCGACGCTGTAGCAGGCTGAAATATGCTGAAGGGGCGAATTTACATTGTCGGCTATGGAGATGGTTCACATCTCTACGCCGAACGCCGAAACGCCGTACGCCTGAAGCTTGAAACAAGTCCCGGACCCTTTTTTTCAGGCGTCTTCGGCGTTCGGGCATAGCCAACAATGTAAAAATCACCCCTCCAGCAAAAAACAAGGAGCGTTTTGTCGCCGCAAATCGCGGAGACAAAACGCCTATTTTATGTCGCCGCAATACGCCGCATACCGCCTACGCCTAGGTGTGAATGCAGCCTTAGGGAGCTAGTTTTGTAGTGCTGTGTCTACTGTTTTATATATATATATATATATATATATATATATATATATATATATATATATATATATATATATATATAGATAGATAGATAGATATAGATATATATATATAGATATATATATATATATATATATATATATATAGATACAGGCATACTCCACTTTTAAGTATACAATGTGGTTTATTTACTAAAGCGCAACATCAGACTCACTTCTGCATAAAAACCAATGAGCATTTTTTTTTCCCTAAATAGCTTTCTTTACCTTAGTACAGTACTCCTTCACTTACCTCATCCTTCGATTTTGCTTTTAAATGTCCTTATTTCTTCTGAGAAATCCTCACTTCCTGTTCTTCTGTCTGTAACTCCACATAGTAATGCAAGGCTTTCTCCCTGGTGTGGAGTGTCGTGCTCACCCCCTCCCTTGGACTACCGGAGAGTCAGGACGCCCACTAACACACAGCTCCTTTCTCTATACGCAACGTAGAGCTTGTCTTGACTCTCCCGTAATCCAAGAGAGGGGGCGAGCACGACACTCCACACCAGGGAGAAAGCCTTGCATTACTGTGTTTAGATACAGACAGAAGAATAGGAAGTGAGGATTTCTCAGAAGAAATAAGGACATTTTTTTATTTATTTTTTTATTTCAAGAGATATTTTATTGAAGAAGACAATGGCATGTATACAGAGGACATTTCAATAAGCATGGCAAAGAAAAAAAAAAAGAGCACAAAATGAATACAGAAATAGAAAATAAGAGTAATACAATACATGGGTCGGGTTCCACGATGCAATCATTCTTACTACTGTACAGTGACATCAGCCGCTACGTAGAAGGCCAGCGTTTCCCCTCCGCCCCCCGCAATAATAAGGGCCTCCAAGATGTATATACCAAGGGTCCATATTGAGGGAGTTTCTGCCATTCACCTCGTCATACGCACGTGTCGGGGAAATAAGGACATTTAAAAGCAAAATGGAAGGATGAGGTAAGTGAAGGAGGACTGCACTAAGGTAAAGGAGGCTATTTAGGGGGAAAATGTTTTACTTTACAACACCTTTAATTGAACAAGCTGGGGTAAGAAGCTCATTGGTTTCTATGCAGAAGTGAGCCTAATTTTGCGCTTTCCAGCTTTAGTAAATAAACGCCATTGTGTACTTAAAAGTGGGGTATACTGTATATATATATAAATATATAAAAATATATACTTGAGGGGTAAATAAAAAATATATACCTATGGTATATATAGTGTATATACACACACACATCAGTTTAAAAAAGCTATCAAGTATATATATATCTATCTATCTATATATATATATCTATATATATATATAGATATATATATATAGATATATATATAGATATATATCTATATATATATAAATAAGGTTGACCATTAGCTAGACCTGGATAAAAAGCTTTCCTTCAGTGGTCAAGAGCTGCATGTCAATGTAACAAGCGTGCCATCTGCTCCCACACAATAGCCCATTCCTCTTGACTACTTGCTATGAATGGACATTGTCTTTACTCGCTATGCACATCTGTTAAAGCTGCATATGTCCCATTGACCAGTTTTATAGTCTGGCTATTTATCATCTTCTTTACCTGAATGGACATCAAACACAATATTTTTTAAATGATATCTGATCTGCCAATAGGCTTGGGAGACTACAAAAGAGTTTAGCTTAATTATGCAGAAGAGAATGTGTCTGCCAGCAAGCAGTAACCTTTTTGACCAGATTTATGGGCTGGCTCTCGATCGTCTTCTTTATCTGAATAGACATAATGATAAAACACAATTGTTTTATAATAATATCTGAACTACGAATATGCTTGGGAGATCACAAAAGAATTTTAGCTTAATTATGCTGAAAAAAAATTGTCTGCCAGCAAAAAAACAACCTTTTATTATACGTATGGCAGCCTTCATTTCAAGTACAATAATACACCCAAATACATCATTGCAATAAATGCAATATCTAATAAATATACCTACAGGTTTATGTAATTGTCAGTTTTGATTGCATCCAATTTGGTGCCCATGCTCTATACAATTTTATGTGATATGCTAAAACGGCAGTCAGTCCACCGGCATCAGGAAAAGGTCTTGCAGTAGCTGTGCTACTACAACAACCTAGACACAATAGCAGTTCCATCAGCACTGTGCAAAAGTGTGGATATTTAAAGGGGTTGTAAAGGAAAACATTTTTTTCCCTAAATAGCTTCCTTTACCTTAGTGCAATCCTCCTCCACTTACCTCATCCTTCCATTTTCCTTCTAAATGTCCTTATTTCTTCTGAGAAATCCTCACTTCCTGTTCTTCTGTCTGTAACTCACCACCGTAATGCGACGCTTTCTCCCTGGTGTGGAGAAAGCCTCTTGAGGGGGCGAGCATGAGTGTCAGGACACTCTCTACTTTGCAGATAGAGAAAGGAGCTGTGTGTTAGTGGGTGTCCTGCCCCTCCTGCTCGCCCCTCCCCCCTCTCCACACCAGGAAGAAAGCCTTGCATTACTGTGTGTAGTTACAGACAGAAGAACAGGAAGTGAGCATTTCTCAGAAGAAATAAGGATATTTAGAAGCTAAATTGAAGGATGAGGTAAGTGAAGGAGGACTGCACTAAGGTAAAGGAAGCTATTTAGGGGGGAAAAAATCCTTTACAACCCATTTAAGCACATTTCCTAGGGTGGTATCTGATCCAGCAGGAGGACACCAGCATGGATTCCAAAATGGCCTCAACATCTGAGAACAATAAAGCTAAATATCACTGCAGATAGTGAAAAACATTGGGCCACGGGGGAGAATGAGGAGATCAGTGAGTTTCTGTGGCAGTCTCATAGTAGGTGAGGTCAAATAAAGAGAATAGTCCATCCAGTTCAACCTGTGTAGGAGCACGTGTGTCAGTGTCTATATCTCCCATATCCCTGTATGTTGTGTATGCACATCTAGGAGTCTCTTAAAACTATCAATTCTCCTCGCAGTCACCACGAATTGTGGAAGAGAGTTCCACACCCCTATTGACCTGACAGTGAAAAACCCCTTTGCAGTTTAAGGTTAAACCACTTCTCCTCCAATGTAATTGTGTGCCCCCTAGTCCTCTTAGCCTCCTTGTGACTGAATAGTTTTTTTCCTATGCTGGGATTGCCATGGAGGTATTTGTAAATCGCTGTCATGTCCCCTCTCAAGCGTCTGTTCTCCAGTGAGAATAAATTTAGTGTTTGCAGTCTTTCCTCATAATTGAGGTCCTCCAGTCCCCTTATTCGTTTTGTTGCCCAAAAACAGAGAGGAGGGACAAGAGGCTTCTAGATGTACATTCCCAGTGAACACTTGAGGCCTGAATTCTTACTACAGTGATTTTAAGAGAATAAAGGCCTCTTTGTAACAAAAAATTAAAAATAAATCTGCAAGCAAGTACAAAGTGAAGGCACCTAGAAGTGCCTGCACATGCATGCATGCAGCCATTTTCACTGCCCCCACCCAATGCTCAAATGCTGGGCCGTTCTGAAAGAAAACACGCTCTGAAACTGCTCCCACACATTTCTATTGGCCCATTACTGCCATTGGTTTGCTCACTGCCCAATAGGAATGCACAGGAAACAGGAGGGAAAAAAGTCACAGGGCCAGATTCACGAACAGTTAGGCTGGCGGATCGAGTGATCCGCCAGCCTAACTGTGACTTTGAGCCGGCGTTTCTGTTTTCTGTAACCAGAAAACAAGAAACGCCGGGTTGAAGCTCCGATGCGAGCAGCGTAACTGAGTTTCGCCATCGCATCGTTACTTCAACTTAAAAATGGCGCCGTTCCCGCCGATTTCCGCTCAAAAAATATGTTAATGAGCGGAAATCGGCAATTCACGATCGAATTCCGGCGCGACGCAATGACGATACGACGTTTCCGGACGGGATACGCGGCGCATAGTTATACCTACATGGGGTTGGAATATCCTATGTTAGGTATAGGCGTCGTCATCGCGTCGGAAAAAAAAAAAAACGTCGCTTGCGTAAAACGGTCATGAATGGGAATGTGACGTCATTGACGTTCATTCACAGATTTTGGAGCATGCGCACGGGGATGTTTTGACACTCGACGCATGCGCAGTACGTTCGCGGCGGGAACGCGCTTCGTTTAAATACTACACGCCCCGTACCCGCCCAATTTGAATTCCGCCGGCTCATTTGCGATGCGCTGCCGCAACTTTAGGAGCAAGTGCTTCGTGAATGACAGCACTTGCTCCTAAAATTTCTGCAGCGTAACGCAAATGAGAAGCGTTACTCTGGAGCAAAGATGCTCCCATCTACCTGAATCTGGCCCACAGTGTTTGCTGTATAGCACTGGCACCTTACTAATCGGCAGCACTTGTTGCAAAATAAATCATTTTTTATATTTATTAGACCTGCACAATTCTGGCTAAAATGTGAATCATGATGTTTTTGCTTAGAATAAAGATCACGATTCTTGCAGTGTAACATCTTTCACATTATACAAAAAAATTGGGCTAACTTTGCTGTTTTGTTTTTTTATTAATTCAATAAAGTGTATTTTTTTTTAATTTCATTTAAAAAAAACGCTGAGCAAATAGGGTGTGACATAAAATATTACAACAACCACCATTTTATTTTCTAGGGTCTCTGCTAAAAAAAAATATATCATGTTTGGGTGTTCCAAGTTATTTTCTAGCAGAAAATAATGATTTTTTTTTAACTTGTAAGCAACAAATGTCAGACAAGATTTGGGGCCAGATTCAGGTAGATGGGAGCATCTTTGCTCCAGAGTAACGCTTCTCATTTACGTTACTCTGCCGAAATTTTAGGAGCAAGTGCTGTTATTCATGAAGCACTTGCTCCTAAAGTTGCGGCATCGCATCGCAAATGAGCCGGCGGAATTCAAATTGGGCGGGTACGGGGCGTGTATTATTAAAACTAAGCGCGATCTCGCGGCGAACGTACTGCGCATGCGTCGAGTGTCAAAGCATCCCCGTGCGCATGCTCCAAATTCTGTGAATGAACGTCAATGACGTCACATTCCCATTCAGGAACTTTTTACGCAAGCGACGCCATTTTTTTTTTCCGACGCGATGACGATGCCTATACCTAACATAGGATACTCCACTAGGGGGCTGCTTTATCTATGCGCCGCGTATCGCTTCCGGAAACGTCGTAACGTCATTGCGTCGCGCCGGAATTCGCTCGTGAATTGCCGATTTCCGCTCATTAACATATTTTTTGAGCGGAAATCGGCGGGAACGCCCTCGGCACCATTTTTAAGTTGAAGTAACGATGCGATGGCGAAACTCAGTTATGCTGATCGCATCGGAGCTTCAACCCGGCGTTTCTTGTTTTCTGGTTACAGAAAACAAAAACGCCGGCTCAAAGTGACAGTTAGGCTGGCGGATCACTGGATCCGCCAGCCTAACTGTTCCTGAATCTGGCCCTTGGTCTTTAACCACTTGCCTACTGTGCACCTACACCCCCTTCCTACCCAGACAAAATTTTAGCTTCCGGCACTGCGTCACTTTAACTGACAATTGTGCGGTCCTGCGATGTGGCTCCTAAACAAAATTGATGTCCTTTTTTTCCCCACAAATAGAGCTTTCTTTTGGTGGTATTTGATCGCCCGTGCGGTTTTTATTTTTTGCTCTATAAACAAAAAAAGAGCGACAATTTTGAAAAAAGACACAATGGCCCAGATTCATAAAGCAATTACGCCTGTCTAACTGGTGTTAGACAGGAGTAATTTCAAATTTCGCGCGCCGTATCACTAGTTTGAATCCTCAAACCATGATACGGCGGCTTCGGGCTTCGATCCGAGAGGCTTACGTCTTCGTAAACCTTCGGATCTACGCTGCGATATATTTGCGGCCGCTGGGAGGAGTTCGCGTTGTTTTGATGCGTTGGGATATGCAAATGTGTTTTTACGGCGATCCACGAAGATACGAGCGGTCTTCGCAATCGCTTACGTCTGGTTTTTTTTACGTACTGTTAGACCAGCTTTTTGCTGGTCTAACGGTGCGTAACCCATGTTAAGTATGGCCGTTGTTCCCGCGTCGATTTTAATTTTTTAAAAAAAATTTTTTACGTAACTCGTTCAGGAATAGAAATGTCCGTAAACGACGCTACTCAAACAACGAATGACGTAACGACGTAATTTCGCGCAATGCACGGCGGGAAATTTGCGAACGGAGCATGCGCAGTTCGATCGCCGCGGGAACGCGCCTATTTTAAATCCTTCACACCCCCTACTCGCGTAGATGGATTGCGATGGGAGAAATACACTACGCCGCCGTCGTTTACTGGACAAAATCTACCTGGATTCCACGTAGAGCCAGGTAAAAAACGGCGGCGTAGTGTATTTCTGATACGCTACGAGAATCCAATTCCCTCTGAATCTGGGCCAATATTTTTTGTTTTTTGCTATAATAAATATCCCATAAAAAAAAAAAATAAAAACATTTTTTATCTCAGTTTAGGCCGATATGTATTCTTCTACATATTTTTGGTAAAAAAAAATGTAAAATAAAATTGAAATAACCGTATAGTGACTGGTTTGCGCAAAAGTTATATTGCCTACAAAATAGGGGACATAATTATGATTTATTTTTTTTGTTTATTTTTTACTAGGAATGGCGGCGATCTGCGATTTTTTTTTCCGGGACTGGGACATTATAGCGGACACATCGGACACTTTTGACACATTTTTGGGACCATTTACATTTATACAGTGAACAATGCTATAAATATGCATTGATTACTGTATAAATGTAACTGGCAGGGAAGGGGGTTAACCACTAGGGGGCGGGGAAGGGGTTAAATGTTTCTCCTACATTGTGTTCTAACTGTAGGGGGAGGGGGGGTGACTGGGGGAGGTGATGGATTGTGTCCCTATGTACAAGGGACACAGCAACGGTCTCCTCTCTCCCTGACAGGGACGTGGGGCTCTGTGTTTACACACAGAGCTCCACGTCCCAGCTCAATTGTCGGCAATCGCGTGTGCCCGGCGGCCATCGCGGCCGCCGGGCACACGCACGGTGTTCTAAGTGACGCGACTGGTGCGCGCGCCCCTAGCAGCTTAAAATGCCAGGACAACATATGACGTCCTGTCAGGACACTAGAGTATCCCATTTGACGGCGAGCGGGTATCAAGTGGTTAAATGGTTAAACTCCCTTTCCTTTGAAAAAAGAACGAAAAGATACGTTGTTTCCACTGATTTGCGTGTTGTATTAAAACTTGGCAGTCTGCCTGGATTTTGTTTATCCAACTGTGAGAACTTTCTGCACTTAGAAAGATCGTGACATGCAGTTTTGAAGATCGGGAAGGAAAAAAGATTGCGATTTTGATTTGTCACAATTAATCTCGCAGCTCTAATAATAAATATATATATATAGTAATTTAGTAATAATAGTATAGTATTTAGTAATATTACATTTTAGTGTATTTTTTAAACACAATATTACACTTTATACGTTGTATAATACATATATATATATTGTAAACATTGGGGGGTTTAACTCTTCTGGTAGATGCGTTTTGGTGTAGTGAGTCCACAGCAAACAGGCAAATAGCGTTAAGGGCCTGGTAGCCCACGTTTATTAAAAGGAGATAAACAAAACAAAAAGTCCATTCACAGGAGTCCCACGCAGGGGTTTAAACGACATCCAAAGATAAATGAAAATCCCAGCCCACCTGGCTGCTCTTCAACAGCACTGCTGTTATAGGTAATGGTTCCTCAAACCATCCGCTCCTCCAGACCCACGGTCCTGGATGCACAAGGCCCCAAAGTCCTTCAACGCACACAGCGTCCGTCCCAACACAGGGACACAGCGTCCATCCCAACACAGGGACACAGCGACAGTCACAGCCACTGTTCACCTTCCTTTCTCTCTCCTTCCTTCCCAGCCCTTCATTTAATGAGCTGTCTGCACCTGGGAAGGCAGCTTGCAAGCTATCTTAAAAACCTGGACACAGGTTGGAGATCCGGTCCCACCCAGATCCCAGCTCTGCAATCTGGTTATATGCAGACCGTGTGTCCATTTCATCATCATTTTTATAGTTACAGTAGCTCTTACTGTTACATACCTCCCCCCCTTGTTTCGAACCCGTAGGGGGCGGAACACACCAGCCCGAATCATTGATTGGGGCACCTCTGCGCCAGCTGTAGGCCCAATCTTTTTTTCGGGTGCGTTTCCAGGCACGCTCTACCCTGGATCGCAACAGGGTTCTATAATTCTGTATACTCTGCCTTCCCACTCTTCTCTTGGGGTTCCTGAGCATACTCTCCTCTCTTGGGGAAACTCTGCCTTCCCTGATCCTACCTTTCACCACAGGACTTTCAGGTTCAAAAAACTCTCTCTGGTTACCCACGGCAACTACATCACTTTTAACAGCACCACTCATTAGCCAATCAGACATTTCAATGTCACCCAGTCCAACACAATCCGTGCCATCCATCTCAGTGTTTGTTAGAACTAGACCCGAGGAGGGACCACACACAGGTAAGTGACTACAACCCATTGGTCCATAGCACATCTCCACCTCACCTGTTGTCCAACACTCCATGGGCAACTGATCTAACAAATGACACTGATCCACACACAAACTACTTCTTTCTGATGTACACCTTACATTGTTGCAGAAACCAACATTAGTAATTTTTCTCACAGCGTCTCCGGGTACTTTAAGTTGTACCTCTTTCTGAGTGTTAGAAAGCATCTCTGCTAGTGCTGCGTCTATTCTGGGCCCTTCCTTCTCATGAGGTTTAGCTGGTGAGACAGTATCTGCGCCCTCCACTGACCACTGCTCAGCTGCACCTCGGACCACACCAGCAGGGATGTTTCCAGTCACTACACCAGCCGGAGAGACCTTTGATGTCTCCAACAGTTCTGAGCACCTTCCATACCACTCAGTAACTAGGGGCACCCTCTTAGAGAACCTCAGAACTATTTGCCACATTGTTAATAAGTATTGGACCCACCAATACAACTCATGATCAAAGTTTCCCTGCACAGCCTGTACCACTTGGCTCCACCTATTGGTACTACGCAGCACAACCTGGTCCGTCTGTGGTGGAGACACCCAAGTGTACAGCGAGTGCATTTTTACCAACTCCAGCATTTCTAATAAAGTTTGTGTCATCTCTATGCAACCCATGTCTAAATACCAGACCTTTCTAGGGACCTTTTCCCTGTCCAAGACATGGAGGGGCTCATCCACTGCAGGTTGAAAGGTTGAGACATATGCAGAGACCTCCACCTCCTTGGAGGTACCCATCATCACTGCCTGTTGCTCCCCTGGAGCGCTATCAGACACATGTCTCACACTTTTCCCTTCTGCACCAATGTCAATGAGCCTCTGCAGGTCATTACAAGTCACATTGTCACCTTGACACTTGCTACCACTTAATTGCTGGGTTGTGGACAACACATCTGCCATGTCTATGCCAAGAACCGCTCCTTTAGACTGGAGGGGATCAACCTTCACAGGGGCTGCCATGCCCTTGAGCACCGGCCACTCTGCAAACCCTCTGTCTGGCATAACAGATGTTGTGTCCACACACTTGTCTCCTATCATTGCTTTATAACTCATGGTTACTTTGTTTAGCGCTGCGACTGTTTCCTTGCACCATGCTTCCCAGTCTGTGGTACTTCCCTGACAGGCATTCTGCAGCGCTGCATCACCTGTCCCAAGAGGCACCAAAGGAACCTGGGATTCACTAGCCACAACATCACCTGGGTCATTTATATACATATCCCCTTGGGATGACACATTATCTGACAAGGCAGGCTGTAATACATGCTTTTGCCCTACCAGCTCTGGGGGCGCTACTGACACACACAGCTCTGCACTTTCAGCTTTTGCAGGCTGAATTAACCCCTTGACAACTGGGTTACACTTAGGGTTGTGGGGCTCCGCCCACACACACTCACGGTGTGACACAGTCTTCCCTTGTTTCACCAGAGTAGCACCACAACCATCCTGGAAAACCTCTGGCTCCAACCCATGGAGAACCCATGAGACTTTCCTGTACAATCCTGTGCGTCCGGTTGCTATGGGAGATATCCTCCTCCCACCATTGGTAGTAAACACATTTTCAACATTTGCAGACATGACATTAAAGGAAACACATTTTTCAATGTCATCATCACCAATACCATCACATTTGCCAACATTTACCCTTTTATCAGCATAACAATCAGAATTTTCATTACGCTTAGACATAACTTCTACTTTTGCGCATTGTCCATTACCCACAACAGTCTGTGAGCCTCTCCTCACAGCACTCTCTATTTTTAAAGGGGAACTCTTTGCTCCTTGAGCAGCTCCATAGCTGACCTGGGAAACGCCCTGCTTAGCCACTGCAAGCTCCTTGGAGGTTTCCCTGGGCAACTCTGCAGCACCTGTCACTAGGGAACATGGCACAAAGACACTTTTGGTCACCCCTAGTTCAACTTTCCCAGTACTCTGCTGGATTATAGCAGGCGCATGCACAGTCCCCATGTCCATTTGAATCTTTAACCTTGCTGTCAGCTGGGCTTCCCCATATGCCATCCCACTGCTCTGCAGCAAGTCCATGTCCATTTGTAGTGCAGATCTCTCCGCTGGACACACTCCCACTTCACTGCGATACATTGAAACAGTCTTACCATTCTCAGTGGCTGGTATCATAGTCTTCACTTGAGTGCGCTGTCTCTGAGCTGCATCTATACCAGCTACTGTCTCTTTGGGGCCACAGGAGGACACTGCAGCCTTTCCAGACTCCTCAGCGGTGTTCCAGAACTTTGGGCAAGTAAAGATGCCATGTCCCACTCGGCCACATTCCAGGCACGATACTGGACGCTGAAATTTCATTTCTTGGCATCTCCTCAATGCCTGGCTCTCTGTTGCCAGGGGAGATCGCACTCTCCCAGCAAAGCATTGTTGCCTCTCTCCAACAGGCTGTATTGGCTCCTCCGGAAGCCACTTGTCATGACGCTTGGCAGGCACACCCCATGGTGCACAGACAGCCCGACTGGCCTCATCTGTGTTGCTACGGGCAACCACTCCCCAACCTGGCCTTTGGTCAGCCTCTCTTCTGGCACAGAACACAGGCTTCCCTCCACTGGATCCTGTCTTAAGCCGTGTCGCTTTCACACTTTTTGCAATAGCTGCTTGTTTAACTGCAGCAGCGTTGCCAGGGGCTACAACACTTCTCTTTGTAGTGAAGGTTGGCTTGCCTTCCACTTCAGCTTTGTCCATTCCTGCCAGGTGCCGCTTGCACCAATCCACTGCAGATTCAAACACTGGTGGATGCTCCACACTAGCAGTCCCATATGCACTCATTGCAGCCATGTTGCTAGGGCAACAGCAGCCCTCTTTTCACTTGAAAAACGTTGTTCAGGCATGTATGGGGTTCTATCAGGCGGTAACAACCCCTCCAGCCACAGAGCTCTATCTCTGGCTTCAGCAAGTAACGCCTCCTTTTTCTGTTTTGACCGCCCCATCCTTGCGGTGTTGCACACAGCAACCAGTAACACAGTTCATAGCAGAGAAGAGAAAAAAAATGCGATTCTCCTTTCACAGGTACACAACACAGTCCATCAAATTTCTGTGCAATGCTGTTTGCCTGGCTGCCACACACAGCTAGCAGCAGTTCCTGTAGCCACTGTAGCAAGGACCCGGATTCCACCGTTTAGATGCCCGCTGAATCCACCACTGTAAACATTGGGGGGTTTAACTCTTCTGGTAGATGCGTTTTGGTGTAGTGAGTCCACAGCAAACAGGCAAATAGCGTTAAGGGCCTGGTAGCCCACGTTTATTAAAAGGAGATAAACAAAACAAAAAGTCCATTCACAGGAGTCCCACGCAGGGGTTTAAACGACATCCAAAGATAAATGAAAATCCCAGCCCACCTGGCTGCTCTTCAACAGCACTGCTGTTATAGGTAATGGTTCCTCAAACCATCCGCTCCTCCAGACCCACGGTCCTGGATGCACAAGGCCCCAAAGTCCTTCAACGCACACAGCGTCCGTCCCAACACAGGGACACAGCGTCCATCCCAACACAGGGACACAGCGACAGTCACAGCCACTGTTCACCTTCCTTTCTCTCTCCTTCCTTCCCAGCCCTTCATTTAATGAGCTGTCTGCACCTGGGAAGGCAGCTTGCAAGCTATCTTAAAAACCTGGACACAGGTTGGAGATCCGGTCCCACCCAGATCCCAGCTCTGCAATCTGGTTATATGCAGACCGTGTGTCCATTTCATCATCATTTTTATAGTTACAGTAGCTCTTACTGTTACAATATATATATATATATATATATATATATATATATATATATATATATATATATATTTATTATTAGAGCTGCGAGATTAATTGTGACAAATCAAAATCGCAATCTTTTTTCCTTCCCGATCTTCAAAACTGCATGTCACGATCTTTATTACCATTACAGATAATTACAGATTATTACCAGATACACCAAACGTACCAGATGGATATAATGTAAATGTGGCATATGTTAGGAAAAGATACAGCTTTATTAATCCCTGTTTGTAGAGTTTATTCTCCTGTTGACCAATCATTGACTAGTGTGTTTGTATCTATATTCAATTTCATCTCATTTGTGCTGTAAATGGTGTTGAAACAGCCTCTGGTGTGGAAGACACGGTATGCTGAACACATATTCAAAGCCAAGACTTTACACAGTGCTGCCTGAGGGGCATCAGTAAGTATCAGATTTAGTTACAAAAAAAATACCATATGGACAATTTGCAGGTTTAGTGGGAAATTATGAGTTTTAAGAAGGAGCGAGATACGCGGGAGATCAGCTGAAATATAGCTTGTGCGGGCAAACATGAAATATATTTACATACACAGTGAGACGTTTCACGACATTTTTATAATGCTATAACACTTGAGCCTCCCGAGTTAATGTTTGTTCCAGATGGTATACCTGGAAAATTAGGTTTATACTACAAGATATATTATAAATGTTGTAATAAGGAGCAGGATACCATATAAGGTAAGCAAATTGTAAAAATAAATAGATTAAATATGTGAACTTTATTTTGTAGGAGCGTATGTGGACCTGTGGCCAGAATATTCACAGTTAAAGGGGTAGTTCCCCCAAAAACCTTTTTTTTAACATTGATTGAGGCTCGTTTTGTCAAGGGGAATCGGGTGTTTTTTTTTTAGAATCGAAGCAGTACTTACCGTTTTAGAGATGCATCGTCTCTGACGCTTCCGGGTATGGTCATCGGGGAAGGGCGTTCCTATTTGATTGACAGGCTTCCGACGTTTGGGTACATCGCGTCACGATTTTCCGAAAGTAGCCGAACGACGGTGCGCAGGCGCAGTATAGAGCCGCACCGGCGCTCGGCTTCTTTCGGCTACTCGTGACACGATGTATGCGACCGTCGGAAGCCTGTCAATCAAATAGGCACGCCCAGACCAGACGATCATACCCGGAAGCGACGGAGACGATGTATCTCTAAAACGGTAAGTACTGCTTAGTTTCTAAAAGAAAAACACCCGATTCCCCTTGACAAAACGAGCCTCAATCAATGTTAAAAAAAGTTTTTTGGGGGAATTACCCCTTTAAGTATTTATATATTTTTAACAAGCAGTAAATTAAGTTTAAAACAAAGTCCTTGCTGACCTGTATAGCTGTAGGTACTGTGGAGCAATTAATCCTTAGGCCTCGTACACTGGACGTTTTTACAGCAGCTGTTTTTGGCTTAAGACGTTTTTTCCTACAGTCAATAAATTCCCCATCATGGTATCCTATGCACACATAGGTTGTTATCAGCAGTTTCGCAGTTTTTGGCTGGTGCATTTTTTTGGCTTTAATGTGGCTTTAAAAAAACTCCAGAACTAGAGAGTTCATGGGAATGCTCCCCATTATCTATGCGAAAAAATAAAAGCTCATAATCCCAATCGCATTCTGCGATCCACCAATCAAAATCTACTCCAGATACCGAAAGCCAACTACAAGTCCAAAGGAGAAAGGAGATTCGCGGTCCAAGGTCCCAGACTATGGAACGCTTTACCAACCAGCATTCGGTTGGAGGAGAACCACTTAGCATTCAGGAGAAAGGTCAAGACTCATCTCTTTTGATATCAAAGAAGACAGGAACAACAAGCGCCCAGAGGCGATTTAGTTCGCATGTGCTGCGCTATATAAGTTTTTCATTCATTCATTCATTCAGAGGAGGAGTTTTATAGCGTTTTTTTAGGTGTAAAAATGTTCTAACCTCAAAAAACGCAGATAAACGTTATAAAACGCCAGTCACCAGTGTTTTTAAAAGTTTTTGATCCATTAAAAATATATATGTTTTATATATATATATATTTATATTATTATTATCTTTTATAAAACTCTAACGCTAGTAAATGCTAAGAAACGCTAAAAAAACACTATTGCAAAAACTAAATTTTTTTTTGAAAAACTCACTGCAAAGCTACTGACATTTCAATAACGTTATTTTAACGTCCAGTGTGCATGAGGCCTTAAAGTGTTACTTTACCCAGGACTCTGCATTCACTATATCTGTACAGTACACAGAACATGGAAATGCAATCGTTTTAATAAATATAAACTGCTAAATACCTTTTCTCATCAGCAGTATATAGCAGTCTTGTGAATTCAATCGGTGTGTGGTTAAAGCTTGTAGAAGAGTTTTCATTCTACTCTGACAGTCCTATGAGGCTGCAGGACCCCTGACCCTCTTGCCTGGACAGTGCTGATTGGTCATGTGCTGATCACATGCACTCTCCCAAGAAAAAAAAAACGGTCTAAAATTACACGCCAAACTGAGCATGTGCAGCTTAGCCCCATGACTCTGTTCTATCAGGAGATGGTTTGGGTTCTTTATGGCTACACAGGATAAGTAGGGTGACACATGTATGCAGTATGCATGCAAGTATTTCAATTACCCCAATTCCATTGTGCACCCTGAGCTTTCATGCTTACAGTATGTAGGCCCGTATAAGTACATCCCTGTTTCTGCTTGGTCTTACAGATCAACCACTCCCACTGCAATCTTGAATTTATACTTGAGCTCTAATAAAAAAAAAAAAAAATAGAATAAAAAAATATAAAGGATTCACTTTTAAAAGAATATCTAAGTGTAATACATATTGTTTTTCCATATTTGGCTCATTTTTAAGTGGTAATACTAGGCTTCAGCACATGTATCAGATGTTGACTGGACTTCTACAAAGACCCAAGCACTGAACCATGCTCTATTTTCCCAACCGCCCCATAGATAGGATGACAGGACAGAAAGAAATAAAACAGGCCAGGTTATGAGCATGCAAGTAAATATGTCTAACACACCAAAATGCAACTCACTCAAACTATGCTACTGGGATCTGCAAGTTTGCACCATATTTATTACAATCTCCTGGGACAATCTCTTTTACATCTTAGAAAGGCTCTGTTTTTCATCAGACAAATGTTTGCAGTGAGAACAGATAAACTTTAAGGGCCAGATTCTCAAAAGAATTACACGGTGTATCTACAGATACACCGGCGTAATTCAAATATCCCGCCGGCGTATCATTGTTTTGTATTCTCAAAACAAGATACGCCGTAATTAGGCTAGGATCCGACTGGCGTAAGTCACCTTCACCGTCGGATCCTAAATGCAATAATACACCGGCCGCTATGTGGCCTTTACGTCGATTTCAGCGGCGAATATGCAAATGAGCCGATACGCCGATTCCCGAAAGTTTTTGCGTGCTTCGCTGTAGTTTACATTGTTTCCGTAAGCGTAAGGTTACTCCTGCTATATGAGGGGTAACCTTGCGTAGGTCCAGCGTACGCCATGTTAAGTATGGCCGTCGGGACAGCGTCTGGTTTTTCCGTTGTTTACGTCGTTTACGTAACTCGTCGCGAATAGGGCTGTGCGTTAATTACGTTCACGTCGCAACCAATGTATTTGCGGCGTACTACGGAGCATGCGCACTGGGCTACGTTTACAAGGGGCACATGCGCAGTTCGTTTGGCGCGGGGGCACGCTTAATTTAAATACAAACCGCCCCATTTGATTTACGCGGGGATACGCCGGGCCATTTACACTACGCCGCCGCAAATTACGGAGCAAGTGCTTGGAGAATACGGCACTTGCTCCTGTAAGTTGCGGCGGTGTAGTGTAAATAGGATACGCAATGCCCCGCTCGTAGATGCGCCGATCTACGAGAATCTGGCCCTAAATGCCTACGTCGGCTAATCGTGTATACACAAGTCCATCGGACTAAAGTCCAAACTACAAACACGCATGCTCAGAACCAATGCTAAAGATCAGACAACAATAGCAGAAGTTGCCCAAAGGGTGGCGGTAAAGAGCAGAAAAAACATGTAGTACGTCTATTACGTCAATATGTTCGTATTTGTTGGCTGAAAAAGTGCTACCGTGTGTATGCATACCAAGTTCACGGACAAGGCCCTTCGGAGCAAATCCACAGAAAAGTCAGTTGGAAGCCCAATTGCGTGTATGAGGCTTTAGCCTTAAAAGTGGCATCTATAAGAGTAAGATGATTCCCATTTAAACTACATGTGACTTTTGCATAAAAATAATGCATCAAAAATGTACTAATTTGCCATTGAATACCATAAATATTGCAATGATCAACCCCTTTTTTTCAAAAATGTTTTTAATTTAAGAAAGAAAAATAGATTTTACTCCCTTCCAAAAATTACCAGCACAGGGCCATGGGTCATATGGGTTGGTATCACAATATCAAGGGGCCTAAACAAGTTAGCATCAGGACATTATTTCAGAAGGAAGGGACCAAAAACAATCCTCCCTCCAATATACTGGCCAAATACTTCAGAATGCCCTGTTATTCTGCACCTCCCTTACCCCCCACATAGGGATATGGGTAAATGAGCGGTCCATTTAAAATTAAATTTGTTAGCAGAAGCGGTTGATGCAGGAAAGGATCATTTTGCCCTTATTTTTCCAGCTTATATTTGACCATCAACAAAATGGTGGCCGTCTGCACACAAACACACACCGATTCCCTGTTGCATAAATGTGAATGAGTTGAGTAAAAGATGGCTTTCTCTCCTGTTCTCCACCTGTACCCCTCAAGGTGCCCTTTTCGGATCCTAATCATAGATGCCAACCCGAAAAGAGTAAAATGCATCTAAGGAGAACTCTACAAGTGGAGAACAGGAACTGAAGCCATCTTTTTACCCATCTCCTTCATTTTTATGCAACAGGGAGTCGGTGTCTGTGTGGAGACGGACACCATTTTGTTAAAGTCTGCTGGAGCCTGACAAGTCAATGCTGTCTGTCTTGCACCAGTCTTTTCACATGCAGATCCAATTGACACATGTTTTGGAGAGTATTCAACCATGCTTATATCAGCTCTCCAAGAAAGATGGGGGACCTACCAAGCTTTCAAAATGTGCCCTTTGTGGGTCCTAATCGTAGATGCCTCCCCAAAAAGAGTGAAATTCGTTCAAGGAGTACTCTACAAGTGGAGAACAGAAACTGAAGGAACTGAAGCCATCTTTTTAGTTTTTACCCATCTCATTCACTTTAATGCAACAGGGAGTTGGTGGCTGTGTGCAAACAGACACCATTTTGTCGAAGTCTGCTGGAGCCTGACAAGCCAATGCTGTCTGTCTTGCACCAGTCTTTTCACATGCTGATCCGAATGACACAGGTTTGGGAGAGTATTCAACCATGCTTATATGATGCTTATATCACCTCTCCAAGGAAGATGGGGGACCTACCAAGCTTTTGAGAGGAATGGCCAAACACCAATATATGCAATGTTTTGGTCAGGACAGAGCAGTGTGGTTCCTGGAAAACATGTAAGCTCTCCAGCTCAGTACACCCTTTAAGGCCGCGTACACACGAGCAGACAGATTTGTTCAAATCGGTCGGGCCGACCGATTTGAACAAATCTGTCTGCTGGGGACATATTGGTTTGATCGTGTACACACGATCAAACCAAAATCCCCGCCGCCAGACGGCGCGGTGACGTGGCGGTGACGTTGACGCCGCCACATCACCGCACCAGGAAGTAAAACACTTCCGTGCATGCGTCGAAACCATTCGGCACGTGTGCGAGAAGACATGTCTGCTGGTTAGCGTACTAACCAGCAGACATGTCGGGCGGACGGGTTCCCAGCCGACAGATTTCAAAGCATGCTTTGAAATCTGTCGGGTGGCCAAATCCGTCGGCTCGTCCGTACACACGGTCAAATCTGTCTGCTGGGACGGTCGGGCCAACCGTTTCCAGCAGATAGATTTGATTGTGTGTACGCGGCCTAAGCCTTGTAAAGGAGACCTTTGTGTAGCATTCCTAATTGTCTTTTATCTGGTTTATCTTTTCTGACACCTACATCATTATTAGCAAAGCATTTCCTTTTACCCCGTACTTCTTAAATGTATTTTTCATCTACAAACTATTTTCACAGACTGCATCTTGTACTGTATAAAGTTTACATGGAAATGTATTACTTGATGAAATGACAGCACAGAAGCCGATCTCTCCAGAGGAGTTATCTGTAAACAAAAGAGGGTACAATCTCCTTTCAGTCAGCTCTGTGTCTACATACCAATGTTCTATTCACACAGCAAAAACATTCACAAGGGAGTCAAAGGACCAAATACAATCTTAGCCCTTCTCACTACTGTGTTGACAAAAGAGTGAAATGATGGGCGCGTTACCAAATGCGATTACATGTCATAGGAAAACCATTCATGGAAGAAAAAAAGAAGTTGACAGCAAAGGACAATTAAACTTGATATTACAGTAATTGGTGGATGCTGGTCAGTTAAAGGGGTTGTAAAGGTAACAAAAAAATCCCTAAATAGCTTCCTTTACCTTAGTGCAGTCCTCCTTCACTTACCTCATCCTTCCATTTTGGTTTTAAATGTCCTTTTTTCTGAGAAATCCTCCCTTCCTGTTCTTCTGTTTGTAACTCAACACAGTAATGCAAGGCTTTCTCCCTGTGTGGAGTGTTGTGCTCGCCCCCCTCCCTTGAGGGGGCACACAGGAGAGTCAGGACGCTCTCTACGTTGCAGATAGGGAAAGGAGCTGTGTGTTAGTGGGCGTCCTGACTCTCCTGCTCACCTCCTCCCCCCTCAAGGGATTGGGCGAGCACGACACTCCACACCAGGGAGAAAGCCTCACATTACGGTGTGTAGTTACAGACAGAAGAACAAGAAGTGAGGATTTCTCAAAAGAAATAAGGACATTTAAAAGAAAAATAGAAGGATGAGGTAAGTGAAGGAGGACTGCACTAAGGTAAAGGAAGCTATTTAGGGAAAACAATTTTTACCTTTACAACCCCTTTAAGTATGCCATTTTTTTTTTTTTACTTTGGAACTCAAGCAGAAAAGATTTTCCCATTCGTTTTTCTGGCTTTTTAGAAAATTTAGGGGGTAGCAAGAAAATTATTATTGTAGGTGCTGAGTGATCTGAAGACTTTGGGCCAGATTCAGGTACAATTGCCCTGGTGCAGAGTATCAGAGATACACTACACCGCCATATTTTACCTGGCTCTAAGACGAATTCTGGTAGATTTCGGGCCGTAAGTTACGGCGGCGTAGTGTATTTCTCGCGGCGGAATCTAAATACGCGATTAAGGGGCGTGAAGCATTTAAATTAGGCGCGTCCCCGCGGCGATCGAACTGCGCATGCTCCGTTAAGAAATTTCCCGCCGTGCATTGCGCGACATTACGTCGTTGCGTCAGATTTTTTTTGAGTAGCGTCGTTTACGTACATTCCTATTCCCGGACGACTTACGCAAAAACAAAAAAAAAATTGGAAATTCGACGCGGGAACAATGGCCATACTTAACATGGGCTGTCTAACTATAGACCAGATTTTTGCTTCCCTAACTTTACGCAGCAAAAAGATGACTACAGATGCCGTAAGAGAATGCGACGGACGATCGTAACTTCGTGGATCGCCGGAAAAAGCTAATTTCCATACCCCGGCGCTGAAAACGACGCAAACTCCACCCAGCGGGCAGAAAAAGATTGCAGCGTAGATCCGAAGGCGTACGAAGATGTAAGCCTGTCGGATCGAAGCCCGAAGCCGCCGTATCATGGTTTGAGGATTCAAACTAATGATACGACGCGGGTAATTTGAAATTACTTCGGTCTATCAGGAGATAGACCAGAGTAATGGCTCTGTGAATCTGGCCCTTTGACTTTTTTTTTTTTTATGATTTTTTTCTTTAAAAGGAGACAATAGAGGATCAATATCAAACAGAGCTCTGACTCAAGGTCCAAAACCAAAGATTTTGGAATCTATCAGGAAAGTGAAAAACCAAATCCATTACAAACGAGACCCTAATTTCCTGATTTTTTGAACCCTTTGCAAAATCCCATTAAAATAAACAAAAAAAATAAAGCAAGTTACTAAAGAACTCAAATTGTCTCACGTTTAGGCCCCTTTCACAAAAATAGCGCTGCTATACCGCCTGGAAAACTCTTGCCCAGCCATCTCAATGTGAAATCCTGAGGACTTTCACACTGAGGCGATGCGCTGGCAGGAGAGAAAAAAATCTCCTGTCAGCAGCATCTTTGGAGCGGTGAGAGGAGCGGCATGTATACCGCTCCTTCACCGCCCCTTCCCATTGAAAATAATGGGAAACCGTGGCAATACCGCCTGCAATGCGCCTCTATAGAGGCGCATTGCAGGCGGTATTAACCCTTTCATGGCCGCTAGCGGGGGTTAATACCGCACCGCTAGCAGCAGCAACTCGCGGCAAATCCGACGGTATAGCACCGCTATTTTTAGCGGCTCCCGCCGCATTGTGAAAGGGGCCTTAGGAGCAAAAGTGTACATGAGGTCAAAAAGTCTAGTACTGTAAATAGACCTTGTCAAATTTTCTTCGCCCACATTTGTTTGCTAAATGTAAACACATTTTTACAAAAAAAATACTCCCCAAAAAATCTAAGGCCGCGTACACACGATCAGACCAACCCGATGAGAATGGTCCAAAGGACCGTTTTCATCGGGTCACCGCTGAAGTGGCCTGATGGTCTGATGTGCGTACACACCACCAGTCCAAAATCCGATCGGGTCAGAACGCAGTGACGTAGAACACAACGACGAGCTGAAAAAACGAAGTTCAATGCTTCCAAGCATGCGTCGACTTGATTCTGAGCATGCGCAGGTTTTTGGTCCGATGATTTTGTGTACTAACCATCGTTTTGGTCCGATGGTCAGGCGTCCATCGGACCGATTTTAAAGCCTTAAGGCCAGACCTTAAGACCTTAAGGCCAGTTTCATCGGACAAACCCGATCGTGTGTATGCGGCCTAACTTTTTAAAGGGGTAGTAAAGGTTTGTTTTTTATTTTCTAAATAGGTTCCTTTAAGCAAGTGGTTGGTTCACTTGCCTTTTCCTTTGATTTCCCTTCTCAGGCCTCGTACACACGATCGTTTTCCTCTGCAAAATCCATCAAGAAAAATGCTGGCAGAGCATTTTTGCCGAGAAAAACGGTCTTGTGTATGTTTTTCGTCGAAAAACCTGTCGTGGATCTCGACGAGAAAAAAAAGAGAACATGTTCTCTTTTTTCTCGTCAGGAGTCTCAATTTCCCCATCTTGTTCCTCGTCGGGCTGGTATACGACGAGAAACATGTTCGTGTGTATGCTTAGAAACCCGCGCATGCTCAGAATAAAGTATGAGATGGAAGCGCACCTTCGGTAAAAGTAGTGTTCGTAATGGAGATAGCACATTTGTCATGCTGTAACAGACTGAAAAGCGCAAATCGTCTCTTACCAAACTTTTACTTAACACGCGGTAACATGAGATTAGCAAAAACAGCCCCAAGGGTGGCGCCGGTGGAATCGAACTTTCCCTTTATAGTGCCGTCGTACGAGTTGTACGTCACCGCGTTTGAGAACGACAAGATTTCGTCTTGACAGTGTGTACGCAAAGAAAGCTTGACAAGATTCTCGACAATAGTCTCTGTACTGTCAGACCTTCTGCTGTGTTTATTATGTACAGAACAAAGTGTGTCACTCTGCAGGTAATCTGTTGGGTTTTCAGCAACTGTATCCCAAAGCCCAGGATGGAAACTTTTAGCTTACTGTATTTGACATCCAAGGGCATTTATGATCTGGATGAAGTCCTTGTATGCTATTCAATTTCAGATAGCCCTCTTACAATAAGAAACAATAAATTCTGAGTAGTTTTTTCTTTTCCTGCACTTAGTTTTACTTACTATACTGCTATTCTTTTTAATACATATTAAAGTGGTTGTAAACCTCAGACATGAAAAATGTCAAGTAAGAGCACATAGGCCGCGTACACACGACCGAGAAACTCGATGGACGAAACACATCTTTTTCCCCGTCGAGTTCCTTGTTCGGCAGTCAAAAAACTTGTCGAGCCAAATTTTCCCATTGCCCATCGAGGAAATAGAGAACATGCTCTCTTTTTGGCTCGACGAGTTCCTCGACGGTTTCTCGGCGAAAAGTGTACACACGACCGGTTTCCTCGGCAGAACATGTCTCCCATCGAGTTTCTTGCTAAATTCTGCCGAGGAAACCGGTCGTGTGTACGCGGCTTAAGTGTCTCTTCTGTTTGCTGCTTCATTCCTCTGCGAGTCACTTCTCAAGTTTTTCTGACACCAAAGGAAAAAAGGTGACGGGAAGAAGCCTCCAGCACACAGCGTGTGATTGACAGCCTCTGCTCTGTTCCTGTGTACTGTGTAAAAGGGAGTAGGGGGGGGGGGTCTCTTCAATCAGCTCTCAGGGCCCTACTCACTGAGCTCTGCACAGTGTAACTTCACTTCCATGCACCCTGTTTTCTGAAAACTCAAGCAAGCTTTATAAATTCTGGATGTAAAGAAGAGAAGAGTGTAGATTAACAGTTACAACTTATGTAGGAAGATTTGTTTCATCTCTGTGTATCAACCCGAGGGCTTCAGTGGTATATGTAAGGGCTTACAATCACTTTAAAGCTGAAAAAAGCAGTGACAAAGAGTGACAGAGAGATGAGCTGATCACTGTACTGTATCTACTTTCACTGTTCAATCCTAGGCTGGGTTGGGTTGAGGACGAAATCTATTAAAAAAAAATGGATTGAATAATGCTGGTCATCAGTCCAATGAAACCTAGCGGCAACATAAAAGTACTGCAAGGAAAATTACTGGAATAAGAGTGAATGTCGCAGCACAATCCAATTTTGTTACTTTATCTTTAAATGGGTTGATCGTTTTTTATCTTGTTATTTTGATTTCTGCTTTAAAGTTCTGACAGTCCAATTCCCAATTTTTGTCTGTCATAGTGGAGCTATATTCCTAAACACATATGAAATGCTGAGAGGTATTACTTGGATGTGTTGGGCTTGTACTGGCTCCTCTATCTGCTAAGCTCCATCCTCCACACAAACCAAGGGAACGAATGTGCTCAGATGAGTAAAATAGGGGGGCTAGGGGGTTGGTCACTGTCAGAAGTTTTTTCATCTTAATGCATAGGATGCATTAAAGTGGTTGTATAGTTTTTTTTTTTTTTTACTTTTACCTACAGGTGAGAGGTTTAGGAGATATAAGGCTTACCTGTAGGTATAAAGAATATCTCCTAAACCTCTCACCTCGTTCCAAGGTAAGTATTTCATAATCAGCTAGTATGCGGTGCATACTAGCTGATTATGGCTTTTGCTTTTCAGGTTTAAAAAAAAATAATACAGCGGGTATACAACCGCTTTAAGGTGAAAAAACACAAGGGTTTACAACCCCTTTAATGTGTCTAAACTGGGAAGGGGACTGCAACCTATTTTCAATAATTCTCTAAACACAATCAAAGCCTACATATTTTGTATTTTAAGCTCTCTGTAGAGCTGGCCACTCAATGTAGTTGGATGAGAAGTGGTTCAACCTTAAACTGTGTAAGGGATTTTTAACCATTAGAGCCGTAAGGACGTGGAACTCCTTTCGGCAATCGGTGGTTTCATCAGGTAGTGTTGCTAATTTCAAAAATATTCTTAGATGGGCATCTTATTGAACACAATATACAAGGATATGGGAAGTGGTAGAGACATAATACACATACACCCACAGGTTGAACTGGTTGGACTGGTGTCTTTATTCAATCTTCCCAACTATGTAACTATGTAGACTACCACAAAATAAATGGCTTCTTTTTTGAGCAATCAGGGAGATGCAATATTTTCTAAGGTGACTAGAATGTATCTGTAAAGCATACTTATGTGTAACTGTAGTCTTCTTCACATGCCAAGAATGTAAAACCTGAGAAACACAGCTGAATGAATAAGTCTAAGCTGGAAAATACGGCACGACCTACACCTGTAGAATTATTTATGTGTAGGAAAGGATGGCTGGATCTGTCTTGAAAAAGATTCAATTGCAGTTCAGCTGTCTGTATTTGTGCCAGATGTATATACAGGAAGGCAAGCCAAGAATGTGAATAAGCATTCCAGTCTGAACGGTATGCAAATCCCTCATTATAAAAGTTCTGTGTGACAAAGGTGAGAGTCTATATATTTCATCAACTAGCAATAATGGGAGCAAGATAAGAGCATAAGTGGAGCATACAAATATTTAAAGCCCATACACATAGGCATCAAATGGGTTGCCTGCATTGTCACTGCCTGCTCAGCACTCCCTATCACAGAGGACAAAAGGAAATAATTGAACCTCAACACAAAAACCAAAATGAAGGTCACAGCATATGTCGGCAAGGATGTTGCAGCCTTTATTTTCATTAATGCCTCCCATGAGCTTGCTCCCCCCCTCACTAAGGAGTCCTGGAAATCTAGGAGATTCAAACAGATGTACTGTGTAATCCTTTGTACTAACTACAATCAGATATAAAAAATATACCAGTCTTTTCTTTTAATTAAATATGCATTTAGGTACAGCTGGCAAAAGTACCTAAACCTTCTGCAAAAGCCAGCACAACAGCATTTAAGCCTAGAGCACACCGGCCAAATGTCAAGCGGCATTGGTCGGTTCAATAGAAACCAGCCGACATGGCATGGCAGTCGGTTGGACAGAAGCTGGGTCATGACCAAAAGAGGTCTGCAAACCTGCTCCCGAGCGCTGACTGGAGTGTTCTGGTTGGGGGGATCATTGTACTAACATCGTATTGCTAGTACAGTGGTGCCAACCTGAGCTGTCAGGGGGTTGAACGAGAAATAAAACTAGTACTCGTGTGTACGAGGCTTTAGACAGGGTGAGGAGTGTAAACCCTAGGACAGGGATAATAAATTAACGGACCTCCAGATGTTGCAAAACTACAAGTCCCATCATGCCTCAGCCTTTGGGTTCATGCTTGTGGCTGTCAGAGTCTTGCTATGCCTCATGGGAATTGTAGTTTTGCAACAGCTGGAGGTCCACTAATTGCATATCCCTGCCCTAGGAGATAACCAGGTTCTGCTCCAGTGAAGGAGTGGGATTCTCTTCAATGAGCTGCTTCTCCCTTAATTGACCAGTGGTAGGCTGGAGTGGATCCTACACTAGGTTGTATTAGTCAGTAGGGTAGTCTCAATGAGTACATGGTGGCTATGCTGTCTAGGCAGGGCTTCCTGGATCCTAGGACAGGTTGAAAAGAAATACAAATATTTTGGCAGGTAAGACATTGCCCAAAAATATTTTTCAACTGCATAATCAGTTAACTGCCTGAAATTTTGTAATATTTTGTAACTTTTCTAACAGTTATATTATTTAAAGAGGGGTCAAAGGGTTTTACACTTTTTAAGTAGCACTAATATTAGACGTATATTTTTACTTTCAAAGCAGTCAATGTAGAGATCCACTCAAATCTTGTTGATGGTTGACCAGGCTATAGCTATGTACCTGTTGGCTACAGAGGTTTCCCATAGACTTTATTTTCTGCACAGAGTGCTAAAATTGGTAAAGAACTTGTGCGAATGGTAGAGCGCCTCATTTTAGTTTAGCTACTCTTAAGCAACCGTTTGCCTCTGGGGGATTAGCCTTACCCCCTAACTTTTATCGACATTTTTTGGCTAGGCAATTGGTTCATGCTAATGATTGGCATTTATTGCAGGAAGATAAGGCTTTGGTCATGACGGAGGCCATGGTACTAGGCTCGTATGAAGCACTGCAGTCCTTGTTATATTGAGGCTGTACTGCCCCATATAGCCTTACTCGTACTATGAAGGCCACCATTAGGGTTTTGGACAAGACCCAAGTGCTTCCTCTAGCCTCCACTAACCCTTGGTTTCCTCACACCCCATTATGGAATAATCTGAATTTTCGGCCACCTCCTCCAGCTCCCAGAACCTGGTCTCTGGGCTTCTAAAGTTATCAAGAGCTTTAATGATTTTTTTTTTTTTTAGCTAATTTCCTCCTTTCGACAAATTAAAAGCCTTTTACACCTTAACGAACTAGTATTTTTTTACCTACCTGCAGCTTAGCCATGCCTTCCTTTCCCAGTTTGCCTTTGTCTCCTTTTGCTTAGTGTCTATGGGTCTAGAGACCATACTGCAAGAGAAGGGGCTGTTTAAGACCCACTCAGTAACATATAAGGCTTTGCAATCTCTGTCCTCCTGTGGTTTCCTTATTTGTAGGGAAACAAGGACACTGGACTTGCCTATTTTGGACAATGATGACTGGGATGACATATGGGAATACCCACTTAATCATTCAATCTCTGCCAGGGATCAATTGGTACAATTTAAAGATGTGCATAGAAATAAGCTTATTCCTGTCAGGCTTAGCAAATATTCCACCGATCCGGCTGATTTGTGTTTGTGAGGCTCCTGCCCGAATGCAGATATTTCGGACATGTCCTGAATAGGGCCCTATTGGTTCCAGGTCCTTCAATTTATTTCCGCTGTGACAACAATTCCAGTGCCCCATAACATGCTGTACTTCCTCTTGAGCCTTGTGGAGCCCTTAGCCCCAATAACATAATCTAGAACAACGGTTCTCAACCTCAGTCCTCAAGTACCCCTAGAGGGCCATATTTTGAGAACTGTACTTTGATGTACTATAGCTCTGGGACACTGTTTGTGTCTTGACATGTACTTATGTCGCTCTCCTGTTTCAGTAAGCGATTCTGATTGGATGGTTTGTTTGTTAGGCCTATTGAAGTACACTGTGTTTTTTTTTTTTCTTTTTTTTTCTGTGTTGATTTTTATGTCTTTAAAAAAGACTGTCCCCCGGCGTCTCTGCACTGAGAACCGAGCCACGAACGCCCCCGATGGCTCGGTTCTCACTCCTCCCCGAGCAGAGCCATACTAACTGTCAGTCAGCATGGCTCATTGGAGCCCTGTGCAGTGGAGGGGCGGGGAGAGGCTGTTTCAGCGTCTCGCTGAGACTGCCATCAATCAGGGCAGCTGGCGGATCCCGACTTGGAAGTCATGATGGCGTGCTGCCCCAACTGATGGCAGTGATGTCAGCGGAGAGTAGACTTCAGACTGCTCTCCTCTGAAAACGGGTCACAGGAGTGCAAAACGAATTGCACTCCTGTGACCCAGAGTAGAAGCCCAGTTTTATGCTCAGGTTGGACTTCTCCTTTTAGTGCTTTAAGTGCTGTAGCACTGTATAGTTGTTTACCTTTGCATAAAAATTATTTATTCAAAAAAAAAAAAAAATTGTGGAAAGGTGATTGATATTAATCACATCTGCAATCACTTGATGTATGGATGTCTAGACATGTCGCCAAGAGAAAGCCAAGTTATTATTATTAATATACAGAATTTATATAGCGCCAAGAGTTTATGCAGCGTTTTACAATGTAAAAGGGTGACAATACAGTCAAAATATAATAAAATACAAGAGGGTTGAGAAGGCCCTGCTCAGAAGCGCTTACAATCTAACAGGGTGGGGCAAGTGATACATAAGGTTGTAACTATGGGGAATGAGCTGATGGAAGTGATAGGAGATTAGTTGGAGGCGTGAAAGGCTTCCGTGAAGAGATTAGTTTTTAGGGATCACCCGAAGGCAGCCAGAGTAGGAGATAGCTGGACAGATTGAAGTAGAGTTCCAGAGGATGGGAGAGACTCTAGAGAAGTCCTGGAGATGAGCATGGGAGGAGGAGACAAGGGAGCTTGAGAGCAGAAGGTCTTGAGAGGAGCAGTTAGGACAGTTTGGGTGATATTTGGAGATAAGATTGGTGATGTAGCTTGGATAAGATTGGTGATGTAGATTGGAGTTTTGACACATCAGGAAGTTGAATTAAAGTGGAATTCCAGGCACCACATAACTAATCTTAAAAATGCTCCCTCCCGCCTAACACCTAATATGACTAACCTGTGCAGGAAAGATCTCTATACTTACTTATTTACAGACTGTTGCGTTTTCGATTCCCTGTGTCAGTCAGCGTGACTACAAGAGAGAGGAGGGAGCCCCAACAACGAATGGGCCAGCACCAGCCATGTTTTTGCCCTGTGCAGACACCTAAATCTGACCATACATGGATCAAAATTTGTCCGGTTTGGCAGGGAGGGACAGACCTTTGATGGTGGTGGTTATATCTATTGACTTATTTATGTATAACCTGCTTGTTGGGTTTTTCACCAAAACAAATCAGTACCACCGGCAAAAATAATCACTGTATTCTGCCAGTGGGGAAGGCTCACCTGTTGGTTGAAGGAAAAAAATGTTTAATGTTTGGCCTGCCTTGTTTATTCCTGGGGAAAAGATGCAACTTTCAGGGAAATGTATTCTTTCAGTTGCCCTGACATGTGGTCATTTCCTGATCTTACTATCAGAAGACATTCAATTTTTTGCAACACCGTATGTGGCGTTGACAAGGTCGGAATTTCCGATGAAAAAAAGTGTGGGCCCCATCAGACTTTTTTCCGTCGGTGTTTAGAATTAGAACATGTTTTATTTTTTTCCCATGGAAATAAAAACAATAGGAAATTCCTACCGTCTGTGTGCAACCACGACAGAGAAAAAACCCACGCATGCTCAGAATCAAGTCGATGCATGCTCGGAAGCATTTAACTTCATTTTTCTTGGCTCGTCGTAGTGTTTTACGTCACTGCGTTTTGGACAAAAAATTTCAACGGATTTTAGTCCATCGGAAATTCCGATCGTGTGTACGGGGCAAAACAAATTCAGAAATACTGCTTTATAACACTGGCGAACATCCACTCTACAAAAAGCGTAACAACCTTGTCACTCCAACAAGTGCTGACTGAGCAGTTAATAAGGAGAATTTATGTTTAGTCCTTGCCTGACTACATAAATACAATTGCGATTTCAGATTTCTCCTGATGTAATTAAACTGTTACAACCTTTGCAATGCGTAACCACAGGAATGTGCCTGAATCCGCTGATCTAGCAAACTCTAGTCCAAATGTGATACTGTAAAAATAAACAAACTTATAACTTACAAGACCGAAACATTATTTGTCCTTCATTGTAAACAATCCATGCAAACCCAATAAAAACAAAGCAGCTATAACATCTGGAATAAAACAAACAATGTTTTTTTGAAACAATAATATTGTGGTGTTCAACATTTAAAGCCCAACGCCATTCAAAAGTATCTTTGGGTTTTAGGTGGGGGTTAAAACCTCTGTCAGGTTTTGATTGTTGTCCCTGTTGGGGAGAGTCACTTTTTCTATTTGTATGGTGAACATTTTTGGGTTAGTTTAGGTTAAGCCGCGTACACACGGCAGAGAACCTCGACGGGCAGAACACATCGTTCCGCCCGTCGAGGTTCTCTGCCGGCCGTCGAAATCGGCGACCCGCCCGTCGGGAATGGCAACCAGCCATTTATCCAGGCGGGCCATCGAGCAAAAAGAGAGCGTGCTCTCTTTTCGCTCGACGGGATTCCCGACGGGCGGGGCGAGCGCTCTGTGTACACACGGCCGAGGTCCTCGCTGGAATGCAGCTTCCAGCGAGGTTCTCGCTGGTTTTCAGCGAGAACCTCGGTCGTGTGTACGCCGCCTGACTGGTAGCTATTAATAGTGTTGCTCACGAATATTCGCATTGCGAATATTCGTTACGAATATTGCATATTCGAGTATTCGCGAATAGATCGAATATCGCAGTGAATATTCGCTATTTTTTCAAATTTATTTTTAAAACAGATCACATCCTAGTGATCTCCATCGACGTCTAAAAGCATTGCTGGTATGATTAGAGACCCTGGGCTGAGTAGCTGAGGCGATCCTTCTATGTTGCCGAATATTCGCAATGCGAATATTCGTATTACGAATATTCGCAAATACTTTCTCTGCCCTTCTGTGTTTTGTGTATAAAAAAAACAAAAACAAAAAAAAATTAGCTTTAGTTTAGTCATATAAGTTTGTGTAAGTAGAGTTAGTGTTTAGTGCATATTAGTTTAGTAATCCAGGAAATGATCTCCGTTTTCGCGCGTTGACGAGAATTTCGCAATCAATTTCACATTCGCATTAGCGAAATTTCGCATTCGCATTAGAGAAATTTCGCATTCGCATTAGCGAAATTTCGCAAAAATTTTTTTTGGATAAAATATCACGAATATTCGATATTAACGAATATTTCGTGAATATTCTTCTATATATTTGTGAAATATCGCAAAATAGAATATGGCGTATTCCGCTCATCACTAGCTATTAATGGATAAGTTCACCTTTTGTAACATGTTACATGTAACACCCATACTAAGTAAGATGTAAAATGTTACAGATTCACCAACCCACCAGCCTCCAAAATAAAAAATAAAAACGACTGACACAGTCCGCTCCTCATCACTGCTACCGATCAGTGCCCACCAGTGCTGCATATTAGTGCCACTGTCACACAACATAAAACAAAAAGGTATCAGTAATCGGTATCGGCGAGTACTTAAATTTTTTTTTCCGTACTTGTACTCAGTCTTTAAAAAGTGGCATCGGTGCAACCCTACACTGGAGCAACCATTGCCAACTACCCTGAACAGCTGTATGCAGTTTGGAATAAATGGGTCTATACAGTGTCGATCCTGACCTCCCTGGGGCCTTAAGAAAAATGACATATCGTGTGGGGGGGGGGGGGGGGGGGGGGGGGGAGCTGCCAAAAGTGACATATCACATTAAGGCTTCATTTCCATGGACGTTTTTACAGCCACTTTTCTAAACGTTTTTTGCAGCTTAAAAACGCCTGTCCATGTTAGTCTATGTCCATGCCCACCATGACGTTTTTGAGCTGTAGATGGCTGAGGACCAGGACCAGTGCGTTCTGAAGCTCCAGCAATAGAGTTGTAAAAACGCCAGACATTAAAAAACGATCAAAAACGCACAAAAACACACAAAAAAAAAATTCTAGAATAAACATGGACAGGCGTTTTTAAGCTGTAAAAAAGGCAAAAAAAAAGTGGCTGTAAAAACGTCAATGGAAATGAAGCCTTAAAGTTGAGAAGTGGGGGAAGGGGGTGACATCTTACATTAAAGTGAGAGGCAGGGGGTGCTGACTTCTTACCTCTTCTCCCATGCAGCCAGCGAGTTGAGAAGCGGGGTGAGGGGCCGAAAATGACTTCTCACCAAGGGGGGGGGGGGGGCTCTAGTAATTTGGGGGGCCATCTGCAGCTTTGCAGGGCCCTAAGCGGTTTGCATAGTGAGCCTATAGGGCGGCTCTATAATATAAACCAGTGCTTCTGGATGTACATTTGGCAACAGGGGCATAAAGAATGATTCTCAACACTCCGTCTACTATGCTAAAATAAGGAATAATCCTCATATGGATCTATAAGGAAAGCAAAAAAACAAATTTTAAAATGTTCTACTGTACAAATCATTTATAAAATTCAGAGCAGTGTGTGGCGTCTGTGATTTCTTATGACGTCTTCTCTTCTTACCACTTCTTAGCCTGGTTCACTGCAGGAGAATGAAGGTTGGAGCCCCCTGGACATCCACCAGGCTCTAGGCATCTGCCAGGGTTGTCTTGTGTTGGGTACATGAGCTTGTTTGTGTTACTACTGCAGTACCCAGAACAAGTTTAGATCACACTGAATAGAACTACAGTGATCTAGTATTTAGGAAACTCCACCAAATATATGCAATAATGGTATATTCCTAAATAATTGTATGTGTAGGAGAATGAACAAGTAGTTATCAGTAAAGTCCAAAATTCTGGAAATCCGACAGTCCAAGTTATCCACCAAGTGATTAACCACTTAAGACCCGGACCAATACGCTGGCAAATGACCCAAGGGGTTTTTGCGATTCGGCACTGCGTCGCTTTAACAGACAATTGCGCGGTCGTGCGACGTGGCTCCCAAACAAAATTTGCGTCCTTTTTTTCCCACAAATAGAGCTTTCTTTTGGTGGTATTTGATCACCTCTGCGGTTTTTATTTTTTGCGCTATAAACAAAAATAGAGCGACAATTTAAAAAAAAATGCAATATTTTTTACTTTTTGCTATAATAAATATCCCCCAAAAATATATAAAAAAACATTTTTTTTCCTCAGTTTAGGCCGATACGTATTCTTCTACATATTTTTGGTAAAAAAAATCGCAATAAGCGTTTATCGGTTGGTTTTCGCAAAATTTATAGCGTTTACAAAATAAGGGATAGTTTTATTGCATTTTTATTAATTTTTTTTTTTTTTACTACTAATAGCGGCGATCAGCGATTTTTTTCGTGACTGCGACAATATGGCGGACACTTCGGACAATTTTTACACATTTTTCGGACAATTGTCATTTTCACAGCAAAAAATGCATTTAAATTGCATTGTTTACTGTGGAAATGACAGTTGCAGTTTGGGAGTTAACCACAGGTGGCGCTGTAGGGAATGTGTACCTAATGTGTGTGTTTACTACTGTAGGGGGGTGTGGCTGTAGGTGTGACGTCATCGATCGCGTCCCCCTATTACAGGGATGACGCGATCGATGCTCCGGCCACAGAGAAGCACGGGGAAGCCGTGTGTACACACGGCTCTCCCCGTTCTTCCGCTCCAGGGACGGATCGCCGCACTGCAGCGGCGATCGGGTCCGCGAATCCCGCGGTCCCGGTCCTGGAGCTTCGGACCGGGTCGCGGGCGCGCGCCCGCGGGCGCGCGCCCGCGACCTACGGCTGGGTACTAAAACCAACGTATATATACGTTGATGTGCCCAGCCGTGCCATTCTGCCGACGTAAATCTGCAGGAGGCGGTCCTTAAGTGGTTAATGAGCACACAACACTCTAATAATACTGCTCATTTGACCGTCTGGTAAAACAGAGGTCTAATGTTGAGGTAATAGTACCCATCTACACTGGTGGGGGGATCACCTTATGAGTGTTGTGTGCTCATTAATCACTTGGTGGATAAATTGGACTGTCGAATTTTTCCAGAAATTAGGCCTTGGACTGTCAGAATTTTCCAGAAATTAGTCCGAAAATTATGTCCTGTTAGATCACTTCATGTTTGCTCCTTTTGCAGGCATAGCTATATAAAACATTAAAAATAAGTGTCTATACTATTTAATATCCAGTAATACACTATTTCACCCTGCTCTGCACATGCTTAGTCGCTCTCTATTTTTGTCATTGTGCCAAAAATCAGAGCCACTAGAGGCCGATCTGCTAATATCCTAAAGATTTACTGCTGGGCTTCAGCAAAATGGCAGCCTCTGGCAAGCAAAAACAGGAGCAATGCTAGAGGCTATTTACAGCATACTGTACACTCATTTTGGTAGCATAATTATTAAAGCGGAGGTTCACCCAAAAATCAACTTTCTGCAATTAGATCCAGCATACTGCTGACATCTGCAGTATGCTGTTTTTTTTTGTTAGTTTTTTGCACTTATCGTTTTAGCCGGGTTTCTTATCTGGCTCCGAGCAGGGATTTCTGCGGGGAGTAGGCGTTCCCGAAGGTAAGCGTAGTTGATTGACGGGCTTGGATAGCACATCACGCCTTCCGAAAATAGCAGAGGCGACACCCGGCTGTTTACGGCGCTATGCGGCGCCAGTGCCTGCCCTGTAGAGCTGACTGTGCAGGCGCCGTAAATTGCCGAGCGTCACTTCGGCTATTTTCGGAAGCTGTGACGTGCTATTCAAGCCCGTCAATCAACTACGCTTGCCTTCGGGAACGCCTATACCAGGAAGTAATCCCCGCTCGGAGCCAGATAAGAAACCCGGCTAAAACGATAAGTACAAAAAAAAAAAAAAAGACCAGCATACTGCAGATGTCAGCAGTATGCTGGATCTAATTGCAGAAAGTTGATTTTTGGGTGAACACCCGCTTTAATGTGGAATGCATGTTCCTTGCTAATGAACATTATTTTTTTTATCAAGTTTTTAAATGAATAGAGAGGGAGTGTTTGAATAACCTATCAATCAATATAAGCAAATTAGACACATATTTTATCTGCTAGGGCCCTTTCACACGGACGGACAGTTTAGGTCCACCTGTCAGTTTTTTAGGCGGACCTGAGCGGGTTCTCCGTGCATGTCTATGGAACCACGGATGTCAGCAGTGACATGCCTGCTGATATCCGACCCGATAGGGTGACCCGTGTCCTGAATTGCCCGGAACAGTCCCAAATTTTGCAAGTCTGTCCCGGGCACCTTCATTCCAGGACAATACAGTGTCCCGGAACGAAACTGACACATCTACCTCCCGGGCCAATCTGATGCCCCCAAAAAAAAGCCGCCACATCACTGCTTTACTCACTGACAGTACTTGCCCTAGCCCGAGAATGTCTGGAGGAGCACAATCCCCGACCCCCGCTTGTAATTCGAGAAATCATAAATCCCACCTCTTGTGTCCAATCACTGTGCTGTGATTCATTACAGCACAAGCTGATTTTTGGGATGGGGGGGTGTCCCTGAATGGTAGTTTAGAAATGTGGTCACCCTACGACCCGCTCCGATCCGCCAAAGTTTGACGGAGGAAAACCCTACTTTTCATCTGTCTGGCGTATCAGATCGGATGACAACGGACTCTACGGTCCGTTGTCATCAGATCCACCATAGGGAAGAGCGGCGCTCTGACAGGTCTTTTTTTTAATGATGTAGGCTGCCAGGTTTTCCTCAACCCTCCCCAATTGTTAAGGCTTTAGACCGGCATGCATAATATGATAACAGCATTCACAGCCCATTTGTACATACTAAGGCCAATTTAAACAGAAGCCTATTTACTGACAAGCATGTCTTTGGACTTGGGTAGGAAACTGAAGTACCTGAAGGAAACCCGGTCAAGCCGTTTAATAAGGAAGATGAATAAGGATGATATGGAGTGACATCAACACCACACCTCATGCAATCAGAGAATGCTTTGCATTCATTGTGTTTAGGCAAAGCAATCTCTGAATGGAGTCTGTGCCAGGCAGGGTGCCCCCATGTTCACAACACCGCAGGGCAGCTTCTCAGGACCTGGAAGCTAGTAGAGATTGCAGTAATAGTGTTTGCCACAGTGATTTTCAGCATATGGGGGCATTGGTCAAGTATGGTATATACATAGTTATATTGTTCAAAGCTGGACCAATGTAACTATGTAAAAAAATCCATACTTGGAGTTCTCCTTTAAATCTTTCTGTATGATAAAGCCTGAAATCTGTCCTGTACGGCCAAGCAATTTTCCAAGACCAGATGTGAAACCATTTTTCTAATTTGTTTGGTCACAGAAGATAAATTCTGTAGTGAAAAACAAAGGCATGGATCCCAATGACTGCAGAGAAAATTCTAGAAACGATCACAGCTCAAAAAAGAATAAAAAAGAACCTACAAATTCACAACTTCCCCCACACTGTACACCATATGTTATACTGAAAGACAAGATTCCCGGCTTACTGCAACAACTGAGACATGTATATCAACTCTAGGATTGATTTCCAATAAAGAGCACACATTTACCGATAGCCCTGTATTTTGATTAACTTTAAATCTTCCTTCCAACCAAAAAAAAAGTCAACTAGAGTCAAGCGTAACAAATGGCTCTGCGGGTGAGCCAGCCAAACTGAGCAATCTACTTTTCCAACAATATACAATAATAGGCAAACATTACTTAGTACTTTTATATTACATAGACCTTGATTCTGATGTATTTTTTGGTTGAGTTTCAAGTGTTCATTACCTTCCACGTAGATCACTATCCTCCATGAGAGAATGCCTTCATCTGATTTTTTTTTATGGCTTTCTGGGGAAAAAAAATGAATACAGGCATACCCCACTTTTAAGTACACAATTGTGTTTATTTACTAAAGCTGGAAAGCGCAAAATAAGGCTCACTTCTGCACAGAAACCAATGAGCTTCCAGGTTTTTTTACCAGGCTTAATTGAACAAGCTGGGGTTAGAACCTCATTTCTATGCATAAATGAGCCTGATATTGAGATTTCCAGCATTAGTAAATAAACCCTATTGTGTACTTAAAAGTGGGGTATGCCTGTAGTCATTTAGGTGAATGCAACATCAATCAGATGTTGCATCTGCCCCCCGCTGGCTCTGCAGTGAGAACTGAGCAATCAAAGACCACTGATCAATCTGTTCTCCCCCAAGACTGTCAGTCTCCAGCTCTGTGCTCTCCTCTCCAGCAGACCAACACTCACTGGAGCTCTGGACTGTGGAGGGGGGGTGGGAGATGCTGGGTCAGGCTCTTGCGGCTCGCTGAGAGGATGAGCCAGGTGCCAATCCAGGTTTCCGGGTGGATACCGACCATATGGTTTTCATTGCCTGGACAGGCTCTGTGATGTCAGCTGACAGCGGGCTTCAGCCTGCTGTCAGCTGTAAACAGGCCGCAGAAGTGCTGTAAACAGGCCACAGAAGTTTAAAACTAACTGCATTCCTGTTATCTATAGAAGTATAGCCAAAAAAGATTTGGCTATACTTCTCCTTTAAGCAGAAACAACTCTGCAGCCAAGTTTCCAATTCTAGAAGGATATCTTGATCATATTGGGCTCATTCCCGCCAAACGTGGTTAAATATATACGGAATTCTACATGCAATGGAACATGAGTTGCCATGTGCTTTGAGATACACTTATCAGAACATACAGTATGATGTCAGAACACCATGGATCCACAATCAATATTTTAAACATTTATTTAAAGTGATCATATTACAAGTGCAAGTGCAACATTTTGAGGCCACAGAGGAACTCTTCATCGGGAATGTGGTTAATCTACCGACAGTTGCTGAAGCACCATCTCATTACTGACCTTGCCCAGGAAAGTGGCCAAATAGAATATATAATTGACATGCACAGAGATACATTTTGTAGGGTCCACGTTCAACTGACTTGAATAGGAAAGTGCAGGTTTGTGCGCTTAAAATGCAGTTTGCATGATATTTTCATAACTCACTTTCCATGCTGATGAGAAGAGGCCCCACTGACAGATACAATCATTTTTTGCAACATCTAAGTTCATTGAAGGAGTAATATTTAAAATGTAACAATTGGTGGCACAGTGTGATCCCTGAGCCATCAGACAATGAAAAAAGCTACATGGAGCATTTTATTAGATACTTTGATAAATTCAGGGCTATTTCTTTTAGTTATAAGCTCAGTGGTCCAGTCAGTAGTGGTACTAAAAGACGTCTTCTTGAGATCACACTTATGCCCCGTACACACAATCGGAAATTTGGCATTTTCTTTTACTTTAACTTTCAGTGATAATCGTAAACATGACAAATAGAGAGGATGAATCTCCTTAACGGAGGGCACAGACAGCAATAAAAACAGACTGGTGTTCTAATCCCTCTCCATTCTATCCAAAAGTTTTGCCTTTAATTATACTTTAAAGTGACCCTATTACTAGGAAACTTACAGCCAGATAGATGTCTGGTAGGTGGCCACTTCAGCCTTCACTCTACTAATGAGCTATGGCCACTACTGGAATCAGACACTTCAGAGAACTACCGCTGGTCCTTACGTTACCACAGGGAAAAGTAGTAGTAAAGTGCCCAGTGGATGGTACCTCAGTCCATTTCAGGGAACATAATGCTAGGAGGGGAACAATAACTACGGGTAGATATTGATGGTCAGGCTTACACCCTGGGACACATTCGATCTGAGAACAACCACCCGAAAATATTTTGTTCGGGCACAAACATTTATGTCCAGCATTTAAACGATTGCATTGGTTGCCTGCTCTATGCGTGTGGTATCTGATTTGGTTGTTGGCAACTTGGAGGTTGATGTCCCAGTACATTGCAGGGCTATACATTCTGGATGACGTGTAACCACATTAGTGATGTCTAAATCCAGTTTGAAATATACTTGATCCTGACTTTACAGTCACTGCAAGATTTTTCAAATTGGGGATTCTTTGAGCAAGTTCTTTGTTGGTTCAATATACCACTGGCTATACATGCCTATGGGATGCATCTATCGTGAGGCCATCTGTAATACAACCACTTGTTCTCTGTTGTATTATCTCTTCAGAAAATCCTTGTCATCGTCCTGAAGAAGCCCCACGGCGAAACGTGCGTCGGCGACTTCTAAGGATTTTGCTTATATTGGTTATTACCTGTTTATGTATTTTTATAACCTTTGTTTATCAATGTACTTTATTTACGTTATTAAAGTTTGATTTTAAACATACTTCCTTGGCCTGAAAGTCCGACCATCAATATCTACCCGTAGTTATTGTTCCCCTCCTAGCACTATATTTACGGATGTGGCCCATGTGAGTGCTGTCCCCCTGTGTCATCTCTCCCCTCTCTCTTTCCCCCTTTTTTCCCACCAATTCCTCCTTCTTTCTAAATCAGGGAACATAATATTCTACAAACCTGAAAGTGTTGGATAGCAGGTCGGGTCATAGCTTTTAAGCAGTGTGAGAATTGGAGTCACTACCTGCCAAAAAGCTTTTCCTGGATGCTTCTAAACGACTGTGAGTTCCTTTGCAACAGGGTTGCTTTGAAGGAACCAGTGATAAAAGCAAAATAGGGGCTGCCACTGCCATATTGGTGAATGGCTTCCATGCTGTCTGACTCACTGACCAAGCAGAAGTATCTAAGTTAGGAGTAGAGATGAGATTGGATGTCCTCTGAACTCATCTCCTAATAGAACTCTGAACTCTGATTTTTTTGTCATCCAAGGACATGTGGCTAAACCATTCCCTGCTCAGCTTCTGTGAGCTACAAGGTGGAGAATGACAAGCTTATTTGTGTACAAAAAAGCAGTAGTTGAGAGTTGGGGTTAGAGACAATTTCGGAGGACACCCAACCTTTTAATAGTATAAAAAAGTATAAATGCTCCCTTGAAATGAGACTGCCCCCGCCCTGCAAGGGTTATAGACTTGTTTATGTCTAGGGCAATGGTCTCCAAACTACAGCCCAGGGTAGGAATGCCACCTGTCTGGGATTCACCTGAAACACGGACACATTATTCAGACCGGACTATGGATTGCAGATACATCGGGATGAGAGGTGCTGACTGCCAAGGAGTGAGTGAGCTCATCATCCATCACTGTTTGTGACTGAAGTCTCCCCCCTTCTCTCTCCTGCCTCTGAGTGGGTACACTAAGATAATTCAGGGTTCTCAGAGCACCCTTCACATCCCAGTTCCCCTTTACACCATAGGTCACAGTGTTTCCCCTTACATCAGAGTTCTCAGTGTTCCCCCTTAAATCAGGGTTCTCAAAGCATCCCTTATGTTAGAGTCCCCCGAGTTCTCCCTTACATCAGAGTCTGCAGAGTCCCCCCTTACATTGCAAGGGAACTCTGCGAGTTCAGATGTAAAAGGGAATCTTTGTGGATTCAGATGTAAAAAGGGAACTCTGTGGACTCTAATGTAAGGGGGGACTTCATATAATTAGAAATGTTATTTACTAGCAAAATATATAAGAAAAAAAATTGCTGTGTGCTGCTTAAGTGTTCGGGTTTGACTTGAAGAAATGGTGGGCAAATGTCGCCTTTTGCTTGCCTTTAATCGACCCTTGGGCTATTATTCATACCACTGGAAAGAGAAAATTCTACCCACTGACACCAACAATGGGCTATAATTCCTGATGTGGACATTAAAGGAGAAGTACAGCCAAAGTTCGTTTGGCTGTACTTCTCCTATGGATCACAGGAGTGTAGCTCGTTCTGCATTCCTGTGACCCGTTTTCTGCAGACAGCAGGCTGAAGCTTGCTGTCGGCTGATGTCACAGAGCCAGTTCAGGCTCGAGAAGGATCTCGACTATATGGTCCACCCACATGACTAAGCCGGCACCTGGCTCAGCCTCTCAGCGAGCCGCTGAGAGCCTAAGCTGGCCACTCCTGCCCCCTTTGTAACCCAGCGCTCCAGGAGCTCTGAGAACTAAGCGACCGGCGGTGTTTGATTGGTCGGTTGTCAACATTATAGCCAACAGGGGACAGATGCAGCATTGGACCAATGTTGCATCTAGCTTGGTAAGTATGATTTATAAAAAAAGACCAAAACCCCATACTTCCTCTTTTGAAAATGGGGTACTATTTCTCTTACTGACACTAACAATTGGACACTATGGCCCAGATTCACAGACATCGGCGCATATTTATGCCGCCATAGCGTATCTCTTTTACGCTATGCCGGCGCAGCGAGGAGAGGCAAGCATGGAATTCACAAAGCAAATGCTCCCAACTCTGTGCCGGCGTAGCGTATATTTCGTAGGCGTAAGCCGGCGTAAGTGAAAGTAGGTGGAAGTGGGCTGGAAGTGGGCGTGATCCATGTTAATGAAGCGTGACCCCATGCAAATGATGGGCCGGGCGCCCATTGCGCATGCGTCGAGACGTGGACGTATGCCCGTGCGCATGCTCACAACCATGTCGGAACAACTGCCTAAAATACGCCAGATCACTGTGTACGCCGTGAACGTAACCTACGCCCAGCCAGACCCACGTCGGCACATATTCACAGACGTCCAACGTACAATACGTAGGCTTGTGTTCCCTGGTCCATACCTTTGCATGGGTTGCGCCTCATCTATGACACCAGTAGGCGATAAGTAGGGATGAGCCGAACACCCCCGCGTTTGGTTCGCACAAGAACCGTCGAACAGACTGACCGTTCGCGGTAACATTTAGAACCCCATTGAAGTCTATGGGACTCGAACGTTCGAATTCAAAAACGATCATTTTAAAGACCAATATTCAAGTTATTGTTGGAAAACGTCTTTGAGAACCCGGGTCTTGCCCCAGGGAACATGTATCAATGGAAAAAAGTTTAAAAAACTGTAGTTTTTTCAGGAGCAGGACTCCTGAAAAAATGACCTTTTTTAAAACTTTTTTTTCCATTGATACATGTTCCCTCGGGCAAAACCTGGGTTCTCAAAGACGTTTTCACAGGAAAACTATAGACACCCAACAGGTACAATATTTAAAGGAATTTTTTTTTTTTTTTTAAGTTAAGCATCATTAAAATCACTGCTCCAGGAGCAGTGATTTTATTGATGAATGAATGAAAACTTATATAGCGCAGCACATGCGAACTTAATCGCCTTGATGCTTAAATATAAAATAAAATAAAAATTCCTTTAAATATTGTACCTGCTGGGTGTCTATACATGTGATAACGTCTTTAAATAGCACAATCACCTGCCTGCCAGTAAATTAGGAAGAACTGATCTATCTAAGCTATACAGTCTATAAATATATGTACAACACCTGGGGATGTATATATATCCTCTAAGCTAAACTGACTAGCCTGCCGGCCTGCTCTATCTAGCTATATAAAAAGACAATCTCTCTATCTCTCTGACTGCTCTCATTAACAAGCCAGGCTTTGGCCAATTATGGCTCTTCGTTTTTTGCGCGCTGTGATTGGCCAAGCATGCGGGACATACAGCATGCTTGGCCAATCATCAGCGCACAAAGCCGCAGTGGATTATGGGCCGTTTTGCGTCACTCGAATTTGGCGCGAACGACCGCTTTTGTTCGAATTTCGTCGAACATACGGAGCTCATCCCTAGCGATAAGTAATATCCAATCCAAAAAAAAATGCCAGCTTTCAGTGGGGTAATCCTTAAAATCAAAAAGGGATCCTATAAAGCTGCTTCATATAAAAGCGAATGTATTTCATTACTTGTATACATACCAGTTTAGAATGCGAGATGCGAGAAGCTGGCGAGTGTCTTTGTAAATGAGCATGGCTAACAATACATTAGAATGCATGCAATAGGGGAGGCTGCAGCACCTGCCCCATTCCCATTCATTCCCAATACAATGTGCTGATCATGCAGTTGCAGGGTATACTACAGACACAGGGATGGTGGAGTGATATAGGGGGAGGCTGGAAAGGCAGACACACAGAGCTGCTGGAGTATTATAATGGGAGGATGTACAAGCAATGAATGATGTATAATTGACACATAATTCACAGATCCTGTCCTGTCTCCCCCACTGACGTCCACCAGGCGAGGTGCTGAAAAAAAAGGACTACTCCCTTCTGCCCATCACAGGTACTGTGTATTCTGCACCAGCACTGATCTGCTGCAATCCGGCGAACAGAGATTTTCCGCTCTGGGCCATTTTAGATGCAGCAATGTTTTACAAATCAATACGGCTCATGCCCAAGTCTCACATTAACACATCAGATGCAGAGCAATAAAATGGTGATCTCATTCCCCCTTCAAGAGCCCAGCAGCAGCTTATGATTGAATGCCACTTGAAGAGGGTTTTTTGTTTTTTTGGGATGAGTGTCAGAACTGTATTTCTTTGTCTAATCAGTATTCTGCAATGCCAAGGCACATTCTTAACCCCTGGGCTCCTGGAATGTAAAGCTTTCTTTCCTAAAATGCAAATGTGTGCAGAGGATCCATCACAGTGCTATGGGGGGGGGGGCTTTTCATGGGCCCACAAGTTTTGCAGTATAGAAGCCATTCCCCTTCTTTCCTCCCCAAAAAATAAAGGGTGTAGATAAAGCTGCCGGTCATGAGAACTATTGTCTGTCCTATATTTTCCATACGCACAACATCAGTAAGCCATCAGGGCCAATTAGCTCCCAATGGCATCATCAAAGGGGGCCTGTCCAGCAGGAACAGAGGATCCTGTATGCATTGTCACTGTGCTCAGGGATGCTTGCAGGATATGGTGCCTGCATCAGCTGGACCATCAGAATCTAGGATTGGGGAGGACAGCCTTAGCCTGACAAGTCGCTATCTGCATGTGATCCACTATACATTATGTGTGTGTGTATATATATATATATATAATGTATACATACGATCGTCACTCACTATATATGTATATATATATATATATATTTCATATGTGATTTCATATATATATACACATATAATATCATCATATATCAAATATGTGTGATCATGATTCACTATATATATATATATATATATATACACATGTGATCATGATCCACTATACAGTATATATGATCATGATCCACTATATACAGATATATATATATATATATATATATATATATATACACATACACACACACACATGATCATGGTCCATTATTCCATTCCCCATATATACATGTGATCATGATAGACTATATACATACATGTGATCATGATCCACTATACATATATACATACGATAATGATCCACTATACATATATACATACGATCATGATACACTATCTATCTATCTATCTATCTATCTCTTTATATATATATATATATATATATATATATATATATATATATATATATATAAACATACAAACAAGTGATCATAATCCACTATAAATATGATCATGATCCACTATATATATATACACACACACATGATCATGATCCATTATACATATATACATACAATCTTGATAGACTATATGCATACATACGATCATGATCCACTATACATATACATATATGCATGATCCACTATACTATGCATATGTATACACATGTGATCATCATTCATATATACAATGTACACATGATAAATTAGACCTAAAATGTAGCAGGTCACAGACATCTAGCTGAGAGGTTTGATTCTGCCATAATAATTGTTAGCCTTGCAGATGTTGGCTCTGTGAATTGTAGCACAGCTCAATGACTATATCAATGCAATGAAACATGATGAGATGAATCAGACCAGCTCTGCCCACCTCCTGTACCCTCCCTGCAGGGCACACACAGGGCATGATCACCAGCCCTGGCATTCCTCCATCCTGCCATTGATCCCAGCAATGCACTGCCACTTAGAGAAACTTACCTTGTGTGGTGATGTGTCCTCCTATGTCAGTGTGCAGGGGGTGTAGGGGACAGGCTGTGTTCTTTGTGATATGCCGGCAGACAGGCAGAGTGCTGTCTTTGTTGTAGATCTCCCCGGACTGGATGGATGAGCTGCTGCTGATCTGCTGAGTCTGGGCTGCAGCTGCTTTCCTTCTGCTGCTATTGCAGTGATTTGCATTAGCCCGGCCCTCATTGAGATGCTGCTCTCCTCCTCACACCAGCACCATCCACCCTGTACAGCCAGCCCACCCTTCCTTCCCTATCTGCTCCCTCCTGCATCATCACATATGTGAGTCTGGGGGCTGCCCAAGGGAAGGAGAGCTCTCCATTGCAGCTACACTGTGTGCAGGAGGGGGGGTGACAGGTGACATCTGGGGGCATGGGGGGGTCTCCTCCTGAGAATCACAAACTTATCATTCATGTACTGCTGGCTCAATCATTTCCAGCATTATAGGAAATCTCACTTCCCTATAAAATTATATTTAGAAATGTAAATGTCATTTAAAGAGACCCTGTCATCATCTAAAGACAATTTGGAAAAATACTCCTTGTAAAAGCAGAATTGTATTAATGACTTGGTCCATTGCTATGCCGGCAATCTTAAAGGACAACTTCACTTTTGCGGAAATATATATATATATATATATAAAATAAATTATAATATAGCATATACAATTGCCGCTGAAGTCATATTGTAATTAAATGTTATTAAAAATGACCTTTCACTTTCTTTCTTTCTTGTAAAAAATAAATAAAAAAATGATCTTTCCTTTTCAATCTGCGGCTCTGTAATTTTCTGTAAAATGCAAAGCAATATGGCTACCATGGAGATTTTCTGTACAAAGAATATATACAGAACACCCCACAGAAACATCATTTCCTGCTTGTGTGATTGGCTCACTGATTTTCCCAGAAGTCTACACTTATGCCGCGTACACATGACCGTTTTTTATGATTAGAAAAATGCAATTTTTTTAATTAGTCATGAAAAACGGTCGTGTGTAGGCTCCACTAATTTTGCACATCTAGACTTTGTAATATTTGCCCACTCTTCTTTACAGAACTGCTTAAGTTCAGTTAAAAATGGTGACAGTTTTTGTACTGCAGTCTTCAAGTCATTCCACAGATTCTCAATGGGGTTTAAGTCTGGGCTCTGACTAGGCCATGCAAGGACATTCACCTTTTTCTCCTTCAACCACTGTGTGCTCATTTCTGCTTTGTGCTTTGGGTCATTGTCATGTTGGGAGGAAAACCTTGTTCCCATTGACAACTTTCTGGCAGATGGCAGCAATAAGCTCTGGAAATGCTTTGTCAAACCTGCACACTGCTCTTATACAAGCTGAAGCCCATGTGAAAGAAGGTAATAGGTTTCTATGGCCAATCTGTTGTTGACGCTTCCCCCTCTCCCCTGCAGCCGCCACTGGCTGACACAGGGGAACCAAATCATGTGACCAGAGTGGGCTGAAAATAGGTAATTATATTAGTCAGCAGAGATGTTATGAGGGAAAAGGGAGTTAGGTTTAGGCTGGAATCCTGTGATATTAATGACCAGGCCATTTTTGCGTTACGGCACTGCGTTAGTTTAACTGACAATTGCGCGGTCATGCGGTCATGCAACGTTGTACACAAACAAAGCTGATGTCCTTTTTTTCCCACAAATAAAGCTTTCTTTTGTTGGATTTTGATCACCTCTGCGGTTTAATTTTTTTGCACTATAAACCAAAAAATGGCAACAATTTTGAAAAAAAAAAATGTTTTACTCTTTGCTATAATAAATATCCCCAATTAAAAAAAAATACACATTTCTTCATCAGTTTAGGTCAATATGTATTCTTCTACATATTTTTGGTTGGAGAAAATACTGCGCAGGTCTAGTGGTCCGTGGACAGTGAATAATATCGTGAAAATAAATAAATGAATATATACAATGCTGCTGCAGCTAATATGTCAGATATAAACATAAATAGCAATAGAAAAGTAGGAAGCTGCGCTGCTTTGCTTTAAGTTAATGCAACATAAATGAAACAATATGCTGTACATATGTAGTGCACAAAAACACCAGTGCAAAGTTCATTAATTTGACATTTAAATGAAAATAATCAAAAAAGTTTGTGTGAAATAGATGAATCACAAAAGTTCAAGTGCCCCTGGAAGAAGTCAATGTTGTGACGAAACGGCGTAGGGTAAAGCGGCGTGCTGACGTCACCACGAATTGTACCACGCTGTCTATCCGGAAGGACGAGCGGATGACAGAGCCGGCCGGCTAAACATTTACACGCACCTTTTTCTCTGCACAAATGTGAGTGTATTCTTTTTATACCTAATAAAACTTTTAGACGTTATTATGCCATGTCATTGTTTTCCTTCTGGGTCATATACATGGAGGAACGATGATCTGACTAAGGAGATACAGACAGAGTGACAGGATCCCTGGATATCACGTGCTGGCTTGTTTTGGAATTATGTGTTGTTGATCTCGCCAGAGATCCAATCTTTTTGGTAAGCAGCTTGAACATAAGTGGTGGAGGATTCTCTTACTTATTTGGCTGATGCACACAATATATTTGGAGCTGTTCAACACCCATTCGGATTTCTTTTGTCATCTCTGTCACATCCTTACTTGAACTTTTGTGATTCATCTATTTCACACAAACTTTTTTGATTATTTTCATTTAAATGTCAAATTAATGAACTTTGCACTGGTGTTTTTGTGCACTACATATGTACAGCATATTGTTTCATTTATGTTGCATTAACTTAAAGCAAAGCAGCGCAGCTTCCTACTTTTCAATAAGCGTATATTGATTGTTTTGCGGCAAAGTTATAGATAAAGTTATACAAAATATATATTTATGGCATTTTTATTATAATTCTTTTTTATACTAGTAATTGCGGTGATCAGGGATTTTTAGCGGGACTGCGACATTGCGGTGGACAGATCGGACACTTTTGACACTTTTGTCTCTTCCCCATCTGGATGCTGTGAATATGTTTTCTCATCACATATATCTGTAAGATTATGCTAAAATCTAATTTAGGCATTTTCCGGATATTGATTTAAAGTGGAGGTCCACACAAAAATGGAATCTCTGCTTTTCAAAACCCTCCCCCCCTCTGGTGTCACATTTGGCACCTTTTTTTTGGGGGGGGGGGGGTTGCAGATACTTGTATTGCAGCCTGGTCATGCCCATCTGCACCCTCACCATTGCCCATACATGCAGCCTGGTCAGTGCCCATCTACACACTCACCATTGCCCATCAATGCAGCCTGATCGGTACCCCGCTGCAGCCTCACTATTGCAGCCTGATCAGTGCCCATCTGCAGCCTCGCTATTGCCCATCAATGCAGAGATGCCAGATTACAAAGCAGGGATCTCCTGTTTACTTGGCAGCCACTGTAATATGAATTTCCGCCTCCTGGACGACTCCTAAGATGGACAGAACACTAATCCAATGCCGGGGCATGTGATGTCTATCATAGGAGCCGGTCCAGGAGGTGGGACTTTGTATTACAGTGGCCGCTGAGTAAACAGGAGATCCTCGCTCTGTGTAATTTGGTGGCGCTCACCACCCCCCCCCCTCCCCTCCATGGCAGCCCAGGTAAAATATCAGCATATAACAAGCACACATGATTTACCCTCTATTTTCAGGGGGAATACACCAATAAATATGAAAATTAAGGCAATTTACCTTCTGTATAAGTTTACACCAATGCACTGCATTAGTGGGCACTGAAAAAAGTGGAACAGGATGCAGTTTTATATATCACATTGCAATGTTGAATGAAATGTAATTTTGTTACATTTCAATAAAGGTAACATGCCAACATTTTTTTTTTTTGTTAAAATAAGAAAGATGGTATACTTACCTGCTCTGTGCAGCGCTATTGCACGGAAAGTTCTCTTAATTGCACAGAAAGTTCTCTTACCTCCTCTTCGGCAGTCCGAGGTGCTGTCACCTTCTCCTTCCTCCGGGTGCCTCCTCAGCAACCGGGTGCTAAGAAGGCACCGGGCTGTGTGTACATAGACACACACAGTGCTGGTATGCCACATCCCCCCTTCTGAATGGACACAGGGAGCTGCGGCTCAGCTGGGATGCCCCCATAGCAAGCTGCTTGCTGTGGGGGCACTAAACAGGAGAGAGGGGCCAGGAGCACCGAAGAGGGACCCAAGAAGAGGAGCTGCAAAATCACTACACAGAGCAGGTAAGTATGACATGTTTGAAAAACAATCAAAACTTTAGTATAACTTTAAGAATGTAAACCCTGTCCTGTACTGTACAATTAGGAAACTGTGTTTGTGGACACTAAAATTCATTTTATTGTATTTTTACTGAAAGTAAAGGTTTGAAAAACAGTTCCCCAAGTATTTTCAGGCCTAAAATGTACATTTTAACATGTTTATTAAAAATAATGCTTAATGCTTAGTGGTCCGATGGGTGCTGACTTTGAGTTTTGCTCTCTTCAAGATCTGTGACCACCAAAGAATTTTCACCATCTGACACACTTGCAAGATTATCAGCTGCCTGATCCCCAGCTGTCTGTTCTTCTATCTTCCAGCCTCTACACATCAATACGTTCTTCAGCAGCTTGTTGAATGGTAAAGATCCTTCGGTAGCTGTAACTCTTGGCTCTTGAAGATTAAAATTAAAGCCCCTTAGACTGGTAACAATCTTTTTTTTAAGGGTGCTGCTTTTTAAAACATTTTGATTGGCAACAAAATGACTGCAACAACAGTGCTGGGGCCAGGGTCGTATGACTAGAAGGATAGCTTTCAGTGTGGAATTGTTAATTTTAGGGAGGATTCATGAACAGTTGTGGGTTCTCAAAAGTAAAGCTTATCTATAGAAAAGAAGGGAGCAGTGATTGGGCATTCATCACAAGGTGATCAGGGGCTGTTGAGGGCAGGACTTAGGGTGGTGGGGGCCCCTGGGCTTGAGTGTTGGAGGGAGGGGGGGGATCATAGTTGTTGAGCGGGGGGGGCGCATTAAAGTTGTTGAGCGGGGGAGGGGCGAATCAAAGTTGTTGAGCGGGGGGGCGGATCGAAGTTGTTGAGCGGGGGGGGCCAATTGAAGTTGTTAAGCGGGGGGGCATTAAAGTTGTTGAGCGGGGGGGTGACTCTTATCTGTGCACGGAATGTGGTGGCTCACACAGACATCAGACATCCCCACACCGCTCCGGTTCCTCCTGGGGGGAGGTTTTGCAGTTGTTGAGCGGGGGAGAGTGCCTCTCACCTCTCATTAGCCCGGCTGTCGGCTTTCTTCCCTTCAGCAGCCACAGTCCTGCACACATCGCTCTGGTTCCTCCTGCTTCCGTGCTTTTATAAAAAAAAAAAGGGGGGGTTGCCATCCGGGGGCCCTGGAGACCCCTGGGCCCTTTAATAATAATAATAATAATAATAATATATATATAAAAAACATATTTTTTAATAAAAAAATAAATAAATAAAGTGGGGGTTGCTGTCCGGGGTCCTTGGGGGCCTCCGGGCCCCTGGGGGCCTCCAGACCCCTAAAAAAATTAAAAAAAATAAACATTTATAATAAATGCATACAAAAGGGAGGTTGCCATCCAGGGGCCCTGGGGACCTCTGGACCTTTTAATAAAAAATAAAAAAATATAAACAAAAATAAAAAAATAAACATTTAAAAAAAAAGGGGGGTTGCCACATGGGGCCCTGGGGACCTCTGAGCCCTTTAATAATAAAAAAAATAATATATATATATATATATATATATATAAACATATTTTTTTTATAAAAAAAGTAAATAAAAAAAGTAGGGGTTGCTGTCCCGGGCCCTGGGGGCCTCTGGGCCCCTGTGGACCTCTGGACCCCTAAAAAAAAAATAAAAAAAAATATATATATATTTTTTTAGAGGGGCCCCCTATTGGGTGGGGCCCATGGGCTTGAGCCCAGTCAAGCCCAATGGTAAGTCCGGCCCTGGCAGCAACAGACGCAGGATAAAGCAGTGCAAAGTATTAAATCTCAGCGTTGTCTCCTGTGCAATCAGGAGCCCACAGGATGGAGGTAGTTAGCAGAGTCTGCAAATAGTCCAGGGGTCTGTAGGGTTAGGTGTGCACCACTATGGAGCAGGGCTGCTGCAACAGATACTGGACCCAGCAGGGAAACAGTGGGCATCACAGGGGTAAATGCCATCCCATCCTGGCCTCATTCAGGATCAGCATCAAGTGGCATTCCTGGAATGTCCTTATGGCCTTAGACGGAAATTTGGAGCACAATATGGTGATGCTGCTGGCCAGTCGCACATGTGCCGCAATTGTCTCCTGGACTGGCTTTCCTATGCACTTCACAGCCATATTTGTTTTTAGTGATTTGGGGGACGTGGCTATTAATGGGGGCTTGGTTTTTATGTGTATGTTTAACCACTTAAAGGACCTCTTCACGCCGATATACGTCGGCAGAATGGCACGGCTTGGCACATCAACGTACCTGTACAGTGCCCTTTAAGCCCAGCCGAAGCTCCGTTACCGGGACCACGTGACTCGCGGACCCGATCTCCGTGGGAGTCCCGCAATCGGTCCCCGGAGCTGAAGAACGGGGAGAGCGGTGTGTAAACACGGCTTCCCCGTTCTTCACTGTGGCACCGTCATCGATCGTGTGATCCCTTTTGTAGGGATACACAATCAATGACGTCACACCTACAGCCACACCCCCTACAGTTAGAAACAGACATGAGGTCACATATAACCCCTTCAGAGCCCCCTTGTGGTTAACTACCAAGCTGCAATTGTCATTTTCACAGTAAACAATGCATTTTTAATGCATTTTTTGCTGTGAAAATGACAATGGTCTCAAAAATTGTCTGAAGTGTCTGCCAAAATGTCGCAGTCACGATAAAAATCGCTGATTGCCGCCATTAGTAGTAAAAAAAAATAATAATAATAAAAATGCAATAAAACTATCCCTTATTTTGTAAACGCTATAAATTTTGCGCAAACCAACCAATAAACGCTTATTGCGATTTTTTTACCAAAAATAAGTAGAAGAATACGTATCGGCCTAAACTGAGGGAAAAAAAATTATATTTTTTGGGGGGGGGATATTTATTATAGCAAAAAGTAAAAAATATTGCATTTTTTTCAAAATTGTCGCTCTATTTTTGTTTATAGCGCAAAAAATAAAAACCACAGAGGTGATCAAATACCACAAAATTAAAGCTCTATTTGTGGTAAAAAAAGGACGCCAATTTTTTTTGGAGCCACGTCGCACGACTGTGCAATTGTCAGTTAAAGCGACACAGTGCCGAATCGCAAAAACTGTCCGGTTCCTTTAGCTGCCTAAAGGTCCGGGTCTTAAGTGGTTAAAAGTGGGTATGGGTCAGTAGGGTGTTCCTGGATTTTAAAAAATTGGGTAACCATACTACACAAGCCATTGGACAAAACAAAGACTGATATAAATTTAATTCCATATCCTTATCAATCCTCTTCTTTAAATAGGGACAACGCTCAGCTTGTAGGCAGGTACTTGTGCCCCAGTGGGAAGTTAGGGGTTAACTGTAATTCCCAGGTTTTTCTTGGCGGGTTTCACTGAATCTGAACCACTGTGTGATATAAAAGGGATGAATCTGGGGGGGGGGGGGGTGATGGTGGAAAGAGAAGTAAGGGGAAAGAGAAGAAGGAGATCAGTTTAGGCCTGGTCCACCTTACCAGGCTCACCTGATGCTATTACCGGAATCTGGATGGGCAGTATCATGCCAAAGTCTGAGCTAAATTACAGACATGGACTCAGCCAGTAGTGGACTTTTGCTTGAACAGGTATGTTGGGGCAGCTACAAGCCTAAAAGCCTTGGGACTAGGGATGTTAAGAAACGTTGGCACTTATTTTGAACTGTCGTTTGTCTCTGTCATAATGTTAACTTATTCTTTAAGTAAAACGTTTGAAACTTTGTCTTTGTCTGCTCTGATGTTACTCAAGAGGTGCAATGCAAGTACCCGGCACACATGTTGTTTTTTCAAAGCTTAATTGAACAAGCTAAACATAGAAGCCGATTGGCTTCCATGCATAGCTTCACCAGATTTTGCACACTCCAGTTTTAGTAAATCAATCCCATAGTTTACAGCTTGGGTCACTAAGTACATTGGGGTATGAAGACATTAGTACATGAGTTAATACAGTGTGAAGATACAGTGGTTACCAATGGTAATGAAGGTTTCCCTAGCGGCCATAAGCGTGTACATGTGGCAGGTGAGATAGCCTGTTGCAGGGAGGGGGGATTTGGTCAGCACTTCTTGGGCCACGATCTGTCTCCAATAGCAACGAAAGAATATCTGCACCGCTGGGGCCCTCATTCTGTATACAGATGCGAAAGAGAAAGAGTTAAGGGAAGTGCACGCATGGAGTCTTCGCTAGGTGCATGGTGGGACCCAATGCTGTATCTTGACCTAAGCCATCACGGCCCAGGCCTAGGGCAGCACTTTGCAGGGGGGCAGCATAAAAATAGTCCCTGCTGGCTAGCGCTACACTTTTAGTGTAGCGCCAGTCTTATGAGATGGACTGGGCTGCAAGACAAATCGGTCTGGTGCCCCTATAAACAGCCAAACTGCTGCCGGTATGATAGGGGTGGTGCATACAGAAGGGACACTAACATGGTCACCTACACCTGGCAGGTAGGTAGTAGGACTCTCCTGCAATTCTTTGCTTGTGTCAGTTATACATATTAAGGAATCTTAATTGTATTTCTGTTGATTGCTGATGAGAAAAATAAACAGATGGATTTATTTGTTCCTGCCCCCAATCCTTCCTTTGCTCACTGCCTGGACCACATACCTTCATCACCATGCTATATGTTTTTTGCTGCACCACTGGCATGGTTATATCATCTTAGTCCTCCATAAATTTAGCAGAACTTTGTTCTTAAAGTAGAACTATAGGCAACACTTATTTTTCCATTTTTGATAGAGTAAGGTATAGTTATAGCTCCTGTTAATTTTTTTTGCCATTCGTTCATTTCTCTTTATTTCCTGCGCCATAGCCAAACAGGAATTGAAATCTCTGCAGATTAAGGGAACCCCCCCCCCCCACAAGGGCCTCAGAACTAGTGTCCCCACTGAAAAATGTCAGGGCAGGTCTTAAACAGGAAGGGGTGTGACCTTCACAGGAAGGGGTGGATCATATTTAAATTAGGGGTTGCATGAGTTTAGTCAGGCCTAGGGCAGCACAAAATGTAAATACACCACTGGTGGGACCCCATAGTTTTACTAGGAGTGAGCCAGCAGTGATCTGCCTGTCTGTCCTAAATACACAAGTAACCGAGGAGACGTTTAGTACATCAATAGAGTTTACCATCATGCTTGATCACCTGTCCAGGTTGTGAGAGTGGCTCAAGTAAAGGTAGGGCATGTGTAGTGCAGTGACCCTGTACAAAGTAGTCGAGAAGAAGCCACCCCGGTGTAGGCCTCTAATGTGACCCTTGCTTGGCACCCAACGAGGAAGAAAACATGGAGGACGTGATGACCACCACACAATCCCTATCCTACTACAAGCTTGGGCAGTACTGCTGTTTTAAATCAATGACAAGGCCTCTAATGTGACCCTTGCTTGGCACCCAACGAGGAAGAAAACATGGAGGACGTGATGACCACCACACAATCCCTATCCTACTACAAGCTTGGGCAGTACTGCTGTTTTAAATCAATGACAAGGCCTCTAATGTGACCCTTGCTTGGCACCCAACGAGGAAGAAAACATGGAGGACGTGATGACCACCACACAATCCCTATCCTACTACAAGCTTGGGCAGTACTGCTGTTTTAAATCAATGACAAGGCCTCTAATGTGACCCTTGCTTGGCACCCAACGAGGAAGAAAACATGGAGGACGTGATGACCACCACACAATCCCTATCCTACTACAAGCTTGGGCAGTACTGCTGTTTTAAATCAATGACAAGGAACTGCTACTGCTACTGGTGAGGTTCGTCTTTAAACGCTTTGATTGGCAGTCAATTTTAACACTTCTACACAAGTACGGTATTGTATTTCACAATCAACAAATGTTGCATGTGGAGCCTTTTCGTATACTGTTGGCATTTACAAATAAATACAATCTTACAAGAACATAAGCCACATTTAACACTTCGCTATTCTGCTGTCTCTTTCTCAGCAAGGACAAACCGGAGAACATTGATTTCATTTACACAGGACAAAGTTCTGGCAAAATATTCCCATGCACAACATGTTTGCTTTTGCTATAGTGCCTTTAATTACATCTACACAGATGGCTTATTATATAAGAACTAATTAGTGGCCTCACCAAGCTGAAATAAAGACGTATAACTGCAAGATTACAGAGAACATAATTCAAAGATATTTTATATGAGAAAGTCATGCAACACGTGCGTCTTATAAAAATTGTAGAATTATCAGTGTGCTCTTTAATTTTCTGAAACAAACCCTTTTCGATGAAATGTGTCTGCAGCAGTATGCAGACTGACTGTTAAAATCTGCTCCAGCGCTTAAAGAGACCCTGTCATCTTGCGCATTCAGGTCAAAGTCACATGGTCTGTGTAAAACACACCTCCTAACCAAGCTGTACCCCTCTTCACGGTGCTCTCCTGCAACTCTTTCCTCCATTTCAACCGCTGCAACATACAAAAATACTGGCGTCCAGGCTTACAGCGATCGACATCACCACCTTCATCATATGGCAGGGTTCACATTAATGATTGGCCACTAGGTTTGGGCAAAACATCACTAGAGGTAGCCACTTGTGGCAAGGTGCCAGGGTCTTTTAAAATGTTTTAACAATTTAAAAACTTTTCAAATAACAAAAAGAATGCTAGCTTTTTTAACCACTTCAATACCGGGCTTTTATACCACCTCCATACCGGGCCTATTCTGACACTTCTCTCCTACATGTAATAATCATCATTCTTTTGCTAGAAAATTATGCAGTACCCCCAAACATTATATATGATTTTTTAGCAGACACCGTAGGGAATAATACGACAGTCATTGCAACGTTTTATCTCGCACGGTATTTACGCAATAATTTTTCAAACGCCTTTTTTTTGTAAAAAAAATTGTTTCATGAATTAAAAAAATAACAAAACAGTAAAGTTAGCCCAATTTGTTTGTATTTTGTGAAAAATGATGTTACACCGAGTAAATAGATACCCAACGTGTCACGCTTTAATTATGCGCACACTCATGGAATGACGCCAAACTTCGGTACTTAAAAATCTCCATAGGCAACGCTTTATTTTATTTTTACAGGTTACCAGTTTAGATTTACAGAAGAGATATAGTGCTAGATTCGTTGCTGGCACTCTAACGCACGCGGCGATGTCTCACTTATGTTGTTTTAAACGGCGTTTACATATGTCGGCGGGACTTACGTGTGCGTTCGCTTCTGCACGCGAGCTATCGGGGACAGGGGCATTTTAATTTTTTTTTTTATCTTTTATTTATTTTTTTAAAATATTTTTTATTTATTTTTACACTTTTTTTCAATTTTTTTTTCCACTTTTATTCCTATTACAAGGAATGTAAACATCCCTTGTAATAGGAAATGTGTGTGACAGGTCCTCTTTAAGGAGAGATGCGGGGTCAATAAGACCTCACATCTCTCCTCCAGGCTGGAAACCATGAGATCGGTGAAAAAAATCGCCGATCTCATGAATGGTTGCTTACAGCCGCAATCGCGGCTTTGTTTACTTACGGGGACCCGTGCGTGACGTCATCACATCGCGCCCTGGTCCTCCGACGGTCATAGAGATGACTGGTGACCATCTGGTCACCAGTCATCTCTATGCTTCCTGCCGACGCTGGACGATTCGTTTTCCGCGCCCCCGAAGGCACGGGAGAGCCCGGAGAAGCACCGGATGGTGGCGGAAGGGGGGGGGTGTCCCCTCCCGTGGCCTGTAAGAACGATCAAGCGGCGGAACCGCCGCTATGATCGTTCTTATGTCGTGCAGAATCGCAGGCTGAAGAAGAGGATATCTGGATGATGCCTCTGGCTGCAGGCATCATTCAGATATCCACCCGCAAAGCCCAGGCCGTCAATTGACGGCCACTTAGGATGGTAGATCCCATCTCTGGCCATCAATTGTCAATGGCCGGGTATTAAAGTGGTTAAACTGATATTATACACAGGTCAGAGGTCACGTGCTTGAGCTACAATTGATAAAATGGTAAACAAAATGTAACAATACATTGTTACGCTGTAGTACACAATGACACTTGCAGGTGTCATTTTACACTGGAGCAGCTGCTCTAACTATGTAGCGCTGCATGCATATCATTTTTTAGCTTTCATTTTTACAGTCAAAAATTTCTGGTAATAGCAGCAGGAAATCTTACCTTTACATTTTTTTGCCAATTTTTTTTTAAAGTTTGCCATGTTTGCTACGTTACATTAGAGATTGGGTCAACAATTTTATTCACAATTGTATTGGTTGAACTAGATGGACGTGTTTTTTTTCAACCAGACTAACTAGGTAACTACCGTATATACTCGAGTATAAGCCGACCCAAATATAAGCCGTGGCACCTAATTTTACCACAAAAAACTGTGAAAACAAATTGACTCGACTATAAGCCTAGGGTGTCCATCTGCATGCCTCACTGTGTCCATGCCTCACTGTGTCCATGCCTCACTGTGCCCATGACTAGACTGATGTTTAACATGGGAGTCTACATGTGTGCCAAAGGTCGGGTCCAGGGGACCTACAACCGGCCGGGACCAGGTCCCCAAAATCACACGAGAAATTACCGTTTAACATTGGAGTCTATGGAAGGGGTGCCCGGCTTTGAAAAATCGATGCTCACCGGGCGTAGGTCCCCCGGTCAACAAACTTTGCACACTTGTAGAGGAAGAGTGTAGCTACATGTGTCCCAGTATCGGGTCCCCAAAGTCCGGGAGATCAGGCGCAAAAAGATGACTCGATTATAAGCAGAGGGAGGTATTTTCAGCACAAAAAAATGTGCTGAAAAACTTGGCTTATACTCGAGTATATACGGTATATGTAACAATACATTGTACTATACTAACCCAACTATTGAATCTCAGATGGTACAACTGTGGTCTATTGTAGGTCTTTTTCATGCCCCTTTCTGAACTATCCCTGTAACATATTAAAAATAAAAAAACATGCTTTTGCAATGATATGTTAATAACGTGGAGAGAGAGAGTGCAAGATAGCAAGGCACTTAGTAAATGGAAAATTGTTTATTGGGACCAAAAAAAATTATATTGACTCCAGCTTAACTTTTCTAATATAGACGATCTTAACCAATTAAGCCCCAGACCATTTCTCTGGCCAAAGACTAGGTCACTTTTTGCAATTCAGCGTTGCGTCGCTTTAACTGACAATTGCACGGTCGTGCGACGTGGCTCCCAAACAAAATTGATGTCCTTTTTTCCCCACAAATAGAGCTTTTTTTTGGTGGTATTTGATCACCTCTGTGTTGTTGGTTTTTTTTTTTGTGCTATACAAAAAAAAAAATAGAGCGATAATTTAAAAAAAATGCAATTATTTTTTTACTTTTTGCTATAATAAATATCCCCCAAAAATATATATTTTTTCCTCAGTTTTGTCCGATGCGTATTCTTCTACATATTTTTGATTAAAAAATGCAATACACGTTTATTGATTGGTTTGCGCAAAAGTTATAGGGCCAGATTCAGAAAGAATTAGATTCCCGCAGAGTATCTGAGATACTCTACGCCGCCGTACTTTACCTGGCTCTAGGAGGAATTCAGAGAGATTTTGGCCCGTAAGGTACGGCGGCGTAGTGTATTTCTCCCGGCGGAATCAAACTACGCGATTAGGGGGCGTGAGGCATTTAAATTAAGCGCGTCCCCGCGGCGATCGAACTGCGCATGCTCCGTTCAGAAATTTCCCGCCGTGCATTGCGCGAAATCACGTCGTTACGTCATTTTTTTTTGAGTAGCGTCGTTTACGGACATTCCTGTTCCCGGACGACTTACGCAAAAAAAAAAAAAATTGAAAGTCGATGCGGTAACGACGGCCATACTTAACATGGGCTGCGTAATGTTAGACCAGCTAATAGCTGGTTTAACTTTACGCAGCGAAAAAATGACGTATGCGATTGCGAACGACGCTCGTAACTTTGTGGATCGCCGGAAAAAGCTCATTTGCATACCCCGACTCTGAAAACGACGCGAACTCCACCCAGCGGCCGCAAAAAGATTGTGTAACGGTCACCACCGCTTACAACCTTCCATCCAACCACGACAAGCTTATCTGACACACTCCGACAATATTGCATACACGATCCATATCCTTTCCCAGAATAAGACGAGACAGAGCTCCGTTCTTGCTTCCAAAGATATGACAATTTATTAGTATTTTCTCAGCTTCTTATACAGTCTCAAGCATAATGCAGTTAATCACAGGACAATGCAATCTCCACCCCCCTTCACACCATGGGGGGCTTCAATCACACTCTAAAAGGCATTCAGGTAAGCTAACCATATAGACCGGTCGGCACCGCATCTTCAATAGGGTTCAATTAACCTTGAATAATAACACAGACATCTAGTTGAATAAGTTATCTATACAGCTTTATCACACAATGGCAGAGTCTTGTGAGAGTGGGTGCAAACCACACCTTCAGATATTTCAATAGCATATTATACAAATGTATGACTCACTGGCTGGCTGACCTGAATTAACACCTTTCAAAAGCATGTGTGCCCAAATTGCATAGCTAACAGCTTTTGATATTTGAAGACATCCTGCAAACATGAATTATTATTAATGTCCCTTATTAATGTCTTCTGTAACATATGAATTATGATTCTTTGTCACCCTATGGCCCTAGTGAACATAAGGTGACCCTAGACATAGGAATATCTCAGTCTGTCACGGTGCATTCCGTTACAGATTGCAGCGTAGATCCGAAGGCGTATGAAGACGTAAGCCTGTCAGATCGAAGCCCAACGCCGCCGTATCATGGTTTGAGGATTCAAACTAGTGATACGGCATGCAAAATTTGAAATTACTCCTGTCTAACACCAGTTAGACAGGCGTAATCGCTCTCTGAATCTGGCCCACAGCGTCTACAAAATAGGGGGTAGTTTTATGGCAATTTTTATTAATATATTTTTTTTTACTAGCGAATATTATTGTGACTGCGACATTATAGGGACACATCGGACACTTTTGACACCATCTTGGGACCATTGTCATTTTTACAGCGATCAGTGCTATAAAAATGCACTGTTTAATGTAAAAATGACACTGCCAGTGAAGGGGTTAACCTGTAGGGGGCGCTAAAGGAGTTACGTGTGACCTAGGGAGTGCTTCTAACTGTTGGGGGTGTGGCTTGCCGTGTCACTGATCGCTGTTCCCGATGACAGGTAACAGACGATCAGTGACATGTAAGGGGAAGGACGCTGAGATGCTGTGTTTACACTGACATCTCCCCGTTCTTCAGCTCTGTGACCCGATCGCGGGACACCGGCAGACATCACGTGTGCGACCACACGGCTCGCAAATTAAAGGGGACGTATATATACGCCCATTTGCGCAGCCGTGCCATTCTGTCAACGTCTAAGTTTGTGCAGCGGTCAAGAAGCGGTTAAAGCAACTATGTTTAGACTATGCATGATGGATACATTGGATCACCAGGGAAATAGGGAAATATGCATAAAGAAATTCTTTCATACCTGGTCTAGCTATATGATTAAGGAATTGCCTGCAGACCAGCTTCGGGAAACAATAACCACTTTTTAATAAACTACATAGTGCAACCAGGGCTGGCGCAAGGATTTTTGACACTCTAGGCGAAACCTCATTTTGCCACACCCCCCTTGGCGGTACCCTGACTCCACTCCCTTTGTCCTGCCGATGTATACCCCACATTTTTAATGAAGCACCCATCATATGCAGCCTCACCAGTGTCCATCTATGCAGCCTACCAGCGTCCATCAATGCAGCCTCACAAGCGCCCATCAAATGTAGCCTCACCAACGCCCATCAACACAGCCTCACCAGTGCCCATCAATGTAGCCTACTTGTGCCCATCAATGAATGTTTGCTTGCTTCCATTCATTCGGAAGTTGAGACACAGACACACGTATATATATATTTATTGTAATGATTTTCAATGGGTTTTTTTTTATGAAAAAATATGGAAATTAAATAAATACATATACAATATGCCAATAAATGAAATCTGCAGATTAATAATGATGTATTGAATATTGATAATGATTTTTAAATTAAATGAACACGTCAAAGTTTATACAAAGTTTTAGCTATTGCGTTTACAGAATATATACTTTAATATCTATGTGACTAATGTATGGGTTTCTCACAACGCTGTCTAGGAAAATCAGACAACCTACATTAGATACCAGTGCCTTGTGCTATGAATAAAATTAGTTGACATATCTTTGTTACTGTTTCTAAATGTTTTTATTGTTTAGAAGGTCATGCATAATATGCCACATCTCTTACTAACCTTGTAGATGATAATCAATGCGAGGGCCAAACATAAGGACCTTGTAAAAAGTAATATTTCTCTTGGAATAATATGAGGTGAGCATCTCAGATTATGAATCTATTGCCGCGTACACATGATCATTTTTCGGGTTCTAAAAAATTACGTTTTTTTTTTTAATGTCATTAAAAACGATCATGTGTGGGCTTCAGAGCATTTTTCGGGGGTTCTAAAAAATGGGCAAAAACAATTCGAACATGCTCTATTTTTTAACGACATTTTTAACGTTGTTGTTTTTCGGCTTGTAAAAAATGGTTGTGTGTGGGCTTTAACCACATGAAAAATCTGCTCATGCTCAAAAGCAAGTTATGAGACAGGCGCGCTCGTTCTGGTAAAACTACTGTTCGTAAGCACATCCATCACGCTGTAACAGACAGAAAAGTGCGAATCGTCTTTTACTAACACAAAATCAGCTAAAGCCATCCAAATGGAACTTCCCCTTTATAGTGCCATCGTACGTGTTGTACGTCACTGCGCTTTGCTAGAGCATTGTTTTTTCACGATCGTGTGTAGGCAAGGCCGTTTTAACCTCTTGCCGATCAGCCGCCACAGTTTTACGGCGGCAGGTCGCTCTGCTGGGCGAGATCACGTAATATCACGTCATCTCGCCGAGCAGCCAATAGGGGCAAGCCACCCGCTCGTTCCAGAGGCCGGGAATTCGCGATCGTTTGTTACAGAGCGAGAATCGGGAGCCGTGTGTGTAAACACACAGCTCCCCGTCCTGTCAGGGGGGCAAATGACCTATCGCATGTTCTTACAATGTATGAACAGTGATTTGTCATTTCCCCATGTCAGTCCACCCCCCCTTCAGTTAGAACACACCCAGGAAACATACTTAACCCCTTCCCTGCCCCCTAGTGTTAACCCCTCCACTGCCAATGGCATTTTTATAGTAATCAATGCATTTTTATAGCACTGATCGCTATAAAAATGCCAATGGTCCCAAAAATGTGTCAAAAGTGTCCGAAGTGTCCGCCATAATGTTGCAGTACCGATAAAAATGATCACCGCCATTACTAGTAAAAAAAAAAAATGAATAAAAATGCCATAAAAGTATGTCCTATTTTGTAAACGCTATAACTTTTGCGCAAACCAATGAATAAATGCTTATTGCGTTTTTTTTAACGAAAAATATGTAGAAGAATACGTATCGGCCTAAACTGAGGAAAAAAAATAGTTTTTATATATTTTTGGGGAATATTTATTATAGCAAAAAGTAAAAAATATATATTTTTTTCAAAATTGTCGCTCTATTTTTGTTTATAGCGCCCGTGCAATTGTCAATTAAAGCGACGCAGTGCCGAATCGCAAAAAGGGGCCTGGTCTTTGACCAGCAATATGGTCCGGGGCTGAAGTGGTTAATGATCAAGTTGAAAAAAAATTTTTTTTCTAGAGCCTGAAAACATCGGCCCAGATTCACAGAGCGATTACGCCTGCGCAACAGGAGATGCGCGTGCGTAAGTCGAAATGTGCGCGTGCGTTTCGATGCACGGCATCCCCAGAACGAGATACGCAAAAAATCTACTTATTTTTGTCCCGCGTAATTTCGTTAGACTGGCGCATCCGTCCGCGCAAAAGTGCGCTAGACAGACCATTGATTTGCTAGTCAAATATGCTAATGAGGGACTTACGGGGATCCACAAAAGAACGTTGGGGCAGCGCAGGCGACGCAGTGTGCGCTGGTCTAAAAAGAGAAAAAAAGTCTACTTCTTAGATAAAGCAACACTGTTAGTGAGGAGCTCAGCAGTCACACGTGTTGCACAACAATCTGTATGCCAACATGCCAGGGGCATCGTCGCGCATAGCTATACTACTGACTTTAGATGAACAAAGAATGATGAGGGCACGGAGGATGGCACGGAGGATGGCACGGGAGAGGATATACCGCACCCGCATAGACCTGTTTGGCATGAGTGATTCTGACGTGTATCGCATCTTCAGATTCACCCCTCATGTCATCCTGGAATTAACCATAACCTTGCAGGAGGACATCACCAGCCCAACACACCGCTCACATGCAGTGCAGCCACTGGTGAAGGTCATGGCAACACTCCATGTCCTTGCCAGTGGCTCTTTTCAAAGAACAAGTGGAGTGGTGGCTGGGATGTCACAATCCTCCATGAGCAGATGTGTGCACCAGGTTGTCCCTGCAATCCTCAGACACATGGCCAACCAAATCATCAAACCCACCACTGAGGACCTGCGACTGAAGGCAATGACAGATTTCTACAGAATTGCCAGATTCCCACACACTGTGGGGGCCATTGATTGCACACATGTGGCACTCCAGCCCCCCCAGGAGACAGAGCACATGTACCGCAATCGGAAGCATTGGCATTCCATCAACGTACAGGTGATAGTCGATGCCCAAGGCCTCATATGGCACGTCCGTGCCAAACACCCAGGGTCCAGCCATGACAGCTACATATACAATCAATGCCACACCCGAATGGAATTCGATCAGAACGTGTATGGGGACACCTGGCTGGTTGGTGAGTGACATGGGAGTCAGGCATGACTATCCCCTCCCATGATGCACACATCACAAGTGGCACATGCATGACTAACATCCTCCTGTCTTTTCCCTTACAGGTGACTCTGCATATCCACTGGGACCCCATCTCATGACTCCTATCCGGAACCCCCAAACTCCAGGAGAGGAAAGATACAATCAAGCACATGCCCAAACACAAGCAGTGGTGGAGCGCACCTTTGGCCTACTAAAGTCACGTTTCCGATGCCTAGATAAGTCTGGGGGTACCCTCTTGTATTCCCCAAACTTCGTGTGCCAGATCATCGGTGCATGTTGCATGCTGCACAACTTCACAGTAAGAAAGGGCCTGCAGATTGCCCTACGTGATGACCTGACCCCTGAACCAGACAATCCCCCCCTAACCGAGGCTACCCCGTCTTCTGAGGGAAGAGCAACCAGGAGACAACTCACATTGGGCATCTTTGCACGTTAAACACACACATTAATCATGGCACAATGAGAATGCATGCATGCACACCACTGTGGTCCCTAGCACAGACACATCACATCCACATCAAATTGGATTGGCACCAGTCCACCATGCTGGACTTGTGAGCAGCAACGCCACGCCAAGGCTCCAATTATGTCACTGTACATTCATACACCATTCACACGGACCTGGGGATCACTTCTCCCTGGTCCTGGGGAACCCTACTCCACCAAAATTGAGGGTGACACCCCTTTTCCGGCAGGAATGTCACCCCCACATTCAAACAGCATTCACAACCCCAAAAAAAAAAAATTACCTGCAAAAGCACAAATTTTCCAGCAAAAAAAAAAAAAAAAGGGGAAAAAAAAATTATTGCCCCTTGCGTGAGCCACGCCTGGGGTGCCCCCGGCCACGGCCCCGGCCCCGGCTTCTCAGGGGAGACTCATGGGGGAGGGGTAAAACCGGGGAAGGAGGAGCAGCCCCTGATCTCTGCCCACCTGGCGGCCTGCCCTCCAAGGCCACGGCTATTCTGTCCAGGGCAGCACCAAGTGTTGCCGTGTTGGCCTGGATAGCCTGGGTGAGGGCCCTCACATCCTGCCCAACGCCTGCTGATGTCGTCTGCAGTTCGTTTAGGCAGGTTGTGAAAGCCCGGGAGTGGGAGTCCAGGTTCCCCAGCGTATCCTTGATGGAGGACAGGCTCTCCTCCATCCGCACCAATGTCTGGCTGACCTGTCCCAGATGGCGGGTCTGGAGGAACTGGTCCCTTCTCAGAGTGGCGGGCAGGAGATCGGCCACCCCCCTGGTGTTCTGGGATGAAATCCTGCCTCCAGCTGATGCTTGTGGCCGGGGAGAAGGGGAGGCCCTTGTGAGGGGAGCCATGTTGGGGGAGGAGGGGGGGGGGGTCCCCCTTAGGGAGGGCTGCCTTCTGCCAGCCAGAGGGGAAGAGTCCTCAAAACCCAAACGTCCAGTGCCTGACATGGACTCCTCCTCCTCATGATTCTCCTCCTCCTCATGATTCTCCTCCGCGGACTCCGGCCTTGTTGGGGGGGCCTCATTAGGCTGCTGTCCTGGGGTTGGTGCGGTCAGGCCAGATGGCCCTGCACCCTCCTGCACATCTGTGGATGACACAAAACATTCACAGGTTGGAGGATCCACACACTTGCCACATATTCCCTTTCACCCCCTCCCCCACACATGCTACACACCTGATATTAAAAAAAATACTTACCTGGCACCACGGGCTCCGGACTTGAGTCAAAGCCGGGCAGGCCCTCAACTTCATGCCGATGAAAGGTCAGGGCCACCGCACGCTCCTCCGCTGTCAGCCTAATACGGCATGGTGGGCCCCCTCCTGTGCCCCTGGCATGGGCATGCATTCTGGCCAGCTTCTGTTTGACCAGACGCCGGAGGTCATTGATTTTTTTGTCAATCCCAGACCGGGTCCGTGTCTCCCCCTGCCCCGCTGAATTGACCTGCTCAGTGATCATATCCAAAATCTCCCTCCTCCTGGCCGGGGTGGTGTTGGCACTGTCTGGGCCGTGGAGGAAACGCCCATACTCGCTAATGGCCCGGGCAAGAATTTGTTTTTCCCCAACTGTAAAATTGAGCTTTCTCTTTCTCTCTGTCATACTTCCAAAAAAACTCACTCCCAGTAAACTAAATTCACTCACAAAAACAAGCACAACCAATCAAGCAAGAACACACACAAAGAGAAAAATACTCAGCAAGAAACAGTCACAAAAAAAAAAAAAAAAAATACAGCAGGAAAACAAACGAACAGAAATATATCAATCAAACAAACAGTCTCTCAAACACTTATCAAAAAACACTTTCAAAGATCTACTAACAAACACTTGATCACACAGAACACTAATCAGAAAACTACAAAACACACCGCAACGAACAACAGGACAAAAGCACTTGGTTAAATGGGAAGGGACAAAGGGATGTACTTTTGCAATGCAAGTGCGTTTGTCTCTGTCTATTTATGCTGTTTGCATAGTTCACAACGTTGCCCTAGTCCATTTCCAATTTCACTGATTGCGCCGCTCCCGAGTTGTGAGCATGCGCACAGCGGAGCTGACCATGGTCTCCTTCAAGCGCGCATGCGCGAGCCGGCCGGCCCTTCATTTGCATGGGGTCACGGCTCATTTCAATGTAACACGCCCACGTCCTTCCCAATTTGTATTACTCCTCCTTACGCCTCGGGAAAAACGTTACGCATGCGCAATTTCCTGCGCAAAAGCTACGAGAATAGGGGGATTACGCGGCAAAATTGCGCAAGTCTAACGTAAAGGCGGTGCGCTACGCCGGTCCAATAATGCGTAGATGTACCTGAATCTGGGCCATCATTTTTTAGAACCCGAAAAATGATCGTGTGTACGCGGCATATGAACTGTTTCTTCAATTGTCATATATTCAAGAATGGCCATTGCCAAGGGGTGAAACTTTATACTTGGGTTAGGAGACACAGTTGTCCAGATTCAGAAAGACTTACGCCAGCGTATCTCGAGATACGCCACGTAAGTGTAAATATGCGCCGTCGTATCTATGCGCCGTACCCACAGAACTAGATACGCCTGAAAATAAGCTTTCTCCGACCGACGTAACTTTCCTACGCCGGCGTATCGTAGGCACATATTTACGCTGGACGCATCTGGCTTCTCCCATTGATTTCCTATTCAAATATGCAAATGAGTGAGATACGCGATTCACGCATGTACGTGCGGCTGGCGCAGGCTACGCGCACCGCTCGTAAATCTTACGTTTGGCGTTAAGTTATTCAATCAAAAAGCTGGTTTATCTTTGCACCTGACGTGCACAGGTCAGCTGGAGAGCAGCTGCAGCAGCACCATTACGGACGAGCTGAGCAAACTGAGCAACCCCACTTGAAGGACAACACATCTGTCTGCCAACATGCCAGGGGCAGCCATGGTCCTAGCACTACTAATGGGTCCACCGGCACGGAGGAGGAGGGCACGTGAGAGGATATACCGCACGCGCATGAGCCTTTTTGGCATGGGTGATTCGGAGATGTATCGCATCTTCAGATTCAGCCCTGATGCCATCTTGGAAATAACCACAGCCCTAAAAGATGACATCACCAGCAAGACATACCGCTCACAAGCAGTGCAGCCACTGGTGAAGGTACTGGCAACACTCCATTTCCTCGCCAGTGGATCATTCCAGCGTACAAGTGGAGTAGTGGCTGGGATGTCACAATCCACCATGAGCAGATGTGTGCACCAGGTTGCCCCCGCAATCCTCAGACGCATGTCCCACCACATCATCAGACCCACCAATGAGCACCTACGGCAGAAGGCAATGCTGGATTTCTACAGACTTGCTGGATTCCCAGGCACCATCGGGGCCATTGATTGCACACATGTGGCACTACAGCCCCCCCGTGCCACAGAGTACATATATCGCAATCGCAAGCACTGGCATTCCATCAACGTACAGGTGATAGCCGATGCCCAATGTCTCATATGGCACGTCCGTGCCAAACACCCCGGGTCCAGCCACGACAGCTACATATACCGTCAAAGCAATATCCCAACTTAATTCGAACAGAACATGTATGGGGACAGCTGGCTGGTTGGTAAGTGACATGGGAGTCAGGCATGACTGTCCGATCCCATGATGCAGACATCACGAGGGGCACATGCATGACTAACATCCTCCTGTCTTTTCCTTTCCAGGTGACTCGGCATATGCACTTGGGCCCCATCTCCTGACTCCATTCCGGAATCCCCAAACCAGAGGAGAGCTAAACTACAATGCGGCACACATACGTACCCATGCAGTGGTGGAACAAACATTTGGCCTCCTGAAGTCCCGTTTCCGATGCCTGGATAAGTCTGGGGGGGCCCTGTTGTATTCGCCAAACTTTGTGTGTCAGATCATCGGTGCATGTTGCATGCTGCACAACTATGCCATGAGAAAGGGCCTGCAGATTGACATATGTGATGACCTGACCCCCGAACCACACAGTCCCCCCTGCCTGAGGCTACCCCATCTGCTGAGGGAAGAGCAGTCAGGAGGGTCCTCGTTGTAGGCATCTTTGGACGTTAAACACACACATTCATCATAGCACACGGACAATGCACGCATGCACGCACCACTGTGGTTCCTAGATCACACACACCACATCCACATCACATTGGATTAGCCCAAGTCCAACATGCAGGACTTGGGAGCAGCAATGCCGCGCCATGGCCCCAATTATGTTGCTGTCCATTCATACCACATTCACACGGTCGTGGGGATAACTTCTCCACCACGACCCAGGGTGACACCCCTTACTGGCAGGAGTGTCACCCCCACATTCACACAACATTTACACTGTAGTCTGCACTACTGACCGTGTGCATAAAACAAATCCAAAAACTCATATCCTGAGCAGAAAATGTAGTAATAAAAACATATTTTAAGGACAAGAAAAAACGGCACTCATTTGGCCTGACGGGGGCTGCGTCTGGTGCCACCTCTCTGGCTCCTCAGCTGCCTGAAGGGAGCCTCGGGTGGGGGGGTGGAGCATCCGGAGGTGGCTCATCCCCGCGTTGGCCACTCCTGGCAGGTGATGGCTGCCTGCCCTCCAAGGCCACGGCAATGCGGCTGAGGTAGTGATTCGTCTGGGCCTGCATCCTCAGCTGGCGGTTTAGATTGTGGCGCTGGTTGCGCTGCCTCTGCCTCCCCTCATCCCGGATGGCAGCCGTGTTGACCTGGACCGCCCCAGTAAGGGTGTGAACCTCTGCCTGCAGCTCCCCCAGGCTGGTCTTCCGTGTCACCTTCCTGGGGGGCAGAGGATGATTGGACCTGTATGTAAGGTGTCGCCCTTGAGGGGCTTACCCTGCTGGTGGCTGAGCCAGAGGGGCTTCCCCTGATGGTGGCAGAGCCAGAGGGGCTTCCCCTGATGGAGGAGGAGGTGTGAGAGGGCCCGGCTAAAGAGGAGGAATCCTCCAAATAAAGGCAACCCTGATCTAAGGTCACTGTCTCCTCCTCAACCACCTCCAGAGGAGAGGTGTGGCCACTCCCCTCCACCGTTGTATCTTGGCTTCCTAGGGGGTTAGAATCAGGATGATGTTTTGGGGATGATGGCGTGGGATGGCCACCGGCAGCATATGGCCCTGCTCCCTCCTGCACATCTGTGGATGACACAAAGCATTCACATGTTGGTGGACCCTTACACTTGTCACATACCCCCTTCCACCACCTCACATGCTACACACTGGATGGGGGATAAACAACACTTACCTGTCCTCGAGGCATCATCAAGGGAATCAAAGCCCACCATGCCCTCCAACTGCTCCCTCTCCAGACACCGGGCGACCACCTCCTCCTCCGGGGTCAAGCTCAGCGCACATGGTGATCGACCCCCCATGCCCCTCTGGTGCCTCTTGATGGCGGCCACCTTCTCCCGAACCTTGCGCCTCACATCATTGATCTTTTTATTTATGTCCTTGGCTGTCCGGGTCTCATAGCCAAAGCTATTCAGTTCTGTGGCGATGGTCTCCAGGATGGCCTGTTTCCTGGCCGGGCTGGTATCCCGACTTTGGGCACCATGGAGGAAGGCGTCATATCTCACCATGGCAGAGATGAGGGCTGCCGTCTCCTGTGGAGAGAAATTCTTCTTCCTCTTGTACCTCTGGGAAACGCGAGCAGCCATCACACAGCAAAAAGTACCTTGCTCAGGGAGGGAAAAAAGCAGGATGTACTTTTGCGTTGGACGGGCGCATGTCTGGGCGTATTTATGCGCTCGGCGTAAGACAGTGCGCCGAAGTTTCCCAGGAAGTTGGACCGGCGTAGTTGTGAGCATGCGCACAGGGAAGCGATCATACGTCGACGTGGATTATACGCCGGGCGTAAGTCTCTGCTCCAGGCTCAGGCCATCATTTGCATAAGGTCACACCCACTTCCACTTACGCCGGCTTGCGCCTTCACATTTACGTTACGCCGGTGCAACGTTGGGAGCAAGTGCTTGATGAATACTGTACTTGCCTCTCTAGCTTGCGTCGGCTCATCGTATATGCGCTGCACTACGCCGGCACAAAGATGCGCCCATCTACCTGAATCTGGCCAAGTATTTCTAAGCAAGCTACGTGGATAATATTCTTTGAACCCATACTGTACTGTATGTATGGGCCATATCCGAATCCAAATCCGAAGAGTTGGCCATAGATAAAGTTAAACTTATGTAATCTAACTTGTCAGTTAGGTAATTGCTTGTGATAATATATTTTATATTGTAATTGTAAGAATATGATTGCGTAATGCCCTGTACACACTGCCGGACTTTCCGAGAAAAAAAGCCATCTGACTTTTTTTCTCGGAAAGTCTGGCCGTGTGTAGCCTCCATATGACTTTTTTTTTCGGAAGTCCGACGGACCTTAGATAGAGAACCTGTTTTCTTTCTTTCCGTTGGACCTCCGACAGACTCATGGCGGACTTTTGCATGATCAAAAGTCAGACCGTGTGCACAAGACATAAATGTTGCATGGGTGGCTGCAAGATGCAGAACAATTTTCCTAGAATGCAGATATGTGCATCCATAGGTATTGTCGATCCAGTAGGGTGTTTTACAAGAGTTGAAGCTTCCAACAAGAAGGTTTGAGCTGTGGAGCAGTGCCAAAAGAAGTTATAACTTTTCCACCTATATATATACAATACTCTGGAACAGATAGTATAGGAAAACTTTTCTAGAGGCCTTTGCCCTCTACTAAAAATATACCCAGTCTTTATTATAGATTTCAATTAAAATTAGAACAGGATGCATCAATCCACTTTCTCCATAAGTAAATTTTTCAGACATTACATATTTATCCATCTCCCGAATCCAGTCCCCAAGGGTAGGAGGGTTGAGTGAAACCCAACAGGTACCAATCAGCTTACATGCTAAAAAAACAGATCTCATAAAAGCCGCTGTCTGATTACAATCCGGGCTAGTAAAATTTACATATCCTAAAAGCCATAAAAACGAGATCTGAAGTCAGCACGTTATCATATACAGAATTTTTAAAATCCAGGACTTCCTGCCAATACCGAAATAACTTTGGGCTTCTCCAAAAGGAGGCTAAACACGGCGAGTGATTGAGCGCATCTTGTGCATTTGGAATTTTCTCTCCTGCCTATCCTGTGTAACAACTCCAGAGTACGATGAGCCCTCTAAAAAATAAAAAGTTGAGTCACTCTATGAGTAGGAGATATTGAGGCAAGCTGCACATTGTGTAGTTTATAGATCCAAGGGCGGCTTGTCCATTAAGGGCACACGGGCGGCACCTCACCTTTCCATCACTGCCAGAGATTCTAATAGGCTTCAAAATAGGGTGGCCTCTGGACGCAGAGCATTGCATGCCCACCGAGGTGTGTTAAAATAGCGAATAAATATTCGCTATTCTAACACTAAATCGTCTCTCCACCAATCAGGAAGCGTGGGTGTGAGATGTGTTTCTCAATTGGCCCGAAAGGAGAAGTGTTCTGAGTGGCTTCAGAGGAGGAGGGAGAAGACAGAAGCCGCCAAACAGGGGAAGGAGATGCCCACTCATGATGGCCGCAGAGGAGAGCTGTGGAAGCCGCCTGTGGTTAAGGTAAGTGCACCAACTGACTGACCCGGGGGGTGGCGGTTTGCACTGTTTGCCACCCCCCAAAAAAAATGTACCACTAGCCACCACTGATTCGATCCTATATATCCCCTGAGGCCACATTCATTTCTGCATCCCATCTTTGCCTACAAGGAACAGTAATGTCAGAACGTATTTCAGATAACAGTTGCAGGCATGGACTGGCCATAGGGACTACAGGGAGTTTCCCGGTGGGCCGATGGCTCAGTGGGCCGGTTTCAGTGACAGCCTGTCAAAGTAATGGCTGCGCAGCTCGCCCTCCACTTCATGCAGTGATGTGAGAAGAATGAGGAAAATACAGAGGAGAATAAGTGAAATAATAAAAGAGGTGAGTGAGGACTCCTTTTGTTATGCTACTTATGTTTTTTTGCACAATTGCGTATAGTTTGTATACTGTTTTTGTTCTTGTTTGCAAACATAAAGTGGGCCGGTCTGGATAAAGTCCAGGGCCAAATTTTGGTCTCAGTCCATCCCTGAACAGTTGTGTATAGACCTTTGTGATGAGGCCATTTATATTGTTTAACTGGCAGCTAGGGTTCAATTTCTTAAGGCGTTGTAATCTGACATGAAGTGACAGAAATTACGATGGGCAGAGACCCTGAGGTAGATGGAACCATCTATGTCCTACTTTAAGGTGACCAGATTTTTTAAATGAAATCCGGGGACATATTTTTTTTCACTAGTAATGGCGGCAATCCGCCACTTTCTGCCCATTGCCGCCACCGCCTCTCAGCCTGTCAAGTCTTACTCTCCAGGCCCGGCTACTACTGGGTGGGGAGCGGAGGAAGATCACTCCTCCGGGGAAGGCAAGGAGATAAGCAGGCAGGTGGCTGGCCGGGACTTGAGCCAAGGCAGAAGAACATGCGAGCGGAGCCGAATAGGCATGTGCCCAAAATTGAAGAAATATTCCCTCCACTCCGACCAACACATGATCATCAGAAAGGGCCACAGATAATGGAAAAAATACACCCCCCCCCCCCTAAGCTAGTAGGAGCGGAGGGGTGTAATTCAGAATTATTATTTTTTTAATTCTGCACTGTCTATGAAATTGCCCCAGCCCCTGTTCAAATCCAATCCGGGGACAAAACCGGGGACAGACTTGATCCGGGGACAGTGTCCTCAATCCGGGGTGGTCACCCTATCCTACTTTTGCAGTGAGAAGTTTGTATAACATTTGACAGCATTACCATCATTCTTGCTGAAACATAAGCTTTAACTGCCTTAGGGCATTTTTCTTGTAGCATTGTTTGGAATATCTGCTGTGTCAAGAAGGGTTACTAAGACTTTCAGTTTTCACTGAATACCCAGCAATGTAATATTCCCTTCTGCCAACATACAGATAAGAATGTTGTCTTCATATTCTTTAATTAGCTGGTTACTACAGGGACAAAAGCAGACATTTCTTTGTTTTGTTCTCATATATATACCCAGTGTAGCTGCCAATATTTTTCACACTGTGCTGTCAAATCAGATTGTTGTACTTTTAAATTTTTGAGGAACAAAGATTTCTTCTTCTAGGCTTTTGTACAGAGGAACATATGCACTCCTGAGGAGACGCAGAGCATTGATGCTCATCAGTGCAGACAGTAAGATTGTCATTTACCCCTATAGTGAAGCCAGTTTATGAGCATGAAGCACAGGTTGGTGAAGCACACGTCACTGTATTACACAACTACCGTATGTAGCGCCACCTCCATTTGGGCCACTGCAATTTGGGCCACTGCGGTCAGGCCCTCACCAGGAGGGAGGGGCCAGGAGACCCAGATGATCTGGGCTTCTTTGTGCAAAACCACTACACAGATAAGGTAAGTATAACCTGTTTGTTATTTTTAAAGAAAATTATTATTATTATTTTTAGTATCACTTTAAGGTCTCTTGCACACTGCTGCCTAAAAACTTTGGGCCAAATTCTCAAAAAATGGCGTATCTGGCGGCGTAGCGTATCGTATCGCATTTACACTACACCTACGCAAATTACTGGAGCAAGTGCCGTATTCTCAAAGCACTTGCTCCGTAATTTTCGGCGGCGTAGCGTAAATGCGGCGTCGTAAAGGCAGCGTAATTCAAATAGTGAAGGAGGGGGCGTGCTGTATTTAAATTAAGTATGCCCCCGCGTCAAACGAAGTGCGCATGCGCCGGCCGGGAAAAAAGCCCAGTGCGCATGCTCCAGCTCACGTCGGAAAGCGTCATTGAAACCGACGTCAAAACGACGTGATCGTCACTTACGCAATTCCCTATTCGCGAACGACTTAGTAAAACGACGTAACCGACGGAAAAAGACGACGCTGACCCGACGCCATACTTAACATGGCAACGACGGAACTTCGGAAACATACCCCTCGTATAGCAGAGGTAACCTTATGCGTACGTAAACAACGTAAACGTCGAGGGGGCGGCGTAAAAATGTTCGGGAATCGGCGTATTAGGCTTATTTGCATAGGCAAATGAGAAAACAACGTAAAGGCCACCTAGCGGCCGGCGTTGTCATTACATCTAAGATCCGACGGTGTAATTGCTTTACACCTGTCAGATCTTTAGTGTATCTATGCGTAAGTGATTCTAAGAATCACTCGCATAGATACCCATTGAAAAAAACTGCGATACGACGGTGTATCTGAGATACACCATCGTATCTCAGCTGAGAATCTGGCCCTTTGTAGGCCCCTTTCCATTTTGGCGGACTCCACATCATCGTCAGGGATCGATCGGTTGATCCCCGCTGAGCTGGCTGATAACAGGTCCGTCTCCGCTCACTGTGCCACAACTTCTGTGTTTGATCCAGCTTGCTCCTGACTTTGCTTGAATGCTATCTGCCCTGACCTTTGCTTGTCTCTGGGATTTGCTCTGCCTTCTGCTCATCTGCCTGATCTCGTGTTGCCAATCTTTGCCTGTACTCTGATAATTCCTTGCATACCATATATTCCTGTATCTGACCATCTGTTGCTGACCTGGCTAGTCTGACCTCGCATCCAGTTCATCTGCCCTACTTGCACTTGCCTAGCTCCCGCTGGTGCTTCCTCTACTGTGGACCACCAGTCTTCCTGCACCTCCTACCAGCCACTGTCTACCAGCGCAGGGTCTGCTGTTTCTGCTGTCATCTGCTGCTCAAGCTATCCAGCCAACTCTGGTGACGCACCTGCTATGCATCACAACTTCCACTACACAGGCACTCATACCTCACCGCGCTCTAGCGGCCAATGTTGCAATATCAGTGGTCTCCAAGCCCAGGCTGTACGAGAGGCATCCCTCTGCATGTCAAGCTCAGTCATGAGGTACGTAACAGATGCTTAAAGTAGATGTAAACCCAAAAAAATATATATTTATTTTTGATGACACAATGTAAAGTATAAGATTTCCTATCATCTGTGCTCAGTCTTGCCACACAGAGTTAATCCAGCGCTGAGTAATCCTCTTTTAAAGTTCAGTGCAAATTAACAGAATTCCAGATAAAAACTTGCCAAATTATAAAGTCTGTTTCTCTGTTATTGCTTTCAGTGACAGGTTATTTACAAATCTAGCTTGGACATGTTTATCATAACAAGAGGTGATCCAAAGTTCATTGTATATTACTAGGATGTATTATGATGTTATATCACCTCATGTTATGATAAACAAAACATAACATATGATAAACATGTCCTAGCTAGATATGTAAACAGAGCTTTTTTTCTCAAGAAATAGGTGCAGGAACTCAACCACGACCCCATTCAAATTTCACAAACAGTATAAGGGTCTTAAAGGGGCATTACATAGGATTTCAGGATTGCATTACATACATAGTGTAGAGTTCAGGGGGGGTTACACACAGAGTGCAGAGCTATCACTTGTAAACACAGAAACCAGACTTCTGTGTTTACAAGTGATTGTGGTGAGCAGGCACCAAAGGGTCTGAGCCAGAGGTGGTGGAACTGAGTTCCCCCAAGTTCCCCCAGAAAAAAAAGCCCTGTATGTAAATAACCTCTCACTCAAAGCAAGAAGAGAGAAAACTGACTTTTTATTTAGGCAGGGTTTTATCTGGAAGGCTGTTCATTTTCACTGAACATAAAAGAGGATTTCTCAGATCTGGATTAACTCTGTGTGGCAAGACTGGGCACAGATAATAGGAAATCTTATACTCTACATTGTGACATCAATTTTTTTTTAAAAAAAATTTGGGTTTACATCCACTTTAAGCTCTGCCCAAAAACACTATTTGGATATGTGCACCATAAAAATAAATTAGAGCTACTAAAGTGTGTGCCATGTGTAAAGGCAAAAGCATTCTGTAAAACTTTTATTGTCATTCATTCAAAGTTTTCTGTTATTGGAGGATGTGAGATCATGACGTTCATCCGCACCACCTCAATTCACAGAAGACCTTGAATGTTGTCAAAAGAATACAAGACATTTTCAATATGGACGGGTTACTGAGTGAGCAACCCACTATGATCAGTATACTCCAGCTGGAACTGTAAACCTCAGTGCCAGACATTCATCGCCTACCATACTGTAAGGAGGAAATAAAAGTAAAAGTTTTACAGAATGCTCAGCCTACACACATGGAATACGCTTCATTAGTACTAATTTATTTTTACAGTGCACACGTCCAAAAATTGTTTTTGGCTGGAGTTTAGCTTGAAATCTGTTGCATTGCTTGATGGTTTTGAACAATAAAAAAATCAACTAATTCGATTTTTTTGTATATTATAAAAAATTGCCTTTATAACAATACAATAGAAGTAGAAATTTTCTATCTTCTCTCATGGAGGGGAGATTGGGTGGGGGGGGGCTGCCCCTCCTCCTCGGCACAGAATGTTCCCATTAGGGGTGTCGGGGTGGAGGGAGGTTCCCCAAAAGACCTACTCTCTTATCTGATCAGCACAATCGATCTATTATTTGTTATGTTATTTCTTTCGAAATCTCAGCTTATATTAGAAGGCCTACAAATTGCTTGCTTATTAGGGAACTTATTCTTTATTTATTTTTTTTGTCTCTAAAAGGCCTTGCAATCTTTACTAATCCCCACTCCTCTCAATCGTTTTCACCTGTTTTACCATTTAGAAGTTTCTAGGGGAAGGAGGAGGGGATGTGGGGTTGAGCAGATACAAAACGAAATTTAATGTTCACTATTACAATTGTCAACATGATGTTTCCTGTTATATTTACTGTACTACGTTTACTACAATGTATGTTCACCATTTTTGTGTTACCTTCCCTTTATTTTTTTTGAAAATAAACTTAAACTTGAATGATAAAAAAAAGAAGTGTCTTTAGCAGAGCCTAGGGTACCAGGTACCTGTGGTTATGCCCTATAGTGTGCCCGACATGTAATGCAGTATACTATAAATGTGAATTCTGCTGGTTTGTGAGTGAACACATGTAAATGTGTATAGTAAGAAGTAATAGTAAGAAGACATTTGTGTACTTCTAGTAAAACACGCCATCTTAGCTCTATTATGGAGGCCAGTTTAGGACTTTTATACTGAGGACCCATATGGTTTTATCGGCCACTGTCTTCAAACATCTACATATGTTCCTTATTCATTAATATTACCTAAAGTATTATTATTTATTAATACATAAATAATAATAATTAATTATAAATTTATGAACTGGTTTCTCGTATAGTCTCCATAAATTCTTCTTTCTTTTCAGATTATATTCCCGTTGGCATGAGTTTAGCATTGTACTCTGCTAGTACAATGTAAAACTAGGGTAATATGGATTTAGCTTTGTGATTAAGTCCAGTTTCCAAACTGAAGTCATGTGATCAGCTGATTTGAGGTCATGATGCTCTGTAGTCTGTAATGTGAACTATCAAGTGGCACACAAGGACAGGTTGCAGTGAGAACTTTTAGAGATGCGATAAATGTTAACACTGACAAAAATGATCTAGAGAACAATAGCAAACAGTAAGCAAAAAATGACATTATTTCATGCAGAATATCATTATTAGATACCTGCTAATGAAAACTACACAAGGCTTTACTGTTGGCGTACAAATGGGCATCATTATACTGTAGCTGCTGTATTATAGGTAACCTGCATATATAGAATGCCACTGCTTCATGAAATGCTAATTGCTTGGTTGTCACCACCAATACCAATACCGTATTTTTAAGTAGAGCAGGAACTTTTAATGTTGCACTCTTGTTTCAGACTTTCCCTCACTTCCTGTCTGGTAAAACAGTCACCATGACAGCAAATTAGTCAAAATCTCTCCTTTGAAGCTTTGGAACTTCCTAACTGGGGCACAGACAGCTATACAAACTTGACAAAGCCACTGACACCTTTCCATACTATCCATGACTAAACAAAGTTTTGGCTTTACATATGCTCTAAGGCCCCGTACACACGAGGAGATATATCCGATGAAAACGGTCCGACGGACCGTTTTCAACGGACATGTCTCCTGGCAGATTTTGGTTTGATCTGTGTACACACGATCAAACCAAAATCCCAGCGGACAGACAGCGCGGTGACGTGGCGGTGACGTTGACGCTGCCACGTCACCGAACCGGGAAGTAAAATACTTCCACGCATGCGTCGAATCCATTCGACGCATGCGGGGGATTTATGTCCGCTGGTTAGGCGTACTAACCAGCGGACATGTCAGACAGACGGCTTTCCAGCAGACAAGTTTTAAAGCATGCTTTAAAACTTTTGTCTGCTGGAAACCTGTCTACTAGCTCGTACACACGATCGAATCTGTCCACTGAAACTGGTCCGCGGACCAGTTTCAGCAGATATATTCGATTGTGTGTTCGATTGTGTGTAGCCCGGAGGCGAGATGTGGCTTTTGGCTTGCCTATATTTGGCCCTTGGAGGATTATTCAACCAACCTACATCATCCCACCTACAACTAGGGATGAGCCGAACACCCCCGTTTGGTTCGCACCAGAACCTGCGAACAGACCAAATGTTTGTGTGAACTTTAGAACCCCATTAAAGTCTTTGGGACTCGAACTTTTGAAATATAAAATGCCAATTTTAAAAGCTAATATGCAAGTTATTGTCCTAAAAAGTGTATGTGGACCCGGGTCCTGCCCCAGGGGACATGTATCAATGCAAAAAAAGTTTTAAAAACTGAAGTTTTTTCGGGAGCAGTGATTTTAATAATGCTTAAAGTGAAACAATAAAATTGAAATATTCCTTTAAATTTCGTACCTTGGGGGGGGGGGGTGTATAGTATGCCTGTTAAGTAGCGCTCGTTTCCTGTGCTTAGAACTGTCCCTGCACAAAATGTAATTTCTGAAGTTGTGGCTATAATGAATTGTCAGCTCCCGGCAATACAGAGAATTTTTTTTTTTTATTTGACGCAGGGTTCCCCTTAATATCCATAACAGACCTGAAGGGCCTGGTAATTGAATTTGGCGGGACCCCCACGCATTTTTTTTTTTATGAATGACGTTTCTCTGTATTGCCGGGAGCCGACAATTCATTATAGCCACGAGTGATTTTAAATGACCTTTTTTCCTTCAGAAATGACACTTTGTGCACGGACAGTTCTAAGCACTGTAAACAAGCGCTACTTCACAGGCATACTTTATACCCCCCTAGGAACGAAATTTAAAGGAATACTTCACTTTTATTGTTTCACTTTAAGCATTATTAAAATCACTGCTCCCGAAAAAACTGCAGTATCACGGTAAATCGCCGCTGATAGCGGCGGTTTACCACGTGATCGTTCCGTCCAATGACGGAGCGATCACTTGTAAACAAGCCGTCATGTAATGACGCCGGTTCCTCCCTCCCCTCTCTGTACCGTGTGAGAGGAGAGGGGAGGGAGCGGATGTCAGCGGCAATACTCTGGGGGGCCAATACTCTGCAAACTGTGGGCAATACTCTGCTGGGCAATATTCTGGGGGCCAATACTCTGCAAACTCTGGGCAAAACTCTACTGGGCAATAATCTGGGGGGCCAATACTCTGCAAACTGTGGGCAATACTCTGGGCAATACTCTGGGCAATACTCTGCATACACTCTGGGCAATACTCTGGGCAATACTCTGGGCAATACTCTGCATACACTCTGGGCAATACTCTGCATACACTCTGGGCAATACTCTGCATACACTCTGGGCAATACTCTGCATACACTCTGGGCAATACTCTGCATATACTCTGGGAAATACTCTGCATACACTCTGGGCAATACTCTGCAAATACTCTGGGCAATACTCTGCAAATACTCTGGGCAATACTCTGCAAATACTCTGGGCAATACTCTGCAAATACTCTGGGCAATACTCTGCAAATATTCTGGGCAATACTCTGCAAATATTCTGGGCAATACTCTGCAATACTCTGGGCAATACTCTGCAATACTCTGGGCAATACTGCGCATACTCTGCAATACCCCACAATATGCCCCCCTCCTGCTTAAACCGACAACGCTACGATCGAAACCAGGATTGTTTTTTTTTCAGGCTTCCCAGCCTAGAGGTGAGATGTGGGGTCTTATTGACCCCATATCTCACTGAAGAGGACCTGTCATGTCATATTCCTATTACAATCGATGTTTACATTCCTCGTAATAGGAATAAAAGTGATCAACATTTTTTTTTATTTTTTTTGCGGAAAAAAGTGTCAAACTAAAATAAATAAAGTAAAATGAACAATAAAATATATATATATTTTTTAAAGCGCCCCTGTCCCTGTGAGCTTGCATGCAGAAGCAAACGCATACGCAAGTCCCACCCACATATGAAAATAGCGTTCAAACCACACATGTGAGGTATCTCTGCAAACGTTAGAGTGAGAGCAATCATTTTGGCTCTAGACATTCTCTGTAATTAAAAACATGTAACCAGTAAAAATATTTAAAGTGTCACCTATGGGGATTTTTAAGTAGCGAAGTTTGGCGCCATGCCACAAGCGTGTGCAATATTGAAGGGTGACATGTTGGGTATTTATTTACTCGGCGTAACTTCATCTTTCATATTATTCAAAAACATTGGGCAACCAGCCATTCATCCCGACGGGCCGTCGAGCAAATAGAGAACCTGTTCTCTATTTGCTCGACGGGTTTCCCGACGGGCGGGGCTCGCCGAGAGCGTACACACGGCCGAGGTTCTCGGCAGAATGCGGCTCCCAGCGAGGTTCTCGCTGGTTTCTGCCGAGAACCTCAGCCGTGTGTACGGGGCTTCAGAATTGGTCTGGGTGTTCCAGAATGCCTGATGGTGCTCCCTGCATGTTGGGCCTCTGTATGTGGCCACGCTGTGTAAAAGTCTCACACATGTGGTATCGCCATACTCGGGGGGAATAGCAGAATGTGTTTTGGGGTGTAATTTGTGGTATGCATATGCTGTGTGTGAGAAATAAACTGATAATATGAACATTTTGTGGAAAAAAAAAATTAAATAAAAAAATCTTGATTTTGCAAAGAATTGTGGGAAAACATGACAACTTCAAAAAACTCACAATGCCTTTTTCTAAATACCTTGGAATGTCTTCTTTCCATAAAGGGGTCATTTGGGGGGTATTTGTACTTTTCTGGCATGTTAGGATCTCAAGAAATGAGAGAGGCTGTCAGTACATCAGGTGTGATGAAATTGATCAATTTTCAGTAATTGGTACGATAGCATGTAGACCTTATAACTTTCACCCGGACTAAATAATATCCCCAATTTTTTTTTTTTACCAAAGATATGTAGCAGTATACATTTAGGCCAAATTTATGAAGAAAAATTACTTTTTTGCAAAATTTTATAATAGAAATTAAGAAAAATTCATTTTTTTACAACATTTTCTTTTTTTTTCATTGATAGCGAGAAAAAAAAAAAGCCGCAGAGGTGATCAAATACCACCAAAAGAAAGCTCTATTTGTGGGGAAAAAAAGGACAAAAATTTCATTTGGTTACAGTGTTGTATGACTGAGTTATTGTCTTTCAAAGTGTGATAGCACCGAAAGCCAAAAATTGGTCTGGTTATTAAGGGTGTTTAAGTGCCCAGTGGTCAAGTGGTTAAATATTGTACCTGCTGTGTGTCTATACGTGTGATAACGTCTTTAAATAGCACAATCACCTGCCTGCCAGTAAATTAGGAAGAACTGATCTATCTAAGCTATACAGTGTATAAATATTTGTACAACTCCTAGGGATGTATATATATTCTCTGCACACTGTAAATTAAGCTAAACTGACTAGCCTGCCTGCCTGCTCTATCTAGCTATATAAAAAGACAATCTCTCTGTCTCTCTGACTGCTCTCATTAACAAGCCGGAACACACTACACGAGGCCGCCCAGCAGGCGGCCTTTTATAGTGTGGGGCGTGTGCTAAAGCCCTGAGCCATAATTGGCCAAAGCCACCCAGGCTTTGGCCAATTATGGCTCTTCGTTTTTTGCGCGCTGTGATTGGCCAAGCATGGGGACATACATACACTATGCTTGGACAATCATCAGCGTGCAATGCCGCAGTGAATTATGGGCCGTTTTGCGTCACTCGAATTTGGCACGTACGACCGCTTTTGTTCGAATTTCGTCGAGCGTACGAACAGACAATGTTCGAGTCGAACATACATTCGTATCGAACGCAAGGCTCATCCCTACACAGCACCCTGCATCACTGGACCCCCTTACATTACACAGCAGTGAGTATGAAGATTGGCTGACATCGGTAAGGCTTAACGCCAGGAGACTAAAGTTGGGTACATATTCTTTGTTTTTTTTAAGTTGAGCCAGTTGGGCTTACAAAAAAATAAAAATAAAAATAAAAACAGATTCCTGCAATCACTCAAATGGGGTGGATGCAGGAATTACCTCCACCAGGACATGGTAATCTCAAAATACACTGATCAGTGCTCTAGCTGTTTGGCTGCAGCCATTGATTGAATGAAAAATGTTCAGCAGTTTTGTTTGACAAGAACCAGAAGGGCTACACACAGATGAAAATGTCTCCGGTCCCTGCTGAACTGGCTGAATTTCCATCTGTGTGTACTCAGCTTTAAGCTGCATACACTCTAATGCGCGTACACACAATTCCGACAAGAAAACTGGAATTTTGGCTCAAACTTGTGTTGCATACAGACGGTCACACAAAATTCCAACCATGATGTACAACACTACAACGAGCCAAGAAAAATTAAGCTCAATGATTCCGAGCATGCATCGTATTGATTCCGAGCATGCTTTTTTTTTGCGCATCGGAATTGCATACAGACAATTGGAATTTCCAACAAGAACTTTTTCTGTCTGAAAATTTGAAAACCAGCTCTCAAATTTTTGCTGTCGGAAATTCCGACAGAAAAAGTCAGATGGGCCTACACACAGTCGGAAATTTGGACCGTGTGTACACGGCATTCAATTTTTAAACAGATGTTTGTATGAACATCTGGACATTTTTACAAACGATGTACAAAAATTCTCATCAGTCGATCACATGACGAATGTCATTTGAAAGTATTTAAAAAAAAATTTGCTTTTAACATTCAACTTTGGAGTGAATGGACTTTTGAAAACCAAATTCACTGTTAGGAATTTGCTTGTGCGAGAAAAAAATTATATTCTGCTCCTTTAAAATCTCCCGTCACTGCGGATTAAAATGAATGCTGGTTTGACCCCACTAAAGATTCGAAAACACTTTTGAAGCAGTGAATATGACATTCAAAATACATTCACTTCAATTGAATATTCCATTGCATGTGCGTTAAATTAAAGTGTTACTAAACCCAGGACCCTGCATTCACTATATTTGGAATCCCACAGTACACAGAACATGGAAATGCAATTATTTTAGTTACGATAAACTGCTAAATACCTTTTCTCATCAGCAGTGTATAGCAGTCTTCGACTTCTATCAGTGTGCGGCCGAGCTCTAGTTAAAGCTTGTAGGAGGAGTTTTCATTCTGTTCTGACTGTCCTTTGAGGCTGCATGACCCCTGACTTTCTGTCTGGACAGTGCTTATTGGCCCTGTGCTGATCACATGCACCCTTCCAAAAAAAAAACTTTCTAGCAATACACACCAAACTGACTGAGCATGTGCAGAGTGCCCCCAAGGCTTTGTTCTATTAGCAGATGGATTAGGGACAGTAAAAGAAGGTGAGGATCAGAGAAGACAGGATCAAATAGCCTTTTTACACAATGTGGAGGATTAACTAACCCCTTATGTTCCACAGTGAGTATAACAAACATGCTTTACTGCATATACCGTATATACAAATTTTCCTGTTGTGGGTTTAGTACCTCTTTAACTACTTGCCGACCGGCTCATGCCGATATACTTAGGCAAAGTGGTATGGGTGTGCAAAACGACGTACCCGTACGCCACTGCATTATCAGCGCCCGCCGCGTCCTGCGGGAGTGTGCCTACTGGTCCCGCGGACTCGATGTCTGCCGGTGTTCCGCGATCGTGCCACAGAGAGGCAGAACAGGAAGATGCCTATGTAAACAAGGCATTTCCCTGTTCTGCCTAGCAACATGACAGGGATCTACTGTTCCCAGTGATTGGGAGCTTTGATCTCTGTCATGTTCTAGTGAGCCCACCCCCCTATAGTTAGAACACACTGACGGAACACACTTAACCCCTTGATCGCCCCCTGGCATGATCGCCAGTGGCATTTACACAGTAATCAGTGCATCTTTATAGCACTAATCGCTGTATAAATGCCAATGGTCCCAAAATAGTGTCAAAAGTGTCCGATCTGTCTGCCGCAATGTCGCAGTTACGATAAAAATCGTTACTAATTACTAATAATAAAAAAAACATTCTATCCACTATTTTGTAGATGCAATAACTTTTGCACAAGCCAATCAATATACGCTTATTGAGTTTTAAAAAAAAAATATTTATAAAAATACATATTGGCCTGAATTGAGGAAAAAAAAACATTTTTTATAATTTTTTGGGGATATTTGTTATATATTTTTTTCAAAATTGTCGCTCTTATTTTGTTTATAGCGCAAAAAGTAAAAACCGCAGAGGTAATTAAATACCACCAAAATAAAGCTCTATTTGTGGGAAAAAAATGTTTGTTTGGGTACAACGTCACACGTGCGTCTGCGCAATTATCAGTTAAAGCGATGCAAAAGCGAAAAAGGGCTTGGTCAGGAAGGGGGTAAAGAAGATTTGCAGATTAAAGCAAGTACTACTTCAGCTATATTGTTAGTTCTGGTACTTTTTAGGTCACGACAGGGTTACTTTAAGAGCCTATATATATATATATATATATATATATGTATATATATATATATATATATATATATATATATATTTATTTGTAGATTCACACACAATTAAATAATTTTTAGATTTAGTGTAACTAACAGGCAGGACAGAAATGAAATTCTTAATTATACTTGTATTATTAATGGAAAATATATTAATGCTTATTTCCCTATGGCACTCTTATCACCACTTCTCTGCATTGTCTGTCCTATTTTCCTTAATAGAAGATAATAAAATTTCAGCCAACAGGGACATAAACCATTAAGATTTCATTGTTAGAAACATTTATAGGAAAAATATGGGCAGCTTTAAAGGGCTATTTTTAGTGTTTGAATCTCATATAAACAACAAAAGATCCCTGACAATAATCCTTACGTTCTTGAAATTATCTTAAAATTGGGAAAGAAGTTACAAGTTATCAGAACTTACAGTGACTAAAATGTTTTGTAGCATCTCTGGCCATGTAATTAAAGCTTCAAGGTAAAAATTCTAGAAATACACCATGGGATGAGGCTAGATGTGGGGGGGGGGGGGTGGATTTACTAAAACTAGAGCACTCAGAATCTGGTGCGGCTGTGCATGGTAGCCAATCAGCTTTTAACTTCAGTTTGTTGAGTAAGGGCCCTTTCACCATGATTTTGCTGTGTTTCAGATGCATTTCCTGTGCATTTCTGGTGCGTTTTTTGGGTTGCCTGCACCTGTGAAAATGGACATGTTTCTCAAAAATACACCAAAAACGTGAATCGAAATGCGATTTTACCGCAATTTTAAGCAATGGGAAGCTGTGTGTTTTGTGTGCTTTTCAAAACCGTACCAAAGATGCAGGCCACATGACTTTTTAAAACACACAGAAAATGTAACACAGTGGTGTGAAGAATCCCATAAGATTTAAAGGGAAACATTTTTCTTCCAAGGTACAAACAGGAAAAATGTATCAGTCTGAAAGGTCCCTTAAAGGATCAGTAAAGGAATTTTTTAATGCTAAATAGCTTGTTTCACCTTATAGCAGTCCTGCTTTCATGTCCTCCATGTCCGTTTTTGCTTAGAAGTTGCAGTAATCCCTTGCTGAACTCCACACTTCCTGCTTGTCTGGCTCCTTTTGAAAAAACTCATGGTAGCTTTTCATTGTGGTCCATGATCAAGAAGATGTGATTACTATTAGCCAGATTCAGAAAGACTTACGACGGTGTATCAGTAGATAAGCCGTCGTTAGTCCGAATGCGCACCGTCGTATGTTTAAGTGTATTCTGGAAACCAGATACACTTAAATTTTGCCAAGATACACCCAGCGTAAGTCCCCTACTCCGTCGTATCTTAGCTGCATATATACGCTGGCCGCTAGGGGCTTGTACGTTGATTTACGCCTAGAATATGTAAATGAGCAAGATACGCCTATTCACGAACGTACGCACGCCCGTCGCAGTAAGCTACGCTGTTTACGTGAGGCGTTTTTCAGGCATAAAGATAAACCACCAAAAAGATGGCGCAGCCAATGTTAAGTATGGACGTCGGAACAGCCGTCGAATTTCACGTAGTTCACGTCGTTTGCGTAAGCCGATTCAGAATGGGGCTGGGCGTAGGTTACGTTCAGGTCGAAAGCATTGAATACTTGTGACGTGATTTTGAGCATGCGCACTGGGATACATCCACGGCCGGCGCATGCCATTTGTTCGGAGCGTCATTTACGTGGGGTCACGATTCATTTACATGTATCACGCCCACCTTCCACCTACTTTGAATTACGCGGACTTACGCCGGCCCATCTACGCTACGCCGCCGTAACTTAGGGAGCAAGTGCTTTGTGAATACAGCACTTGTCTCTCTAACTTGCGACGGCGTAGGGTATATTCGATACGCTACGCCCGCTTACCAATACACCGCCCTACCTGAATCTAGCTATATGTGTCTAAAACTCCTCAAAATCAGATTAATTTTAAAAACAAACACTGCCCTGTGTTTGTTTGTTTTTGTTCTGTGTGTCTCTGTACACACAGAACAAACTGAAACTAGTCTAAAAACAAAACTAAACTGCAGGCACATTATATGATTGATTTTGATCTATTTTTAATCATTTTTAAAAGGAATCAGTTAACTATTATGTCTCTATACCCTGTAAACAGTCATTTCAGCAAAAAAAAATGTTTTCCTTTACTACTCCTTTAAGCTTTGACAATAAGACCTGGAAGATGATTGGTTTCTGCAGAGCTGCACCAGATTTTGCACACTCCAGTTTTAGTAAATCTCCCCTGCAGTGTATTGAATGGTTGTATTAAAGGTACACTCCGGTTAGCATTGAGAATTAAACCGTGAGATGCACTCGGGAGCATTTCCTACCTGCTCAGCACTACAAGACGTTTCTGTAATGCACCTATCCTGTGGGCACCACGTTCCAACAGTAACCATGCATCCCCCTACTCCTCAATAGAGATGTGCATGAGTTCAGCCATATTAGATCAATTATATCACAAGCATCCCTACCCATTTGTTTATGCAGAGCTGTAGGGTTGGGAAATGCCTCGCTCGCAGCTCATTGGCCTAGCACTAATAGCTGCCTTCCAGGTTTCACCAAACTCAAGCTCATTACTGCTCCTCACCTTCATGCAGTTGGTGTATTGGTAAGCAGTGATCACACAGAGGGTGAGGTGAATGAGAATGGTGTACTAAGAAAAGTCCCAGCAATGCACAATTGGGCTCGGCGGCCGACCGTAACCACATACAAAACTGTAACAGTGGAGTATTATCCTGAAATGATGCCAACAGCTTCTGTAATGATGAGGGGGAATGCGGCCTTGGCCAGTCCTCCTAAAACCTAAGGATGTAGTCCCTGCCCAGTTCCTACTCCTCCGGATCATTTTCCCTAACTCCCACTCTCCCGGACAGATGGGGAACTTGTCCCTACACTAACCATTTGCTAAAATCAGCTTTGCCCTCACCAAAGATGGCTGCAGAGGTTATGCAGGACCCCAGCGTCCAATTGGACGGGTTGGGAACAAGCATGGTATATCTGTATAAAACGTTAACTTTGGTCCTATATCCTTTGTCTGGCTTGCGACAATAAAAATTCCTGTCAAGCAAACTTCTAATTCCAGTGTGAGGCCACTTTCTTCTACGGTCCAATTGGCAGCTGTTCCCCTAGTGACCGCAGGAAGTCATAGAAGGACTAAGTTCCCCACCACTTCCTTCCCTTTCTGCATTGCTGCTTCGATTCAGCGCCACCTACAGTGGGGAGTACAGACTGCACCTGCCTACACATAAAGGTAGAGCTTTATTTTTTCAGAGAGAAAGTAGTGGAGTGTATTGTTGGGAAAATACTGTGGTCTCTGGCAAAGGTAATAAATACCTGGAAGTGTTGCACACATTACTTTTCAAACCTATTCCATGGAAAATGTATCAACCACTAGGTCCACGTCCACTTTATTCTGTTATAATCAATTCAGACTTACTTGCAAAGTATTTTAATTTCCTAGTTTCGTTTTCTATACTTTAAACATATTACTGAGCTTAAAAGCGGATCTCCACCCTAAAATGAAGATCAGCTGATCGGAACCCTCCCCCCCTCCGGTGTCACATTTGACACCTTTCAGGGGGGAGGGGGGTGCAGATACCTGTCTAAAGACAGGTATCTTCACGCACTTCTGGCCCGCAGTCTCGGGCAAAAGACGGGTTTTTCCCATTGTGTGCTGGGAACTCTCGGCTCCCAGCACACAGCGGGAGCCAATCGACGGGCGCAGCGCGACTCGCGAATGCGCCGTAGGGAACCGGGCAGTGAAGCCGCAGCGCTTCACTTCCTGGTTCCCTCACCGTGGATGGAGGGGGGAGCAGCAGAGAGACGAGTGAACGCTCGTCCTCTGCTGCGGACGCCGCTGGACTCCAGGACAGGTAAGTGTCCTAATATTAAAAGTCAGCAGCTGCAGTATTTGTAGCTGCTGGCTTTTAAAAATTGTTTTTAATGGGCCATCCACTTTAAATGCTTTGTCAATGCAGGTTTATGGGACAGGCGATAAGTCTGCAGTAGGGATGAGCTTCGAGTTCGAGTCAAACTCATGTTCGACTCGAACAACTAACAATTTGGGGTGTTCGAGGCAAATTCGAAAAGCCGCGGAACACCCTGTTAAAGTCTATGGGAGAAATCTAAAGTGCTAATTTTAAAGGCTAATATGCAAGTTATTGTCCTAAAAAGTGTTTGGGGACCCGGGTCCTGTCCCAGGGGACATGTATCAATGCAAAAAAAAGTTTTAAAAACTAAAGTTTTTTCGGGAGCAGTGAATTTAACCACTTGACCACTGGGCACTTAAACCCCCTTCCTAACCAGACCAATTTTCAGCTTTCGGTGCTCTCACAATTTGAATGACAATTACTCAGTCATACAACATTGTACCCATTTGAAATTGTTGTCCTTTTTTCACACAAATAGAGCTTTCTTTTGGTGGTATTTGACCACCTCTGGGTTTTTTATTTTTTGCGCTATAAAAGAAAAACGACTGAAAATTCTGTAAAAAAAAAATAAAAAAATCTTGTTTCTGTCATATTAGCGGGTTATTTCTCACACACAGCATATGCATACCACAAATTACACCCCAAAACACATTCTGCTATTCCTCCCGAGTATGGCGATACCCCATGTGTGAGACTTTTACACAGCGTGGCCACATACAGAGGCCCAACATGCAGGGAACGCCATCAGGCGTTCTGGAACACCCAGACCAATTCTGATGCCGCGTACACACGATCATTTTTTGTGATGAAAAAAAACGACGTTTTCTGTGAAGTAAAAAACGACGTTTTTGAAACGTCACTTTTCAAAGACGATGTTGCATACACACCATCGTTTTTTTCACAAAAAGCAAGGTTACGTCCACCACTCTTTTCCATTGAAGCTCGCTTCATAACTAGCTTCTGGGCATGCGCGGGTTGAAAAACGTCGTTTTAAACAACGTTTTTGCTACACACGGTGACTTTTTGTGAAACAAAAAACAACGTTTTGAAAAACGACACAAAAAATTCAAGCATGTTGGAATTTTTTTTTGGTCGTTTTTTTTAAGACAAAAAACAACGTTTTGCCCACACACACGATCAATTTAAATGACGTTTTAAAAAACAAAGTTTTTTTTTCATCGCAAAAAACTACCGTGTGTACGCGGCATGACACTTCTCTCCTACATGGAAAAATCATCATTTATTTGCTAGAAAATTATATAGAACCCCAAAACATTATATATGCTTTTTTAGCAAAGACCCTAGAGAATACAATGGCAGCAGTTACAACTTTTTATCTCACATGGTATTTTCGTAGAAATTTTTTGAATGCGTGTTTTTTAAAAAAAACGGTTTTGTGCTAAAAAAAAAAAAAAAAAAAACAGTAAAGTTAGCCCAATTTTTTTTCATAATGTGAAAGATGAAGTTACGCCGAGTAAATAGATACCTCATATGTCACCCTTCAAAATTGCGCACAATGATGGAATGGCGCCAAACTTCGCTACTTAAAAATCCCCATAGGCGATGCTTTAATTACTTTTATTGGTTACATGTTTTTAGTTACAGAGAAGGTCTTGGGCCAAAATGATTGCTCTCGCTCTAACGTTCGCAGAGATACCTCACATGTGTAGCCTGAACACCGTTTTCATATGTGGGCGGGACTTACGTATGCGTTCGCTTCTGCATGTGAGCACACTGGGACAGTGGTGCTTTAAAAAAATGGGTATTGCAGAGTATTTGGGTATTGCAGAGTATTTGGGTATTGCAGAGTATCGTGCAGGGTATTGGGGTATTGCAGAGTATTGGGGTATTGCAGAGTATTGCGCAGGGTATTGCAAAGTATCGTGCAGGGTATTGGGGTATTGGAGAGTATTGGGGTATTGCAGAGTATCGCGCAGTGTATTGGGGTACTGCAGGGTATTGGGGTACTGCAGGGTATCGCACAGGGTATTGGGGTATTGCAGAGTATTGCGCAGGGTATTGCACAGTATTGGGGTACTGCAGAGTACTGGGGTACTGCAGGGTACTGGGGTATTGCAGAGTATTGGGGTACTGCAGAGTATTGGGGTACTGCAGAGTACTGGGGTATTGCAGAGTATTGGGGTACTGCAGAGTATTGGGGGATTGCAGGGTACTAGGGATTGCAGAGCTGGGATGGATGGAGGGATGGCTGGATCTGCATTTGTCACAGATCCAGCCACAGCACAGCTGCTGACACCCCGCTCCCCCCCCTCTCCTCGCACACTGTACCGAACGGTACAGAGAGGAGACGCAGGAGAGGGAGGAACCGGCGTCATCAAATTACGCCGGTTTGTTTACAAGTGATCGCGCCGTCATTTGACGGCGCGATCACGTGGTAAACGGGCGCTATCAGCGGCAATTTACCGTGATACGTGATGCGCCGGGTCTTCTAGACCCGGCGAGCACGGACACTTCCGCGAGCACGGACACTTCCGCGAGCGCGTCCCAGGGGACGCGCAATCGTGGAAGTGAAGGACGACATCCCAGGGACGTCGTCCCAAAATAACTCCACCGCGCTGTAGCAGTATTAATAGGTTAATAGGTTAATAATGCTAAAAGTGAAACAATAAAAGTGAAATATTACTTTAAATTTTGTACCTTTTTTTATTAATAAAGGACTTTTTTCTACGGTGTCTGTGTGTGTTTTTTACAACTATTTACACTTCCTTCGTGAAATGGTAGGGGTACAATGTACCCCATTACCAATTTACATGGGGGGGCTAGGATCTGGGGGTCCCCTTAGTCAAAGGGGTCTTCCAGATTCTGATAATCTGCCCGCATACCCCCACAACCAACGGGCAAGGGTTGTGGGGATGAGGCCCTTGTCCCCATCAACATGGGGACATCCTCCCCATGTTGAGGGCATGTGGTCTGGTACGGTTCAGGTTTTCTGCGGTCAGCCAGGTTAACGTGCTCGGATAAGGGGTCTGGAATGGATATTTGGGGGGAACCCCACATCATTTTTTTTTTTTAATTGACGGCAGGGTTCCTTTTAATATCCATACCAGACCTGAAGGGCCTGGTAATTGAATTTGGGGGACAATTCATTATAGCCGCAAGTCCGACAGTTCTATGTACGGGAAACATGAGATATTTCACATGCAAACTTTACACCCCCCTAGGTACGAAATTTAAAGTAACATTTCACTTTTATTGTTTCACTTTTAGCATTATTAAATTCAATGCTCCCGAAAAAACGTCTGTTTTTAAAACTTTTTTTTGCATTGATACTAGGGTTGTCCCGATACCACTTTTTTAGGACCGAGTACAAGTACCGATACTGTTTTTCAAGTAGTGGCCGATACTGAATACCGATACTATTTTTTAAATGTGTCCCCAAATGCAGCCATGTCCCCCACATATGCAGCCATGTCCCCCACATATGCAGCCATGTCCCCCACAAATGCAGCCATGTCTCCCACATATGCAGCCATGTCCCCCCAGCCATGTCCCCTACATATGCAGCCATGTCCCTCCAGCCATGTCCCCCACATATGCAGCCATGTCCCTCCAGTCATGTCCCCCACATATGCAGCCATTTCCCCGCAGCCATGTCCCCCACATATGCAGCCATGTCCCCGCAGCCATGTCCCCCACATATGCAGCCATGTCTCTCCAGCCATGTCCCCCACATATGCAGCCATGTCCCTCCAGCCATGTCCCCCACATATGCAGCCATGTCCCTCCAGCCATGTCCCCCACATATGCAGCCATGTCCCTCCAGCCATGTCCCCCACATATGCATCCATGTCCCTCCAGCCATGTCCCCCACATATGCAGCCATGTCCCTCCAGCCATGTCCCCCACATATGCAGCCATGTCCCTCCAGCCATGTCCCTCCAGCCATGTCCCCCACATATGCAGCCATTTCCCCCTAACCATGTCCCCCACATATGCAGCCATGTCCCTCCTGCCATGTCCCTCACATATGCAGCCATTTCCCCCCAGCCATGTCCCCCACATATGCAGCCATGTCCCTCCAGCCATGTCCCCCACATATGCAGCCATTTCCCCCCCAGCCATGTCCCCCACATATGCAGGCATGTCCCCCCAGCCATGTCCCCCACATATGCAGCCATGTCCCTCCAGCCATGTCGCCCACATATGCAGCCAAGTCCCCCACATATGCAGCCATGTCCCCGCAGCCATGTCCCTCCAGCCATGTCCCTCCAGCCATGTCCCTCTAGCCATGTCCCTCTAGCCATGTCCCTCCAGCCATGTCCCCGCAGCCATGTCCCCCCAGCCATGTCCCCCCAGCCATGTCCCTGCAGCCATGTCCCCCCAGCCATGTCCCTGCAGCCATGTCCCTCCAGCCATGTCCCTCCAGCCATGTCCCTCTAGCCATGTCCCCGCAGCCATGTCTCCGCAGCCATGTCCCTCCAGCCATGTCCCTCCAGCCATGTCCCTCTAGCCATGTCCCTCTAGCCATGTCCCTCTAGCCATGTCCCTCCAGCTATGTCCCTCCATCCATGTCCCCCATACCTAGCCGCCGAAAGCCGCCTCCGCCGCACGGAGAACATCACAGCATTCATTTGAATAGCTGTTTTGCCTACGCATATAGACACTCCTCCTTGCTCGGGATTGGACAGATCACGATCACCCATCCAATCCCGAGCAAGAGAGCGAGTGAGTGTCTATGCGCAGCGGGAACACTACAGCTATTCAAATGAAAGCTGTGATGTTCCCGCACGCTGTTTAACCCATGCGGCGGGGGCTTTCGATGTGGCGGCTTTCGAAGCGGCGGCAGCAGCGGGGGGGAGGAAGTATTCTATTTAGGCATCGGGGGTATTTGCGGGAGTACAAGTATCAGTATCTGGACAACCCTAATTGATACATGTCCCCTGGGACAGCACCCAGGTCCCCAAACACTTTTTAGGACAATAACTTGCATATTAGCCTTTAAAATTAGCACATTAGATTTCAAATGTTCTAGTCCCATAGACTTTAATGGGGTTCTAAAGTTCACACGAACATTTGGTGTGTTCGCAAGTTCTGGTGCGAACCGAACAGGGGGGTGTTCGGCTCACCCCTAGTCTGCAGTCTCAATCATAATGAAGGGACTGCATGCCCCACGGAGGAAGTGGAGGGATTTGGGGGCAAATCTAATTAGGGCCCCAAAAAGATTGGGCAGACCCTGACATTAAGCATATGTTTTACTGCTTAGAGGGCTACCGTATGCTTAGTTCAAAATGTTCAATGAGTCAAAGAGAACATTTATGTTGTCAGCCGGTCATTGAATGTGCTAATCTGTCAGACAAATTACCCTGCTTTAGAACCATGTGATTTGTATAATTGAATACTGCCCTTTGTGTTCTGACAGTGCAGTATTTACGGCATGTAAAACATATTGGACAAAACCCATCTTGGCAATGCAAAGTACCAACATGAAAATAGAGTGACATTCAAAAACACAGCCTAGAGCATAGAATTTTTTTTCAAAGAAAGTGTTATTAAAGTGAACCTACATAAAAAACAACATATGTAACCAGAAAAGTTAACTAACATGGACATTTCTGTGGTAATACTGTACCACTGATTAGCCACCTACCTCTTCCTCATTTGCTGCGGTGATCCCAGGCACAGCCATCTTTTGTCACTCATGTCACTAACTTTATTGTGTTTTTGTGCTGCAATGCAGCACTTCTATTATTCTCTCCTAGGCGACAATGATGTTTGCCCCCCAATTCTGTATGGGCACAGGTAATAGGGCTTTAGGTCCCAGCAGAGCCATGTGGCATATCTGCGTGCATGCATGCACAAAGACAGACCCAGTATGGAAATTCCAACACTCAATGTGTCTGTGCATGCCTGAAAAATGCCCTGCACATGCACAGGTGGAAGGGGGGGTTCGGGACTTTAAATGAGATGCGTTTTTAGCAGTATGCAATTAAAAATATATATATATATATATGTAATAAAAAAAATGTTTCCATAATAGCCAGACTCAAAATTACCAACCAAAAAAGCAATAAACCAAATTAACCTGTCTAGCTGTAGGATGCTGACCCAGGTTGATGTGGCCCACTTTTGGTTTGGCGGTGTTTTGGTTTGGTAGGCATGTTTGGTTCCGCTCTTGTATTTCTTTTGGTTTTCCAGTGCTCTTTTTTGCTAGACCAACTATAGGTTTTTATCTTCCACGATATCCTAAACAAGCTGAAAGCTTGAGCCACAATTTGGAGTGAGTTAACCCTTTGGAGTGGAAAATCCTTTCAGCTGTCCGAAGTATTTTTTGAGCTGTCAGCAGTGGAGGGATCTTCAGGACCCAGCTTGGGATAAGTGTTTCTGAATGCCTTACTGACCCCTGGAAGGGTCCAACATTGCGGTAAGCGGCCACCTATTACTAACCTACATAGGAACAGCTAAGCAACATTATTGGAATTCTCTGCAAATACTACATTGGAAATTCCCTATGAACTCTGTTTTCAAAGGCTTTTTATGAAATAAGTTTTTCTACACCCATTAATTGGAATCTTATTTGGGACATTGCACTTTTTTGTATTTGCACTTATATATTTCTATTTAATTTTTCTTCCATCATTAATAGGTTGCTGTGGAAGCACCAACACACATTTTTTTTATATATGTTACATTGTTGCGCACTTTTGTTTTTTTGTCTATATATGTTTTGTGGAGCCTTATGTATATATGTTTTGTGGAGCCTTATGTTTTGTGGAGGCTTCTTTGTATTAAGGTGCAGCATTTTTTCATTTATTATTGTTCACGTTTTCACGGTTTTTATATCTATATATTAATTAGGTTTAGGGGTGTTAGCGCGGATTGTCTTTTGTTTTTAGTGTTTGTTTGAAATATTCCTATCCCGCAGCTTCCCCCGCCCCCACAGAATTCACTTTCTGCACCCACCTGGGTAATATATTATCCCTTAATCACTATGGATATTTTTGAGCTACATAAAAATAGGAAAATCAATCCTGATGAGGTATTTGACCAGAGTAGCACAGAAACAGAAGGGATGCGTGGTATTTTCATGAGACTCAAAAATGTACTTATATCTGAATTACACGCTACTTGGGATATCATCTTCTTGGAACGATATATCCAGGAAAGGATGATTCCCCGAAGCCTTAGATGGCATGTCTTCCCAGATAGGGGGGACACTGATCTGGCAGATTGGTATCTATATTTTAATGACGTTGGTATATCCTTCCTTGGCTTTCTGGTAGCCCGCAAACAGGCTAAGGTCTCTAGATTGCAACTAGAAATTAGTGAAATCCAAGAAAAATTGACCCCCATGGCCAAGGAGGGACTCTACCAAGTTTATTCTAAAGAACTTAGAGAAATTATGATTGAGGAAGAGGAAGAGCAGAGAATTAAAAAAGGAAAAAATACTTGAGAGACGTTGAGGACTACAAAGCACACAATGTCTTCAAGTGGCAGGAAAACAATCGCAATACAAGCCAACACAATGATGATTTACAAATGGAAGTGGGGGGAGCCACCTCCAGTGGCCTGGTACCTCCGTACTCTGAACCCATCAGGCCCCTTTTGGGTCCTTCTACTCCTAAGGTGGGGTTCTGGGAACGGGAACCTAATAGAACAGGGGCAAACAAAACACCCCATTCCACCAAGCGGAAACACAATGGACATCAGCCCAAGTCTAGTTCTACCAACACCCACCCTCCATCAAATACAGCCAATAGAAATTATGGGAGGTACTCTATCCAGGGGGGTACTAAAGGTCCTAGACAACCAGAGGGAATTCCGTACAGTCATCCAAATTCGTACCATCACAACAGGCCCGCATATACGGAATATCATGACCACTATAATAATCATGAAGATTATGGATATAGAGGAGAAACCCAGCCCCCGTATCGGGCACCATGGGGTTACGACCTACCAGTAGAGAATAGGTATGAGCCGCTACAGGGAACTGGAGAGGGTACGTCGCGCACCAACTCCTATGGTAATGGCTCCTATCATCCATATAGTGTGACACATGAGGGCCCACCAGGTCCAGCTCCCTTAAGAAATAAAAAGGATAGTTTTTTAGGAAGGGGTATGGGAAAAAAGGGAAGACGAAGAGAGGAGTCAGGGGAGGGCAACGGTGCCACTCCAAAGAAAAGTCGCAACTAACATGCGAAGGCGTGTTTAATCTTAGTGGGGAGGTACTATCCAGAGCAGAAACCCTAACATTGAATCAAGGATTAAAATATGCCCCCAGAAGATCAATGGACAAATTCCAAATGTTCATAGATCTTCAAAAATTCATTAGGAAATTAAGCATCAAGCGGCATTTTATGACCAATCCTATCCTTAGGAACAGCAGTGATATCGGCCAGCAAGCAGGGACAGGACTGAGAAATGCCTCTTTGTTTAATCCCTCAACCAAAACAGCTGCCAGTATCACTGTTTTTAAAAATTTGGTGTTACAGGATTTAACGAAGGCCAAGTTCAGGAAGGATAGAACCAAAAACACAGAGGAAGGCATCAAAACTCTATGCAAAAGGAAAGATCTGATTATCAGACCTGCAGATAAGGGGGGAGGGATAGTCCTACTTAAGAAGGCAGATTATCTCAAAGAAATGGATAATTTATTATCAGATAGGGCCACATATACTATTCTTGGGAATGACCCTTTGGGTAAATATCAAAAAATTCTCATGGGTTTGGTAAAGGAAGGTCATAAGAAGGGAATTCTAAATGAAAAAGAAAAAGATTTCCTGATCCCATTGGCACCAAAAACACCTATTATGTACTACATTCCCAAGATACATAAAAATTCCACCCATCCCCCCGGTCGCCCTATCGTAAGTGGCATAGACTCCCTTACTTCAAGAGTAGGGAAATATGTGGACCATTTCTTGCAACCCGCAGTAGCCAAGACCCCTGCGTTTCTAAGAGATTCAATGCAGATTATTAAGGAAATATCAGTGCTCAATATTGAGGAGGACGTCCTGCTGGTAACAGCGGATGTTTCCTCCTTATATACTATAATCCCCCATCATTTGGGGTATCTTGCAGCCGAACATTTCCTAAGGAAAGATCCCACTCTCAAACCTTCAACCTTAGAGTTTGTGATGAAATTACTTAATTTCGCCATGGAACATAATTATTTTTATTATGGTGGATCCTTCTATTTGCAATGTACTGGCGTTGCTATGGGGGCTAAATTTGCCCCCAGCCTCGCTGGACTCTTCATGGCCCTGTGGGAAAATGATTGCCTTTTTTCCCGAGGGGAGCCCCGCCTCCTATTTTGGCGTCGCTACATTGATGATGCCTTCTTTCTGTGGAAGGGGGACACACCTTCCTTGGTGGACTTCATGTCTAGTCTCAATAATAACAACTGGGGTATTAAATTTACACATGAGTCTAGCCCAGTGTCTGTCAATTTCCTTGATTTAGTAATTTTTAGAGAACAGAATTCCCTCCTCACTAAGGCTTTTTTTAAAACCACGGACCGGAATGGTTACATTCCCAGAGATAGTGGTCATCACCCTAACTGGCTTAAAGCTATTCCAAAAAGCCAGTTTCAAAGAATCAGGAGGAATTGCTCTAAAACAGAAGATTACCATTCCCAAGTCCAAATTCTCAAGCAACGTTTTGAGGAAAAAGGGTACGTGACAGAGGTCTTAGAGAAGGACATTAAGGAAGTGGCCGCTATGGACAGAGCAGATATGCTAGTCCCTAAAGCTAGTAAAATAGAGACAAGCAGAGATTCTTTTGAGTGGGCTTTTCTGACCACCTTTTCATTGCAACATTGGTGGGTCAGAAAAATAATGAAGAAACACTGGGCAGTTCTGAAAAGCGATAAGATCATGGGCCCCCGGCTTCCTGACACCCCAAAAGTTTTGTTCAGGAGAAATAAAAATCTAAAGGACCTACTGGCACCCAGTGTAGTTGACCCCCCACCAAAAGTGGTTATGTTTGGGAATCTGAAAGGTTTCTACCCGTGCAAGAGATGTAAAGTTTGTGCCTCTTGTAAGACAACTAGAACATCTGCATTCACCTCACACGTAACTTCTAGAACATATTCTATTTCGGAATTCATTACCTGTGATACAGTGGGGGTGATCTACCTTTTGGGGTGCCCTTGCGGGCTCCAATATGTTGGGAGAACATGTAGGGCCCTGAAGATAAGGATAGGGGAACACCTCTCTCGCATACGTAGCGGTTTTACCGAACACAGTGTGTCTCTACATTTTGACCAACACCATAATCGTGACCCCTCCGGACTTAAAGTCATTGGTATTGAAAAATACACCCCACACTGGAGGGGGAGCGACCTAGTACGGCAAATATCCCGCAGAGAAACACGCTGGATCTTTGATATGGCCTGTTACAGCCCCCTAGGTTTCAACATAGAATGGGACGTCAACTGTTACATAGATAACAGCTGAGTCCCATTGACACTTTTTCCTCCTCCCAGCCTTCCCCTTTAATATGCAGTCACATGTAACAATATACGTTGACCCCCTCCCCCATCCTCCTATTGGGTTTGTCCCATAGTGAATGTAATGTGGCATCCTATGTTTGTTATTATGTGTTATTAGGCTACACATTCAGTAATGGTTCATATGTCTATTTTTATGTATTATTTTATTCTATATTTTATATTTTTTGTCTTTTAAAAATAACAGATATTTTTCCTCAAACTATATACCTTCCCAGGTAGCATTATGTTGTTGTTTACAGTAATTTGTTTTCTAACAACACGATGCACTGATTCCCATTGATGGTTTTGCTATGAGTGACGTCTCGCTTCTTTAATGTAGAGATCTCGCTCCTATACAAAACCAAGTTGGTTGCAGAGTAGAGCAGATCCCGGCATTTGCTTGTTCCGGTGTCACTCTCCTGCGTGATCGCATAAATAAGAACGAGGTGTGTGACGTCCGACACTTGAGCCTCCTTTCCCCGTAGAAGCCCGTTTGGATGAAACGCCGCGTCGGGTGGAGCTAAGTATCGCAGACGTCACCACGTTCATGAGCTTGCCAGCTGGCTGATCTGATCGTTTGCACGCCTAGCTGGAAGCATCTGCACATTGCTTTTTGTATCTATGCCGAGAAACTTGGATATATGCAGGATGAAGGACTGTCTGTTTTTTAATCATGTCAGTGTCAACTGAATAAAACTGTCAGTTTCTTTTAAACTTGTTACACTATGGAGTCCCTTTTTTTCTTTATCTTCCACGATATCCTAAACAAGCTGAAAGCTTGAGCCACAATTTGGAGTGAGTTAACCCTTTGGAGTGGAAAATCCTTTCAGCTGTCCGAAGTATTTTTTGAGCTGTCAGCAGTGGAGGGATCTTCAGGACCCAGCTTGGGATAAGTGTTTCTGAATGCCTTACTGACCCCTGGAAGGGTCCAACATTGCGGTAAGCGGCCACCTATTACTAACCTACATAGGAACAGCTAAGCAACATTATTGGAATTCTCTGCAAATACTACATTGGAAATTCCCTATGAACTGTGTTTTCAAAGGCTTTTTATGAAATAAGTTTTTCTACACCCATTAATTGGAATCTTATTTGGGACATTGCACTTTTTTGTATTTGCACTTATATATTTCTATTTAATTTTTCTTCCATCATTAATAGGTTGCTGTGGAAGCACCAACACACATTTTTTTTATATATGTTACATTGTTGCGCACTTTTGTTTGTTTTTTTGTCTATATATGTTTTGTGGAGCCTTATATTGGGCTTCTTTGTATTAAGGTGCAGCATTTTTTCATTTATTATTGTTCACGTTTTCACGGTTTTTATATCTATATATTAATTAGGTTTAGGGGTGTTAGCGCGGATTGTCTTTTGTTTTCAACTATAGGTAGGGGCATGGTCAGGTGATCACCTGCCCCTTATCTATTGATTAGCACTCCTGTGCTCCTATTGAGGAGTCTTTAAAATTTATAGTTAGGACTGCAGTAGACAGAGTGCCTTGACGTGGCCTGCAGCTTACACAGGTATTTGCAATTGCATGCAACTAAACTTCTGTTTTTAATGCCTACAGCTAGACAGGTTAATTTGGTTTATTGCTTTTTTGGTTGGTAATTTTGAGCCTGGCTATTATGGAAACATTTTTTTATATTCCATATATATATTTAATTGCATTTAAAACGCATCTTATTTAAAGTCCCAAAACCTCCCCCCCTTCTATCCATTTACAGGGATGGAGGCCTATGGTAGTACTATCATAGGCCTCATGTAAAGTCCCAAGCTTATCCCCCCTTTTTTTGCACATGCACAGGCATGCTGCAGCACTCTGCATTCTCTGAACCTGAACAATTAGGCAGAGCCCTTTGGTACATCTGTACACATGCCAAATTAAAAAGGGGAAGGGTGGGGCCACAGTTTAAGGAGACTGAAGTTCCTCTTTAAACATTAGTCCATTTAAAAATCATATTTCCTGACTGGCTCCATGGCAGCATACGTGTGGGTAGGCTCCGCCTCTATAACTACCCAATAGGACCCCTCCCTATAAATTTCAGCTGTGGGCTCTCAGCCGTGTTCCTTTTTTGTCCTCCTCCGTAGGACCATGTGTTTTTGGTTCTCCTACCTGAAGACGATTGTTCCTACGATCAAGATCGGCCGATGATGATGATGATGATGATGGTGATGGTGATGGTGTCTCATCCCTCCGATAAGCCTTGACTGTTAAGCAGGGTATGGAGTGTATTGCAGAGTAGCGCTGAAGAGCTGGATTATGTCTTCCACTGGAGAGACGAGCGCGCACAGGCCTGAATACCTAGCAATGTGCAGGTGGCCATAATCTGCTGAAAGCCCGGTGTGTGTATGGATGCGGTGTCCCTGGCCGAATCGATCGTAGGTGGTGGTAAGCAGTATCGCCTTCATGGCAGCAGTGTTTATGTTTGTTGTTTGTTTTTCTCTGTTTTCCATATGCTGTGTTTTTCATGATTGCATGCCCAGTGAGCGTCTGGTTACTGTGCGTTCCAGCCGCCGCTCCCTCTTACTTCTGGGTTTCCGTCTGCGTTCTACGATCGGACGGACCCGGGAATGAAAGCAAGGTTTGGTTCGCTCATGCGCGCGAGTATCGCCTTTGTTAAAAAAAAAAAAAGGGGTCGGGAAATCTGTGAAGCTCGGGATCGATCGTTCAAAACGACGGTTTCCTGGTGCATTTACAAGAGATTACCTTAGGTAAATGCTCATTCAGATAGGTCGGATTAGCATGTGTTTTAGTCGTTTGTGATCTGGTGTTTGATTCTCCCACCTGCAATGTGTTTTGTGCTATAATGGATGCTTCGCTGCCCCTAGTGGCCAGCCCTCTCTCAGCAGGTAAAATTGGAAAACTATGTTTTCTTTTCCTGTTGGGGGGGAAGAGAGTGGAGTATAGGGCATTGCCATGACTATGCTTGTGTCTCTCTCTCTCTCTCTATTCTTTCTTTTCACTCATCTTCTAGACACCATAATTTGTTTAAATCTGTGGGGGTGCAAGGCTCCGGTTCCTGCTAAACAAGCCCCTTTGCGACTGTTGTTTTTTTTCAAAGGTAGCCAATGAAAGGGAGGGTGCAGACAAACACCTAGAAGCATTGGTTAAGCGGGTCATGGACAAGTCGCTACAGGAGAGAGATGCCAGAGTGCAGCATGATTCTCCTCTAGACCCAATGATTCCCTTATTGGATCAGGGTAAAAATGCATGAGACTTTGAAGTCGCTCAAACCAGCCATCCCTCAGCTTCCCCCTCAGAGAGTGGGTCAATAGTGGATGATCCAGGGATAAGCTTTGATTATGCCTTAGTTCCTGCTTAGTGAAAGCAGTCAAGGAATTTGAATTTGGAAGATCCAATTATCTCTCCCCCCAAAAATGGAAAGTCTTTAAACAGCTCAATAAGGAGCGACATTATTTTCCACTTGTCACAGAAATAGGTGCCATTATCTCAGAAGAATGGGGTAAACCTAAAAAAAAAAAAAAAGGGGGGCTCTATGCGGTCAACAATTGCAAAATGATATCCTTTTAAAAAGGAAGACGTGAAACATCTTAAATCTCTGCTCCATTGGTTTATGCAGCTTTGATGCGTCTGGTGAGATATGTAACCCTTCCCTTGGAAGATTTGGTTTCCTTTAAAGATCCTCTAGAGAGACGGATTGATTCAGACCTAAAGAGAATCTACCTGACAGCAGGATCAGTCTGTAAACCATTTCTGGCTTTAGCAGCCGTCTCAAAAGCCTTAGAGGCATGGTCAGACAGTGTGATTGATTCCCTCAGAAGTATCTCTGAAGATATGGCCAGGAGCTTTCCTATTCAGCAAATCAGGCTAGCATCAGCCTTTCTGGGGGAGGCCTCTATTGATGTTATTCGCCTAGTGGCTCGAGTAATGTTGTCAGCGGTCACTGCCCATTGTGCCTTATGGCTCCGTCCCTGGTCGGCAGATCCAGCTTCAAAGTGAGCTTGGTGCCGCATTCCCTTTAAGGGCTCTTCTCTCTTTGGCAATAAAACTCAATGCCATTTCCTGAGCCACAGGTGGCAAGTCGGAGTTTCCTCCTTCAGGATAGGCGTTTACAAAATCAGAAACGCACTTTTTTTCAGAGCACAGAATACAGACCATGCAAGGGAAGCACGCAGCTACAGGCCTGGTCGTGAATTTTCAAGGCCCTAGAAATCCAGACAGTCTTCTTTCAATAAGCAAACTAAGAGTACTCCTAGTAATCAGGAGTCTACTGAAGAGTCTTTCTAAAATTGGGTGGCCTCAATTCAAAATTTGGACCATCAAGACGGTCTCTTCAGGCCACACCTGGGTCTTCAACAGCAACCCCAGGCTCAGATTCACGCCTACAAATCTTCTATGTACAGAAGAAAGGAAACAAATCCTATTGGCTTATGCAAGCTCTTTAGTAACTCAAGGCGCAGCCATTACTGTTCCAGAGGGCGAACAAGGCGAAAGATATGTACTCCCCTTTGTTCATGGTACAGAAAAAGAACAGTACCTGGAGACCAGTAATAGACTTTTCTCATCTCAACCGATTATTCGGAAAGAAATTCAAAATGGAGTCACTATTGACAATCCAGCAGTCAGTCCATCCAGGAGATTGGTTAGTGTCAATGGACCTGAAAGACGCATTGTTCCACGTTCCAGTGGCAGCAAACTATCAAATGTATCTCCGCTTTGCGGTAGGCAATCAACACTTACAGTTCACCTGCCTACCATTTTTGGTCTCACGACGTCACCTCAGGTGTTCTCCAAAGTTCTGTTAGCCGCGGTGGCTCTCCTCCGAGTGAGAGGAGTTTGTCTTCTTCACTAGACGATCTCTAACTTCTACCTCAGGACAGAAGTTAACTCCTGGAACACAGGGACATAGTAATTGCCACTCTCCAAGAATTTGAATGGCTATTGAATTTGGAAAAGAGTCATCTTGTTCCAACACAATCTCTGGTGTTTCTAGATGCCCTCTTCAACACGGTAGAAGGTACCATTTTATTGCCCGAAGAGAAGATTACAATAGTTCGGGACAGGATCCGCGAAACACCTATCTGCTCTTCAATGTTTGAAGGTAATTGGCACCATGGCAGCCACCATTCTGATGCTGAAATGGGCTTAGTGGCATACTTGCCCATTCCAAAAAGGGTTTCTCCAGCAATGGGACTCTCCCAGCAAGAGTCAATGCATCATGCTCACGCAACCCATGAGAGAATCTCTTCTGTGGTGGCTTCAGGGGAAGAATCTCTGCAACTGTCATTAAATCCGTCCCATCACTTGGGTTACAATAACCTCAGATGCCAGCAATCAGGGCTGGGGCGCTCATTGCCTGACAGAAATAGCCCAAGGCAGGTGACGCATACCGTCTCAAGGAACTGTATCCAACATATTGGAACTGCGAGCTGCCTTTCAGGCTCTCAAGTCCTTCTGCCATCTATTGACAGACTCCTCTGTGATGCTCAGGCTGGACAACACAACAACTGTTGCTTACATAAGGAAGCAGGGTGGAACCCGAAGCTGGTCCTTACTCCGAGAAGTGGAGCCAATTATGAATTGGGCTCAAAAGAACCTAACCAACATCTCGGTAGTGTACATTCCGGGGGTTCAGAATGTTCAAGCGGACTTTCTATCACGAGTCCAACTAAACAACAACGAATGGTCTTTACACATAGAAGTGTTCAATCGGCTTCTGACTCTGGGAGTGTCCCCAGAAGTGGATCTGTTTGCATCCCCATGCAACCACAAATTGACGAAGTATTATGCGAGGTTCCGAGATCCCTAAACCTATGGGATAGACGCTCCGACAGATCGATGGAAATTCAGCAAAGCATATGCTTTTCCACCAGTACCTGTGATCCTTCAATTTCTTTGCCATCTCAGATCAGAGGATGTAGAAATCCTAGCAGTGATCCCATTCTGGCCCAACAGGCCATGGTTTTCCCTACTAACGCTTCTCAGTTACCGGGACTCGATACCTCTTCCCCTCAGACAGGATCTCCTCTCTCTCTCAGGGCACAACGTTGCACCCATGTCCAGCTCATCTGCACCTCAGGGTGTGGTTCTTGAAAGGGGAAGGCTTAAAGCATTACAATGTCCAGAAGATGCCATTTCAACTCTTCTTAACGCTACAAGAAATAGTATCAACAAAATTTACAGATCACATGTCTTCCAGAGCAAACCTTGCAGTTCCTCAGAGGTCCAAGACATACTCAGTTTTTTTATAAACAGGTTTGGACTTACCTTTAGCAGTCAGTTCACTCTGAGTGCAAATCTCAGCCATCTCTGCATTTACTGGAATCCCTTGGGTCAATCAGCCTTTGGTTCGCCAGTTCTTCAAGGGCGCCATCCGGCTTAGACTCCAGAGAAAACCGAAGTTCCCTAAATGGGATCTGCCTCTTGTTCTGGACTATCTTACCACGATCAACTCTGATCCAGATAAACCACTATCAGCTAAGGATCTTACTCTAAAGACCGTCTCTTTTTAGTAGTGGTCACTTCAGCTAAAGAGTCTCTGACATCAGAAATCTGGGTTCAAAAGAACCATTCTTGACCTTCTTTCCAGATAGAGCATTATTAATCCCTATGCTGGGCTCAAATCCCAAAGTTACATCAATTTTTTTATGAAAATCAGGAAATTGTACTGCCCACTTTTGGGACATCTAAAGATCAAAGTATTCATCCCCTTGATGTGGGGCACACATTAAGTCAATATCTGGAAATGACAGAATCTTTTAGACAAACAGATTTTCTTTTCATTTTTCTTCATGGAAAGAACAAGGAAAACGGGCCTCAATCAGATCCGTTGCAGCTTGGATAGTTCAGACCATCCAGGGGGCATACAAAGCCAAGGACTTGGCTCCTCCAGAGGCAGTGTCTGCACACTAAACCAGGAGCATTTTGACTTCTTGGGCAGCCTCACGTCATGTCGCACCTGAAGTTATATACAGAGCGGCTTCTTGGTCATCTATTAATACGTTTTAGTTTTTCCACTATTGTGTTGAACCGGCTGCTTTATCTTCATTGAATTTTAATTTACAAGTGCTGTCAGTTGACAGTGTTAAATTAATTTATTTTCTTGCCTCAGCATTTTGCCTGCCCGGGTGTGTTTGGCGAGTTATTTCCCACACGTATGCTGCCATGGAGCCAGTCAGGAAAAAGGAAAATTTATTATCAAATACTTACCGTAATTTTCCTTTCCTGATAGGCTCCATGGCAGCAGGAGTCCCTCCCAATGCTTGGAGTCGGATAGTTACGGAACACGGCTGAGAGCCCACAGCTGAAATTTATAGGGAGGGGTCCTATTGGGTAGTTATGGAGGCGGAGCCTACCCACACGTATGTTGCCATGGAGCCTATCAGGAAAGGAAAATTATGGTAAGTATTTGATAATACATTTTCCTTTTTTTTTTTTTTTGTAGGTACTGAAAATTATGTTTTTTTTTTTTTTTTAAATATCTCTCCCGGACTTAAGCAAGTAGGCCTCTATTTGTGCGATTCCACATCTGAAAACCTTCTGTACCTTGCAAAATTGGGTCTGACTGCAAGATGATTTTTAAATATTTTATATTATGTAAAATGCATAAGGAGAAGTGATAAGGTCTTCAGATGATTTAAGATGCTAGGTGACTGAAGCATCCATTATTGATGGACTTGCCATTTAATTGTACGAAAATCAACAAGCGCACCTATTACTAAGAGGGATTTAATCTATTTATTTTAGGATGGAAAATAAACATGTTAAATAATGTATAAGGCATTGTATTAAGTATCGATTTTACCTGTCTGATAGCTGGCTAGTATGCATGCCTAAAGGATAATGATATACTAAGGTTTCTGAATTGATCTTTGAAACGGTTCATAGAATTTACACTTATCTATAAAAGAAAAAAAAATAGTTCTCAAATCCTTGGGTATGTATTTGCAACAAGCAGCCTGAAAACATGTACTCTGTATAATGAAATCCTCAAATGTACCCTGCTTCACTGAAATCTAGGTGAAATCACTGGTATTGCTGAATCTTGGCTTCATTCTTCTCATGACTGGGCTATTAATATTCCTGGCTATGCTTTCTTTCAGAAAGACAGGGTAAAACGAAGGGGTGGTGGTGTCTGTCTCTATGTGAGAAGTGATTCCAAAGCAAGAGTGAAAGAGGACCTAGTTGATGGAGAGTGTGATGGAGTCTAAAGCATTATGGAAGGGGGAACTGTATTGTGTGTGCGTACTACAAAGGTTGTCATTGGAGTTTGTCCAAGACCTCCTAGTGTTAGTGAGGAGGTGGAGACTCAGCTCCTTGCACAGATAGAAAGGGCTGCAAGGGTTGGGACAGTGACAATAATGGGGATTTTAACTATACAGAAATTGACTGGAGTAATAGCACTGCTGGGACAGTTAAAGGGCAAAGATTTATAAACCTATAACAGGACTATAAACTATATCCAGTTTATTGAGGCCCGACTAGGAATGATGCTCTGCTGGACCTGGTAATCTCAAAACATGCAGAGCTTATTACTAATATAAATATAAAAGAACATCTTGCTAGCAGTGACCATAACATGATTTAATATAATTAATTTAATGTGAGCTGTAAGCAACAAACACATACGGGTTATATATAAACACTTAACTTTAAAAGAGCAAATTTTTCAGGGATGAGGACTGCTCTTCAGGACTTAGACTGGGAGGGAATATTGGCATCAATGGACACAGAACAGAAATGGGAATTCTTCAAAGTGACTGTATGTAAACTCACTTCAACGTATATTCCCATGGGCAATATGTCTAAAAGGCTAAAAATAAAACCTTAGTGGCTCACGGCCAAAGTTAAAATATCTATAAACAATAAAAAATAAGCTTTTAAAAAAAATATATAAAAATTAAGGAACACTATCTTCATTTAAATTTTACAAAGAATATAACAGATCATGTAAAAAGGAAATCAAGGACGCAAAAATTCAAAACGAACGACAGATTGCAAAAGATAGCAGGACAAACCCTCAAAAATTCTTCAAATATATTAACAGTAAAAAAGGTCAGGTTTGAGCACGTAGGCCCTTTACAAAATAATTTAGAGTGGGTGACTGGGGGCAAAGAGAAGGCAAATGTAATAAATACTTTATTCAGCTCTGTGTATACAAAAGAGCATGGGGGAGATCATGTCCATAATGGGGGTGGTAGTAACAAATGATCAAAAATGGCTCAAAAGTGATATCGTCCATAAATATTTTGACAAAATAAAGGTGGATAAAGCACTTGGACCAGATGGCGTCCACCTATAGATCCTAAAAGATTTTAAGCTCTGTCATTTCAAGGCCGTTGTTTCTAAAACTTAGGGACTCGTTATTGACTTGAATGGTACCACTGGATTGTCACAGGGCCATGCGGTGTCCATATTTAAAAAGGGATCAAAGTCTTCACCAAATAACTATAGACCTGTTAGTTTAACTTCTATAGTCGGGAAGATATTGGAGAGTTTAATAAAAGACCACATAGACGAGTTCTTGCTGGAGAAAAATATTTTAAGAAACAGACAGTATGGATTCATGAAAGAAAAAAGTTGTCAACCATCCTGATTTCTATTTATGAGGAGGTAAGTAAAACCTTGGACAGAGGCGTGGCAGTGGATGTGGTATACTTGGATTTTGCAAAAGTGTTTGACACAGTTCCCCACACACGGCTCATATTTTAAGTAAAGTCTAGAGGCTTGAAAGATCTATTTGTAAATGGATAGAAAAGTGGCTAAAAGACAGAATTCAGAGAGTAGCGGTTAATGATTCCTACTCTAAATGGTCTGAGGTTATCAGTGGTGTACCCCAAAGTTCAGTGCTGGCTGGGACCCTTACTTTTTAATATCTTTATAAATGATATTGGGTCTGGGATTAAAAAGTAACATTTCTGTCTTTGCAGATGACACCAAGCTATGCAGTGGAATAACGTCCTTACAGGATGTCTCCAATTTACAAGCCGACCTCAATGCTCTGTCTAATTGGGCGACTATGTGGCAGATAAGGTTTAATGTTGATTAATGTAAAGTTATACATTTGGGGGCTAAGAATATGCATGCATCATACATACTAAGGGGAGTACAACTGGAGAAATCAATGGTGGAGAAGAATCTGGGGGTTTTAGTTGATAATAAGCTCAATAATAGCATGCAATGCCAAGCTGTGGTTTCCAAAACATGCAAAGTCCTTTCTTGATGTAAGAGAGGTATGGACTCCAGAGAGAGAGATATAATTTTGCCCCTGTACAAATCATTAGTAAGACCTCATCTGGAATATGCAGTTCAGTGTTGGGCAACAGTTCTCAAATAGGATATCAGGGAACTGGAGAAAGTGCAAAGAAGGGCAACCAAACTGATAAGAGGCATGGAGGAGCTCAGCTATGAGGAAAGATTAGAGGAACTGAATCTATTCCCTCTTGAGAAGAGGAGATTAAGGGGGGATATGATCAACATGTACAAATACATAAGGGGTCCATGTATGCCTCGTTTGCACTGAACGGAACGGTTCGGGTCTGTACAGTTTGGAACAGTTATGCCTCGTTTCCACTGAGCGGAACGGTTCGGGTCAGTAAATTTGGAACGGTTAGAATGGACCGGTCTATTCTCCTGAGCGTTTCCACTGCAAAACGGACCAATCCGGGATCATACAGGGTTTAGAAAAAATGCCTAGCGCGTCCACCAATCAGTGAAATGTATTGTAGCTTCGCCCTAACCGAACCGTTCCATTTCCTATGGCCCCACATCTAAAGCAGGACCCAGAATGGTCTGGTACGGCTTGGTTTTATGGCACACTTTCATAATGGAAACACCCAAAATAACGTACCGTACCGAACCGTACCGAACCGATCCACTCAGTGGAAACGAGGCAATAGTGAATTTGGTGTTGAGTTATTCACTTTAAATACGACCAAATACGACTTTAAATACAACCAAATAGATTTGTTCAAATCGGTCGGGCCGACCGATTTGAACAAATCTGTCTGCTGCCGTTTTGGTTTGATCGTGTGTACACACGATCAAAGCAAAATCCCTGCCAGCAGACAGCGCGCTGACGTGTCGGTGACGTGGCGGTGACGTTGACGCCGCCACGTCACCGCACCAGGAAGTAAAACACTTCCGCGCATGCGTCGAAACCATTCGACGCGTGTGCGAGAAGACATGTCTGCTGGTTAGCGTACTAACCAGCAGACATGTCGGGCAGACAGGTTCCCAGCCGACAGATTTAAAAGCATGCTTTCAAATCTGTCGGCTGGCCAAATCCGTCGGCTCGCCCGTACACACGATTGAATCTGTCTGCTGGGATGGTCGGGCCGACTGTTTCCAGCAGATAGATTTGATCGTGTGTACGCTGCCTAAGTTCATCACAGATAACAAAGAGGAACTCTTTACGTCTAGAGGAAAAAAGATTTAGGGCCAGATTCAGAAAGATCCGCGGTTCTTTCTGCTGGCGTAACGTATCCCCGAAAACTTTACGTCGCTGTAACTTTTTGCGCAAGTTCTGTATTCAGGAAGAACTTGCGCCCTTATTTACGGCGGCGTAACGTATGTGTTGCGGCGTAAGGCCGCGCAATTCAAATACATGAAGTGGGGGCGTGATTCATGTAAATGAATCATGACCCCACGTAATTGACGTTTTTTTTGGACGATCCCAGTGAGCATGCGCAAAATCACGTCGCTTTTTCTCAATGTAAACGACATGAACGGAACTAACATCGAGCCCCATTCCCGAACGATTTACGCAAACGACGTAACCGACGTACAATTCGACGCGGTCCCGACGTCCATACTTAACATTGTCTGCGCCTGCTATAGCAGGGGTAACTTTACGCCGGTCTAACGCTTGCTCAAACGACGTAAAATACGACGCGCCATCGCAAGTACGCTCGTGAATTGGCGTAAATAGCTAATTTGCATAATTTACGCGGAAAACTGCGATAGCGCCACCTAGTGGCCAGCGTAAATATGCAACTTAAGATACGACGGTGTAAGCAAATTACGCCGCTCGTATCTTAGGAGAAAGCCGGCGTATTTTTTTTTTTGAATACAGAAAACAGATACGCCGGCTATTCTTAGTATTTACGCTTTTCTGTCTGTTACAGAGTGATGAATGTGCTTACTCCATTACGAACGGTAGTTTAACCAGAAGGAGCGCTCCCGTCTCATAACTTGCTTCTGAGCATGCATGGGTTTTTCACGTCGTTTTAGCCCACACATGATCATTTTTTACAACCCGAAAAACTTCATGGTTTAAAATGTCGTTAAAAAATGCAGCATGTTCGAATTTTTATTTATTTTTTTGTCGTTTTTCAGAACCCAAAAAATAATGTGAAGCCCACACATGATCGTTTTAAATTACATTTTTTTTAAAACAATATTTTTTCTATGCTGAAAAACGATCGAGTGTACGCGGCAAAAGAGCTGTGAAAATGTGGAACAGACTCCCTCCAGAGGTGGTTCTGACCAGCTCAGTAGATTGCTTTAAGAAAAGCCTGGATACTTTCCTAAATGTACATAATATAACTGGGTACTGACATTTATAGGTAAAGTTGATCCAGGGAAAATCTGATTACCTTTCGGGGGGATCAGGAAGGAATGTTTTTCCCTGCTGTAGCAAATTGGAGCATGCTTTGCTGGTTTTTTTTGCCTTCCTCTGGATCAACTGTGGGTAAAGGATTGTGTATATGGGATTGTATTCTTTTTTAACAATAGATCGGTTCTGGGCTGGACTCCTGGACAGGTGTGGTCTCACCTCTTTGTTATCTTTTCTGACTCACTTCCTTCTTTTTTTCTAACTTGCTTCTTCCATTCTTTTACTTAGGTGCAAGATGGGCCCTTTGGTCTCGACTTTGAAACCTGTATAGGTTTTGTATGTAACGATGTCCCTGAAAATATGTGTTGCTGCTTCACTTGATTTTTCTAAATATACAATTATATATATATATATTTTTTTGGGTGGTAAGTAGGGATGAGCTTCGTGTTCGATGCGAACACATGTTCGCATCGAACATTGGCCGTTCGATCGTTCGTCGAAAACGAACAAATCGAGTCGTTCGCGCCAAATTTGAATGACGGGCCAAGCATGCACCATGACCCCGCATGCTTGGCCAATCACAGCGCCCAAAAAACGAAGAGACCTAATTGGCCAAAGCCTGGGTGCTTTGGCCAATTAGGGCTCAGGGCTTTAGCACACGCCCCACGCTATAAAAGGTAGCCTCCCGGGCGGCCTCGTGTAGTGTGTTCCGGCTTGCTTAGAGAAGTGAGACAGACAGAGAGAGAGAGAGAGAGATAGATAGAGACTCTGGGCCAGATTCAGAGAGCCATTACGCCTGTCTAACTGGTGTTAGACAGGAGTACTTTCAAATTACGCGCTCCGTATCACTAGTTTGAATCCTCAAACCATGATACGGCGGCGTTGGGCTTCGATCTGACAGGCTTACGTCTTCGTACGCCTTCGGATCTACGCTGCGATCTTTTTGCGGCCGCTGGGTGGAGTTCGCGTCGTTTTCAGCGTCGGGGTATGTAAATGAGCTTTTTCCGGCGATCCACGAAGTTACGAGCGTCATTCGCAATCGCGTACATCATTTTTTCGCTACGTAAAGTTAAACCAGCTATTAGCTGGTCTAACGTTACGCGGCCCATGTTAAGTATGGCCGTCGTTCCCGCGTCGACTTTCAATTTTTTTTTCTTTTTTGGGTAATGTCCGTAAACGACGCTACTCAAAAAAAAATGACGTAACGACGTGATTTCGCGTAATGCACGGTGGGAAATTTCTGAACGGAGCATGCGCAGTTCGATCGCCGCGGGGACGCGCTTAATTTAAATGCCTCACGCCCCCTATTCGCGTAGTTTGATTCCGCCGGGAGAAATACACTACGCCGCGGTACCTTACCGGCCAAAATCTCTCTGAATTCCTCCTAGAGCCAGGTAAAGTACGGCGGCGTAGAGTATCTCTGATACTCTGCGGGAATCTAATTCTTTCTGAATCTGGCCCACAGTGTCTTTTCACAGATAGATAGATAGATAGATAGATAGATAGATAGATAGATAGATAGATAGATCAGGGAGGCTACTAGTTAGTATAGTTAAATGTACAGTTTGTAGAGAATATATTGACATCCCTAGGAGTTGTCAATATATTTATAAACTGTATAGCTTAGCTAGTTCTGCTATTAGTATCTGTCAGGCAGGAGATTGTGCTTGATGCTCTAACGTGTTAGTCAACGTTAGACATGTGCATTTTGTTTCGTTACGAATTCGAATTCGGACACATTTTTCATTATTCGGAATCCGAATTTCCAAATTACAAAATGAACGAATTTAAACAAATTCGAAAAAACGCGAACGAAATTCGAATTCAAAACGAATTCGAAAAAAAAATTTGAATCGAATTCGAATTGAATTCGAAAAGAATTCGAATTGAATTCAAAAAAATTCTATTCGAATCGAATTCGAAAAGAATTCGAATCGAAAACAAATTAGAATGAAACTTGAAAGCAAGTTTGAATCAAAATCTAAAAAATATAAATCGATTTCTAAAAAAGAATACAATAAAATAGAATATAAAATAATAAAACAATAGAATGAAAATCAAAGAATAGTAAAGAACAGAATAGAATTTAATAGAATGTAATCAAATACAATAATACAAATACAAATACATACAATCAAATCCGGTTGAAATAATTTCAAATCCGGTAGAAATCATTTCCAATCCGGTAGAAACTATTTCCAATCCAGTAGAAATCATTTCAAATTCAGTTGAAATAATTTCCAAAGCGGTTGAAATAATTTCCAATCCGGTTGAAATAATTTAAAATCCGGTTGAAATAATTTCCAATCCGGTGGAAATAATTTCAAATCCGGTAGAAATAATTTCAAATCCGGTTGAAATAATTTCCAATCCGGTTGAAATAATTTCAAATCCGGTGGAAATAATTTCAAATCCAGTAGAAATAATTTCAAATTCGGTTGAAATAATTTCCAATCCGGTTGAAATATCATCGAATTTAGTTGAAATATTAACAATAGCGGATGAAATATTGTTGAATTCTGTTGAAATATCAAATATCAAAATATGATCGAATTCGAATCCGGTAAAAAATTTTATCGAATCCGGTAGAAATCTTTTCGAATTCGACCGTCTTTCGAATTCGGTTGAAAACGATCTAATTCGACCGGGTTTTTTCGAATTTTTATCGAAAACGATCGAATTCCGAAAACGAATTTAACAAATTTAACGAATTTAACTTAACGAAATAATTAAATAACGAATTAAAACGAAACGAAACAAAGCTAATTTTTTCCTTTTGCGCATGTCTAGTCAACGTGTGCTAGTTAATTGCACATAGACGCATTAACTGTTACTGCACGTGTGCTATTTATTGCACAGAAAGGGAGTTGCTGTTAATGCAAGTGGGCTATTGAATTGCACTGAGCGCATTTGGTGTCACCGCACGTGTGCTGTTACATACCACCTTAGCGCATTTGGTGTCACCGCACGTGTGCTGTTACATACCACCTGAGCGCATTTGGTGTCACCGCACGTGTGCTGTTACATACCACCTTAGCGCATTTGGTGTCACCGCACGTGTGCTGTTACATACCACCTGAGCGCATTTGGTGTCACCGCACGTGTGCTGTTACATACCACCTTAGCGCATTTGGTGTAACCGCACGTGTGCGGTTACATACCACCTTAGCGCATTTGGTGTCACCGCACGTGTGCTGTTACATACCACCTGAGCGCATTTGGTGTCACCGCACGTGTGCTGTTACATACCACCTTAGCGCAGTTAGTGTCACCGCACCTGTGCTGTTATATACCACCTGAGCGCATTTGGTGTCACCGCACCTGTGCTGTTATATACAACCTGAGCGCAGTTGGTGTCACTGTACGTGTGCTGTTACATGCCACCTGAACGCAGTTAGTGTCACCGCACCTGTGCTGTTATATACCACCTGAGCGCAGTTAGTGTCACTGTACGTGTGCTGTTACATGCCACCTGAACGCAGTTAGTGTCACCGCACCTGTGCTGTTATATACCACCTGAGCGCAGTTAGTGTCACTGTACGTGTGCTGTTACATACCACCTGAGCGCAGTTAGTGTCACCGCACCTGTGCTGTTATATACCACCTGAGCGCATTTGGTGTCACCGCACCTGTGCTGTTATATACCACCTGAGCGCAGTTAGTGTCACTGAACGTGTGCTGTTACATACCACCTGAGCGCAGTTAGTGTCACCGCACCTGTGCTGTTATATACCACCTGAGCGCAGTTAGTGTCACTGTACGTGTGCTGTTACATACCACCTGAGCGCAGTTAGTGTCACCGCACCTGTGCTCTTATATACCACCTGAGCGAAGTTAGTGTCACCACACCTGTGCTGTTACATACCACCTGAGCGCAGTTGGTGTGACTCCGCTTGTGCTGTTACATACCACCTGAACGCAGTTTGTGTCACTGTACGTGTGCTGTTATATACCACCTGAACACATAAATATGTCTGGAAGGACAACAAAGAGAGGCAGAGAGTCACGAGGGCAAGCAGGCTCTGCATGTAGAGGTAACGCTGGTAGTGTATGTGGTGCATCCTCTTCAGCACGTAGCCGTGGCCGCTCGTCCTTCTTTTCGGGAGCTGGCCGTGTTGAGCCTCAACATGCAGAGAAATTAGTAGAGTGGATGACCACTCATCCTCCTCATCCTCTCTCACACAGACTGATCAAAGTTTATCTGGCAAAGCAGCTGCCAAGGCGTCCTCTTCCCTCTGCACAATGGCTTCACACAATACTTCTCTAGTACCACCATGTCCTCCTGAGGAGTCCCCCGAACTGTTTCAACACAGTGTTGGGTACATGCTGCAGGAAGATGCACAGCGTTTTGAAGACTCCGATGACGGAACACTGATAGAGGAAGGCATTGATGTGAGCCCAGGGAGAGGGGGTGGCCGAGAGCGACAGCAATTTGTCAGTGATGATGTTCCCCCAGCTGGAGCATACTGCCAGGTTGTTGACAGTGATGAGGAGGGAGGGGATGATGAGGTCACTGACTCTACCTGGGTGCCTGATAGGAGAGAGGAGGAGGAGGAGGATGAGGAGGACGAGGCACAGGCACATCTCCAAAGAGGCAGGATGCCCTTCAGGGGTCAGCTTAAGGTCACACCCACTGCATTACAGCGCACATCTACGGCGCTTGTGCATGGCGCAGCTGTGTCTGACCGGTACAGCAAAAGTTCTTTGGTGTGGGCCTTTTTTGAAACATGTCCACAAGATCGTACCTTTGCTATTTGCAACTTATGTCGCAAGCGTATCTCGCGTGGCCAAAACATCAACCGCCTGGGTACCACATGCTTGTCCAGACATATGTCGACCTGCCATGCAGCTCGTTGGCAAGCACACCAAAAAGACCCACACCAAAGACAAAAGCGTACCCCCCCTTGCCCTTCTGGGACCTCCAACCCCAGTAGACCCCCAGTCCTCTCTGAAGCCTGCAGTGAAGGTGTAGAAATAGGTGTGTCACAAGCTAGTAGTAGCGGTCAATCTACTGATAGTACCAGGCAAATTTCCCTGCCCCAGCTGCTGCAGCGCCGAAAGAAGTACAATCCCAGCCATCCACATGCCCAGCAGTTGAATGCTAGCTTAGCAAAATTGCTAGCACTTCAACTGCTACCTTTTCAGTTGGTGGATTCTGCCCCCTTCCGTGAGTTTGTGCAATGTGCAGTACCTCAGTGGCAAGTACTAAAACACCACTTTTTCTCACGGAAGTCTATTCCGGCTCTCTACCGGCATGTGGAAGGCAATGTCCATGCCTCGCTGGACAGGGCGGTCAGTGGTAAGATGCATATTACCGCTGACTCATGGTCCAGCAGGCATGGACAGGGATGTTACCTGTCTTTTACGGCGCATTGGGTGACTCTGCTGGCAGCTGGGAAGGACGCAGGGCAAGTTCCAGTAGTTTTGGAGGTTGATCCGCCACCACGCCTCCAAAACACTACTACTGCTTGTGACACACCTCTCTCCTCCACCCCCTCCTCTTCTTCTTCCTCTGTGGCCTCTTCCTGTGGGGATGTTTTCTCCGAACCAGCCATGCTCCGTAGGCGTACGAGGGGATACGCAGGAATGCAGGCCAAGAGATGCCATGCCATGCTAGAGCTGGTGTGCTTGGGAGACAGGAGCCACACTGGGGAAGAGGTTTTGTCAGCTCTGCAGGGTCAGGCTGAGAGGTGGTTGACGCCACGCCAGCTGAAGCCTGGAATGGTGGTCAGCAATAATGGCACCAACCTCCTCTCTGCCCTGCGACAGGGAAAACTCACCCACGTGCCCTGTTTTGCGCATGTCCTCAATTTGGTGGTGCAGCGGTTCTTGGGCAGGTACCCGGGCTTGCAGGATGTCCTGAAGCAGGCCAGGAAAGTCTGTGTGCATTTTCGGAGGTCATATAATGCCACTGCTCGGCTGACTGACCTCCAAAGGGAATACAACCTGCCCAAGAACCGCCTAATTTGTGACATGCCCACCAGATGGAACTCAACGTTGGCCATGCTGCAGCGGCTTTACACGCAGCAACGGGCCATCAATGAGTACCTGTGCCAATATGGCAGCAGAACTGGGTCAGGGGAGCTAGTTTTTTTTTCCCCACGCCAGTGGGCCTTGATCAGGGATGCATGCACTGTCCTGTCACCATTTGAGGAGGTCACGAGGATAGTGAGCAGTGACAGTGCAGGAGGAGCCTAGCACTCAGCGGCAACAGTCTTCAAGGGATCATTTACAGTCCCAAGGAGCACGTGGAGTTTTACGTGGCTGGGATGAGGTGCCTGTGGATCCTGTCGTCCTCAGTGACCCAAAGGACTGTGCCCCGAATACCTCTGCAAACCTACGCTGCATGGCCTCCCTGATCCTGAAAAGCCTGCCTAAGGATCCTCGTGTACGTGCTATTAAGGAGAGGGTTTATTACTGGCTGGCGACTCTCCTTGATCCACGTTACAAGAGTAAGGTTGCGGACCTTATGTTGCCATCGCAGAGGGAGCAGAAGATGAAACTTCTGCGGGAGGCCTTGCAGAAGGGTCTGTGCAATGCGTTCCCAGAACCGGGGGGATTACCAAAACCTGGCTCTGGACAACGTCTTGCTGAGGCTTCGGTAAATCACAGAAGGGGCGGTGGAGAAGGTGGTCGCCTGACAGATGCGTTCAGGCAGTTTTTTAGTCCGCAGCCCCAAGGTCTGACCGGTTCCAGCAACCATCGCCAGCGTCTGGTTTACATGGTCCGGGAATACCTAGGGGCAAGATCCGACTTGGACACCTTCCCCACCGAAAATCCTCTGGCTTACTGGGTCTTGAGGATGGATAACTGGCCAGAGCTTGCCCAGTACGCAATTGAGCTACTGGCTTGCCCTGCATCCAGTGTTCTTTCAGAACGGACATTCAGTGCTGCTGGAGGCTTTCTGACTGATCACAGGGTGCACCTCTTCACCGGCTCTGTTGATCGAATGACCTTCATCAAAATGAATCAGGCTTGGATCAACACCAGCTACCAAGCACCTGATGCTGATATTAATGAATAATATCTTTTTGTTGAAAAGTCGGATCCCTTTTAGACTGCTGATGCTGAGTGACTGTCCTCTTATGCTGCTGATGGAATATGCTTCTCCTCCTCACTTTTCTTGCTGATAGCTAGTAAGAAATGTTGTGTTTCTGGGCTCCGCCACCAGTGCCTAAGGCACAATTTTTCAGCCCCTGTTTAACAGGGGGGCCTAATATTTTTTGATGCAATACTTTGCACGTGGCTCCTTGTTGCGCTCCAATTGGAGTTATTGTGAGGGGTTGCAGTGTTGTGTTGTGCCCAAGGCACAATTTTTCTGCCCCTGTTTAACAGGGGCGCCTAATAACAATTTTTGATGCAATACTTTGCACGTGGCTCCTTGTTGCGCTCCAATTGGAGTTATTGGGAGGGGTTGCAAGTGTTGTGTTGTGCCCAAGGCACAATTTTTCAGCCCCTGTTTAACAGGGGCGCCTAATAACAATTTTTGATGCAATACTTTGCACGTGGCTCCTTGTTGCGCTCCAATTGGAGTTACTGTGAGGGGTTGCAGTGTTGTGTTGTGCCCAAGGCCCAATTTTTCTGCCCCTGTTTAACAGGGGCGCCTAATAACAATTTTTGATGCAATACTTTGCACTTGGCTCCTTGTTGCGCTCCAATTGGAGTTATTGTGAGGGGTTGCAGTGTTGTGTTGTGCCCAAGGCACAATTTTTCAGCCCCTGTTTAACAGGGGTGCCTAATAACAATTGTTGATGCAATAATTTGCACGTGGCTCCTTGTTGTGCTCCAATTGGAGTTATTGGGAGGGGTTGCAAGTGTTGTGTTGTGCCCAAGGCACAATTTTTCAGCCCCTGTTTAACAGGGGCGCCTAATAACAATTTCTGATGCAATACTTTGCACGTGGCTCCTTGTTGCGCTCCAATTACAGTATGTTTGAGGGGTGCCCTTTTTTCTAAAAAATTCCTTTCACAAAACAATAATGGCCCCCCACCACCGCTAAAATATTCGACATAATGTTGCCACACAGAACTTGCGCAAGTAGCATTAATTACTTTTTTTTTATACTCCTCTCATGTTGTGCAGGGACATTTCTAAACACGTGCCACTACTATAGACACCCAGCAGGTGTGATATTTATAGGATTTTTATTTTTTTTTCACTTTAAGCATCATTAAAATGGCTGCTCCGGAAAAAACGGGCGTTTTAAAAAAAAAAAAAATGTAAACACACACACACAGGGTACACTCAAATTCACAGCGCCCCCTGTGGTTAACTCCCAAACTGCAACTGTCATTTCCACAGTAAACAATGCAATTTAAATGCATTTTTTGCTGTGAAAATGACAATTGTCCCAAAAATGTGTCAAAATTGTCCGAAGTATCCGCCATAATGTCGCAGTCACGAAAAAAATTGCTGATCGCGCTATTAGTAGTAAAAAAAAAATAATTAAGAAAAATGCAATAAAACTATTCCTTATTTTGTAAACGCTATAAATTTTGCGAACACCAACCGATAAACGCTTATTGCGATTTTTTTTACCAAAAATATGTAGAAGAATACGTATCGGCCTAAACTGAGGAAAAAAAATGTTTTTTTATATATTTTTGGGGGATATTTATTACAGCAAAAAGTAAAAAATATTGATTTTTTTTTTTAATTGTCACTCTATTTTTGTTTATAGCGCAAAAAATAAAAACCGCAGAGGTGATCAAATACCACCAAAAAATAGCTCTATTTGTGGGAAAAAAAGGACGCCAATTTTGTTTGGGAGCCACGTCGCACGTCCGCGCAATTGTCAGTTAAAACGACGCAGTGCCGAATCGCAAAAAGGGGCAAGGTCCTTTACCTGCATTTTGGTCCGGGTCTTCAGTGGTTAAGGAAAAAAAAAAAGCTTATGAAATACTTTTGTAGAGATCAGCTAGGTATAAATGGCTAAGGCAGGAAGCAATGATGCCAGAATGAAGCTGAGATTTGGCGGGGCTCCACCTTTTAATTGAGGTTGAACTTGGATGATGTTTAGGCATTAAAAGAGATGCAAGATGATATGGGAAACCTTTTAATTCTCTGATGTATGCACATACTGTAAATGGTATGAGGAATCAGTAAACCCAATGTTAACCACTTGCCACCCAGGCCAATTCTGACATTTCTCTCCTACATTTTTTTTCTAGAAAACTACATAGAACCCCTAAAAATTACAGATTTTTTTTTTAGCCAAGAGCCTAGAGAATACAATGGCGGTTGTTGCAATCTCACATGGTGTTTGCGCAGCAATTTTTGGAACTTTAAAAAAACAAGTAAAACGAGTAATTAGATACCCATGTCAAACTTCAGAAATTGCACCAAACTTCGGTACTAAAAAATTCCCATAGGCAATGTTTTTAAATTTTTTACTGGATACTTGAGTTACAGAGGAGGTCTAGGGCCAATGTTATCGCTTTCGCTCTGATGCCGCGTACACACGATAATTTTTCGGCATGAAAAGAACGTCGTTTTTGAAAAACGTCATTTAAAATGAGCGTGTGTGGGCTACACATCATTTTTCAGGTTCTGAAAAACGACAAAAAATGTTTTTGAACATGCTGCATTTTTTAACGTCGTTTTAAATAATGTCGTTTTTCGGGTTGTAAAAAAATGATCGTGTGTGGGCTAAAACGACATTTTAAACCCATGCAAGTTATGAGACGGGAGCGCTCGTTCTGGTAAAACTACCGTTCATAATGGAGTAAGCACATTCATCACGCTGTAACAGACGTGAATCGTCTTTTACTAACAAGGAATCAGCTAAAGCAGCCCAAAGGCGAATAGAACTTCCCCTTTAGAGTGCAGTTGTACGTGTTGTACGTCACCGCGCTTTGTTCATCATTTTTAAAAAACGATGGTGTGTGAGCAATGTAGTTTTAAATGATGAAGTTGGAAAAACTTAGTTTTTTTGGCAAGATGAAAAACATTTTTTTCATGCCGAAAAATGATTGTGTGTACGCGCCATGACATTCGTGGCAATACCTCACATGTATGGTTTGAACACCGTTTTCATATGTGGGCGGGACATACGTATGCGCTTTAAAAATATATATATATATATTTTATTGTTAATTTTACTTTATTTATTTTTTAGTTTGACGCTTTAAAAAAAAAAATATTTTTGGTCACTTTTATTCCTATTACAATTGTAATAGGAATAAAAGTGACCAAAAATATTTTGTCTGTACATTTGCATAACAAATAACCAATATCGCTAAACTATATGTAAGCCCTCAGCGTGTAAAACAACATTTGAAATAGAAATTAAAGGCAAAACATTATATATATTTATAAATACTGTATTTGCCGGTGTATAAGACGACCCCCTAATTTTAGTTTTTTTTTAAAGATTTTTTGCCTGTTCTAGCCGTATAAGACGACCCCCCTCCCAAGGCTTCCAACGCTTCATATTTCTTCCTTCTGGAGCCATATTCTTCTTCATTCTTGCTGGAGCTGGAGCAAATCACAGTGAGCGTTGTATTCTATTAATGAATACAAAGCCTGCTTGGATTGGCAGAGGCTGTAACATCATCAGCCCACGCCTTTCTGACTCTCAAAGCCAATCCGAGCAGGCTACTGTATGTAGCCTGTTCGGATTGGCAGAGGTTGTTACTCCAATCTGAGCAGGCTCTGTATTCATTTAAATATATATCGCTCACCGGGATTGGCTAAGCGCTATATACTGTATGTAGCCAAAGCTACATAAAGTATTACCGCACATCCAGCAGGTATCCGAGCAGCTGACACAGCGTATAAGACGACCCCTGCTTTTTGGGCAGTTTTTTAAAGTGTAAAAGGTAGTCTTATACGCCAGCAAATACAGTACCTTTTTTTAATAGGTGATCACATAACCTTTGCTCTCAGCTGCAAAAGGAGCTTATAGAGCTGGGGGTGGAGAAACCACAGCACACTGATTTTCCCTGTGAATGGCTGTGCAGGGGGGGGGGGGGGGGGGGGATATAGCAAAAGTCTGATCATGGTCAGTTTGAAACAGGAAGCAAGAGAAATGGCAGGATCACAATGCATACTATTTTACACAAAGGAAGAAATACAAAGAGAACGGTGTATTTTATTACAAGTACATGGTATAGGTATAGCAGAAACATATCAGGAATATGAAATGTTGAGGTAACATACACTATACTGCTGGTGTATTTAGAATCTGTTCTGTTAATTTTCCACAGTGAGCCCTCTGTGAAGGAGAAGTGGGAATTAGTGAAGGTTGTTAAATAACTTTACAGCACTAGATGTTCACTTAGGCCTCGTACACACGATCAAATCTGTCTGCTGGAAACGGTCTGCTAGACCGTCCCAGCAAACAGATTCGACCGTGTGTACGGGCGAGCCGACGAATTTGGCCAGCCGACAGATTTGAAAGCATGCTTACCAATCTGTCGGCTGGGAACCCGTCCGCCCGACATGTCTGCTGGTTAGTACGCTAACCAGCAGACATGTCTTCTCGCACACGCGCCGAATGATTTCGACGCATGCGCGGAAGTGTTTTACTTCCTGGTGCGGTGACGTGGCGGCGTCAACGTCACCACCACGTCACCGACACGTCAGCGCGCTGTCTGCTGGCGGGGATTTTGGTTTGCTCGTGTGTACACGCGAGCAAACCAAAATCCTAGCAGACAGATTTGTTCAAATCGGTCGGCCCGACCGATTTGAACAAATAGATTGCCTCGTGTGTACGAGGCCTTACTGCTCTAGAAGCTCTAGTTCATACTTTATTGATGTGCTAGCAGTGGATGCACAGAACAACCTTGGGTAGTGATTCATAACTGCCCGAGGTTGGTTGGGTCATGAATGACTGATTCAGAACGACAGTGTGTAATCATTGGCACAGGTACATTACATATTGCTAAAGTGGAATTAATCTCTACCATTTAAAAAATGGGTCTACAGGAGCCGTTAGACATGACGTGCTAGTATGCACCAAATATTAGCACATGGTGACTACCAGTGCCTTATTCACAGCATTGGACATTATACTTGCCTATATTGAATTAACAACTATTTGATCTTTCAGTAACAATATAGTGTCCATATAGTTCATCAGAGTCTTTTGGAGCCAGCAGATATGTAATCTTTGTATAATTTTACAATCTTTTTAACCAGCAAGGTCAGTGTCACTCCAATAATTCACTGCTATGTTCCTCAATTGTGCTGCCTAAGTGACATGGGCCAGGCACATGTAGGCAGGTGCAGTCAACTTTCTCCACTGCATGTGGCAATGAACCGCAGCGGAATTGCAGAGGGAGAGAAAGTCAGGAGGAACATGCTTCCTCTATGGTTTCCTGGGTCACTGACAAAGCTATCTGGATGGATGCTGCTGCCCCATGTGACTCTGCAGGCCATCTTGGGTCAGACAGAGTCTATTTATGGTCCTGGCTACTGAGTTTACTACGCATTTTGCCTGTGGGTAGTGTAGGGCCAGGTCACCCATCTGTCAGGGACAGTCATAGTGGTAAGGAGAGATTCCAGATGAGTAGGGAAAAAGCAAAGACACACTCGTTTGGGCACAGACCAGCCAGGCCGCATTCCATCCCTTGAGACAGACGCTGTCAGTCAGTGTTGCCAACCGTCCATATATTAACAAACAGCCCGTAAATGTAACCCCTTTTTGGGCTGTCCGTTAAAGTCCGTTATGGGCATCAAGTGCCAGTAAAAAACATGGCGCGAGCCGACCATGCAACTGCGCATGCGCTGTTCCGAAGCCGGCCAGGCTCGGGAAAGCTCGTATATGTTTGGCTGGGCGGCGCATGCGCAGTAACGTAATGGCGCCATTTTTGAATAGATCGTCACTCAGGACACTATGGCGGTCGCCGCTATTCAGTGGCTCATGCAGCAGTGCACTCGAGGAGTCGGCCAAGCATGTGTGAGGAGGTGAGTACAACAGGGGGCATATCAAGTGAGAGGAGGACATCACTGGGAGCCCGGAGAGTGAAGCTGTGGCACTGGCATGCAGGGGAGGGACAAAGACTGATGTGCTCTGTCCACCGTCATATCTCCACATCATCAGTATGCTGTGTCCTCCTCCTGTGCCCCTTTCACCTCTCCACAGGTCAGATCTGCCCCGACTTGTGGAGAGGTGAAAGGGGCATAGGAGGAGGACACAGCATACTGATGATGTGGAGAAGTAATATGATGGTGGACAGAGGAGGAGGCTACTGTGAGGGGATGAGGAGGACATTATTATATTTGCAGCCTCTGTCCCACTCTTGTGTCATGTCCACAGCCTCTGTCCCCTTCCTGTGTCTTATCCGCAGCCTCTGTCCCCCTCCTGTGTCACGTCCACAGCCTCTGCCCCCCTCCTGTTTCATGTTCGCAGCCTCTGTCCCCCTCCTGTGTCATGTTCGCAGCCTCTGTCCCCCTCCTGTGTCATGTCCGCAGCCTCTGTCCCCCTCCTGTGTCATGTCCACAGCCTCTGTCCCCCTCCTGTGTCATGTCCACAGCCTCTGTCCCCCTCCTGTGTCATGTCCACAGCCTCTGTCCCCCTCCTGTGTCATGTACACAGCCTCTGTCCCCCTCCTGTGTCATGTCCACAGCCTCTGTCCCCCTCCTGTGTCATGTCCACAGCCTCTGTCCCCCTCCTGTGTCATGTCCACAGCCTCTGTCCCCCTCCTGTGTCATGTCCACAGTCTCTGTCCCCCTCCTGTGTCATGTACACAGCCTCTGTCCCCCTCCTGTGTCATGTACACAGCCTCTGTCCCCCTCCTGTGTCATGTACACAGCCTCTGTCCCCCTCCTGTGTCATGTCCACAGCCTCTGTCCCCCTCCTGTGTCATGTCCACAGCCTCTGTCCCCTTCCTGTGTCATGTCCACAGCCTCTGTCTCCTTCCTGTACGGCCGTCAGCAAGTGGTTAAACTACATTTACAATACAGTTCTGTTACTACATCTGTACTCAGAATCTGGATGGAGTGTTTACTGCAGCCACACCAGGCTGCACCTCCTCACACACAGATCCATGCACTGATGTTTGCTTGTGTTCAGATCAAAATGAGGTCCATCATATACACAGATCACCCATCCATTCCCAAGGAAGAACAAGACCTGTTCTTCAGTGCTTAATCCCTTGGTAATGATTGCCTGCTAAAAGGAGAGGAAGCAGTGCCAAACCTTTGTGAGTACCGGGTTCTTTGCAGGATGGGCCTTTAGTAGCAGTTGTCACTACATGGTTCTTGGCAAGGCCAGATAACATGCCCTGGATAAGGAAATAACAGCAAATTTGTCTATGTCTTCTTAGTGTTTCATAAATTCTGAAAGTTCTTCTCGGATAGAAAGAAACAATGGGCCTCTTGGTTTAAACTATATGAAGAAAGCTGTTCTCATTGCCTCCAAAAACTCCTTAGCTTCACCGTTCTAGGTTTGTTTTGGAAGAAACTTTTACAGTCTTTTTAATTGGCTTTTTCTTTTTTTCTGACATTCTTTGGTTCACAGATGCATTATACATTACTCTGGAAAAAAGGAATAAAACATTACTATGCATACATAAAAAAAAAAATACATTAAATCTCGTTAATGGAGGAAAGCTTTATGTAACTGGCCATTTTTAAAATGACAGCTGCGTGCCGCAAAGACATTATAAGATGAGACCAGAATAATACAAGTTTTAGATAATCATTTTGCTTTTGTAATATAAAAAACGTACACATAGAAAACAGCTGCTTGAGAATTATTCTACTTAAAAACAATTTGCTTCACATATAATACATGTGGGGTAATCCCTCTCCTTAAACTCCAGCATAAGCAAGTGTATTCTTCCATGAATCTTGGTGTGCTTTGTGTAATCCTTCCAAATCTGTGCAGTGATCCAGTGTGAAACCAGGCAAACCAAAGGTGTTCTATCGGGTTGAGGTCAAGACACTGTGCGGGCCACCCCAAACTCACTCCTCCATGTCTTTATGGACTTTGCTTTGTGCACTGGTCTGCAGTCATGTTGGAACAGGTAGGGGCCATCCCCAAACTGTTCCCACAAAGTTGGGAGCATGAAATTGTCCAGAATGTCTTAGTATGCTGTGGCCTAATGCCACGTACACACAAACGGATTTTTCGTTGGAAAAAAAAAAATTGGATGTTTTTTCCGACGGAACATGTTCTCTATCTCAGGCCTTGTACACACGAGCAAATAGATTTGAACAAATCTGTCTGCTGGGATGTATTGGTTTGATTGTGTACACACGATCAAACCAAAATCTCCGCCGGCAGCCAGCGCGCTGACGTGTCGGTGATGTGGCGGTGACGTTGACGCCACCACGTCACCGCACCAGGAAGTTAAACACTTCCGCGCATGCGTCGAAACCATTCGACGCGTGTGCGAGCAGATATGTCTGCTGGTTAGCATACTAACCAGCATACACGTCGGGTGGACGGGTTCCCAGCATGCTTTCAAATCTGTCGGGTGGCCAAATCCGTCTGTTTGCCCGTACACACGATCAAATCTGTCTGCTGAAACGGTCTGGCAGACCGTTTCCAGCAGACAGATTTGATCGTGTGTACGCGGCCTCAGTCTGTCGGAATTTCCGACAGAAAAAGTCAGATAGGGCATACACATCGGAAATTCCGACCAGAAAAAAAAAAAAAAAAAAAATCGGATGTTTTTTCCGACGGAACATGTTCTTTATCCGAGTCTGTCGGAATTTCAGACGGAAAAAGTCAGATGGGGTATACACATCGGAAATTCCGACCATGTGTACAGGGCATTAGGAGTTTCCTTCACTGGAGCTATTAGGCAAAGCCCAACCATGGGCGTCCGCTACATAGGGCAACGGGGGTCGTTTGCCCCCCCCCTAGGATCGTAGGAGAAGACACTGAAACAGTGAGAGCAGGACGGGCTTGGTAGTGCAGCAGCGATGAGACATGCTGACAGCGAAGGGAGAGCTCAGGTGGACTGACCCATATGCACAATGCTGTGTGTCTCACTCTGTTAAATTGTAACATCCCAGTGAGTACAACCACCCCTCTTCCACAGAAATGGAAGAGGCTGCATCTGCTCTGCCCCCTCCCTCCCTCCCCTCTGTTTCTGTGTGCCGTTGTCCATGCTCTGTGCACAGCCCATAAACAAGTAGCTGATAGCTAAAGAGCCCACTAGACTACTAGTGTGAACATCCTGGGAACATCAAGTGAGTTATCAGCATTGTCACTGTGTACTCTGCCCTCTCTCTCCCAAATCTTTCACTTCCTGTCTTGTCCTCCAGCAGTCTTTCATTAACCCTATGCTATGCCTTTAGCCAGGGTTTTCACTTGTGTGATCATAGACATTGCATGTGATTTGCACCGCATTGCTGTGCAAATCACATGGGATGTCTGTGCGATGCAAATTCAGCCATAAAAGCTGTATGGCTGAAATGGCATTTGAACCATAACTGTGCAGGACCCTTTTTTTGGAGTGGAGGGGTGTTTACACCTATGCAATCCAATTCCTGCACCATTTCAAAGTTCTCACTGCAATCTGCAAACCGATATGGGGGTGTCATTCATTTTACATTGAAACCCGTATCAGTTTGCAAAGGGCAGGGTGAACGGCCGACAAGCAACATGCAATGCAGGAATCGCATATATGTGAACTAGGACTCAAGTGGGTTTACACTGATGCAGTGCCGGTGTATACACAGATTTCCTGCATTTATCTCCATTTTCACCAAAGTCCCACAGACTTCTATTAGATTACACATTTTTTTAACATTTTCTGAAAGTGCACCAAATGTTCGCTATACTGAATCTTTGGTGTGCTTTCAGAAAACGCAGTAAAATTACACAAGCTAATAGAAGTAGAGATTAAATGCAGAAAAACTGCATATACACTGCGACAAACTCCAGTACACCAGTGTGAACCCAGAGGCTTCAGGATGCTGTGTAATATAAAGGCGTCCAGAGGTGCAGGGCGTTGTGTAATGTAAAGGGGTGCAGGGTGCTGTGTAATGTAAAGGAGTCCAGAGAGGGGGTACACAGTAGTGACAAAGAGGTATTGAAAGATGCAGGGGGCACAGTCGGGTGTTTTTACATTTTAACGTGGGGGGGGGGCACGTTTTTAACACCCTGCCAGCGGTCAAATAAAGGGTTAAATGCGACTGTGTATCGCCGCTTCTGAAGCGCCCCCCCCCTGAAAAAATTTCAGAGGACGCCCATGAGCCCAACCCCTGGAAAACAACCCACACTCTAATCCTCCCTCCACCAAGTGATTTGGAGGGGTGGCTCTAAACCTTTGGCAATATAGTATGGATGAGCGAGTTTAGGGTGGTGGAAATTAACTGGCCTGCACAGAGACCTGACCTCAACCCGATAGAACACCTTTGGGATGAATTGAAGTAGAGACTGTGAACCAGGCTTTCTCCTCCAACATCAGTGCCTGACCTCACAAATGCGCTTCTGGAAGAATGGTCAAACACTCCCATAGATACACTCCTAAACCTTGTGGACAGTCTTTCCAGAAGAGTTGAAGCCGTTATAGCTGCAAAGGGTGGGCCAACTCAATATTGAACCCTACGGACTGAGACTGGGGTGCCATTAAAGTTGATATGTGTGTAAAGGCATGTCCCAATACTTTTGGTAATATAGCGTATGTAGCTTTCTGACTGACCCAGCAGGCAGGCTCCTATACTTCTATATACTGGAATAGAGACCTCAACATTTCTTGGGAACTCCCAGAATGGTATGAAACAATTAATAACCTTTCTAAAATGTTGATTACCACAGCCTAAGCTCAGGTACACACTGATGCGGGTTAGAAATTGTGTGAGTTTAGCTGAACCAGCAATGCAGTCCGACTTCGGGGGCGATTTGACAGAGATGTGTGGGTTCACGCACAGATGTCTATTCAAATCACCCCTGAAGTCGCAAAAAGTAGTACAGGAACTAATTTTGGGAATCGGTGCGGCACGGAAAAGTCGGTGTTGCAATCCGGACAGTGCCATTGCCGGAAATAGCTGCAGAATTGGCCCAATGTGAACGTGGAATCTACTTAAAAGACACCATTAGGATGGTATATGGGTTCACCAAGGATTGCCAAGATGAATTTGCAAGCACCCTCCTGGTGTTTTAGATATTGTGGCCAGGTAGGTACAATGGCACATATTTGGTGGCGGTATCCCAAGGTGACCAAGTGTGTAATTTTATTTGTTCACTTCCAGACATGAATCTTGTCAGGTGATTGCACTCTTTTAAAAATAATAGGGTCTTTCTAAATACAACACACGCTTAATTTTCTATATGATCCTGGCCATTAGGATAGCTATTGCACGTTGTTGGAACCAGTTAATAGTTTGATTGATGTCAAACAAAAATTAAACTGGATCATGATTAAAGTGGATGTAAACCCACTCTCATCCTTTCTAAACTACTGCCATAGTGGTCATCTATAAGGATATAGATGCCTCCTGCATGTATCCTTACCTGTCAAATGTCTCCCCCTCGGTCTGTTATGAGACCCGAAAAACTGCAGGTTCTGTGGGTGGGTCTATTGTCCGGAGCTCAGTGGGTGGAGTCATGATGTCAGTAAACTCCCCTCCCACCTCTACACTCCCTTTGTCAGCATGCATTTTCTCCTGTGTATTTCTTCTGCTATGATCACTAACAGCCAGTCAAAACCCAGAAAGGTCACCACATAACTTCAGCATGCCCAATCATGCTGAGGTGTGGAACAGCCTATCCTGGGAGAGCTGCAGAAGAAAGGAGTGGGTGTGGGAATTAAAAAATAATTCCTGTCTCAGGCTCCTGCATGAGATATGTAAATCACCTGTCACTCACAGCATGGGGGAAAAATAGATATGTTTTTTTCCTTTTGTCTGTTTTATACCACTGAAAGAAAGAGAAATGGGTTGCTTAGAGCTGGACTAACTCTTTGTTAGAAGACTGGGCACAGATGATCTGAAATCCTATACTATACATTTTTCCAGCCAAAAAAATAAATAAAAAAAATTGTGTTTACATACACTTTAAGGATAATTTGACTTGCAACAACCAGGCTCAATTCAATAAGACATGGCAAACCTGGATACAATATTTGTCTACGGATGATTGAGGTCTAGGATGACGCTACCTTGACTGCCCTCTACGCTCCCTACCACCCCCCTCTTTTCTCTTCCTTTTCTTTCTGGTTCAGTTCCTGTATCGGCCAGTTTTTGAGACCCCTAGTTATATGGTTCATGATCACTAGAAAACGCTTAAAGGGGTGTTCCAGCCTTTTTTTATGTTTATTTAATAAACAGACACTTACCTGCTCCACGGTTCCAGTGACGCGCCGGCCGGGGCTTCGCTCCGCTCCCCCCTCTCCGTCCGGCGTCTTCATTTCAAGTGTGGGTACCCCAGCTTTTGGCTTCACGGCCGGGCACCCACTGCGCATGCGCGAGCGGCGCTGCTCCGTCCGATTGGACAGGCGATCGTCTACAGGGAGGGGCTGCAATAAGGCGATAAAGCTAATCGCCTTACCAGCCCCTCTGCGGAAGGAGGAAGTGGGACAGGAAGTCCCACTACTCCTGAAGCCCCCACTCCCCCCCCAAAAAAATGACATGCCAAATGTGGCATGTAAGGGGGCGAGGAGTGGATTAAGCAGAAGTTCCATTTTGGGTGGAACTCCGCTTTAAATATACTACACAGTGCCTGTCTTTTATGATGATTCACTTTTGGTTTTACCCGGATGAGAAACCCAGCCTGTTTGTGAATTTTCTACATCATTTTCATTCATACATATGTCTCGTCAATACGACTAATGTTCTTGTATTACCTAATGTCGCGTACACACGATCGGAATTTCCGACAAGAAAACCGTGGATTTTTTTCCGACGGAATGTTGGCTCGAACATGTGTTGCATACACACGGTCACACAAAATTACGACAGTCAATAATGCTGTGACGTACAACACTACAACGAGCCGAGAAAAATGAAGTTCAATGATTCCAAACATGCGTCCGATTCCGTGTTTTTTTTTTTTGCGTGTCAGAATTGCACACAGACGATTGGAATTTCCACCAAGAGCTTTTCTTGTGGGAAAAATTGAGAACCAGCTCGGAATTTCCATCAGAAAAATAGTCAGATGGAGCCTACACACGGTCGGAATTTTCAACCAAAAGCTCGCATCGAACATTTCTTGTCGGAATTTCCCTCACCAACAGTCATATCAATGTGAAATTTGACCTTGTTTCCTATCTCTTAAATGTTCTCTTTCTTTATGTGATTTATTACTGGTATGCTGATTGTTCACATACGTGTTATCGCTTTGTACTTTCTTTGTACTATGACAAGAAAACCAATAGACAGCATACATTCAAATAGACAGGAAGTTCTAGTTTCCCTTTTATAAGGTGAACTAATTGCCAGATTTACAACACAACTTGTTATGAATATTATCAGCCACTAAACATACAATAATATACTGTGATTCCTAAGCACCTTTCCCTCTCCTAGTCCATCTCGGCTCACTTCTATGGTCCCCTGTTCCGTAAATCCTCTCAATCATTCCTGAGCTGACATTCTGCACAGGACAGGGGCTTTACTTTTCAATAGTAGATTAAACTACAACAGACCTGCAATAAAACTAGCTTTTAATAGACCATTTAAACTCCTTAGCTGTACTATATCCCTGTTCACATGAAAGAAAAAAAAAATGTTGAATTGAAATCTCTCCATGCAGAAAATAATAATGTCCACCTGAGAACTTTATACATGATAGCATCTGGATCCTGTGCTTGAGAATACATAAAAATCAGAACTGTATTTTTGGATAATTAACCACTTAAGACCAAGGACCAATACGCTGGTAAATGACCCAAGGTGTTTTTGCGATTCGGCACTGCGTCGCTTTAACAGACAATTGCGCGGTCGTGCGACGTGGCTCTCAAACAAAATTTGCATCCTTTTCTTCCCACAAATAGAGCTTTCTTTTGGTGGTATTTGATCACCTCTGCGATTTTTATTTTTTGCGCTATATACAAAAATAGAGCGACATTTTGGAAAAAAAACACAATTTTTTACTTTTTGTTAAAAAAAAATCAAATAAACTAAATTTTAGTCAAACATTTAGGCCAAAATGTATTTAGCCACATGTCTTTAGTAAAAAAAAAAAAAAAAAAAAAAAATCGCAATAAAAAAAAATAGCTACCTAGCGGGAACAGCGACACTAAGGCCTCGTACACACCATCGGACTTATCCGATGAAAACGGTCCGCGGACCATTTCCATCGGATATGTCCGATCGGGAGTTTGATCCGATGGCGTGTACACACCATCAGATCAAATTCCCCGCCGCCGGACGGCGCGGTGACGTGGCGGTGATGCGGCGGTGACGTTGACGCCGCCACGTCACCGCTTCGTCACCGCACCAGGAAGTAAAACACTTCCGCGCATGCGCCGAATACATTCGGCGGCGGCGGTGCGTGACGACATGTCTGCTGGTAAGTGTACTAACCAGCAGACGGGCGGACAGATCCCCACCGGATAGATTTCAAAGCTTGCTTTGAAATCTGTCGGGTGGACAAATCTGTCCGCTAGCCCATACACACGAGCAGAGATGTCTGCTGAAACGGTCCATCGGACCGTTTTCAGCGGACATATCCCCTCGTGTGTACGAGGCCTAATACAGCGATCAGAAAAATGATCGCTTAGTGACGCTGGCAATAGGGAGTGAAAGGGTTAACTAGGGCGGTGATCAGGGGGTTAAAACTTTATTAGGGGGGGTGAGGGGAGCTATCCTGAACCTAACACTAACTGACTTTTACACTGCCTGTCACACTGACACTAAATGCAGTGATTAGATCACTGCATTCAGTGACACTGTGACAGGGGGGGTGGGGGGGCAGATCGCAAGGGGTTAAGTGTGCCTATGTGTGTGTATGTCAGTGTAGTGTTTGTGCACACTTACTGTGAGGTGTTCCTCTCATAGCAGCGGTTGGAAATACCGCTGCGATGAGAGATTACATCACTTCCCCCTTCCTGTGTTTACACAGGAGGAGGAAGTGACACGAAGGGGGAGCGCAGCGATTCGCTGGCAGCGATCGCGGGGGGGGCGGGCAAACACGGACATCCGCCCGCTCGTCCCGGATCGCTCCCGGAGACACGGGGACCGCCGCACGCCGCGGAGGGGGTCCCGATCGGACCCCCGACCCGCTACTGGGCGAGGACGTAAATTTACGCCCTTGTGCCCAGCCGTGCCATTCTGTGGCCGTAAATGTGCGTGCGGAGGTCATTAAGTGGTTAAAAAAAAAAAAAAGTATATATTTTTATATATTTACACACAGACACACAAACAATATATATTTTTATTTTTTTAATAATCCAAACATTATATAAAAATCTGCGTCACAAAAATGTTACTTTGTGGCATCAGGGCTTATTTTGGCTCCTGGTATCCTGATGGCATTATTTGCTCTAAATTCTGGGCAGTGATAATTACCGTATTTATCGGCGTATACCACACACGTTTTCCCCCTTAAAATAAGGGGAAAATCGTGGGTGCGCGATATACGCCGATACCCGATTCCCTCGCTCAGTTTGAACTGAGCCGCCGACATATACCGAGTGCAGTACACTCGGGTACATTCGACAAGGCTCGGCTTCGCTCGTGCTCATGCATAAACGTCACAGAGCGTGAGCACGAGCGAAGCCGAGACTTGCCGAATGTACCCGAGTGTACTGAACTCGGTATATGTCGGCGGAGGCATTCAAACTGAAGCAGGGATTCGACTAGAGACAGCGCTGGAGAAACCGGGAGGACACCGAAGACGGACGCCGGACCAGACAAGGCCACCGATGGACGCCGCGCAAGACACCAAAACTAAGTACTAAAATGTTTTTTTACAGGAATTCAAGGTCGACATTAGGGGTGCGCTTTACGCGGGAGCGCGCAATACCCTGATAAATATGGTAGGTTGGTCCATGACTCCCATCAATTAATGAGCTCTGGAAGATTTTCTAAATGATTAGCATTTGGTGGCTCTCAAAGGTCCCCAATAACCACAAAGGTACACAACTGGTCAGGAAGTCTCCATATGACTAGCACCAAATGTACCCGTTTTATGTAATGAATACCTCGATTTGAGAGCATTTTGCAAGTCAAGCTATTTTTTTTTTACAAATGTTGACTAGATATACAAGTGATCAGGGCAGGACTTAGGGTGGTGGGGGCCCCTGGGCTTGAGTGTTGAAGGGGCCCCCTGGAGTGAGGGGGGGATCATAGTTGTTGAGCGGTGAGCGGGGGGGGGCGCATTCATTAAAGCTGTTGAGCGGGGGGGGGGGCGAAAATGGAAGCTGTTGAGCGGGGGTGCGCATTAAAGTTGTTGAGCGGGGGGGGGGCGAATTGAAGTTGTTGACCGGGGGGGCATTAAAGTTGTTGAGCGGGGGGGGGGGGTGACTCTCATCTGTGCACGGAATAAAAATTCTGGGCCCTTTAATAAAAAAAGAAACCTCTTGGCCCTTTAATAAAGCTTAGAGCTGCACGATTAATCGTCAAGAATCGTTATCGTGATCTTTTTCCCGTTGCGATTCTTGATACAGGGTTTCACGATCTTTCACATGAAAAGAATTTTCTCTCTGCACTTTGGTATGCAAAGAATTTCCTGTCTGCTCTCAGCCAAAAGTCAGTCTGGGCAATCTGCCAAGTTTTGGAAACATTCTTTATCAGTGGAAAGTTAAGTCTAAACATTGTATCTCTTCAAAGGAATAATCTTCTTCTGTATGTAAATTAGGAATTTTTAACCACTTAAACACCAAACCTTTTTCTGACAGCTCTTTTCAAGTTAAAATCATTATTTTTTTTGCTAGAAAACTACTTAGAACCCCCAAAGATTATATAATTTTTTAGTAAAGACCTTGGCCTAGAGAATAAAATGGCGGTTGTTGCAATATTTTATGTTGCACTGTATTTGCGCAGCAGTCTTTTTAAATGCATTTTTTTTTGGAAAAAAATTACTTTAATGAATTAAAAAAAAAAAATAGGCAGTAAAGTTAGCCCATTTTTATTTTTTTATATATATATATATAAAAACATATTTTTTTTATAAAAAAATAAATAAATAAAGTGGGGGTTGCTATCCGGGGCCCTGGGGACCTCCAGACCCCTAAAAATAAAATAAAAAAAATAAACATTTATAAAAAATACATAAAAAAGGGAGGTTGCTATCCGGGGGGTCTGGGGACCTCTGGGCCTTTTTAATAAAAAAATAAACATTTATAAAAAAAAGGGGGGGTTGCCACATGGGGCCCTGGGGACCTCTGAGCCCTTTAATAAAAAATAAAAAATAAATATATATATAAATGTAAATTGTTTTATAAAAAAGGGGGGTTGCCATCCAGGGGCCCTGGAGACCTCTGGGCCCTTTAATAATAATAATAATAAATATATAAAAAACATATTTTTTTATAAAAATAAATAAAAAAAGGAAGGGTTGCTGTCCGGGGCCCTGGAGACCTCCGGACCCCTATTGGGCGGGGCCCATGGGCTTTAGCCCAGTCAAGCCCTATGGTAAGTCCGGCCCTGCAAGTGATGTCTTGATACCGGTAGTGTCAAGTCACAACTGAGTATAAAATAGAAGAGAGGTGCCTCAGAAACTAATATGGTTGATGATTAAAACAGGCACATCTAAGTATCCTGGCATCCAGGGTAAAGCTATCCACATAGACTGTCCTCCTCACCACCATTGACACCATCCCTTCCACACTGTGCTCCAGGAGCAGTTCAAGCCTCGCTTTCAGATCGCTCTACTTCCTGGTCACAAATTGCAGACCGACAGCGGTGAGAGTCGGCAGTGTGGGGGATAATCTATGTCAGGGGTGTCAAACTCAAGTTCATCGTGGGCCGCATCAGCATTATGATTGCTCGCAAAAGGGACGGTTGTATCTGTAATGCCGCGTACACACGATCATTTTTTGTGATGAAAAAAAAACAACGTTTTCTGTGAAGTAAAAAACGACGTTTTTGAAACGTCACTTTTCAAAGACGATGATGCATACACACCATCGTTTTTTTCCCAAAAAGCGAGGTTACGTTCACCACTGTTTTCCATTGAAGCTCGCTTCATAACTAGCTTCTGGACATGCGCGGGTTGAAAAACGTTGTTTTAAACAACGTTTTTGCTACACGCGGTGACTTTTTGTGAAACAAAAAACGACGTTTTGAAAATGACACAAAAAAATTCAAGCATGTTGGAATTTTTTTTTGGTCGTTTTTTTTAAGACAAAAAACGACGTTTTGCCCACACACGATCAATTTAAATGACGTTTTAAAAAACGACGTTTTTTTTCATCGCAAAAAACGACCGTGTGTACGCGGCATAAGATTAGATGTTTAGTGCATCCCCTCCCTTTACATTAGATGTCAAGAGCAACCCCACCATCAGAAGTTGAGTCCCCACTCTCCCTTACATCACAATGCACCCCTTTCCTTATGCTGCTGCTGGGAAGAAGCTGGATGCATTGCTTGAAAGCAGAAAATAAGGGTCTGGAGTAGGACCATTGGAGGGCTGGAGCTCTCCTGCAGCTTCAGGAGAGGTGGGAGGGCCACAAGAACTGGCCTAGAGGGCCAGATTCGGCCCGCGGGGCTTGTGTTTGACACCTGTGATCTATGTGGACAGCTTTACACCGGATGCCTGCATACCTAGATGTGTCTCTTTTTTTCATCAACCATGGGAGTTGCTAAATGTTTCACCTTCATTAAATGTAACCATATTGCTACACTTAGAGGCAACCTTTTCTCTTTTTATACTATGTAGCTCCTGCTGGATTTTGCTTCTAATCCACTTATGGAGGCATTTATTTTATGGTTACACAAAATCACATTGCTATAACCTTTTTATATGGACAATAGACTGAGGGACTTATGAATAAATGGTTGTGAAACATATCATTTGAGTTTCCATTAGGGTTGTCCCGATACCACTTTTTTAGGACCGAGTACAAGTACCGATACTTTTTTTTCCAAGTAGTCGCCGATACCGAATACCGATACTTTTTTTAAATGTGTCCCCAAATGCAGCCATGACCCTCCAGCCTTGTCCCCCACATATGCAGCCATGTCCCTCCAGCCATGTCCCCCACATATGCAGCCATGTCCCCGCAGCCATGTCCCCCACATATGCAGCCATGACCCTCCAGCCATGTCCCCCACATATGCAGCCATGTCCCCCACATATGCAGCCATATCCCTCCAGCCATGTCCCCCACATATGCAGCCATGCCCCTCCAGCCATGTCCCCCACATATGCAGCCATGTCCCTCCAGCCATGTCCCCCACATATGCAGCCATGTTCCTCCAGCCATGTCCCTCCAGCCATGTCCCCGCAGCCATGTCCCTCCAGCCATGACCCCCATACCTAGCCGCCACACGGAGAACATCACAGCATTCATTTGCCCGCATGTATAGACACTCCCCCTTGCTCGGGATTGGACAGATCAAGATCACCCATCCAATCCCGAGCAAGGGGGAGTGTCTATACGCAGCGGGAACACTACAGCTATTCAAATGAAAGCTGTGATGTTCCCGCACGCTGTTTAACCCATGCGGCGGCGGCTTTCGATGCGGCGGCGGCGGGGGAGGGGGGAGTATTCTATTTAGGCATCAGGGGTATTTGCGGGAGTACAAGTACTCCCGCAAATACTCGGTATCTGTCCCGATACCGATACTGGTATCGGGACAACCCTAGTTTCCATTATTTCTTATGGGGAAATTCGCTTTGACATACAAGTGCTTTGGATTACAAGCATGCTTCCGGAACGAATTATGCTCGCAATCGAAGGTTTTACTGTCTCATCACTGTCAGGCTGGACCTACTGTATTAATACTCTGCTCATGTGTAGGCAAACACAACATTTACAGCTTAGAGCCACTTTGATATTGAGCAAATGTAGCACTACCCCCCTAGAAGTCACTGAAGTTAGGGTTCCCGACTGCTTCACCGCTTTGGCCATGCTTCCCTTTTTACTGCCACTTTACTAGCAGGAATAATAGCAGTAAAACTATGTGATGGGGGGGACGGGGGACAGAGATTTACTGCCTTTATGTCATTCTCATGTTTATAAATGAACCATTCCTTTAATGGGACCTGTGGTGAAAAGAAAGAAGAACCGACTTACTTATTGCCTGGATTTCCCCTGGTGACATGTACTGCATCAGCTGGCTGTTTCTTAACAGCATCCTGTATGACCGAGGTCTGCAATTAAAATTGAATTGGTAAGATTACTGCTAGCCCCGAAGATGACAGACAGATCGCTCAGTACAAATCTTCATGTTACAGTAAATATTCAGAATATTAAACATAAATATTCAAAAACAATGTATCACCTAGTGAGACTTTTAGCAAGGATTCTAGAGGAAAGAGAAAAGACATGTTCTGATTTGTTCATGAATCCAGCCTCTGGCTCAGTTAAACCTCTAATGATTTAAGATCAAAGGATGAAATGGGATTCCAGATTTGATGTAAGTGTATTATCTAATGAAGCAGAAGAACGAGCGAGAAGGAAGAAACAATATAAAGTTTCATAGTTAATATAGGAAAACAAGATCACATCAATACCTGGCAGCTGTAACAGTAGAAAACACATGAACCTATTAAATGTCATTCTAGTGATGTAAGTAGACGCTGATGGCAAGCTTTCTGGTGACTCGCAAGCTATCCTGCTGTTTGCTACACCATGGAAAGAGCAAAGACGGCGTAAATGTAGAGGTGGTACCTGGAGCTAAAATATTTCCCATGCACTTGTGTTCATGTTTCCTCCAGAGCAATCAGATAGAGAGACAGCCAAAAATCCAGGAGATGCATTTAAAGATAACACCCCAGTTAAACGTGAACATTTGGTATTTAAATTCACACAGTGGGAAGTCTACCTGCTGATTGAATATATTTTCTATCTTGGCGTTTATCTAATGCAGAATGGCTTCCCTGCTATTCAAAGACCCACATTTGTCGGTATTACTGTAATGCTTAATGGCTTGTGTAGCTGTACAGGTGGTACAGAAAACATCAATCAGTCATGGCACATGCTCTAGATAACCTTTAGGCCGCGTACACACCACTAAATAAATCCGATCAAAATCGGTCTGACAGACCGTTTTGATCGGATTTGTCTGCTGGGATATATTGGTTTGATCGTGTACACACGATCAAACCAAAATCCCTGCCGGCAGACAGCGTGGTGACGTGGCGGTGACGTTGATGCCGCCACGTCACCGAACCAGGAAGTAAAATACTTCCACGCATGCATCTAATCCATTCGACGCATGTGCGGACAGATATGTCCGCTGGTTAGTGTACTAACCAGCAGACATGTCGGACGGATGGGTTCCCAGCAGACAGATTTTAAAGCATGCTTTAAAATTTGTCTGCTGGAAAAACCTGTCTGCTCGCCCGTACACACGATCTAATTTGTCTGCTGAAACGGTCCGTATGCTCACAATCCGGGAACGGCGCAATCAGTGAAATTGGAAGTGGACTAGGGCAAATTAGTGAACTACGCAGACAGCATAAATAGACAGACACAAACTCACTTCCTTTGCAAAAGTACATCCCTTTGTATCCCTTCCTATACAGCAAGGTGCTTTTGTTCTGTTGTTTATTAGCGTTTGTTTGTTTGTTTGTGACGTGTCTTTGAGATATTTGGGGACTGTTTTGCAGAGTGATTTTTGTCTTTTATGTGTTTTCTTTGTTGTTATTTTGTTTAAATTATATTTTTGCTGGTCATTTTTTTTTTGGTTCTGTTTGTGTATGATTTTGGAATGTGGGGGTGACATTCCTGCCGGAAAAGTGGTGTCACCCTCATTTGTGGTGGAGAAGTGATCCCCAGGTCCGTGTGAATGGTGTATGAAAGTACAGTGACATAATTGGAGCCGTGGCATGGCGTTGCTGCTCACAAGTCCTGCATGGTGGGCTTGTGCCAATCCAATGTGATGAGGATGTGATGTGTCGGTGCTAGGGACCACAGTGGTGTGCATGCATGCATTCTCATTGTGCCATGATTAATGTGTGTGTTTAACGTGCAAAGATGCCTAATGTGAGCTGGCTCCTGGCTGCTCTTCCCTCAGAAGACGGGGTAGCCTTGGTTAGGGGGGGTCCCAGTGCATATGCAGAGTCACCCTGAAGGGATAAGACAGGAGGATGTTAGTAGTGCATGTGCCCCTTGTGATTTCAGCATCATGGGGGGGACAGTCATGCCTGCCACCCATGTCACTCACCAACCAGCCAGCTGTCCCCATACATGTTCTGTTCGAAATCTGTGGGGATGGGGCTATGATTGTATATGTAGCTGTCATGGGTATCATGGGTGGTGTCATGTGTTGGGCTCCTGCAGGGTTGTGGTTAATTCCATGATGGCATGAGGGGTGAATCTGAAGATGCGAGACACCTCAGAATTACTCATGCCAAAGATGTCTATGCGTGTGTGATATATCAAGTGAAGAGTGAGGGGCTTGTATCAGATTAGATTATTATATCCATCAAGGTTTTAAAGGGCTATTGAAAGATAGTGAGACTGTGTTTGTAATTTGTATGTATGTTATGCATTGATGTATATATGTATGTATATTTTTGGTAAAAATGTTTCTTAAAGCAAAGAAAAATTCTTTGTTTAAAAAAAAAAAAAAAAAAAAAAAATCCTCTCCCGTGCCCTCCTCCGTGCCCTCCTCCTTCTTTGCTCCTCTAAAGTCAGTAGTATAGCTATGAGCATGGATGCCACTGGCATGTTGGCATACAGATTGTTGTGCAACACGTGTGACTGCTCAGCTCCTCACTAACAGTGTTGCTTTCTCTGACATGTAGACGAATTGTCTAATTTTACACCACCTTTTATATGGTCTAATTTTAGACAGGCCGTGCAGCTGTTGCGCACAGCGAGTAGCCTGCGCTGCACCAACGTTCTTTTGTGGATCCCCGTAACTCCCTCATTAGCATATTTGAATAGCAAATCAATGGTGTGTCTAGAGCAGTTTTGCGCGGACGGATACGCCTGTCTATCGAAATTACGCCGAACAAAAAAAAGTAGATTTCTTGCGTATCTCGTTTTGGGGATGCGGAGCAACGAAACGCATGCGCACATTTAGACTTACACCGCGCATCTCCTGTTACGCCGGCATAATCGCTCTGTGAATCTGGCCCTATGTGTCTATGCACACATGGAAGTTTTTGGACTTTTATCAGCAGTGGAGTTTATGTGCTGTTTTCTGAACACCATAAAATTGCGTTCAAGAGCAGTCCTGGAAACGCCAGATGTTGGTAAAAGGTGTTAAATGAGCGTTAACGCTGTAAAAAGAGCGTTAAGCCTCATTAGGCATTTCTCTGTGTCTATTCAAAATCAATGGTTCCCTATGGGAGCCCATTGATTTGAATAGAAGTCGCACGACATGTGTGCTGAGGATTAAGGGGAACCCCGCCATAAAATGAAATAAAAATTGACGTGGTATGGATTTTAAGTGGAACCCCCCTATGCCAGGCTGTGTGCTTGGTTAAGGTTCTGGTATAGATTTTGGGGGAACCCCCACGCTGTTTTTTCGGCGTAGTGGGTTCCCCATAAAATCCATACCAGACTGAAGGGCCTGGTATCGTCCGAGGGGGGACCCGACGCAAATAATTTTTTTTCATTTTTTGGCGGGGTTCCCCTTCATCCTCAGAACACAAGTCACAACGCAAGTCAGATCATAATGATCCATAGGGAACTATTTTGAATGGAGTCAGAGAAACGTGGCTGAAAGCTAGCGCCGCTAAACGTGCATTGACGGCAATGAAAAACGCTGTAAAAATCGCTTTTTAAAAGCAGTGTTTTCCTGCCAACAATCTGATGTTCAAAACGACTTTTTTGAGCATCCTGTGTGTATGGAGCCTTACCATTCTCAGAAACTGGTAACAATTGTAACCTTGATCAACATTCTTCTAAACCAGCATTGCAGAATATGTATGGGAGCAAAAAACACAGTGGCGTACCAGGGGGGTGAGGGGGTGAAGACCCGACCGTGCAGTAAAATAATTATTTTTTGTTAGTAGTCCCAATGCAGCTCTGCTCCTTCACTCGGGAGCCTCCTATACAGCAGTGTGTGGGGAGAAGATCTGTTGGAACCAAAAATTCCCAGCTCACTTGCCAGCCTGCAACAAACTGGAATTAACTATGTCTAACAGTTCACATTAAAGCGGAGCTCCACCCAGGATAACAACATTTTACAATGTTGTTTGAAAAAAAAAAAAATACTCACCCGAAATAGCTGTTGCTATGCGGAAGTCCGTAATCTGCCTCTTCCTGAACCGCGGTGTGTTTTCTTCTTCTTCTTCTCCTTGTGAATGGGCGCGCTGCTTTCTGGGAACTGTGTGTGTTCTCAGAGAGCAGCGCGCCCATTCACAAGCCAGCGTGAGACTCGCGGAGGCGCAGTAGGAAACGGGCAATGAAGCCGTACGGCTTCACTGCCTGTTTCCCATATTGTGAATGGCGGCGCGGGACCCGGAGCGATCGTGGGACCGGCATCGGGGGGCCCATCAGCGCGGGCGCCTAGGACAAGTAAGTGTCCTTATTTAAAGTCAGCAGCTACACTGTTAGTAGCTGCTGACTTTAAAAAAAATGTTTCCCGCGGCTGGAGCTCCGCTTTAAAACCAAGGGGTTTAAGCCGCGGCTGAAGATGGCCGCTTGAGCGAGGAGCTCCGCTGTATCGGGGATCACAACGGCACTTCACGGCGTCCCAGGCTCGCTCCGACACTCAGGGTCAGCGGCTACCGTCCGTGGCGATCCAGCGACAATGACCCGCAAACGAAAGGAGGACAGGAAACCTAGCAGACTGACGGAGTTTTTTCCGCTCAGTCAGCGCGGGGGTAAGCAAGATGGCGCCCGCATGACATCCACACCTGCTGACTCCGCTCGCTCTCCTCCTCTCACGTCTGCCTCGCAAAGCAGGCTCAGCGGGTCCCCGGGAAGTCCTCGGTCTGGCTCTGACACCCCGCAGTCGGCAAGTCCTGCAAAAGCAAGGTTTAGATTAGAGGATCCGCAGCGCGGCCTGCTGCTGGAGACGGGAACAGACTCGGGGGATGACACGAGGGAGCTCCCGGAGCACATTGAAAAATTCCCTACCACTAACCAACCAGTTGTAGACACAGTTTTGAAGGACATGCTGCTTTCCCTTCGCAGCACAATTCAAGCTGATATGATGACATGCATGAGGAAGTTCCATGCAGACATCCAGGAGGTTGAGTCCAGGGTTGAGCACATTGAATCAAAAATGGGCGAATATGCCACCACGATCAATGCTTTAGTGGATGCCCAGGAACAGGGGGATGAGGAGATGGAGGACATCAAAGCTAAATTAGCTGATTTGGAAGATAGAAGTAGAAGAAATAATTTAAAAATTAGGGGTATCCCAGAATCGGTGCAACAAAGTGAACTTAAAGATTACGCTTCTACCCTATTCTCAGCATTGCTTCCTGACCTCACTACAATTGATATCACTATCGATAGAATTCACCGCCTTCCAAAGCCGTCATACCTCCCTGACAATGTGCCCAGAGACGTTATTCTTAGGTTGCACTTCTTTCATATTAAAGAAAAACTAATGACGGCCGTGCGCAACAGGGAGAGTTTGCCATCTCAATACCATCACTTACAGTTCTATGCCGATCTCTCACAGTACACCCTGTCAAAGAGGAGGGGATTGGTCACTATAACCAAGGCCTTGAGGAACCATCAGATATCTTACAGATGGGGATTCCCCACTAAAATCACCATTACCAAAGAGGGGAAGACTCATGTAGTGACCTCGCTAGAGGGCGGTCTGTCCTTATTGAGAGAATGGCGGATCCTTACTGATGAGGGAGCTGCGAGCGAAGTCGCAAAGAAGCCACGATCAGTGGACCATGATTGGAAGGTGGTCACGGCTAAAAACTCGAAATCGCATGCTTGAGCCTGTCACGCCAATACTTCTACATTTGATTCCCGAGAAGGTGTAGTTTTTTCCTTTTCACAAACTTTTCCCCTCCCCGAATACGCCTGAGCAGCTATTAGCTGCACCTTGGAGAACTATTATTTTTTTCTGACCTAGTGTTCTATTTCCAATGTTTGACAGTACACCACTGCTCTCGGAAATGCGGTCAGGAATTTTGTTCCGGTTGTTCCAGTTTCACATTCTTTTGTTTTTTTCTTTTCTGTTCTTATTTTTTCTTTGTTACCATGTTCTTCATCTTCCATCGGAGTGCTCCCTGAAGAGTCGAGGGCTACATCCCGGGAATCCTTCACCGTTCCAGTTTTCTACCGCCTTCGCCTTGTCATCGATTCTGATCTACAACACTGTGTCCGTATCATCCGGTGCACGCCGCGCCTATAGAATCCCTCTAGAATACGTGAGTAAACTAACAGTGCCCAACATGTATACCTATATTCGCCTCTGCTACTATCCTCCTGGAGTGGGAACATTAAATTATGTTATGCAGTGTGCCATGTACCCTCATTGTGGGGTCCCTAGCTCATTCCTGATGCCTCGCCGTTATGGGAGTGTCTTTTCTTTCAATTAACGCTAAGGGTCTAAATCACCCGGCGAAGCGTAGGTCGCTTTGGGATGAGGCACTACAATTCAAAAGTGATGTTGTGTGTGCACAAGAAACGCACTTTTGTGCCTCAACGCAACCTAAGTGCTCCCACAGGAACTTTCCTTTTGTTTATACGGCGAGTGCTGGATCCAAGAAACGAGGTGTTCTCACAGCGATTAGGGACACGGTTTCCTTTCAGCTTCATGAGGAAATTAAAGACGATGAAGGCAGATACCTTATCCTGTTATGTGACATTAATTCTGTCCCTTACACGCTAGTAAACATATACACTCCTAATTGTCATCAGATCCGTTTTCTTACTAGACTTATGAAGAAAATTGAGCGTATCCAGAGAGGCGCTTTATTAATATGTGGAGACTTCAATCTTGTCCCTGAGAGATCCATGGACTCTACCTCTACACCTTCTCGCAGGGGCCCTTCACTACAACACCTGATTCGCCATCACGACCTGTTTGATGTATGGCGTTGTCAACATGCTGATGAAAAGGACTACACCTTTTTTTCATCCCCACATGGTTCCTACTCCAGGATAGATCTTTTCTTAGTGGACTTTGGCCTCCTGGACAGGACCACTCACTCAGCTATTAACACTATCACGTGGTCTGATCACGCGTCCATTTCGCTGATGTTGTCGGATGCCCTCTCGGTGGGAGCAAGCCCGGTGTGGAGGGCTAACCCTTCCATTCTGCAATCACCTGAATTGAGAGTAACCCTAGAGGGTCATTTGAAAGAGTTTTTTGAGCTTAATGTGAACTCTGTGCATGACTATTCAATCCTGTGGAATGCCCATAAGGCATTTATGAGGGGAATTTTGATTAAGTTTGGGGCAGGGGTGAAGAGGCGGAGGCAACAACGCATTAGAGACCTAACTGAGGAGATTAACTCTCTGGAACATCAGAATAAGAAGGCTCCCTCCTCCCTTCTCTCAAACACGTTATCTGGGTTGCGTAGCGACCTTCGGGCGTGTCTTCTGGACGGCTTTGAGAGGTCGTCCAGACGACTTAGGGCCCAGTACTATGCCAGCGGTGACAAGGCGGGCAAGATTTTGGCGCGCCGTCTTCGTGGACATAGATACAAGTCTAGAATTCCTTACATTATCCACCCCGTTTCCAGAGTCAAACAATACCATCCTAGAGATATAGCAGACGCCTTCAGTAATTATTACACGTCTCTTTACAACCTCGAGCAAGACCCACTTACCTTCCAACCTGATCCGGCCAAGATAGATGAGTTCCTATCTAACCTTTCATTACCCCAATTATCCCAAGACCAATTAATGGACTTGAATGCTCCTTTTACTGTTTCGGAAGTCCACTCAGCCATAGACTCTATACCTCCAAATAAATCTCCTGGCCCGGATGGTTTTGTAGGGGAATATTATAAGACATTTAAACAGACTCTATCTCCTCATTTGGTTAACCTTTTTAATGGTGCGGTTGCCTCGGCTTCTTTCCCTTCTGAGATGTTGAAAGCACTAATTATAACATTACCCAAGCCAGGGAAAGACACATCTGAACCACAAAATTTTCGGCCCATTTCCCTTCTTAATTTAGATCTGAAGCTATATGCTAAACTACTTGCCCTCCGTTTGAATGAGATCCTCCCTGACCTTGTGCATCCCGATCAGTCTGGCTTCACGAAGGGGCGTCAGACTTCGGACGCCACTAGGCGTTTAATTAATATCATTCACCACGCGAATCGGACCCGAACGCCTTCTCTGCTCCTAGCTTTGGATGCGGAGAAGGCGTTCGATCGGGTGCACTGGGGTTATTTGGCTAAAGTTTTGACCGCTTTTGGTTTCGTAGGTCCAATTTTCTCTGCCATTATGGCGTTATATACGTGTCCATCGGCTCAGGTGTTCACATCTGGAGTGTTATCCACTCCATTCTCTATCACGAATGGCACGCGCCAGGGCTGCCCGCTCTCGCCTTTGATCTTCAATCTGATGATGGAACCCCTGGCGTGTCACATTCGTGGCCACCCACAGATCTTCGGCTTCAAGACCCCTCAGTCCACCCATACTATCAGTTTATTTGCGGATGACGTAATTTTGATGCTAACAGATGTGGAGAAATCCCTGGCTTCGGTATATCAGTCCTTACGTTTATTTGGTAATTTATCTTACTATAAGGTTAACGAGACTAAATCTTATATTCTGGGGATGAATGTAGGCGATGACTTGCAGAAGAAGCTGGCTACTTCCTATCCGTTCGCCTGGGATAATACAGGGATAAAATACTTAGGCATTACCCTTACATCTACAACTACTAATTTAGTTAAGGCCAACTACACCCCATTCTTGGATAAGCTTAAGGCTAAACTCCAGAAACTAGCCAAGACTGAACTTTCTTGGTCAGGCAGGCTAGCAGCCTTTAAAATGGTGGTCCTCCCACAAATGATCTACATTTTTAGGACCCTCCCTATCCCAGTGCCAAACTCCTTTTTTAAGACTGCACAATCGCTTCTTAATGGGTTTCTATGGCAGGGAAAGAGGGCACGGTGTGCCTTCTCCAAATTGCTTAAATCTAGGAGAACCGGGGGAGTGGGCCAAGTGGTATTGAGGGACTATCATACGGCCACTCTGTTGGCACAACTTAGGGATTGGTTTCCCTCTTCTCATAGGAAACGGTGGTTGGAACTGGAGGAACACCAGATACCGGGGCATAATATGTTCCACTTTCTTTTGATGTTTCGCTTCATTACCATATGGAAGTGCGACTTATCCCCGACGATCCTGGCAGCGCTTCGGGGCTGGGATATGCTTACTTCCTCCGATTTCCACCATCTAACCTGTTCCAAATTGCATATACCATTCCACTGTCTGTCCCTTATAATCCCGGATATGAAAATTAGTAGTTGGATAGCAGGGGGAATAAGTGAGGTGGAGGATTTGATGGTGGGCCCGGCCCTGAAATCTTTTCGGGCTCTTCAGATAGAGTTCGGATTGCCAGTTTCTGATATGTTTACATACCTAAAGATTAGTCACTTCTTACGTCTTCACCCGATCGAGACTCTCACATTACCTTGGCAAGTTACTATGTTCTATTCTAGCCCTACAGTTAAAACTAAAGGCATTTCTCTGTTTTACTTATTACTTAATGGTAAAGATGATTTTATTAAATCTTCTGCGATGTTATCTTGGGAGAGGGAATTGGGGAAGGAGTATTCCTCCGACCAATGGCGTAGAGCTATCAGCGTGACATATGTGGCTACCAAATGTGTTAATTTGTGGGAACTTACCCATAAAATCTTGTTGAAATGGTATTTGACCCCTTACAAGATTGCACGGTTCACCCCACAGGCTTCGGCTGAATGCTGGAGGGGATGCGGAGAATTGGGTACTCTATACCATATTCTGTGGGCTTGCCCCTTAGTGACCAAATACTGGTTGGATGTTTTCCAGTTACTCTCGGGAATACTGGGCTTGAATGTACTGGCTGAACCAGGCATGGCGCTGCTTTCTTTGGGCATCGAGTTATTCCCTCCCACTAAAAGAGTAATAGCGGTACATGTCCTTTTGAGCGCAAGACTGGTGCTTGCCCGCCATTGGAAGAAAATACATCCCCCTTCCTTACGAGAAGTAATTTCAACTACCCACACTCATGCCACATATGAAACGCTGTTCGCCTCGTCACAAAACCTTTTGACTAAAGTACGCCCTATGTGGCAATTATGGTTTGACTGGTATAAGACTTACGATTCGTGATGATGTTTTAGCTAATGTTAAAATTAAAATTATGATTTTTCGATGGAGATTATCCCTTACTTCACGTTTCCTTTCTCTTTTCTATCTCTTTTTCTTCCTATTCTCTTCTTCCTCTCTTTATTTTGTCTTAGCTCGTTTTATTTCATCTCCTTCTTGCTTGAGGCCCACGTTGTCTTTTTCATCTTTGCTTTCTTTTCCTTTTTTTGAGATTGCATTAGACTATGATACTGCACACCTATAGTGTATGCTGTTGACGGATATGTTTTATTTTTACTTCTGCTGTTGCATCAGCTGTGGGCCCTGAGCCTTGTTATTTGTTTTCTATAAAAACCTTTCAATAAAAATCTTATTGAGATTAAAACCAAGGGGTTTAGTTTGCACACATTGCCATTTTTTTTATATATATTGGGATACCTAGTTGACCATGAGATTAAATGCCACAGTTCGAGTTAAATTCCCTGATAAACCCGGTTCAGTAAATGCCTAAAGACACAACAGCAGTAAGATGTGCCTGCAGCAAAGTGCAACTTTTAATCTTCACACTGATTTCTGTGTTTCTACACAGTTACTTGGAACCTAGGCCCAAAGGGCTCCTCTGAGACTGAACCCTATCCGATTATTTAATTGCCAACAGCCAAATTCTCAGTGGGCAGTACAGGTTGTGGCATTTGACAGCTAAAGGTCAGGTGAAAGGGGCAGTAGTGTATTTAGATTTTTGCTGCCCTAGGCCTGACTAAACTCGTGCACCCCCTAATTTAAATAGGACACCTCCCTTCCTGTTAAGACCACACCCCTTCCTGTTTAAGCCCCACCCATCATCTGTAAACTGTACCATAACAAGTTACCAGTTTAGAGTTACAGAGGGGGTCTAGTATTAGAATGATTGCCCTTGGTCTAACAATTGCAGCATACCTCACATGTGGGGGTTGAACACTGTTTACATATGTGGGTGCAACTTACATATACTTTTGATTCTGCAAGTGAGCATGGAGGGATAGGGCACTTAAAAAAAAATTCTTCTGAATGCATACATCGGGCTCTGACTCAGCTTGGGTGCCCCCTGTAGCAAGCTGCTGGATGAGGGAGGGGCAAGCAGAGCAGAAGAGGGACCCGAGAAGAGGAGGATCTGGGCTACTCTGTGCAAATTCAACTGCACAGAGGACAGAAGAGGTAAATATAACATATTTGTTATTTTATTTTTTTAAAAGGAGCCTTTACAATCACTTTAACCACTTAAGGACCGCCTACTGCACATTTACGTCGGCAGAATGGCACGGCTGGGCACATCAACGTATATATACGTTGGTTTTAGTACCCAGCCGTGGGTCGCGGGCGCGCGCCCGCGGGCGCGCGCCCGCGACCCGGTCCGAAGCTCCAGGACCGGGACCGCGGGATTCGCGGACCCGATCGCCGCTGCAGTGCGGCGATCCGTCCCTGGAGCGGAAGAACGGGGAGAGCCGTGTGTACACACGGCTTCCCCGTGCTTCTCTGTGGCCGGAGCATCGATCGCGTCATCCCTGTAATAGGGGGACGCGATCGATGACGTCACACCTACAGCCACACCCCCCTACAGTTGTAAACAACACATTAGGGCACACATTCCCTACAGCGCCACCTGTGGTTAACTCCCAAACTGCAACTGTCATTTCCACAGTAAACAATGCAATTTAAATGCATTTTTTGCTGTGAAAATGACAATTGTCCCAAAAATGTGTCAAAATTGTCCGAAGTGTCCGCCATATTGTCGCAGTCACGAAAAAAATCGCTGATCGCCGCTATTAGTAGTAAAAAAAAAATAATTAATAAAAATGCAATAAAACTATCCCTTATTTTGTAAACGCTATAAATTTTGCGAAAACCAACCGATAAACGCTTATTGCGATTTTTTTTACCAAAAATATGTAGAAGAATACGTATCGGCCTAAACTGAGGAAAAAAAATATTTTTTTATATATTTTTGGGGGATATTTATTATAGCAAAAAGTAAAAAATATTGCATTTTTTTTTAAATTGTCGCTCTATTTTTGTTTATAGCGCAAAAAATAAAAACCGCAGAGGTGATCAAATACCACCAAAAGAAAGCTCTATTTGTGGGAAAAAAAGGACGCAAATTTTGTTTGGGAGCCACGTCGCACGACCGCGCAATTGTCTGTTAAAGCGACGCAGTGCCGAATCGCAAAAACCCCTTGGGTCATTTGCCAGCGTATTGGTCCGGGTCTTAAGTGGTTAATAGCATGAAACTGTGCTCATGTTCAAATGACTTAAGGCAGGAGTGTCAAACTCAATTTCATCCTGGGACACATCAGCAATATGATTGCCCTCAAAAGGGCCGGTTGTATCTGTAAGATTAGATATCCAGCGCATCCCCTACCCTTTTCATTAGATGTCAAGAGCCACCCCACCATCAGAAGTTGAGTCTCCCACCCTCCCTTACATCACAGTGCACCTCCTATCCTTATGCTGCTGCTGGGAAGAAGCTGGATGCATTGTTGAAAGCAGAAAGTAAGGATGTGGTGTAGGACCAGAGGAGGGCTGGAGCTCTCCTGCAGCTGCAGGAGAGGTGCAAGGGCCACATAAAATGGCCTGGAGGGCTGGATTCGGCCCGCGGGCCTTGTGTTTGACACCTGTGACTTAAGGTAAACCAAACAGAACAAGAAGCAACCAAGTATGTGCAAGGCAACTATTACCAGGCTCTGCTCTTCAAAGTGACAAGTTCTGATTAATTATATTAGCGGTTAATTAGCAACTAAATTATCTAGGCTGGTCCTTTTAAGACAGCAGTAGAGGCAACAGTTAAGTGTTAGTCATTTAAGATTCAGTTTACTTCTGTAAGCAGTTTAGCTAGTAAACAAAAATAACTCTTCCGAGGCAATAGCGAACAGATTAATTTGTCTCCTGCATAAAGATCAGCAATTATCATCAGCAGGGAGCCAGTGATTTGCAGAAAATACTGCGTCATTGTGCTCCCCTCTTGGCAAGGAACCCGGTATATGAAGATGAAGAAAGCGATCGGGCAAAGTATGCCACTAGAGAATAGGACATAATGCACTCTTCCGACATCATGTGTAATCACCGGTGTGTTTTCACATGAACCAGAATAACATAACTGATTGCAAGAGATATACATGGACAATAATCCCTGTAGGTTTCTTTTTTTTTATTCTTCATTTAAAGGTTTGCATCGGGATGAAAGTGGAAGGACAAAAACATAATTAGTAGGACAACTAGGAATTCGTTGTATCATTGGGAACATTACAGTTGGTTTATGCTCATATGGCATTTACACAAAAGAACAAAATGGATACAAACTGTCAGATCAGACAGATATAGTAAAGAGGGAATGAGCATTCTATGTGCTAGAACAGTGCGCTTATCCATATACATGTACAAATTCCTTAAAATGCCATTAAGCCTACTAGACCTGATGGGGGAGTATCAATAGATAAAATTCTATAATCGATCAACCTTACATCACTGATGCACAACAGTTTTTCAAAAAGTTTTTGGAGGGGGTGGGGGGGAGGGGGTGGGTTGGACGATAAAAAGAGCATATAGGAAGGGAGGAAAAATGGGGGGGGGGGGGGGTGAACTGAGAACTTGAATAAATTAAGGGAGCCAGGGAGAGGGGGGAAACCCAGGAGGGAGTGGTTGTGGAGGGGTCCTGTATAGTTGTGCAGATGGGCAAAGATTTATACATACTGAAGGTATTTATTGGAGAAGCAAAACAGATCCCGGTAAAACCCAATGGTCTTATGTTCCTTAGACTTGTAATAAATCTCTGTAGGTTTCAACAAATTCTGATCCCTGAAAACGCAGAGACCACTAGAGCTGCAAAAATAAGCCACACCCTATATATACAGTATGTAGTGATGACCCCTGAAAGGGCCGCCGGAAATATACGGGTTCCCTTTATCTGTTCAGACACAGCCTACCCTGTGTTCAAGGACCAATGTAACCATGTAAATATATTCTGTACCATACTGTGAATTCATCTTTAAAGGCATATTACACTTCCCAATTAGGGAAAGGAAACAAATCTTAAAATGCCTCTACATGTCTAATCACTAATCTCTTGCAGATGACTTTCAATTAGAAATTCTGTCCATTTTAAAGAGGGTATTCCATATGGTACAGCACTGACTCCTCCACTGTTCATCTTATATATTTATCTACAGGAAATGGTACAGCTTCTCATTATCATGCGTGGACAACCTTACATAACTCATGAACTAAATTCCAAGTGTCAGGCCTCAGCTCCACTGCATGAAAAGAATACTAACAAAAATGTTAACATTTCTCCAAAGTAAGGCCCCATGCACACTTGGGGGTAGATTCACATAGAGCGGCATTTATATTCTGGCGTAGCGTATCATCTTTACGCTACGCTGGCACAACGTAGAGACGCAAGCCTGCTATTCACTGAGAATATGCACTCCACATTGCGCCGGCGTAGCGTATAGTTGCCGACTTAAGTCAAAGTAGGTGGAAGTGGGCTGGAAGTGGCATAATATATATAAATAAAGAGTGACCCCATGCAAATGATGGGCTGAGCTTCAAAAAACGAACTGCGCATGCGTCGGCTCTTGGACGAATCCAGTTACGTCGAAATAGCTGCCTAAGATACCCCTACGACGTGAACGTAACCTATGCACAGCCCTATTCACGTAGTACTACGTAAACGGCGTACGCGACGTAAAATTTGACGGCGTCGTTCCCTGGCCCATACCTTTGCATTACTTGCGCCTCATATAGCAGGGGTAACTTTACGCCAGACGTATGCCTTACGTAAACGGCATAGATTACAGCAACGGGCGCAAGTGCAATCGGCGTATCTTGCTCATTTACATATTAGACACATAAATCTATGGAAGCGCCCCTTGCGGCCAGCGTAAATTTGCGTAAATTCGATGGCGTAGGAGACTTACGTTGGTTGGATTAAGCCAAAATTCAGGCGTATCCAATTTCACCAACACGCCCTGCCTTCACCCCCCTCTGCAGTGCCACAATCTCCCTCTGCCTCCAATCTCCCCCAGGCCCCCTGCCTCCATCGTCCCCTGCCTCCATCCCCCTCTGCGGTGCCACCAACAACCCCTGTCTCCATCTCCACCCTCTGTGATGCCACCACCCCCCTCTGCGGTGCCACCAACACCCCCTGCCTCCAATCACCCCCTGCCTCCAATCACTCCCTGCCACTAACACCCCCTGCCTCCAATCTCCCCCAGGCCCCCTGCCTCAAACCACCCCCTGCCTCCATCGTCCCCTGCCTCCATCCACCTCTGCGGTGCCACCAACAACCCCTGTCCCCATTCCCCACCCTCTGCGGTGCCACCATCCCCCTTTGTGGTGCAACCAACGCCCCCTGCCTCCAATCACCCCCTGCCATTAACACCCCCTGCCTCCAATCTGCCCTTGCATCCATTGCTCCCTGCCTCCATCCCCCTCTGCGGTGCCACCGCAGCCACAGACATTTACAAACGGGGGAAAAAAGTGCACGTTTTTACAGACTGTCCATAAAAATACGGTTGGCAACACTGGAAGGCACAGGTGCACTGTCCGTCTCCACTACCATCAGCCTGTCATGTCAATGACAGGCTGAGACCTGAGAACTCATATGTAAAGCTCTTACGAGAGCATTGTGATTTAACAGCAAATACCAAAACACAAATTTAAGGCCTGATTCACACCTATGCAGGTTGCAGTTTGCATTTTGCAGGTGCATTTTTTAATACACGCTTTTGATCCATTGAAGTCTATGGAACCAAAAATAAAAAAAAAGTCCCTGGCCCTTTTTCCATAAAATGCACAGATGTGAACTACATCCATAAGAAACCATGTAAAATAGACTGTAGTGTGTTTCTGCAAAAAAAAAAAAATGCACTAAAAAATGCCTAAATGTGAACTAAAAATAATAACCTGAATATTTAAGATAATGGGTCATAATCCTGAAACAATGACCCTGATTTACTAAAGAATATGTGTGTATACTGGGGCTTGAACAAGCAGATTTTATGCTCACGAAATGTACTACGCATTTGTGATGTATTTAAATGCATGAGCACAGGCTACGGCATATATATGACATTTTCTTTGGCTTGCTATGGAATGTACAATGCAGTAAGGAATGAGTCACACCTATGCATTTTTTGTGATTTTTGCATTTTGCAGATTTGCACTACAGAACGTTTTCCATGTTAAATGGGCTGTAGAGCAAATCTGCAAAATGCAAAAAGCACTAAAAAAGCATAGGTGTGAATCAGGCCTTAGGAATGAACAGATAAGATGTGCCCAAAATAATTGAGAATTTCTCTAATGTTTTGGATCTATTTATTAGGAATTAAACTGCACTTTGATAAACTATGTAAAAAATTATGAAAATTAACCTTTCTACAAAGCAAAGTTCATTAAAACTTCATATATATTTATACATACATATGTGTATATATATATATATATATATATATATATATATATATATATATACATATACATACACATACATACATATACAGGGCCGCCATCAGGAATTTTGGTGCCCCTTACACAGCTTCAGGCATGGGCCCCCTGGAGCAGAGAACCGGGGGGGGGGGTGCTGCCGCATGAAATTGAGAAGCGGGGGGGGGGGCTGCTGCCGCAAATTGAGAAGCGGAGGGCCCTTTACAAAAAGAAGAAATGAAGAACAGTATATATAGGGACCTCTGTGCCCTTTAAAAAAAAGAAAAAAAGAGAGAATATATATTTTTTTAAAAGGGTGGTTGCCAACTGGGGCCCCGTGGACCTTATTTTTTTTTTTATAAAAGTAAATTACAAAAAAAGGGGGCTTTCCATTCGGGACCTCTGGGCCCTTTAAAAAAAAAAGAAAGAAATAAAAAAAATATATATTATATATAAAAAAGAAATAAAAATTTAGATATAAAAAAACAAACAAACAGGGGGGTTGCCTTCCAGGGCCCTGGGGACCTCTGGGCCCTTTAATAAGAAATAAAAATATAAAAAAAATATATAAACAAAAATAAAAAATACAATTATAAAAAAAAGGGGGTTTGACACATGGGGCCCTGGGGACCTCTGAGCCCTTTAATAAAAATACATCTATATATTAAAAAAAAAGAAATAAAATAATATAAAAAAGTAAAACAAATTATAAAAAAGGAGGATTGTCATCCGGGGGCCCTGGGGACCTCTGGGCACTTTAATAATATTATATATAAATATATATATAATATAAATATAAAAATAAAAAAAATAAGAAAAATATATAAAAAATATATACTTTTTTTATAAAAAAAGGGGGGGGTTGTCATCAGGGGCCCTGGGGATCTCCAGGTCCCTGTGGACCTCCGGACCTCTAAAAAAATAAAAGAAAAAAAATTGTCCCTTTAACCACTTAAGGACCCCCGCACGCACATATACGGCCACAGAATGGCACGTACAGGCACAAGGGCGTAAATTTACGTCCCCGCCTAAGTGCGGTTCGGGGGTCCCATCGGGACCCCCTCCGCGGCGTGCGGGGGTCCCCCTGGCTCCGGGAGCGATCCGGGATCTGGGGGCGGATGTCGGCGAATACCCGCCCCCCCGCGATCGCTCCCAGCCAATGGGAGCGCGCTCCCAACCTGTCACTTCCTCCTCCTGTGTTTACACAGGAAGGAGGAAATGATGTATTCTCTCATCGCATCGCTGTTTCCCAGAAGACATCACAAGTAAGTGTGCACCAACACAACACTGACACACACTCACATAGGCATATTAACCCCTTGTGATCGCCCCCCCCACCCCCCTGTCACAGTGTCACTGAATGCAGTGATCTAATCACTGCATTTAGTGTCAGTGTGACAGGCAGTGTAAAAAACAGTTAGTGTTAGGTTCAGGATAGCCCCCCCACCCCCCCTAATAAAGTTTTAACCCCCTGATCACCGCCCTAGTTAACCCTTTCACTCCCTATTGCCAGCGTCACTAAGCGATCATTTTTCTGATCGCTGTATTAGTGTCGCTGTTCCCGCTAGGTAGCTATTTTTTTTTATTGCGATTTTTTTTTTTACTAAAGACATGTGGCTAAATAAATTTTGGCCTAAATGTTTGACTAAAATTTAGTTTATTTGATTTTTTTTTTAACAAAAAGTAAAAAATAGTGTTTTTTTTTCAAAAATGTCGCTCTATTTTTGTATATAGCGCAAAAAATAAAAATCGCAGAGGTGATCAAATACCACCAAAAGAAAGCTCTATTTGTGGGAAGAAAAGGACGCAAATTTTGTTTGGGAGCCACGTCGCACGACCGCGCAATTGTCTGTTAAAGCGACGCAGTGCCGAATCGCAAAAACACCTTGGGTCATTTACCAGCGTATTGGTCCGGGTCTTAAGTGGTTAAAAGAAAAATATATTAAAAAAATATATTTTTTTATAAAAAAATAAATAAAAAATAGGGGGTTGCCATCTGGGGCCCTGGTGGCCTACGGGCCCCTAGACCCCTAAAAAATGGCCCTTTAATAAAAAAATAAAAATAAAAATATATCAAAATATATATATATATATTTTTTATAGAAAATAAATAAAAAAAGGGGGGGTTTCCATCCGGAGCCCTGGGGGCCTCCGGGCCCCTGTGGACCTCCGGACCTCTAAAAAAAATTAAAGAAAAAAAATTGGCCCTTTGATAAAAAATAAAAGAAAAATATATTAAAAATATATATTTTTTTTATAAAAAAATATATTTTTTTTATAAAAAAAAGGGCTTGCCATCTGGGGCCCTTGGTGGTTCCCATCCGGGCCCCTGGGGACCCCCGGGCCCCTTACAGGTGTAATGCCTGTACCCCCCTGATGGCGGCCCTGTATATATATATATATAGCACGCCTGTGTACTGTCAGTCCAGGTGTTATTTAGAGGGGGATGAGAGAGTTACCTAGCTCTCATCCAGGTAATTTGCACAAATTCAGCTCTGTTCTAGCTGGGCTGTGCTGTCAGTCTATTCTGTGTTCCTGGGGTGCCTAACCACCCCAGGGCGTCAGGTGGCGGCAGCGGAGCTGAGGTAGGAGCGCCTTCTGGCCAGCAGCCAATCAGAGGGTATTTTTCCCTCGCGGGGCATGCTGGGGGGGGGGGGGGTACTTCTTGAGCAGAGGCCATTTGGCGGGGTTCTTCTTCCGCTGTTGCGGGTGCGGCACCCACCCTCAGGGTGTGCACACATCACTGCCCCGGCGATATGGCCTACCAGGCCGGGGAGCAAGTGCCACTCGTTGTCTTTGGTTTCGGGACCCTGTTGGCCCGGGGGGTCTGAAGCTGCGATGGGTCCCCTTCATTCTAAGAGAAGATCCCAAGCGAGTTGTGCTATTCGGTGGGGAGTCAGTCTGAGGAGAGCCTGGAGGCAGGCGATCCAAAAGGACCTAGACAAGCCACCGGGGATCGAGGTGACCGGACACTGGGAGTTTGTCTAATGGCAACCTGTCAGTCGGTGACAAAAACCAAGAGCTACCTGAGGGAGATTCACTCCTATTTCCATTTGAGCAAAGTCTGTGGCAGGGACTTGTTTTCCTTCTCAAGGTTCCGAGTGATACTCTGGCTGCCAGTTCTGCGAGAGAGACTTATGTAAACATATTCGCCAGCACACCAAGGATCGTTTTAAAAGAACGTCCAAAAAAATGTTAATGCAAAGAAACGATCACAAAAAAATGGCAACGTTTCGAGGCCACGCAGGGTCTCTTCGTCAGGCAAGTTCCCTGCTGGTGATCGCTTCAGCACCCTTTCCTTCTTTTGGCTACTGTCCAGGAAGGTGTGCAATTGGAATATTTTGTAACTGTGAAAGAGACTGTCCGGGTACACTATACCCACTCCGGCTGGAGTGGCGACGAAGCAAAGGTATCGTTGAAGCAGGACTGCTTCTACATGGTTAACAACTTAAGCCCCGGACCAATATGCTGCTAAATGCCCAGAGGCGTTTTTACAATTCGGCACTGCGTCCCTTTAACAGACAATTGCGCGGTCGTGCGATGTGGCTCCCAAACAAAATTTGCGTCCTTTTATTCCCACAAATAGAGATTTATTTTGATGGTATTTGATTGCCTCTGCGATTTTTATTTTTTGTGCTATAAACAAAAATAGAGCGACATTTTTGAAAAAAAAACAATATTTTTTACTTTTTGTTATAAGAAAAATTGAATAAACTAAATTTTAGTCAAACATTTAGGCCAAAATGTATTCAGCCACATGTCTTTAGTAAAAAAAAAAAATCGCAATAAAAAAAAAATTAGCTACCTAGCAGCAATAGCGACACTAATACAGCGATCAGAAAAATAATCGCTTAGAGACGCTGGCAATAGGGGGTGAAAGGGTTAACTAGGGCGGTGATCAAGGGGTTAAAACTTTATTAGGGGGGGTACGGGGCTACCCTGACCCTAACACTAACTGCCTGTCACACTAACTGTCACACTGACACTAAATGCAGTGATCAGTACATATATGATCACTGCATTCAGTGACAGTGTGACAGGGGGGTGGGGGTGATCGCAAGGGGTTAATGTGCCTATGTGTACTGGTGTCAGTGTAGTGTTGGTGCACACTTACTGTGACTCTTCTCTCATCTCGGCGGTTTGAAAATACCGCCGAGATGAGAGCTGCATCACTTCCTCTGCCTATGTTTACATTTTACAGGCAGAGAAAGTGACACGGCGGCGGCGCACGGGATTGGCTGGGAGAGATCACGAGGGGGCGGACAGAAACGAACCGCCGCCCCCTCGAGTCGGATCGCTCCCGGAGGTAAGCCGACCGCCGCACGCAGCGGAGGGGGTCCCGATCAGACCCCCGAACCGCTAGAAGGCAGGGACGTATATATACACCCATCTGCCTGTACGTGCCATTCTGTGGACGTAAATAGGCGTGCGGCGGTCGTTAAGTGGTTAAGGCCTGAATCTGCAGTTCTTCTTTCACCCATCTTTCACTGTCTACAAGTTAATCGTTGCCGTGTTGGGCAAGAGAATAAAAGCACAGAAAACGAAACCCTGCTGTTTGGACATTCTGTCATTGCTCACATCACCACCTCATCATCATACCCCTAGACCAGGGGTGTCAAACTGGCGGCCCTCCAGCTGTTCCGAAACTACAAGTCCCATCATGCCTCTGCCTGTGGGAGTCATGCTTGTAACTGTTAGCCTTGCAATGCCTCATGGGACTTGTAGTTTTGCAACAGCTGGAGGGCCGCCAGTTTGACACCCCTGCCCTAGACGCATCACAGAGGTAACAAGCCGTCCCAAATCTATACAGTGGCTCCCGAGGGGGTAGCGCTACACACACACATTATATATATATATATATATAAATGTGTAGCGCTACCCCGCTGATCTATAATGCAGCATTTGTTACTCTCCATGTTATGTGTAGTGACAGTTGTCCTGGAAGGATGGTGTTGTGTAGTGCAGCGCAAAAAATAAAAATAAACTATACAAACTAAAAAGAACCAAAACATATATAAATGAATAATGCAGTGAAAATAAATGTCCAAGTGTCCAAATTATTCCATGTGTGAGAAATATAACTCAAATATATCCGGAAAAAGTGAAGGTGAAAAGCAGACACCACTGGGAAAATCCACCACCGAAAGCAAGATGGACTCTCACCTTAATAACTCGACCTGAATCAGGTCATATAGCATAACAGCAGTATTCCTATTAGCATCAGATCTCCAGTAGGACCAGCATGAACCGTGAGTAATGGATGATACCAGCAAACCAAGGCATGTTGAAACCGTATAGGAAATAAAACAGAAGGGATCTAGTGCTCTCTGTATACAACACGTTTATTCCATATGATAATAAAACAGGGCACTCACATTTAAAACCACTCATAAGCCGAGTGTATGCTGCAAACGATGTGTCTGTAACCACAGCGGCGACGATCGGGGTGACGTCCTGCGTAGCTCCTCCCCTTACGTACGCGTTACGTCCCGTGGGCGGGACTTCTTCAGCGTCAGGCGGAGGGACTTGGTTCTTTTTAGTTTGTATAGTTTATTTTTATTTTTTGCGCTGCACTTTTCACTGATTATGTTTTTTTGGGAAATTTTTATGAATTTATCCTCAGTGCTGGCTTGCATATGTTAGTATTATATTTGATTTTCCAGCGCTGAATATCTTTCACTGTATATGGTGTTGTGTAGTCCCAGTGTGAAAGCGAGATCAGTACTCGGTAACACTCGTATAAATAAGACTATCACAGCCTCAAGCATCTAGTAAAGTGCAAAAGCCAATATAAAGCTGAACTGTCTACATCTACCATAAAACAACATTTTATTCTCTAACATTCAATATCTGCTCACACAACATCACTTGGCATGGCACAAAACGCCCAACGCTGCAGTCACTCCTGTAATTCTGGCAACTGGGAACGCAGCGCAGGGGCCATAATAGCTCTTGGAGGGGGATACTGCTCTCTACTCCCTCCAATGGCATCCTACTATGGGTGGAAGAGTAGGGAGTGGATGCTTGTGGGGAACAGAACATAGGGGGTTGATTTAACAAAACAGGAGAGTGCTAAATCTGGTGCTCCTGTGCACAGTAGCCAATCAGCTTCTCACTTCCACTTGTTCAATTAAGGTTTTACCAAAAACCTGGAAGCGGATTGGTTTCTATGCAGAGCTGCACCAAATTTTGCATTCTCCAGTTTTAGTAAATCAACCCCATTATGTACTTACAGTTCAGACCTCTAGCTCAGCAAGGCGCCCACCTGGGAATGAAGGCAGTTTCTTCTTATCCCTCTTTCTCAGCCAACTCACCCTTGGAGCTCGTTTCCCCCTCTCAAAGGCAGCATAACTCCCACAGAGCCCCTCAACTCCTCTACCTCCCATATAGTCACACAAATCCTCTTCGATAAATGCACCCAAAGAGCACCTTTTTCCTTCCACCGACACATGAGTATTTTCTACTTTCAGCAACCACAACGATGCATGGGCATTTTCTCCTTAGGGTGACGCCGACGTCACAAGTACAGTTTTCCTTCCACAGGCATCAGGCCATTTTTTACTTCCAGTGACACCGACGCAGAGACATTTTTTTTCCCTTCAAACTGATTGATCAGCTGGAGCGGTGTCAACACTGTAAACTGAGGCATTATCTGACAATCTGCAAAGTGCAGAGGGAGAATCTAATTGTCCGATTGTGCCCCGCTCCCTCTGCGCATGCGCAAAACTTGGGTGACGTCAAAGGTGGAAGACTATTATTGGGCGGATTTGGGTGTGTTGCAGGGAGGATCTTGCAGGGCGGATTTTGGTGTGTTGCAGTCTCACGCATGCGCAGAGATAGTGAGGCAGAGTCTGACAATTAGCTTCTCTAAAATTGCCTATGACGAAGCACTGATTGTAAGTGCGAAACGCGTCGGCCATACTGTATTTTGTTGGTTGCAGTGACTGTGTGTACAGTTGAAAAAATAAAAAAATAAAAGACAACTTATTTTAAGTGATTTCGGAGAGCGGCTGTCCAGTTTTCGTCCTTCAATTTGCTATCATTAGCATTGCCAGCACCTTGGTGGTTCAACAACCCTTGATTGCACACGGGGCTCACCTGGAGCGGTGAGAAATTTGTCTGGGTGACATCATAGGTGGAAGACTATTATTGGGCGGATTTGGGTGTGTTGCAGGGAGGATCTTGCAGGGCGGATTTTGGTGTGTTGCAGGACGGTGTCAAGTCTCACGCATGCACAGAGAGAGTGTGGCAGAGTCTAACAATTAGCTTCTCTAAAATTGCCTATGACGATCTGCGCATCCGCAGCGTTGACGTCCGGCCAGCTGATCAACAGATCAGCTGGAGTGGCGTTACGTCCTGCGCATGTGCAGATCATCATAGGCATTATCCGATGAGATGCACTATTCAACAGAACGCTGACAGTCTTAGGCCGCGTACACACGATCGAACATGTCCGCTGAAACTGGTTCGCAGACCAGTTTCAGCGGACATATCCGATTGTGTCTACGGCCTAGCGGACAGCTTTCCAGCGGACAAAAGTTTTAAAACATGCTTTAAAACTTGTCCGCTGGAAACCTGTCTGTCGGACATGTCCGCTGGTTAGTACGCCTAACCAGCGGACTGAAATCCCCCGCATGCGTCGAATGGATTTGACGCATGCGTGGAAGCATTTTACTTCCTGGTTTGCAGCGTCAACGTCACCGCCACGTCACCGCGCTGTCTGTCCGTGGGGATTTTGGTTTGATCGTGTGTACACACATCAGACCAAAATCTCCCAGGAGACATGTCCGATGAAAACGTTCCGTCGGACCGCTTTCATCAGATATGTCTCCTTGTGTGTACGCGGCCTTATAAGCTCTGCCCTTGTTACCTCTGTGAACTACAGAAAACCTCATCCTATGTAATGAAGAGGGAGATGTTATGTAGTCCTAGGGTTATCAGGTTGCCCCTCTATAAATAAGTTCTGTGTACCTGTGTACTGGGAGTGAGTGTTGTCACACTAGTACAGGAAGTGCGTTAATGGCAGCATCAGCAGTATCACCAGGTAAAAATAAAGGAAAAAAGACAAAAATAAACTAGTGCAGCCACATCAGACTGGTAAGCTGCAATATATAAGATCTTTGATTTAGGTTTTAGATATATTTTAACTGTCACATACTGTAGCTGCTAAATCCAACATCTATCATGGATCCTGATCACAAAAAAAGATAAAAAGGCAGCAATCCTATGCAATATGTTCTATAATATAGATATGAAAATTTAAGCAAAATATCCAAACCTGGGAAATTTCGGAAACATACATTCTTCTTTCATCATTAACTTTGTAGTAAGCCTGCAATGAAAACAGAAAATAAATAAAATAACAAACAACAAATAAATTAACGTTGCCCTCCAGTTAAAGCGAAACTTCAGTCATTTTTTATCTTTCCATCTATTAAATCTTCTGCCTTTGTTGTTTTAACTTTGGATAGCAAAACATTTTTTTCTGCCAGTAAATACCTTATACAGCCCACTTCCTGTTTCTTGTCTGGTCATTAGCCTAGGCTTATGACATCATGCACAGCCAGGAAGGGAGGGGGGGAGTCATAAGAGGGCCAATCAGAGCTGCAGGTGTGTCTCTGTGTGCCTGTGTAAATCCAGGAAGTGAACAGGCAGCAGCTTTAGCTGCCCACAGTTAAAATGGATGCAGCCTGACTTAGTGGAGGGAGATTTCAGAATCACAGTATAAATATATATATATATATATAAAACAGACCGCAGTTCCTCTTTAAAAACATAATGGGCCAGATTCAGAAAGATCCGTGGATCTTTCTGCTGGCGTAACGTATCCCCGATACGTTACGCCGCTGTAAATATTTGCGCAAGTTCTTTAATTCAGAAACGTATGTGTGGCGGCGTAAGGCTGCGCAATTCAAATGAATGAAGTGGGGGCGTGATTCATGTAAATGAATCATGACCCCACGTAATTCACGTTTTTTTTGGATTCCCAGTGCGCATGCGTGAAATTACGTCGCTTTTCCTCAATGTAAGCGGCGTAACGTCAAGCCCCATTCCCGAACGATTTACGCAAACTACGTAACCGATGTAAAATTCGACGCTGTCCCGACGTCTATACTTAACATTGGCTACGCCTCCTATAGCAGGGGTAACCTTACGCCGCTATAACGCTAACGCAAACAACGTAAACTACGACGGCCGGCCGCAAGTACGTTCGGGAATCGCCGTAAATCCCTCATTTACATATTCGACGCGTAAAACGACGGAAGCGCCACCTAGCGGCCAGCGTAAAAACTGCAACTAATATACGACGGTGTAATATACGCCGCTCGTATATTAGTAGAATTCCAGCGTATCTTCTTTTTTGAATAGCAAAAAAAGATACGCCGGCTATTCTTAGTATTTACGCAGCGTATCTCTTGATACGCTGCGTAAATAGCTTTCTGAATCTGGCCCAAAAAGTTCAAGCTGACACAGCCTGCCTGCTAGGAAGAAGCCAGAGCTTTTATCCTGGGATTATTCGTGTTTAGCAGACTACTCACTAAATCCCTATGGTTGCCGGTACCTTTATTTTCTGAATGGTCATGTGACAATGGAGGCGTGTTTCCAACTACTAAGCATACTGCACCAAGTAATGCAGCCCCACCTAGAGTGGATAAGAAAACCTTAAAGAACTGTTTAAAGATTTTACTGTCAAATTTAAAAGAATAATGCCTTAAGGCCCATCCACCAATGCACTGCTGTAAAATGCATATTGTTACATTGCATGGTAAAACATGTTATGCATGCTGGTGTGGTGCTATTCATTACAGATGCACCTCAACCCCCCATGCTAATACCCAAGCATTGCAGCACATTACAGGTTTGGAATTAATCATCAGGAGTTTTACCTTTATCCACCTTAATCACTTAAGGACCCCTTCACGCCGATATACGTCGGCAGAAGGGCACGGCTATGCACAAGCATGTACCTGTACGTCCTCTTTAAGAGCCCAGCCGTGGGGTCGCGAGCTCCGTGACCGTGCAACCCGCAGACCCGATCGCTGCCGGTGTCTCGCGATCGGTTACAGGAGCTGAAGAACGGGGAGAGGTGTGTGTAAACACACCTTCCCCGTTCTTCACTGTGGCAATGTCAGGGATCGTCTGTTCCCCGATATAGGGAAAGACGATCACTGACATCACACGTCCAGCCCCGCCCCCCTACAGTTAGAAACACATATGAAGTCACACTTAACCTATACAGCGCCCCCTAGTGGTTAACTCCTTCACTGCATTACCATTTTCACAGTAATCAGTGCATTTGTATAGCACTTTTTGCTGTGAAAATGACAATGTGTCAAAATTGTACTATGTGTCCGTCATAATGTCGCAGTCACAAAAAAAAAAAAATCACTGATTGCCGCCATTAGTAGTAAAAAAAAAAAAATATTAATAAAAATGCCATAAAACTATCCCCTATTTTGTAAACGCTATACATTTTGCGCAAACCAGCCGATAAACACTTATTGCGATTTATTTTACCAAAAATAGGTAGAAGTATTTTACCAAAAATAGGTAGAAGAATACGTATCGGCCTAAACTGAGGAAAAAATATTGAATTTTTTTTTTAAATTGTCGATCTATTTTTGGTTATAGCACTCACATTTTTGTAAATATTTTATTGTATCTTTTCATGTGACAACCCTGAAGAAATTACACTTTGCCACAATGTAAAGTAGTGTATAAAAGTGTAAATTTGATGTCCCCTCAAAAAAACTCACACAGCCAATAATGTATAAACCGCTGGCAACAAAAGTGAGTAAACCCCTAAGTGGAAATTTTGAAAATTGGGCCCAATTAGTAATTTTCCTTCCCCGGGGTCATGTGACTCATCAGTGTTACAAGGTCTCAGGTGTGAATGGGAGCAGGTGTGTTACATTTGGTGTTATCACTCTCACTCTCACATACTGGTCGCTGGAAGTTCAACATGGCACCTCATGGCAAAGAACTCTCTGAGGATCTGAAAAACAATTTGTTACTCTATAAAGATGGCCTAGTCTATAAGATGATTGCCAAGACCCTGAAAGTGAGCTGCAGCATGGTGGCCAAGACCATACAGCTGTTTAACAGGACAGGTTGCACTCAGAACAGGCCTCGTCATGGTTGACCAAAGAAGTTGAGTGCACGTGCTCAGCATCATATCCCGAGGTTGTCTTAGGGAAAGAGATGTATGAGTGCTGCCAGCATTGCTGCAGATGTTGAAGGGGTGGGGGGTCAGCCTTTCAGTGCTCAGACCAGTTGTGCCAACACTGGTGTCATATTATGTGATATGCGGGAAAGATTACAAGCGATATATTTACACTATTATTACAATGATTTTGTTTTTTCAAATGACACCTAAAAGGGTCAGAGCATCCCTCTTGGATGATTGTCACTGGTACAGGTATCCCCACTGGAAGATATTTACCCATCTCCTGGTGACATCTGTTATATTTTGGGCTTCCTATCACATTCTGTTTTGGAAAAGGTCAACAGGACAAAGAGTTGGTGATTTTTCCAGTGAGAACAATTTTTTTGAGGTTTTACGATTCGGCACTGTGTCGCTTTAACTGACAATTGCGCGGTTATGCGACATGGTTCCCAAACAAAATTGGCGTCCTTATTTCCCACAAATCAAGCTTTCTTTTGGTGGTATTTAATCACCTCTGTGGTTTTTATTTTTTGCGATATAAACAAAAATAGAGCAACAATTTTGAAAAAAATAAATAATATTTTTTACTTTTTTTCTGTAATAAATATCCCCCAAAAATATATAAAAACACATTAATTATGTTCCCTCATTGTGTTCTAACTGAAGGGGGGGTGGGACTGACTAGGGGAAATGACAGATCGCTGTTCATACATTGTATGAACAAGCGATCAGTCATTTCTCCCCCTGAAAGAACCGGGAGCTGTGTGTTTACACACACAGCTCCCGGTTCTCGCTCTGTAACGAGTGATCGCGGGTGCCCATCGGTGATCGCGCCTGCCAGGCACTTGCATCAGCACCAGTGGCTTTTGCATAGCTGAGCCGGGTTGCCAAAACTATGGTGGGCGGTCAGCAAGAGGTTAAGTGGCGCATATATGAATGGTTATCATTGAATAACATGGGGAACAACTTGTCATGAAACTTTGATGTCCACAAGTTTGGACGGAGCCTAAACCATTTTCCACATCATTTAAAACAAGAAAAAAAAAGTTTGTCTAGGATACCTACTCAAATGTGTGGTATTAGTATTAAATGGCAGTGCACCCCTTTCATCTTAATTGAAGACCAGGTTGGAATTTTTATGACACACTGCCCATTGTTCCCTCTGTCTATACTGCAGTTTTCGTGCATTTCAGGAGAATACTAAATGTTCTGGCATTTAGGTAATTTTCTAACACAACGGAAGTATTATATAAATGATGAGCTCAGCTCTTGGGCACAACATCCTAATATTGTGGAACCACTTTATCATACATTTCTTACTATAGGAGCATCAATTAACACTCTATAGAGCAGATCACACTTTTCTTTAATTCTAGTCTGACAGATAAGGGTAATGTACTTAATGTGAAGAAGCAAGCTCTTCTCCAGACGAGATGTCAGCTTCAATCTATCTCTCTTAATATATTATTTATTCAATGCTTCAACTCCATGGTCACACATTCACATTAAAAATGGCCTGTCAGGAAGATTAACGTTAAAGTGGTAGTAAACCTCAGACATGAAATCTGAGCAAAGCACAGAATTCTATAGTGTTTACTTGCCTCTCTCCAAAGCACAAAGTGTAATTTTTCTCTGCTGTATAGTTCCTCTGTTATCTGCATGAGTCCCTTCTATCAAAATTTCCTGACATCAACAGAAAAAAGGTGACAGGGGAGGGAGCTTCAGCTGATTGACAGCCTTATCTCTATTCCTGTGTACTGTGTGAAGGGGGGGTGTCCCTTACCTCCAATCAGCTCTAAGGCCGCGTACACACGAGGAGACATGTCCGCGGAAACTGGTCCGCAGACCAGTTTCCGTGGACATGTCCGATCGTGTGTATGGCCTAGCGGACAGGTTTCCAGCGGACAAAAGTTTCTAAGCATGCTTAGAAACTTGCCCGCTGGAAACCTGTCCATCGGACATGTCCGCTGGTTAGTACACCTAACCAGCGGACCGAAATCCAGCGCATGCGTCAAATTGATTTGACGCATGCGTGGAAGCATTGAACTTCCTGGTTAGAACACGTCGGTGTCTTCTACGTCACTGCGTTCTCTGTCCACGGGGATTTTGGTCTGATGGTGTGTACACACATCAGACCAAAATATCCCAGGAGACATGTCTCCTCGTGTGTACAGGGCCTAAGAGCTCTTGTACAGAGTGTTACTACAGCTCTCCGGCCCCTGATTTGTGAGTTTGTGAAAAATCCTTTCATCCCTGAGTTTTACAAAGATGAACAGGACACATTATTGAAAACACACGTTCAACTTATGTAGGAGGATTTGTTTCACCTCGGTGTGTCACCTTAGGGCCGGCTTTTCACTTCACTTACCCTATAAGTAAGGATTTAAAACCACTTTAAGATAAAACCAGAAGTATACATTCATTTCAATGTATTGCTACTTTTTTTTAATCCAAAGGGAAACTCTGTTTACAATTACAGAGAACTAGAGAGAGAAGAAGGTCAGACATTTATTATATATATATATATATATATAATAAATGTCTGACCTTCTTCTCTCTCTAGTTCTCTGTAATTGTAAACAGAGTAAATAATGGACACTTATTAATGGACACCGAAAATGTGGTTTGGATTACTTTAAATGGGACAGTGATATTTATCAACAATATCCCTCAAGAAATATATGAAGACTTTGCCCGGTTTGTTTGATTCTGACATGTTCATTGAAAGCACTGGTCACATTGATCTCTGCAGCAAATGCAGGCACTGTGCCCATCAAATGCAGCCACCGTGCCCATCAAATGCAGCCACTGTGCCCGTCAAATGCAGCCATTGTGCCCATCAATTGCAACCACTGTGCCCATCAATTGCAGCAGCTGTGGCCATCAATTGCAGCCACTGTGACCCCAGGAACCCCCTCCCCCCGCTGCCCGCTTGCTGTCTGACCGGCACTTACCCCATCTTGGTGGCGGTTCTGGCAGCGGGTGATGTTGGCGAATTGTGGGATGGGCACAGGGTCAGACGGCAGCTCCTGTGTCCTCCATGCTTCCTCAATGCTTTTACTCCTGCTAGGCGTCCAATATGAGCACCTGTCCTTTCAGCCAATCAGGTTATGGGTATCAGACCTGCACTTCCCGATTGGTGGAGAGGCCATTCAGTGTTATTAATATTCATTTGCTTTTCTAACACACCTGGGTGAGCTCCTGGCGCAATGCTCTGCGCCATGAGCCACCCTATTTTGAAGCCTATTAGAACCTATTGCTATAAACATGTGCTTAAAAAACAAAAACAAAGCTGTAATTTAGGCTCCCGGCATCCTAAAAGGGGCCGGACGCCTGAATAGGGGGTGGCCATGGATAGATTTATGCTATGAATCTAGCCATTAAGGATATATGGGGGTGGCGCGTTAGGGGAGGCGGCACCTGGGCTCCTCTAATGGACTGGCTGCCCTAGTTTTTATCACGTTTATGCTTTTAGGTTAGACTACACTACATAAACTAACAAGAGATTGGGGGTATGAAATACACATTTCAATTGTTTTTTTTGCCCATTCAACATTATATTTCTAGTCATATTTGTCTTCAACAAATGTACCAATCTGTCTGAAATACCTTTGCTTCTTGTTCTATTCGAAGTTCAAAATCTTTTAATTGATTTTCTATTAAAGTCTTCTCATCCTCCAAACGCTTTAGATACTGGTTTAACGCACCCTGAGAGTACATAAAGGAAGGACATTAAATCCCGCATTAAAACTTCAGGCATATATATAATAATATATTAATGAATACAGTGCTGCATGCATTTGTGTATCAATATATGAATTTTAAGGCAGAATTCTAGGTATGTTTTTCATTGCATGGTTACATTGGTCCACCTTGGATGAATGTTAAGTACACATATTGATACCTGTGTGCTCTGGCGGCTGAAACGTAAGTGGGTACTCTGATGGGCACCCGTGGATGTAAGGGGCTTTCTGGTTGGTGCTTCTGGGTGTAATGGGGGGGGGGGGTCACTTCTGGATGCTAAAGAGGAAGCCCTCGCTGAGAAATTTGGAGATCCCAGCTTTAGAATATAAGCTCTGCAAGCTTTAACAAGAAGGGCCCCACTAACCCTCTAAAGATATATAAAAAAAATAAGAATACTGACTATTTTTAAATATCATTGCTAATAAAAAAAAACACCAACAACAATAATACATAGTTACTAAACAATAAATATTATTACTAAATAATAATCATAATAAGAAATATTGGGGCAGATTCACAGAGAATTAGATTCTCGTAGAGTATCAGAAATACACTACGCTGCCGTTTTTTACCTGGCTCTACGTGGAATTCAGGTAGATTTTGTCCAGTAAACGACGGCGGCGTAGTGTATTTCTCCCGTCGCAATCCATCTGCGCGAGTAGGGGGCGTGAAGCATTTAAAATAGGCGCGTTCCCGCGGCGATCAAACTGCGCATGCTCCGTTCGCAAATTTCCCGCCGTATATTGCGCGAAAACACGTTGTCGCGTCGTAGTAGCGTCGTTTACGTACATTCCTATTCCCGAACGAGTTACGTTAAAAAAAAAAAAATATTTTCAAATCGACGCGGGAACGACGGCCATACTTTACATGGGTTACGCACTGTTAGACCAGCAAAATGCTCCTCTAACATTACGTAGCCAAAAAATGACATAGGCGATTGCGAGGGAGACTCGTACCTTCGTGGATCGCCGTAAAAAGTCATTTGCATATCCCGACGCATGAAAACGATGCGAACTCCTCCCAGCGGCCGCAAAAATATCGCAGTGTAGATCCGAAGGCTTACGAGGACGTAAGCCTCTCGGATCGAAGCCCGAAGCCGCCGTATCATGGTTTGAGGATTCAAACTAGTGATACGGCGCGCGAAATTTGAAATTACTCCTGTCTAACACCAGTTAGACAGGCGTAATTGCTCTGTGAATCTGGGCCATTATTATTAAGTAATAATAAAAAATTATTATTGAATAAAAATAATAAAGGGCAATATTATTTTTATTATATATAAAATGATGATTGGTATTAATATCAATAATAATAAATGATAGTGGCAATAATAAAACATGTTAAATCATATTTCTAATAGCAATAACAGTGATTAATATTATTAAATAATAAAATAAATAACATAATTTACCAGAAATAACAGTAATGAATATTATTATTTTAAATAATTAATAATTGTTATTTTTTATATATATATATATATATATATATATATATATATATATATATAAAAAATAACGTTAATAATAACATTTCTAGAATTGTGAACCTATAAAAAAACAACTCTGAGTGGTAAAGTTGCCCTCTAGTGTCTATTTCAATTATGGTTTCTACACTTCAGAAGATCAACATGAGCAATATGCTTCAATTCTAGCTTTAAAATTCTGTTGATTGATGAAGTGAATGATTTTAACATTAATGAGCACTGCAGCTGTGAAAAGTAATGGCAAATGAAGCATTAGTCGTCCTTGTTAAGTCATGCATCTTTTAGTTGGCTATCTGAGCTCTGTCTACTAGGGTTGTCCCAATACCGATACTAGTATGGGTATCGGGACTGATACCGAGTATTTGCGGGAGTACTTGTACTCGCACAAATACTCCTGATGCTTCTGCCGATATTTTTTTTTATTTATCAACATGTTCTGTGAATTTTTTTTGAATTTTTTACTACTGTGTGACAAGCAAATAATTTTTTTGTCTTGAGTTAGAGTTCTTCATAATTCTAAAGAAAATATCCTTATGCCGCGTACACACGATCACTTTTTGTATTGTAAAAAAACGTCCTTTTATCTCACGAAACAAAACAAAGTTTTTCAAACTTAATTTTAAAAAACGATGTTGCCTACACATCATCGTTTTCTGAAAATGCTCTTGCAAAGCGTGGTTACATAGGACAATTTCGACTGCACTCTGTTCCATTGAAGCTCCCGTCTCATAACTTGCTTCTGAGCATGCGCGGGTTTAAAAACGTCGTTTTAAACGTCGTCTTGCCCACACACGATCATTTTTTGTGAAACAAAAGATGACATTCTGAAAAACGACATAAAAAATTCAAGCATGTTCAAATTTTTTTTGGTCGTTTTTTTGAAGACATAAAACAACGTTTTGCCCACACACGATCATTTTAAATGACGTTTTTTAAAACGTCGTTTTATTTCATCACAAAAAACGGCCGTGTGTATGCGGCATTAGTCTGTATTGTGGTTTGAAAACTGTCACATGACATTTAAAAAAAGTATCGGTATTCGGTATCGGTGAGTACATGAAAAAGAGTATCGGTACTTGTACTCGGTCCTAAAAAAGTGGCATCGGGACAACCCTACTGTCTACATAAAGTGGTCCTCTGACTGTTTTGCAAAGCACTAGAATAGGACAGGTAGTGGGCAAAACATCCCAGTGCCCATGCACACTGTGGAAGAACAGCTCATAAAGGTTCAATTAACCCTATGAAGCTGTGGGTGGGTGGGCCATGGCTGTGCTGAAACTAGCCCGATGTAGGCAGAGCATAGTGGACCACTTTGAAAGCCATCTACGCAAGTTCTTAATGTGCAAACACAGGAGAAACCTACAGAGAAAACCACATTGCACCCTAATGCAGAGAACTTATTGGGAAAGATGCACTATATTACGAAAATTAGCCTGCATGAGTGCCTCCATAACAGGCCGCCTGCTCTGGGAGCTCTTGGTAAGGGCGGAGAAGCCAGAAGAACAGACAGGGGACCAGAGATAAGGAGGATCAGGGCTGCTCTGTGCAAAACCATTGCACAGAGCAGATAAGTTTAACATGTTTGTTATATTAAAGAAAAATGTATCTTTTAAATAAAAGGAGCTTAAAAAATATGATGTAATAATGGATTCAATGTTGCATTAAAGTGATCGTAAAGGCTCTTTTGAAAAAATTCTGCTTTAATACTTACTTCAGGCATTTGGTCATAAGAGCGAATGGATGACAGACGATCTAAAACAGACAAAACACATTCTTATAGAGGTTATTGGGATAAAATACACATGTCACTAAATAAATTGTAGGTTAAATTCATTGATTGGCCCCAACACCACCATCAACACATTCTTGATTGGGCATTAATTGTAGTTCTGATATATAAAAACATAATAAGAAGAGACATGAAATCATTGACCATTCAGATATTCTATTTCATTTTCATAAAAAAGAAAACAAAAATCAATAACAAATTATTAAAATATAGCATGACAACAAATGCACTGTTGCGCTTTTTTTTTTTTTTGTACATACATACAAATATACATACACATATATTCATATACACTGCTGGTATTTGTAAACCTAACCAGCAGTACCAAGCATATTCAGCAAATATTGAAACTGAATATACAAAATTGATGTGAATAATACATTATTTGCAGTCTTCAGATTACATATTTACTGTATGTTTCTAATACTTTTCTTAGCACATTGCATTCCATTCCAGGTATTCTCAACTACCAGATATGTCAAATGAGCATTCTCACTAGCGGAATCACGGAGGCTTTAAAATAACATATTTGCTCTTATCGTATTCATGGAAAATGATTTGCACTTTTCTAATTAATACCAGGAAGCGTGTAAAAAAAAAAAAGTAAAGAAGCTCTTGCTTCGTTTTTAGCAATGAAGTTTTGTTGTTTCCATCAAACTTAGTCTTGATCTAGTCCATTATAATAAATAGTGCGATTGCAGATAGATCCGTTTCTGCAAAATAGCTTTTTGGAAGTTGGGACTCTCAATAGTGCCCCATCATTGGTAAGTGGGAGGAATAGTGTCCCATCATTGGTATCAGTGGAGGAATAGTGTCCCATCATTGGTATCAGTGGAGGAATAGTGTCCCATCATTGGTATCAGTGGAGGAATAGTGTCCCATTATTGGTGTCAGTGGGAGGAATAGTGTCCCATCATTTGTAAGTAGGAGGAATAGTGCCCCATCACTGGTATCAGTGGGAGAAATAGTGTCCCATCATTGGTATCAGTGGAAAGAATAGTGTCCCATCATTGGTATCAGTGGAAGAAATAGTGTTCCATCATTGGTATCAGTGGGAGGAATAGTGCCCCATCATTGATATTTGTGGGAGAAATAGTGTCCCATCACTGGTATTAATGGGAGAATTAGTGTCCCATCACTGGTATTAATGGGAGAAATAGCGTCCCATCATTGGTAAGTGGGAGGAATAGTGCCCCATCATTGGTATCAGTGGGAGAAATAGTGCCCCGTCATTGGTATTAGTGGGAGGAATAGTGCCCCGGCATTGGTATTAGTGGGAGGAATAGTGCCCCATCATTGGTAAGTGGGAGGAATAGTGCCCCGGCATTGGTATTAGTGGGAGGAATAGTCCACTATCACTGGTATTAGTGAGAAGAATAGTGCCCCATCATTGGTATTAGTGGGAGGAATAGTGCCCCATCACTGGTATTAGTGGGAAGAATAGTGCCCCATCACTGGTATTAGTGGAAGGCATAGTGCCCCACTGTTGGTGTCCAGTGCAGGAATTATTACCCCATAGTTGGTGTCAGTAGAAGGGATAGTGACTCGTATCAGTCAGAGGAACAGTGTCCCAAGGGCTGGATAAAGGTATGCAAAGGGCCGTATTTAGCACCGGGCCACAGTTTGGAGATCACTGCCACAGATCATAATAAAGATAATTACTGTTAGGACAGAGTATAAAATAAGATCTACAAACACTCCTGGAACTTCAGAGCATGGCATGGTAGATTATGTACATTACTAGGGTGAAGCCACACATTCAGCGGTCACAGGCATTTTACTGCATCGTAGAAAGCCTGTCACCACAAGGACACCCAGAAAACAATTGTTTCCCATGTCGTGTCCCATTCACAATGCAATGCATTCCATAGCTGCACCGAGGCGTGCTCTGATAAAACAAAGACATGATGCATTTTATCGCAGAGCGATATACAGCACAGCAGAGTGTCACTGTACCTCCAGGATGTATCATTCTACAATCGGGGCCTCATCACTACAACTACTCTATTTCCATTCAGGGAACATACCTGTTGGATTGCCTCGTATGTGCTCCGATTTTTCTTGAAGCATATGAATTTGACGATCTAGTTGTCCGTTTAGTTCAATTTGTGTCTCATACCTCGTTTTCCATTCATTGCCTGAAACAAACAACAACAAAAAAAAGAAATACAAAAGTTTTCAGCCGTATAGGAAGCAAAAATATGTTGTATCATGTTAGCCATAGGTAGCAGCAGGAAAAGTAAAATGCTTTTAATTGGCTAATATATGAACAAATTGCATACCTGCGCAACCTTATCAGTCTACAATTCTGCGGGAAAAATTATTGCAAGAGAAGGCTTACGGTATGTACGCCATTCAGAGATAAATGTAGAAAACGCTCCGCACTCAGTCCAAAGTTCCAAAATGTGTTGAAACAAAAGCAAACAGCGAATACAAGGAAGCCCTATATATATAGCTATAACTAAAGTGCTTGTAAACGTAAGCTCTATTGCTGTGTGCTGTGTGATGTGAAGGAGATGTGTACCTTCCCTCCTATCAGCTCTCATGCTTTGTACACACAACCGTTTTTCGGGTTGTAAAAAATAAAGTTTTTTTTAATGTCATTAACCACTTCAGCCCCAGAAGGTTTTACCCCCTTCCTGCTCAGGCGAAATTTCAGCTTCCGCGCGGTCGTGCTCCGTGGCTCCCAAACAAAATTGGCGTCTTTTTTTTCCCACAAATAGAGCTTTCTTTTGGTGGTATTTGATCAAATGCAATATTTTTTACTTTTTGCTATAATAAATATCCCCAAAATTATATGTATATATATATATATATATATATATATATATATATATATATATATATATATATATATATATATATATAAAAAATGTTCCTCAGTTTAGGCCGATACGTATTCTTCTACCTTTTTTTGGTAAAAAAAAAAAAAAAGGAATAAGGGTTTTTCGATTGGTTTGTGCAAAATTTATAGCGTTTACAAAATAGGGAATAGTTTTATGGCATTTTTATTATTATTATTTTTTTACTAGTAATGGCGGCGATCTGCGATTTTTTTTTATTGGGCCTGCGACATTATAGAGGACACATCGGACACTTTTGTGACATTTTTGGGACCAAACACATTCATACAGTGAACAGTGCTATAAATATGCACGGATTACTGTATAAATGTGACTGGCAGGGAAGGGGTTAACCACTAGGGGGGAGGGAAGGGGTTAAATGTGTAGCCTAGTTTGTGTTCTAACTGTAGGGGGAGGGGGGTGACTGGGGGAGGTGACCGATTGTGTCCCTATGTACAAAGGACACAGATTGGTCTCCTCTCTCCCTGACAGGATGTGGAGTTCTGTGTTTACACACAAAGCTCCACGTCCCTGCCCAGTTACTGGGCAATAGTGGGTGCCCGGCGGCGATCGTTGCCGCCGAGCACGCGCATCGTGATCCCAGCAAAGCGGCGGCTTTAAAAGACAGGACCTCATATGACGTCCTGTCAGAACAATGGAGTCTTCCGCCCGCCATTATTTGGACAAGTGGTTAAAAACTATCGTGTGTGGGCTCCAGAGCATTTTTCAAGAGGTAAAAAATGAGCATTAAAAATTTTGAACATGCTCTAATTTTTCACGTCTGTTTTAACGTTGTCGTTTTTTAATGTTGTAAAAAATGGTCGTGTGTGGGCTTTAACGACGTGAAAAAAGCGTGCATGCTCAGAAGCAAGTTATGAGACAGGAGCGCTCGTTCTGGTAAAACTAGCGTTCGTAATGGAGTAAGCACATTCATCACGCAGTAACAGACAGAAAAGCGTGAATCGTCTTTTACACGGAATCAGCTAAAGCAGCCCAAAGGGTGGCGTCATCTGAATGGAACTTCCCCTTTATAGTGCCGTCTTACGTGTTGTACGTCACCGCGCTTTGCTAGAGCATTTTATTTTCACGATCGTGTGTAGGCAAGGCCGTTTTAATGATCGGGTTGAAAAAAACATGTTGTTTTTTCTAGACCAATAAAAAACGTAATTTTTACAACCCGAAAAACGGTCGTGTGTACACGGCATCAGAGTTCTCCTTACTGAGCTTTGCTGTGTCTCATTTCATGCCCCCCCCCCACATTCATTTCTGCCAGTTCAGACAAGCTTTATATAATCTGGACTTTGAACGGATGTAGAGAAAAGAACACGGCAGATAAACATGTACAACGTATAGGGTTGTCCCGATACCAATACTAGTATCAGTATCGGGACCGATACCGAGTATTTGCGGGAGTACTTGTACTCGCGCAAATGCTCCCAATGCTTCTGACGATACTTTTTTTGTATTCATCAACATGTTCTGTGAAAATTCTTTGAGTTTTTAACTACTGTGTGACAAGCAAATGCATTTTTTTTATTAATTTTTACTCATTTTTATTCTTTTATAATGTCTTGAGTTAGAGTTCTTCATAATTCTAAAGAAAATATCCTTAGTCTGTATTGTGGTTTGAAAACTGTCACATGACATTTAAAAAAAAGTATCGGTATTCGGTATCGGCGAGTACATGGAAAAAAGTATCGGTACTTGTACTCGGTCCTAAAAAAGTGGCATCGGGACAACCCTAACAACGTATTTAGTAGAATTTGTTTGTGTGTACCACCTGTGGCCAGTCACTTTACTGGCTATATGGAAGGGTTTAAAACCACAGGGCTGAAACGCATTAGTGGATGCTCTGTGTTTGCTGTTGGCTTTTGAATGACCACATTTTGGAATTCAGGAGTGCAGAGCATTTACTACATTTTACTACGTTTCAATGGCTACTTGAATACATTTTGGAGTGCAAGTTTTGGAAAACCTTCACTTTTCCTATTTAGCCATGTTTTTTTTTTTTTACAAATAACTAAAACATTGTACTTCTACACACACATAGCAGACATCAAAGAATGCACTTTAATTAACCACTTCAGCTCCGGAAGGTTTACCCCCCTTCGTGACCAGGTTATTTTTTTGCGATACAGCACTGAGTTACTTGACAGTTAACCACTTAAGCCCCGGACCATTTTGCTGGTCAATGAGCAGGCCATTTTTTGCAATTCGGCACTGTGTCGCTTTAACTGACAATTTTAGCGGTCGTGCGACGTGGCTTCCCAACCAAATTTACGTCCTTTTTTTTATCACAAATAGAGCTTTCTTTTGGTGGTATTTGATCACCTCTGCGACAAAAATAGAGCGACAATTTTGAAAAAAACTCAATATTTTTTACTTTTTGCTATAATAAATATCCCCCAAAAATCTATATATATATATAAAAAAAATTCTCAGTTTAGGCAGATATGTATTCTTCTACATATTTTTGTTAAAAAAAAAAAAAAATCATAGCGTCTTCAAAATAGGGGATATAATTATGGCATTTTTATTATTATTTTTTTTTTTACTAGTAATGGCGTTTTTTATCATGACTGCGACTTTATGGACTTTGTGGACACATCGGACACTTTTGACACATTTTTGGGACCATTGTCATTTTTACAGCAAACAGTTTAGGCCGATACGTATTATTCTACATATTTTTGGTAAAAAAAAATAAAAAAAGCAATAAGCATTTATTGATCGGTTTACGCAAACGTTATAGGGTCTACAAAAAAGGGATTTTTAAATACAGCTTACCTGTAAAATCCTTTTCTTGGAGTACATCACGGGACACAGAGCGGCATATTCATTACTATATGGGTTATATGGAGTACCTTCAGGTGTGGACACTGGCAATCTCAAACAGGAAGTCCCCTCCCTATATAACCCCCTCCCCTAGAGGGAGTCCCTCAGTTTTGTAGCAAGCAGTATGCCTCCCAAAAATGTTCCCCAAAAGAGGGGTGGGAGCTCTGTGTCCCGTGATGTACTCCAAGAAAAGGATTTTACAGGTAAGCTGTATTTAAAAATCCCTTTTTCTTTCTCGTACATCACGGGACACAGAGCGGCATATTCATTACTATATGGGATGTCCGAAAGCAATGCTTTAATGAGGGGAGGGAGACATCTTCTCAAACGAGATTTAATTTAGAGGTATACTCAAATCATAATAATAAATCCAACTTAGTCAAGAAAAAACTTTTTTTTTTTTTTTTTTCTTTTTTACAACCAAGGGTGCCCCTGATCCCGAGGATCTTAAACTGCAGCCTGTAGTACTGCCTGTCCAAAGGCAGAATCCGCATTCCTTCTCACGTCTAGTTGATAAAACCTTGTAAACGTGTGGACTGATGACCACGTCGCCGCCTTGCATATCTGAGCCATAGAGATCTGATGGTGTGCTGCCCAGGAGGCGCCCATGGCCCTGGTAGAATGGGCCTTTACCGACAAAGGAGGAGGCAACCTCTTCAACCCGTAGGCTTGAATGATTAATTGTCTAATCCATCTCGAGATGGTGGATTTTGCAGCTGCCTGCCCCTTCTTGGGGCCATCTGGTAGAACGAACAACACATCTGTTTTCCGGATCTTTTCTGTAGCTTTAAGATAGGCCTTCATGGCCCGGACAATATCCAAGGTATGCAGCAACCCCTCCTTTCTAGATGTGGGTTTCGGAAAGAAGGATGGAAGTACCAAATCCTGGTTCAAGTGAAAATTGGATATAACCTTTGGTAGAAAGGAAGGATGGGGCCGGAGAACTGCCCTGTCCTTATGTAGAACGAGATATGGTTCCTTACACGATAAGGCTGCTAATTCTGACACTCTCCTGGCCGAAACTATGGCGACCAAGAATACCAACTTTCTTGTCAGTAAAACTAAAGGAATCTCAGCCAACGGCTCAAAGGGTTGTTTCTGTAGAGTGGACAGGACAAGATTTAAGTCCCATGGACAAATTGGTGACTTGACAGGAGGATTAATACGCAAGACCCCCTGTATGAAGGTCTTTACCAGCGAGTGGGTGGCCAGCGGCCTCTGAAACCACACTGACAGAGCTGAAATCTGTCCCTTGATTGTGCTTAGTGCCAGGCCTTTATCCACTCCTAGCTGGAGAAAACTTAACACCCTATCAATGGTATATTTGCGGGAATTCCATCTTTTGGATTCACACCAGCCTACGTAGTTCCTCCACACCCTGTAATAAATCACCCTGGAGGCCGGCTTTCTAGCCCTAATCAGGGTAGGAATTACCTGCCTAGACAGACCTCTACCCCTGAGAATCAGGGATTCAGCCTCCAGGCTGTCAAATTTAGACGCTGTAATGTAGGGTGGAGGATCGGGCCTTGTGAGAGTAGGTCTGGTCGTAGAGGAAGAGTCCAAGGGTCTCCCACTGCCATCTTCAGGACTAGTGAGTACCATGTCCTCCGGGGCCAAGCTGGAGCTACTAGAATGACTGGCTTGTGCTCCACTCTGATCCTGCGCAACAGGTGAGGAAGTAACTGTAGCGGAGGGAATGCATATAGAAGTTTGAATTGATGCCAAGGGCAAACCAACGCATCGGTTCCGCAGGCCATAGGGTCCCTCGCTCGAGACACGAACCTGTCTGGTTTCTTGTTGAACCTGGATGCCATTATATCTACGTCTGGCATTCCCCACTTCTGGCAGATTGTCTGAAAGACCAGAGACCACTCCCCTGGCGACAGAATCTGGCGACTTAAGAAGTCTGCCTGCAGGTTGTCCACTCCGGGAATGAATATCGCCGAAATGCAGGGTACATGAACCTCTGCCCACTGAAAAATCAAGCTCACCTCCCTTTGAGCGGCCTGACTCCTGGTTCCCCCTTGGTGGTTTATGTATGCCACCGCTGTGGCATTGTCTGACTGGATTCTCACCGGGGACCCCTGTAATCTGGAGGTCCATGCCAGAAGGGCTAGGCGAGCAGCTCTGATCTCCAAGATATTGATGGGGAGCTGCCTCTCTGTTTCCCCCCAAGTTCCCTGGCGAGAGAACCCCTCCAAGACCGCCCCCCAGCCTGCCAGGCTGGCGTCTGTGGTAACTACCTTCCAGACAACGGGGCTGAAAGACCTTCCCTTTAGAAGATTCTGAGGGTTCAACCACCAGGCCAGGCTTTGTCGGACCCTTGATGATAGCGTCAAAGGGGACTCCAAGGCATGTGCTCTCTTGCCCCAGGCTGCTAGAATGGCTGCCTGTAGGACGCGAGTGTGGATCTGAGCGTATGGTACTGCCTCGAACGTGGCCACTAGCTTGCCTAGTAATCGCATACACAGGCGAATAGTTGGTTTTTTCTTGCTTAGAACCAACTGAACCAACCCCTTGATAGCCTCGATCTTTACAAGGGGCAGGAACACCCTTTGCTGTTCTGTGTCTAACCTCATGCCGAGGTATTCCAACTGCTTTGTAGGCTGGAACGCTGACTTTTCCCGGTTTAGGACCCAGCCGAACCCTTCGAGGTACTGAACCGTGAGGTTTACTGCCTGTTGCAGACACGGCCGTGAGTGATCTATGATTAAAAGGTCGTCCAAGTATGCTAGGACTGTGACCCCTTGGATCCTTAGATTGGCTAAAACTGGGGCTAGGATCTTCGTGAATACCCGGGGGGCCGTGGCTAGCCCGAAGGGGAGCGCCCTGAATTGGAAGTGTCGCTGCCCCACCGCGAAGCGTAAAAATCTTTGATGCGACTGAAAGATTGGTACATGAAGGTAAGCATCCTTTATGTCTATGGAAGCCAGAAAATCGTCCCTCTGGAGCGTGGCGACTGCTGACCGGATGGATTCCATCCGGAAGGAACGAACCCTTAGGTAACCGTTTAAACTCTTTAGGTCCAAGATTGGCCTGACATCGCCGTTGGGCTTTGGTATGACAAAGAGATTGGAATAGAAACCTAGCCCTTGCTCTTGGGCTGGCACCTCTATTATTACGTCCTGGCAAAGCAGGTGATCCAAAGCTGCCAGCATCGAGGCCTTCTTTGCTGGATCCTTTGGTAGCCTTGACTCTTGAAAATGAGGCGGAGGAAAGTTTAGAAACTCCAGTCTGTAGCCTGTGGTTACAGACGCCCAGACCCATTTGTCGGGGATCTTGGCTTCCCAAACTTCTGAGAAGAAACGAAGCCTTCCCCCCACCCGCGAGAGTGGGGGCGCCCCTTCATAAGGCAGACTTAGGGGCTGGCTTTGTCGGCTTGTGATACCATGGTCTCTTACCCCCAGGGGCCTGTCCCTGCGATCTACTGTTAACGTTGGATCGTGCAGGCGGCCGTCGATACTGCCTGGAATTTGAGGGCCCTGAGACAGGAAAGAGCTGCCTCTTAAATGTAGGACCCCGGAATGTCTTTTTGACCGGTAAAAGGGTACTTTTGCCACTTGAAATAGTCTGAATGTTTGTCTAGCAAAACGATCCAATCTTCTCCCATCTCCGTGGGTAGCGTAATAGACCTTCAGGCCCTGGGGTCCTATGAAGGTACCCACTGTCCTGGACCTAAATAGCACCCTGGCAAACAGGAACTTATGGTCTTTACGAACTCCAAGTCCTGGGCCCAGGGTCCAGCCCTCCAAAGAGGAGCATTATAGGCAAAACCCCACGGTTTGGGGCCCGGGTACTGTCCACTTTGGCACTGAGGCTCCTTGGACAGATCCGGTTAGCCCGCCCTTAATCCCAAGGATGTGGAGCAAAGCTATTCCGTGACCAACACCTAAGACACTGGCGAAAAAACTGAGGGACTCCCTCTAGGGGAGGGGGTTATATAGGGAGGGGACTTCCTGTTTGAGATTGCCAGTGTCCACACCTGAAGGTACTCCATATAACCCATATAGTAATGAATATGCCGCTCTGTGTCCCGTGATGTACGAGAAAGAAATATGGGATAGTTTTATGGCATTTTTATTGTGGATTTTTTTTTTTTACTAGTAATGGCGGCAATCAGGGATTTTTATCGTGACTGTGACATTATGGCGGACACTTCGGACACTTTCTTTACACATTTTTGGGACCATTGTCACTAGGTGGCGCTGAAGGGGTTAAGTGTGCCTGGGGATGTGTTCTAACTAACTGTAGGGGGGATGGGCTATGCGTGACAGGACAGTGATCACCGCTCCCGATTACAGGATATTGTTTACATCAGCATTTCCCCCTTCTTCACTGTGACACAATCGCGGGTATGTCCTTCTGCCTATCCGTGCCATGCTGTCGACGTATATCGTCGTGTGCTGGTCGGCAAGCAGTTAACTGACAATTGCGCGGTCGTGCAACACTGTACCCAAATAAAATGTATGTCCTTTTCCCCACAAATAGAGCTTTCTTTTGGTGGTATTTAATTATTTAATTTCGTTTTTAGATTTTGCGCTATAAACAAAAAAAAGAGTGAAAATTTAGAAAAATAAAATATCAATATTTTTTACTTTCTGCTATAAAACTTTCCCAAAAAAATCGAATTTCTTCAACGATTTAGGTCAATATGTATTCTGCTACATGTTTTTAGTAAAAAAAATTATAAATAATAATAAGTGTATATTGATTGGTTTACGCAAAAGTTCTGCATATTTTCATCAATAAATTCTGTACCTTAATGGGGAATCCAACTTCAGCGTCATATACTTTTCTTTTAAAAAACAATGGGATTGTTTGAAAAAATATGTATACAGAATATACACTTATTTACAAATAATTTGCAGAGCTATTTATCCTGTGAACGGCCATGTACATTCATTTTGTGTGAATGGAGGCAAAACAAATGTTATTAGACTATTTCCTCTTCCAGTTGAATGTTATTATTTAGGCCCCATGCACACTACGCTCTTCTGAATGCTCTCCTCTTGACACCGTTGCATTTTCTTAAACACGTTTAAGCAAGTTTAGATGAGATCAGGTGCATGAAATTTTTGGGTGTTTTGTTCATTTCATTGGCCAGAATATTATTTATTCTCACTTGCTAAACCCACCTAGCATTTAGATGTGTTTACATGCACAGGGCATTTTCTGCCCAAATGTTCCTCTTCTGAATTCAATTTTGGTGCATTAAATTGATACTAAAGTCTTGTTTTTTTTTAAATAATAAACATGTTATACTTACCTGCTCTGTGCAGTGGTTTTGCACTTACAAGTCCTCGTCTTCTTGGGTCTCTCGCCAGCGCTCCTGGCCCCTCCTGCCCCCACAGCAAGCATCTTTCTATGGGGGCACCCGAGCCGCTGCTCTGTGTGTTCATTCAGACACAGAGCCATTACATGGCCCTGCCTGCCTCTCTACTCTGATTGGCTCACTGACTTTGATTGGCAGGAGTCAATGACACCCGCTGTGTGTCTCAGGTAATCAGCAGAGAGAGTCCCGGATAGCCAAGGCTCTCGTGCAACATTGCTTAATCTAGATGGGGCTCAGGTGAGTATTGTGGGGGCTGAGGGGGGCTTCTGCACACAGAAGGTTTTTTTATCTTAATGCCTACCATGCATTAAGATTTTAAAAAAATCTGCCTTTACAGACACTTTAAGACTTCTGTCTCTAAATGCACCTGCCCCTGCATGAACACATGGGCTAACAGAATGGTGCAGAAAAAAAGTCAAATGCCTGTAAAATGGGTGTTTGACAGCTGCAGTGTGCATGAGGCCTTATACAGAATAAAATGAATCAGGAAACCACTGCATTATGGCCACTAGATGGAGCTGATGATCAAAGTAAATAAATACTTATGCCGTGTACACACGATCACTTTTTGTGATGAAAAAAAAACAAAGTTTTCCACCATGAAAAAAAATGAAGTTTTTTCAACTTCATCATAAAAAACGATGTTGCCCACACACCATTGTTTTTTCAAAATGCTCTAGCAAAGCGCGGTTACGTACTGCACATACGACGGCACTCTTTTCCATTCAAACTCCCGTCTCATAACTTGCTTCTGAGCATGCGCGGGTTTAAAACGTCATTTTAGCCCACACATGATAATTTTTTACAACACAAAAAACGTCATTTTCAAAAACGACAAAAATTGAAGCATGTTCGAATTTTTTTTGTCGTCTTTCAGAAGATGGAAAACGTTGTTTTAGCCCACACACGATCATTTTAAATGAAGTTTTTTAAAACGTTGTTTTATTTCATCAAACGTGTGTACATTAGGCCCGCATTCACAAAGCACTTACGCCGACGTAGTGCAAATGTGCGCCCGGCGTATGTGTGCGTCAGAGTCACAAACCAACATACGTTCAAAAACAGGCCATTCTACCCTGACGTATCTTGCTTACGCCTGCGTAGCGTGGGCGCAAATATGGTTTGGACGCATGTTGCTTCTCCCATTGATTAGGCATTCAAATATGCAAATGAGGGAAATACGGCGATTCATAAACGTACGTGCGCCCGATGCAGGCTACGCTCGGTGCGCGTAAGTGTACGTCCGGCGTAAAGTTATTCCCCATAGATAAGGCGCAACCCAGCAATAGACATGCAAAGATCTGCCCCAGAGAACACAGGCCGGCGTATTGGGCGTACGTTACATTCACGGCGTACGTAGTAATCCGGTGTAGCTTAGGCAGTTGTGCCGGCGTAGTTGCGAGCATGCGTATAAGGGTGCAGTTTGATACGTCCACATCATGACTACGTCACGGCGCATGCGCGTTCGTGATACGCTGGGCGTAAAACACTGCACCATGCTCAGACCATCATTTGCATGGTGTCACTCCCACTTCCACTTACGCTGGCCTGCGCCTTCGAAAATACGCTACGCTGGCGCATCTTGGTGAGCAATAGCTTGCTGAATACAGTGCATGCCTCTCTGTGCTGCGCCGGCGTAGCGTATGTGTGTGCGTTACGCTGGCGTAAATGTGCGCCCACTCTGTGGCAGGCGCAGCACTATGAAGTGCCTTATGCGCTGTGGCATTAGAAGAATTGTGATATCTCTGACTTTTCAGTCCAACAAGACTGTCTATTACTCTGAAATTCCTCTATTGCCATTCTATGGAAGCAGTAGGTTTAAAGAGAACACCAAATGCTTAAAATAACTTCTTTAATAACTTCACTTTTCTTCATATAAAATACTGCTGCTTTGCAGCAGACAGTCCATGTACAAAAACACGTGATGAATAAGTATAACAGAAAATGGTGCTTCAAATATTCAATCTTGTCATTTAACATAAGATGGTGGATATATTTCTTTCTTCAGTATTTACTCTCTCTCTTTCTCTCTCTCTCTCTCTGTAAGTTATTAAAGCATTGCAACTTGGTTTGCAGGGTTGCTTTTGCAGGGTTAGCTTAGTTTGGTTTGAAGGTATGGTATGATATGAAGGTATGGTTCGGTATGGTTTGAAGGTATTAAGGTATGAAGGTATGGTGGAACTACAAGTGAACACACAACTAGATCAGTATACAGTTCTAACCACACTATTTACAATAAGAACATATATATAACTGTGTCACATACCTATTTTTATCCCCTGGCTTCCATAAAACAAGACTCTGGCCTTGTGTGTCTGCTCTCTGTCTCTGTGTGGCTGTCTCTATGGTGGAATGAATAATCTAGCACATGTGCTGAGGAACCTCCTAGACAGAGTGTTTGTAAAGCTGGCTCTGAATGGTCAAGACTCTGCTCAATGTGAGATTAGCTGTGATTGGGCAAGGCTACCAATGAGTCACAAAAGCTTAACTCTATGCTTTCTGGCATGAATTCAACTGTGAATAACTTTGCTTTTATCTCTCACATATAAACATGTGCACCACACTAGGTTCCCAGCAGGTTTAGCTGTATATACATAGGTTATATTAGCTACCTAGGACAGGTTCTAGCTGGCCAGCTACACACTCTCCTATGAATCCAGGCCTTATTTGCTATCATAGTCAGCTCCATCTAGTGGCCATAATATGGCATTTTAGATAAAATAAGATAAGATAAGATGATAAAATAAGACAGGATTTATTGTCATTGCAGAAAACAAATTCACAAGGAAATTACATTTCTACTTTACGCCTTTATCACGCATGATTTTATAATTCCAAAATATTAAAAACGTCCCCATATTTAAAAACAAATTCTGAGTACTCTATGCTGTTTGAATGAAAAACATTCGACCAATAGAACAGAATGAACATGCAGTTTCACAGGACGTTTAACACTACACAAAATGTATATAAATACACCCTGTGACAGGAGTCACTTTGGGTGGGGGGCTTGTGGAACCCAGCTTACCTTGGAGAGCACTGGAAGCTCCTGGTCCTGCTCCCATGGCCCCCCCTATGTGTAAGGAACCATGTGTCCATTCGGGGCACAGGGTGACTGAGAACTCCAGTTGGGTCTGCCTAACCGAACTCACCGTACAACCACACAGGACTCAGCATTTCCTTTTGACACTGTTGTCCTGGATTCTCTGTGTGTGGTTTGTGCTGAAGGGAATCTTTTCACTTGGGACATTAATGTTTGTGAACAAGATTCTTCAACTTTAAGACTGCTAGACTCTTGTAAGATTATCTCAAAGACTGGGGGCAGGGTAGAGAGGGGAGGGGGGATTCCTCCAACAGCTCTCCCTGCTGATAAGACTGTTTACTGATGAGAAGCTTGAATACACCTGACCTGTGTGTCAATTGTTATTGGACAGTTTACCCCGCCTTGAATCCAAGGGTGGGGGGAGTGTCTGAGTTGTATATCTGTGGTAACATGTGCTTGAATAAAAGAGTTTGATGTTGTTCATCCTACACTGAAGTACGGCTGGTGACAGGGTGGGCTAAAGGGTCTTGGATAGTGCTGGTTCTGGACAGAGGAAGCATTTTAAGGCAGACATAGTCTTGTTGAGGACAAGGGTTTGTCACAACCGGTGGGAGTAGTGGGATGGGAGCGCTCAAAATGGCTGACAAATGTCTGCACACCAGGAGCACTGAGGCCCCAAAGTATCACCGTTGGACAGCAAGCAGTCTCCAGGAAAGAGCCAGAACGTTGGGTCTCAACCACAGGGGACTGAATAAGGACCAGCTGGTCCAGTTGCTGGAGGAAAACAGCCAGCGGGAGGAGTCGACCACAGATGGGGTCAGGCACTTCCCAGCGAAGACAGACCAGAGTCTCCCAGCCCAGGCAGCAGGAGATATCCCAACATTCTGTCTCTTTCTTGGAGACTGCTTGCTGTCCAATGGTGATACTCTGGGGCCTCAGTGCTCCTGGTGTGCAGACATTTGTCAGCCATTTTGAGCACTCCCATCCCACTACTCCCACCAAACCCTTGTCCTCAACAGGACTATGTCCTCCCTGTAAAACACTTCCTCTGTCCAGAACCAGCACTATCCAAGACCCTTTAGCCCACCCAGCCACCAGCCGTACTTCAGTGTAGGACGAACATCAAACTCTTTTATCAAAGGATGCCACCACCGAAAGAAAGCTTGCAGCCACTGAAAAGGCACAAAAAAAAGTTAAAAGGAAATGCTGAGTCCGGTGTGGTTGTACGATGAGTTGGGTTAGGCAGACCCAACTGGAGTTCTCAGTCACCCTGTGCCTCGAATGGACACAGGTTGACTTACACATAGGAGGGGCCATGGGAGCTGGACCGGGAACTCCCAGTGCTCTCCAGGGTAAGCTGGGTTCCACAAGCCCCCCACCCAAAGTGACTCCTGTCACACACCCCATTAGTACTAATTGAAATAGGATGACACATACCAGGAAGCAATCCCAAAACGTATAATGTAGTATACAGCTCAATAAACCTGAACAGAGACAGTCAGACTAATGAAAGCTATATTCTCATTGGTAGATCAATGCACATCATTAAATAGAAAGCTGCCAATTATTTGCCAGTGATAACCTTGACAAATAAGTTGGTTCTTTTCAAAGTTCTAGAAGGCAATGAGGTTATAAAATAATACTCAGGCTCTTTATGGAGCTGAAGTCAGTTTTCAACACTTGTTCTTAGGCACTTAAATATTTAGTAGAGTGAAGACCTGTCTAGTCATTGTTGTGGACTCCTGAGGATTGTCAAAGGCCTTTCCATTAGTTTGTATATAGCCATATGTTGTGAATCATAAAAGTGCATTTTGCCAAGCATCAAACATATTATAAAACTTTTAAGATCAGGTTTCTGCAGTCTGTAGTCAGTGGTAGAACATAATGCTATGGATTGAGAAAAAATATTAACACTAAATAAAAAATGACATTGCTGATTTCGAAAATTGCCATGAAGCATTACTTGTTTTAATTCATTTACAATAGACACATTCTACACTATACTGTATATAAACCAGTTTAGGAATACTGTGGGGCCATTTAAAGAGGAACTACAGTCTCAATGCTTACATAATTTGTAATAAAAACATATTTGCCATTCTGAAGCTTCCCTCCAACTACTTTGCATATTATTTTATATATATATTGTGATTCTGTAATTACCAAATATGCTGCAGAAACCTCCCTCCACTAAGTCTGGCTGAAACCATTTTAACTGTGGGCAGCTGAAGCTGCTGTTTGTTCACTTCCTGGATTTACACAGACACACACCTCCAGCTCTGCAGCTCTCATTGGCCCTCTTATGACTTATCTCCCTCTCCCATCCTGGCAAACTCTCACAAGAGTCAGCCGTGTAAACACAGAGCTCCACGTCCTGTCAGGGAGAGGAGACCGATGCTGTGTCCCTTGTACATAGGGACACAGATAGGTCACCTCCCCAGTCAGTCCCCCTACAGTTAGAATCACTCACTAGGCTACACATTTAACCCCTTCCCCGCCCCCTAGTGTTAACCCCTTCCCTGCCAGTCACATTTATACAGTTATCAGTGCATATTTATAGCACTGGTCACTGTATAAATGTGAATGGTCCCAAAAATGTGTCAAAAGTGTCCGATGTGTCTGCTATAATCAAAGAATAGTGCAGTGCTATAATGTCGCAGTCCCAATAAAAATCGCAGATCGCCGCCATTCTTAGTAAAAAATAAATAAAAAATAAATTATAATTATTTCCCCTATTTTGTAGGTGCTATAACTTCTATATGGTTATTGCAATTTCTTTTTTTTTACCAAAAGTATGTAGAAGAATACGTATCGGCCTAAACCGGGATATTTTTTTTTTTTTTTTTTAAATGTACGCTCTTTTTTTGTATATAGCAAAAAATAAAAACCGCACAGGAGATCAAATATCACCAAAAGAAAGCTCTATTTGTGGGAAAAAAAGGACGTCAATTTTGTTTGGGAGCCACGTCGCACGACCGCACAATTGTCAGTTAAAGCGACGCAGTGTCGGAAGCTGAAATTTCGCCTGGGCAGGAAGGGGGTACATGTGCCCAGTAAGCAAGTGGTTAAACAAAAATCGTACGATCTGGTATCGTATGAAAAAAAAAAAATGTTTGCTTTTTCTATGGAATAAATTTGCATGAATTGTCATGATTGGCTCTCAAAAGCTGTGTACTAACATTCAGATTATTGTAAGGTCACTTTGAAAGTGGTATTTTTCATACGATTTTATGAACATGTGTATGGCCATTAGACCATTTAAGCATCATAAACAATTGCCATGGTTTTATTTTTATTTTAGATAATAGTTTTATTTGTATTGATCCTTTTTGCAATCTCAGTGCTGCCACCGGATTTAATTCTTGGAAACTAAGATGGAAACTCCCTATAATGGAAGATCTGAATCCCTCTGGGCATCTCATGGAGTACCTCAGTATGTACCATAAATGTGTTGCTGCCTTTTCCTTGTATCCTGTGTATTTACATTTTTGATAAAGCAGGGTCACATTTTTACTGCTGTGATTGAAGTGGGGAGAATTTCCCTGGAGACTAGTAAGCCCAGAGCAGGTGGTGTACAGAAATCTCCCCAATTGGAATAACAACAATAAAGACCCCCCACAAGACCCCCCACTCCTATGATAACTAGAAATACAAAAAAAAAAAAAAATCACCATTTTCCAGCCAGAAGGTTGAAGTGCTCTGCCATTGTTAATGTCTTTTATGCTGAACACATCCCAAGTATTTCCTCTGAACAACTGTTTATAATACAAGGACACAGTGTTGCCAACCGTCCGTATTTTTATGGACAGTTCGTAAAAACTGGCACTTTTCCCCCCCCGTTCGTAAATGTCCGTGGTTGCGGGAATGTGATAGTAAAAATAGCCGAGATCGGTTCGGCTTGGAACTGCGCATGGAGATTGGAGGCAGTGGGTGATGATGGCTGTGGTGGCACCACAGAGGGGGATGGAGGCAGGGGGCAATGGAGGCAGGAGGAGATTGGAGGCAGGGGGAGATTGGTGGCAGGGGGGAGATTGGAGGCAGGGGGGAGATTGGAGGCAGGGGGGAGATTGGAGGCAGGGGGGAGATTGGAGGCAGGGGGGAGATTGGAGGCAGGGGGGAGATTGGTGGCAGGGGGGAGATTGGTGGCAGGGGGGAGATTGGAGGCAGGGGGGAGATTGGAGGCAGGGGGGAGATTGGAGGCAGGGGGAGATTGGAGGCACCACAGAGGGTTATGGTGGCACCGCAGAAGGTGGGGGATGGAGACAGAGGTTGTTGGTAGCACCGCAGAGGTGGATGGAGGCAGGGGGTGATTGGAGGCAGGGGGAGATTGTGGCACTGCAGAGGGGCGTGAAGGCAGGAGGAGTTGGTGGCAGAGGGGGATGGAGGCAGGGGGTGATGCGAGTAAATATTTTCCCCTTATTATATCGAAAAATAACAAAAATATGTTTTTTTTACCTTAAGGCTGCATTCACAACTAGGCGACCTGATCGCGGCGTTTTGCGGTAACAAATTGCAGCGTTTTGTTCCCGCGATTTGCGGCGTCTAAAAATGCAGCGATTTTACCCCCATTTAACCCCCAGGTCCACATCTCCTATGCCGAAAGCCGCCTGAAAAAAGGGTCCGGGACTTGTTTTGAGCTTCGGGCGTACGGCATTTCGGCGTTCGGCGTGGAGATGTGAACCATCTCCATAGAGGGGAATGTTACATTTCCCCTCTAGCGTCTTAGGGCTGCATTGGCGTCCTGCTTCAGGCGACAAAACGCCTAAGTGTGAATGCAGCCTAATACCTACCTTAAATCACATTGTTATTTGCCTAGCGTACTGGTTTGTAGCCTAAATACTGAAATTTAAAAATGTAATTTAGTAACTTTTGTGAAATGCCAGTAAAAATGTGGCTGCGCCAGTAAATTTCGGGTGTCGTGCCAGTAAATTTCAATCAGGTAGGTTGGCAACACCTCTTACCTTCATCACCCACACTGCTCAGTTTCCTTTCCAGGTCCGCAATTGCATTTTTTCTTTCATATATAGACGCTTGTAACATCTCCCTGAGTAATACAAAGACAAATAATGTGATCCTCAACAATGAAAATGACAGTCAAATGCCGCGTACACACGATCGGACATTCCGAAAACAAAACCGTGGATACATTTCTGACAGATGTTCGCTCAAACTTGTCTTGCATACACACGGTCACACAAATGTTGTCGGAAATTGCAAACGTCAAAAACGAGGTTTGGTGAGAGACGTTTGCAAGGCTTTCTCCCTAGTGTGGAGTGTCATGCCCGCCCCCTCCCTTGGACTACAGGAGAGTCAGGACACGCACTAACACACAGCTCCTTTCTCTATCTGCAACCTAGAGAGCGTCCTGACTCTGCTGTAGTCCAAGGAAGGGAGCGAGCATGACACTCCACACCAGGGAGAAAACCTCGCATTACTGTGTGGAGTTACAGATAGAAGAACAGGAAGTGAGGATTTCTCAGAATAAATAAGGACATTTAACCCCTTAAGGACTGCCGCATGTACATATACGTCGGCAGAATGGCACATACAGGCACATTGGCGTACCTGTATGTCCCTGCCTAGACGTGGGTCGGGCCCCCCCCCCCCCGGTACTTGCGGCGGTCCCCGTGGCTTCAGGAGCGATCCGGAATGAGGGGGCGGCTGTTCGTTTTTGTCCGCCCCCTCCGGATCGCTCCCAGCCAATGCGCGCACCCTAGCCCTCTTCCTGTGTAAACACAGGAAGGGGGAAGTGATGTAATCTCTCATCTCTGCGGTATTTTCAACCGCCGCTGAGGAGAGAAGACATCACACAGTGAGTCTGCACAACACTACATTGACACCAGGACATGTAGGCACATTAACCCCCCCCCCCCCCGGTCACATACCACCCCCCCCACCCCCATATCACAGTGTCACTGAATGCAGTGATCATACATCTACTGATCACTGCATTTAGTGTCAGTGTGACAGTTAGTGTGACAGAAAGTTAGTGTTAGGTCCATGGCTACCCCCGTACCCCCCCTAAAAAGGTTTAACCCCTTGATCACCGCCCTAGTTAACCCTTTCACCCCCTATTGCCAGTGTCACTAAGCGATCATTTTTCTGATCGCTGTATTAGTGTCACTGTTGCCGCTAGGTAGCTATTTTTGTTTTTTTTATTGCGATTTTTTTTTTTTTACTAAAGACATGTGGCTGAATACATTTTGGTCTAAATGTTTGACTAAAATTTTGTTTATTTGATTTTTCTTATAACAAAAAGTAAAAAATATTGATTTTTTTTACAAAAATGTCGCTCTATATTTGTATATAGAGCAAAAAATCAAAATCGCAGAGGCGATCAAATACCATCAAAAGAAAGCTCTATTTGTGGAAAGAAAAGGACGCAAATTTTGTTAGGGAGCCACGTCGCACGACCGCGCAATTGTCTGTTAAAGCGACGCAGTGCCGAATTGTAAAAACGCCTCTGGGCATTTAGCAGCATATTGGTCCGGTCCTTAAGTGGTTGCAAGCAAAATGGAAGGATGAGGTAAGTAAAGGAGGATTGCACTAAGGTAAAGGAAGCTATTTAGGGAAAAATTTCAGTCTTTCCTCTTTACATTGGGTGCTCTTTATGTTGTATTAATATAATTACAAGCCCAGGAGATCCAGTGTAGACCTCTTCTCTTGCACTGCTCTCCTACTACATCCCAAACCACCGTTTGCCTTTTTACAACATATGGAGCCAGCTGTCTCTTCCTGGCTCCTGCAGCCAATTCCCAAATGTCTCTTTACATGTTATTCTATAAGTGGTGCAAAGTAATGTCTCCTGAGACATGTGACACTGGTATCTTAGGAGGAGACTGAAACGTTATTCTCGCCCAGGTGAGAATAGAGGCAGGGTGCGGGTTTAATATAAAGATGTAAAAATAAAACAAAAAGAGCCCTGCTAACCCTGAATCTAATCAAAAAATATTAAGTTACGTGATTGAAAACACACAATGTAAATTTATAGTCCATGTTAATCATCAAATTAATCATATGGAAAAAAGTGAATAAGGTAAAGTGATTGTAAAGCTTTGTTTTTTTTAAAATAACAAACATGTTATACTTACCTCCACTGTGCAGTTCTTTTTGCACAGGGTGGCCCTGATCATCCTCTTCTGGGGTTTCCCTGCGTAGATATCAGCACCTCCCAGTGTCGGTGCGTCCATAGAGGGCGCAGGAGCGCCGCACGCCCTCTTTTGCACCTGTCAATTAACAATAGATAGATTCAGGCATTGCATGAATCTATCTATTGTTGCCGCTGCCGCCCCCTATTCAGGTGTCCGGCCCCTTGTCGGACGCCTGGGCATGTGTATTTAGAAGCGCCTGATTAGAGCCGTGGGCTCTAATAGGCATCCTGATTATAGCCACGGGCTGGGACAGTGCTGTGTTAGGGAATCAAATAAATTGCTTCCCTAACACTGACCCGCCTCTCAGCCAATCAGGTTCACTGGGTCTGGTTACCTGATTGGCTGAAGTGACAGGCGCTGTGATTGGATGCATATCAGGCACCCAATCATAGAAGAAGAGGATGGGAAAAGACATTGAGGACTCGGAGGGAGCCTGGAGGACAGCGCTGACTGGAGGCAGGTAAGTGCCTGGCATCGCTGGCAGCATTTGATGGGGCAAACTGGCGGCAATTGATGAGGCAAACTGGCGGCAATTGATGGGGCAAACATATGGTAATTGATAGGGCACACTGGTGCAATTGATGGTTACAGTAACTGCCTTTGATGGCACAGTGGCTGCGGTTGATGGGAGCCAGTGGCCGCGCTGCTATCAATCTATCCAAGCAAGAGCCGAGAACCCCGGGCAGAGAAGTATAGCGCGTCTCCGCCGAGGGATGGAAGGGTGTCAGGTGAGTAAACAGGGGGCCGGTTACTGTCAGAAGTTATTTCACCTTAATGCATAGGGTGCAAAAAAGTGCACCTCCACCACATAAAATCCACATTTACCACTTACCAGATGGAAAGCTATTAAAAGCTTGCAGCCATTGCCCAGCCAAGGCCTTTATCCTAGGGGGGAAATCTGATGCCAGCTCACAAATGGGGCTCATTCCATGTGGAGTGAAGAAAAGCAGGTGATCTTAGCCCTTAGCTCTTAGGATTCAAATAAAGTCAGTTCTGTATTCAGTGGACATGAACGCCAGGGTGACCCAATAAGTAAAAGCTTGCCATAGCGTAAAACCCAATACAACTTTATTCATAAGAAAGTAATGAACTTACAATTAGGAGATGATAAAACAGCATTTGTAAAAAGCAGGCCAGCTTGCATTAAAGAGAAAGTAAACCCTGATGGGTGTTACTTTCTCTTTGTTTCCCTGTAAAGGTAAGAGCCGGTTCACACACAGGCGGAAGGACTTTGGGGGCGACTCAGCAAGGCGACTCAGCAAGGCGACTTGAGAGGCAACTTGCAAAATGACTTCTGTATTGAAGTCGATGCAAGTCGCCCCAAGTTGCCCCCAAAGTCGTACAAGAACCTTTTTCTAAGTCGGAGCGACTTGCTTCGCTCCTATTAGAACGGTTCCATTGACTACTGCGGACCGCAACTTGTCAGGCGGCTGAGTTGCCTGACAGGTTGCCCCTGTGTGAACCGGCTCTTAAGCATAATGGGCTACTATGCATCGCGTAGTAGCCCATTATGTGACACTTACCTGCAGGAGAAGACCGCAATGTCCCCGCCTTCCTCTCTAGTAGCAAGCGGCCATTCTTCACCCCTCTTCCTTCCAGGGCCGCGAACTCTGGCACTGTGACTGACCAAATGCGCCCTGGAGCCACTTTTAACGGTATGACCTGAGATAGAAACGGCACAGCGTGCCCTTTCTAACTTCGGCGCATGCGCAGGAGAAATCGCCCTATGGCGATTTGCAAATATCTCCAGACCATGCAGGTCTGGGAATATTTCAAGCACCTACAGGTAAGCCTTAGGCTGCATTCACACCTAGGCGACAAGATACGCCGCGTACGCGGCTTATCTTGCCGCCTGTAGATGAAACTTTTTTTTTTTTTTTTTCTTTTACATTGCGGTCTATGAGCGAACGCCAATGTCGCCTGAAAAAAAGGGTCCGGGACTTTTTTTCAGGCGACAGGCGTGGAGATGTGAACAGTCTCCATAGACCGCAATGTTATTTCACATCTCGAGCGACAAGCGCGACGGGCGTCCGGCGTTTTGTCGCTCAGATGTGAATGGAGCCTTAATCTAAGCTTGCCTGTAGGCTAAAGTGGTTGTAAAGGGTTTACAAACACTTTAACCACCTGGCCTTTTGGGGACTGTAAACAACTTGGTGACGTCGGCACGTCCCTCCTCCTGATATGTTTTGTCACAATCTGACCTCTTCCTGGGGCGTGGTACGGATTTTAAAGGGAACCCCATGCTAAACTTAAAAAAAAAAAAAAAAAAATGGCGTGAGACCCCCAAAATCCATACCAGACCCTTATCTGTGCATGCAGTCTGGCATGTCAGGAAAGGGACGAATGGACCCCTCCCCCTCCTGAACCATACAAGGACACATGCCCTCAACATGCCCCCCCCCCCCCCCACTCAATTTTAAAGCGTGACATGTGTGGTATCTATTTACTCGGTGTAACTTCATAATGTACTGAAAACTGGGTTATTTATTGTGGGATTTATTTTTTTGCATGTGGAAATTCTGTCTGTCATGATGATTCTGTGTCTGGTGAGTGAGCCAGAAGAATGATATAATCAGTACAATCAGATGTGATGGATCAGTAAGCAGCCTCACTTCCTGCTGCTGCTGCTGAGAGCCCATATATAAGATATACATTATATACTGCTATGAAGAGGACTACTACATCTATAGATGAGAATGATCTCCAATAACAGAGGTAATAATAACCGGGCTCACTTCATCCTCCGCTCCGCCTGCAGTTCCTCCATCAGCTGATAATGATCGGGAGGTCGCGGGCTCTGCTCCATACTCCGCACAGCCTGATGACAGCTGATTATGCGTCCTGCATCACCATGGCTACCAGGACCTCGCACCACGTGACCGGTGTTCCGTCTCAGCGTGGCGTGCTTTACGTGAGGACGCCAGGAAGCGCGGCGTATTAGTGTGTGTGGGCGGAGACTGGCGGCAGATATGAGATGGAGTCTGTGGAGGTGTATTCTGGGATGCTGACAGCTCTGGGTGAGGAAAGTCACATAGGGGACTGTAGTGGGGTCACTGCATGGAGGAGGAGCTACCAATGGCGTCTACTTCCTCCTTACTAGGGCTGTGTGTGGTGTTGGGGTGTCACAGAGGACAGAATGTATGTGTCCTCTTATAGTATAAGTTCTGTTTACATTGGAGCGACCTGTCATGCAGGTTTACAGGTCAAATCGCATGAGAAGTCGCAGCCTATGGCTGGTAATGGCACCGTTGTGGTGCTGCAACGACTTTGCAAAAGTAGCTCCTGCACTACTTGCAGCGATTTCACGTGTGACTTGAATAGACATCTGTGATGAGGCTGTCCTGATGTCTTCTGAGTCGCACCTGAAATCGCACTGACGTGGATTTGAAATCCTGCGATTTCAGATGAAGTTGCGCAATTTCAAAGCTGCAGCCAATGTGAATGAGGTCTGAGGGCTTCTTCACACCGGTGTGTTGTGTCGGGTGGCCACCTCAACCCTTTAACCTTTTCAGCACTGGAAAAATGTACCCCCTTCCTGACCAGAGCACTTTTTTTGATTTGGCACTGCGTCGCTTTAACTCACAATTGTGCGATGTGGCGCCCAAACTAAACTGACGTCCTTTTTCCCCACAAATAGAGTTTTCTTTTGGTGGTATTTGATCACCTCTGTGGTTTTTATTTTTTGCGCTATAAACAAACAAAAAGAAAAAGACAGACAATTTTTTTTTTTTTTATTTAAAGCTATATTTTTGTACTTTTTGCTATAATAAATGGTCAGTATGCTCCTTGCACTGCTGCACACCTCATTGGATCCTTGTGATGCTTCTCCCTGGCCCTCTAAGCTCTGCTGTACAGGAGGTGCAAGAGATTAATACTCGGTCAATAAACACATTTAATGATCTAGTATTGATTAGACTTGGATTAATTTGTGCCTTTTATATATTTTATCTTTTAACCCTCTCGCTGCCAGAAGAGAAATATAGCTGTGTATGGCTAACCTCAATAAAATGTGATTTTGTGTGTGATGGAGCCTGACAATTAAAACGCTACTTTCCTGTAAGGTAATGTTGTTTTACTTGTGAGATATATCCCTTAATAACTAAAACTTTTGTGTTTTTTTTTTTTTTTTTTTCTTGCAGAGAAGCTCACAAAGGAAGCTACTGTTTTGGCTGAACATAATCAACAAATTAGAGAATACAACATGACTCTGAAGAAGTTAAACACAAGCTTTGATCAGGTATGACGTAATGAGGAGCATTCTGAATGGGGTGGATTTGATTTAAATTGCTAGTAATAAGGCTTGATTTCAGCCAGATCTAACCTCCTCCTCTAATCCGCTGTTGGCTCGCCAGTGGGCCTATTCACTTTAATGGGATGGCTGGTGATGTGGCGGCAGCAGTTGAGTGGATGCCCGCTAACAGGCACTGTCATAGTGGATCTGAAATGACAGGTGCTTTTTAACCACTTACCGACCAGCCGCCATCATTATATGGCCACAGGTTGGCTCTCCTGGGTGAATCGCCATGGCTGTATGGCGGCTCACGCAGGCACAGTTGCGGGCTGGTGGCGTCAGTGAGTGCCCGTGGGTCGGGGGGACTTTATGTCAGCCGCCAGCCCACGATCGCCTAGTATAGAGGCAGAATGGGGATCTGCCTTAGTAAACAAGGCGGATCCCATTCTGACAGAGGACATGGCAGAGATCTACTGTTCCCAGTGATTGGGAACAGTGATCATCTGTCATGTCCCAGTGAGCCCATCCCCCCCTTAAGGTTAGAACACACCCAGGGAACACAGTTAAACCTAGTGTTCACTCCTTTCCAGCCAGTGTCCTTTTTTACATTGATCAGTGTATTTTTATAGCCTGTGCAGGGCAACAACATGCTTACTTAATGCCCCCTCTCTGCAGCTCATACTTGTTTTGTCCAGCGGTGTCGCATAAGCATGAGAACTCTCAGCCTTGTTTAATCCCCAAGTAGATATCTTACATGGGGTTTCCTCCTTTCCTTAGCAGCAGAACAGAGCAGCGGGGAGCGAAGGAAAGGTGTCTTACTGTATGTGCTTTTTGGAGCCGGATAACTGAGGCATAGTCAATGTTGCGGATGAAGATAAACATTTCATTTAGACAGTCCAGTCAAAACAAATGTTTTATTTTTTTTGGGTAGATATGGAGAGTTGAGGCTCTGTTCACACTGGTGCGATTTCATATGTGACTTGAATCATATGACAATGGAAATCTTTGTTTTCAATAGTGTCTGCACACATCAATGCAATTCAGCATGGTAGCATCCAAGTTGCACTACATAATCGCATTGAAAGTCTTATAAAAATCAGACTACAGCAGTGTGAACCTAGTCTAAACCTCTGACATTTTTCATATCTCTTGGAGGCTGTATTGCTAAGGTATCTGTGCTTGCCTTCCTGGTTTTTCTTTATCAGGTTTCAGCTCTTACGATTTTTACCTTGAATTTACATAGATATTTTGAGTAGTGGAGTATAACCCCTCTTTTGTGAAAAAAAAAATGTATAGTATATACCAGGGCTCAAAATTTCAAGTCCTGAGCTACTAGCCAGGCCTTAAGAGTCACTCACCACCAGTTTCCCCACCCTGCCGCACCCCTAATTCCACCACTAAACACGTCCTCATAAATGATCCCATGAAATTATACTGTTAAATGTAATTTGCAGAATTAAGTTACAAATATAAATTTTAACAATATTAACATAAAGCATCAGACTACAGAGTTTCCTTTTACATCACAGTCCACAAAGTTGTCCCTTAGGCTGCATTCACACCTGAGCATTGCGATTTGCATCGTTTTTTACCGCGATTTGCCGCAACAAATTGCAGCGTTTTTTACCGTGATTTTGTACAGGTCATTGTCACCAATGTAAAACGCCCAAGCCGCCCGATTCGCGCGACAAAAAAGGGTCCGGAACTTGTTTGAGCTTCAGGCGTTCGGAGTTTTGTAGTGGAGATGTGAACCATCTCCATAGAGAATAATGCTTTTTTCCCCCTCTAGCGTTTTTGAGCGTCGCGCTTCAGGCGACAAAATGCTCAGGTGTGAATACAGCCTCATATCAGAGTCTGCAGCTTTCCCCCCAACATTATGGTCTGCGTTTCCCTTATTAGAGTTTCCACTTACATCAGAGTCTGCTCTCTGCAGTATTGCCCTTTACATCCGAGGTTCTCCTTTGTCGGGCTCTGCAGAGTTCCCCCTTTATGCCTGAATCCTTTCCAGTCCTTGTGTGTGGGCAGATGTGTCAACTGGTTCTTTGATCGGCACATCTACTTCGACACCAGAGGGGCAGAAGACTGTCCAGAGCGGGACTAAATATTCACTTTAAAAGAGATTGTACAGTGTATGGCCATCTTACAGGAGATTGTACAGTGTATGGCCATCTTACAGGAGATTGTACAATAAGATAGCTATACACTGTACAATATGATTATACTGTGTATGGCCAACTTACAGGCGATTGTAAAATCTAATTGTACAGTTTATGGTCATCTGCAATCAGATTGGACAGTGTACGGCCATCTAGTCTCTCCTCCTGTCAGCATACAGCTCTGCAGATGTGGAACTACAAGTCCCAGCACTTTATAGGCAGGTAGTGGGTAGAAGCACAGCTCCTGTACACTCTGATTAGACATCATTAGTAGTGAGCTTCAATACCCTGGTACGGCTCTGCATGCATTGCTGTCTGGGACTTGCATTCCTCCCTCTCCCCGGCTGGTCTTGCCTTCTAGTGGGGAGGGAAATTGTACCATCCCCGCCCGGTCTCTGCCCCCAGCCTCTCCTGTACTCGGCCTCCTCCGGGCACACCATTCAGGGCTCTGAGGCGGCAGCCGGAACTAAAGTCATACCTCTGCACACAGGCCGCCGTGTTCACAGGCCGGTCCAGCTACCCTTGCGGTGCCGCCACCGTGATGTCACCAACTATACGCCGGCTGTCTGCCCCCTGCTTGAGCCTGGGCCGGCCTCTGCACTGTGCTTGCAGAGTTATAAAGCATACCTGTGGCCATATATTTTATGGGCAGCAGTCGTCCGTAACAGACAGTTGGCAACCCTGCTCAATGCTCGCCCTCGACTAATTTCAACTCGCCAAATGCAAGCAGGCAAGTTGAAATTTTGAGGGCTGGTATATACAATTGCTACACAAACCAAATTGTAATTTTTTTTTTTTTTTCCCCAGGAATCTGAACTAAGATTCAAGTAAAATGTTAAGCTTCCCCTTCAATAGCAATGATATGTTTGGTATACTAGCTAATGTTTAATTACTTCTAAAACGGATGCAGACACTGCAGCTTTCCTCATTACAAATGCATCAGCTGATTAGATTCAGATTCACTCCGATTCAGGAAACTGTATTCCAAGCACATAGTAGAGCATACAGCTTTTCCTCAAGAACAGAAACTGGTGGCAATTTGCTGCAAAATTTGTTAAAAATCCGTACAATGGTCACCCATAGGCGATACATTTAACACAAGTGAAATTTTTTTTTTTAACTCTAACTATATGCAAAACTTTTTTTTTTTTTTTTCTTTTGGATAGAGTAAGGGGCCCTTTTTATGTGGGCTGTCCGATCATGTCTGCCTGTCAGGTTTTCATGCGGACCTGATCTGATTTTTCACTCTCCTCTATGGAGCTGATTTCCCCATAGAGGAGAGCGGGACTGGGTCCATCTCTGCTCTGCTCAGCGGGGACCAGTGGAGTGATCCTCTGCTGAGCAAGTGGAGTCCATCAGGTGGAATCACTCAAGTGAAAGAGAGGATTAGGCCCCTTACACACGGACAGATAGAATGGTGCGGATTTTCTAGTTTTCTACCGCAGCTAAATGCACACAATGCTTTCTTATGGCCCCATTCACACTTAGAATTTGGCTGCAATTTCGTTAAATGCGGTTTGGTGCGAATAGAAAAAATAGAATTGAATGCATCCAGTTGCGTTTTAGAGCAGCTATATGTACTTAACCGCAGGTAATCGCAGTCTTTGTGTCAACTGCGGATAGCAGCGTGAGAAAAAAAAGAACAGGAAGCACATCATAAACAATAAATAAAAAGGGTTGCTATGGGAATGACTACCGCAGCTAAAACACGGCTGCATGTAATCGCAATGTACAAATGCAGCTAATCGCAGTGCCTGGAGCCTTGAATTTCACAGAACATTTACATGCTTTTAACTGCGGCAAAACAGCCGTCCGTGCGAAAGGCGTCTTATAACCCGTCAGGGTTTTTTTTTATTTATTTTTTATGAGATTTCCCTTCACTTCTTGTCCCATCAGCCAAAACAGGATATGAGAGGAAATCCTAGAACTAATGTCCCTATTGGAAGATTCCCCCCCTGTCACTGTTCTAATGTCAACTTAAAATTTGGGGATTTAATTTTATCTTCAAGGCAAATAAAGAGGGGGACTCTCGCAGGGGCACAGACCACAATGAAAATTGGCAACTGTTCTAATCACTCTGTACTTAATCTAAAAACAGGTTTGCCTTCAGGCTGGATTCACACCTATGCATTTTTGGTGCTTTTTGCAGATTTGCACTACAGATTGTGTTCCATAGGAAACCATGTAAAATGGACTGTAGTGTAAATCTGCAAAAAGCACTAAAACTGCATAAATGTGAATCCAGCCTTAGTTGCACTTTAGGAAATTCAACAATAGGAACTGAAACACTCAAGGTGCCCAGGAACACCAAAATCACAGGTGATAATGGAGGCTGCAATTGGAAGATGTAAATAGAATTCTATTAGAGATAGAAAAAGTCATTAGGCTATTCAGTCTATCAATGTCAAAACTTCAAATATTTTCTTTGTTTAGGTTTTATTATTATTTTTTCCATTTCCCCCTCTAGGTCCAATCCAGGCTTGTGCGTGTGGCCGCTGTGAAGCCAAGTTTAAGCAGAACAGTTGTGCAAAAGGAAACCTGACCCCAGATGCATGAAATCAATATAACCGGGTTTCCATGTATATTCCGACTGATGGAACATCACAGCAAATCTAGTTGTCTGCATTTCTCCACGCTTTATATGTGCCTCGCAGAAGATGAAAACATGCATAAAAAGGGGGGGGGGGTTAATGGTGACAACATGACTGTGTTTTACTTACTGCAAAGCCCAACTTTACATTGCCATGTTAGATTTGGGTTGTAACATTACTGCAGGTAAAAACACGGTTGCATTTGAACATACTCTGTCCACCAAGTGGATGTAAACAGCTAGATGGATGACTTGCATGCAGAGATAACCAGCTTTGTTAGCACCTGATTTGCTGGTGGATCCAACATTGCACAGGCAATTTGTATGTTGAAATTCAGATTTTTACAGTGGACTAGCCAAATAGTGTCAGGATTCATCATTTGTGCAGCAGTGCATGGACTGGTTGAATCAAAAAATATATACATTGCCTATAAAATATAGAAGTTTTTATGTTTTACCATATTAGAACACGTGAATCACAGTTGATTTAATATTTATTTCAAAGTGAAAATGTATCTCTGCAAAGTGATAGAGCTTTAAAAGAATAGTGGACTGCACAAGTATACATCTTCTTTAATATATCAGAAAGATCATTACCGGTGCAGCCAAATTTTTGTTTCTTATATCACATTTAAATGAAGATCACTTGTGTAATTAATGGGTCTCAAGTGATTTGTAGTGTAAAAACATGTCTCTGGAAGATTTTACATCTGGTAACTCAGTACTGCAGCATTACCTACACATGTGGCTGAACACTTCCAAGCAACAAAGTATTTCTTTGGCTCGGTTCACACCGATGCAGTTTGCTTTTGATCTGTTTCTGCTTTTTTATTTTTTTGGGCCAATTTTTAGTTGGGGATATAAAAAAAATGCAAATTTCAGCAAGAACGCACTACATGCTTTTCTGGCGTTTCTCCATTAAAGTCTACGGAACCCCCAAAAAAAGCACGGTTTTGTATTTAAAAAAAAAAGTCCCTAACCCTTTACAAAAACACAGCGGCAAAAAAAATCGGCATTTCTGAAAAAAAGCACATAAAAAAAAATTAAAAAAAGCATTGGAGAGAACCGAGCCGAAAGCCCTGTACACACGGGAAAAAACGTTGTCCCTGACAAGATTCTTGGCAAGAATCTCTTGCCGCCCGAGTGTACAGACTCTCGTTTCAACCGCGGTTCTCTTGAAAGGCAAGAACGCGGTGACGCCATCGCATACGAAGAGCATGCGATCGTCGCATTCGATTCCATCGCCGCTATCTTGCTGCGCCCTACCTAGGAAGCTACCGCGCATATGTCAAAGTCATTTCGAGGTTTCCACGGTGACAGGTAAGTATACACACTGTCAGGTTTCTTGGCAATAAAACTGCCGAGAATCTCACGATGAGAAAAATAGAGAAGATGTTCTATTTTTCTCGTCTAGATTGTGTGCAGTTTTCTTGTCAAGAAACCTGAAAGCCTCGTACACACGCACAGTATACCCGGCAAGAAAGCTCTGCCAGCAGTTTTCTTGCTGGTTCTTCCAGAGTAAACCGATTGTGTGTACGAGGCTTAAGTATTTTTTAAGATTCATACTTGCCTAGGTGGATGCAGCATTCGTCCTCCAACACTGAGAACCCAGCAATCAAACAGCGCAGACCGCTCGATTCTCACAGCTCCGTGAGCAGAGAGCTGCTGACTGTCAATCAGCAGATCTCTGCTCTGCCCCCTCTCTGCTGACTGGAGAGCTGGGGTGGGGGCGGCCGGCTCAGGCTCTTAGCTGCTTGCTGAGAGCCTAAGCCGGGTGCCGGTCCAGGCATGGGGGTGGATCCCAACTCTGTGGTCATGATGCCAGTGCCTGGACCAACTTTGTGATGTCAGACAGCAAACTTCAGCCTCCTCTCTGCTGAAAACGGGTCACAGAAGTGCAAAACACACTGCATTCCTATGATCCACAGGAGAAGTACAGCCAAAGGAGCTTTGGCAGTACTTCTCATTTAAGTAATGGAGAGATGATGGTAATGCTGCAAAAGAAAGTAGATTAGGGAGCGAGACCTTAACCACTTAAGACCCGGACCAATACGCTGGCAAATGACCCAAGGGGTTTTTGCGATTCGGCAGTGCGTCGCTTTAACAGACAATTGCGCGGTCGTGCGACGTGGCTCCCAAACAAAATTTGCGTCCTTTTTTTCCCACAAATAGAGCTTTCTTTTGGTGGTATTTGATCACCTCTGCGGTTTTTATTTTTTGCGCTATAAACAAAAATAGAGCAACAATTTAAAAAAAAATGCAATATTTTTTACTTTTTGCTATAATAAATATCCCCCAAAAATATATAAAAAAACATATTTTTTCCTCAGTTTAGGCCGATACGTATTCTTCTACATATTTTTGGTAAAAAAAAATCGCAATAAGCGTTTATCGGTTGGTTTTCGCAAAATTTATAGCGTTTACAAAATAAGGGATAGTTTTATTGCATTTTTATTAATTTTTTTTTTTTTTACTACTAATAGCGGCGATCAGCGATTTTTTTTTCGTGACTGCGACAATATGGCGGACACTTCGGACAATTTTTACACATTTTTGGGACAATTGTCATTTTCACAGCAAAAAATACATTTAAATTGCATTGTTTACTGTGGAAATGACAGTTGCAGTTTGGGAGTTAACCACAGGTGGCGCTGTAGGGAATGTGTACCTAATGTGTGTGTTTACTACTGTAGGGGGGTGTGGCTGTAGGTGTGACGTCATCGATCGCGTCCCCCTATTACAGGGATGACGCGATCGATGCTCTGGCCACAGAGAAGCACGGGGAAGCCGTGTGTACACACGGCTCTCCCCGTTCTTCCGCTCCAGGGGCGGATCGCCGCACTGCAGCGGCGATCGGGTCCGCGAATCCCGCGGTCCCGGAGCTTCGGACCGGGTCGCGGGCGCGCGCCCGCGACCCACGGCTGGGTACTAAAACCAACGTATATATACGTTGATGTGCCCAGCCGTGCCATTCTGCCGACGTAAATCTGCAGGAGGCGGTCCTTAAGTGGTTAAACAGGGTTAATATACTGACTTTGAGTCCAGATTTTTAGGTCGGTAGAGAAATTGTGGTTGAACCTAAAAATAAAAAACTGGGGGTTATTTACTAAAACTGGAGAATGCAAAATCTGGTGCAGCTCTGCATAGAAACCAATCAGCTTCCAGGTTTTATTGCAAAAACTTAACAAGCTGAAGTTAGAAGCCGATTGGTTACCATGTACAAATGCACCAGTTTTACTAAATCTCCCCCACTGTTCATTCCCGTGGAACCTGGGAGAGCTGAAGCAATTTCGCTTAGAGGTATGGGAAAAATTGCATTGTCCGAGCTGGCACCGGCCCACCCACACAGGCTCAATGCTGTAGATGGTGCCAAAGCTGTCTCTACTGAATACTTGAAATAGAGGTGGATGCTTATGCAATTATTTATATCGCTTTTCATAGTTGTGTTTTCAGTTTGTCATCAAAGGATATTTCTGTTTGATCAACAAAATTGTATTTTCTGATTCTTAAATTTAATAATAAAACATGTAAGCTTGCTGGCAGTGAATATTTTGATTAGGCACTGTATAATCCAGTGGGTTAATGAATCGCTATATATCTGTATTAGCAAAGTGGTAGGAGGAAATCTGAAGCACAAGTCCACATTTAAAAATCACATTTGTCTGTGGTAGCACATTTATAACGCATTTCAAGGTGACGCTGCATCGTGACTGAAGGGTATAAGTGTGTGCTGTTTAGGTTATAGGTTGCCCTGTGTCCTAACCTAGACTTTGGGGGCTATTTACTAAAGGCAAATCCACTTTGCACTACAAGTGCAAAGTGCACTTAGTGCAGTCGCTGTAGATTCGAGGGGGACACGCAAGGAGAATAAGAAAACAGCATTTTAACCTGCACATGATTGGATGATAAAATCAGCAGAGCTTCCCCTCATTTTGGATCTACCCCTCAGATTTACAGCGACTGCACTTCCAAGTGCACTTTGCATTTGTAGTGTAAAGTGGTTTTGGCTTTTGTAAATAACCCCCAATAGGTCACTCCATTCAAATAGTTTTTCTGTTCCCGCTGCATAAGGTAGTACAAACTAGCAAGGTGACAGAAGTGTTTTTCCCCAATAAATCTCAACCTTGGCCATCCTCATGAGCTCTGCCCATGGCTCTCACCCTGTCAGTTCCAGTTACACCCCACTGGACTAATGCCCTGTATACACGATCGGTATTCCCGTCAGACAGGAAAACTGCCGGAAAAAGAGAGAGCAAGTTCTCTATTTTCCTCGACGGAAAAATTCCTAGCGGAAAAACGTTTGTATGGAGTTCCGACGGGGGGAGGGAACCACGCATGCTTGGAAACAATTTGACGCATGCTCAGAAGCATTGAACTTATTTTTCTCGCCTCATCGTTGTGTTGTACATGTTCTTCTTTTTCTGTGTATGCAAGACAAGCTTGAGCAGAATTCCGTCAGGAAAATCATCCAACGTTTTTCCGACGGGAAATAGAGTCGTGTGTACGGGACATAAAAGTATCTCATTTGATCCATTCTTGGGATCCGCTCCTTTAAATCTACTGTAGAGAGAGCAAGGAGTGAAGAAAAAAAAAAAAAAAAATCGGACATTTCAATGGTACAAGCTTTATAAAAACAAGTCACATTCTTAAATACAAATAAATTAATTTTATTAAAACGGAAAATAAAAACAAATTCTTAGATGTCTTTCAGAAATTTCATTAAATAAATCCAACTCTATTCTTCTATTAAACACACTAAAGTAATATTTAAAAAATAAAATTTTAATACATATTTTACTTTATTTAAAAAAAGGCACCTGTTTTAGGTTTCTTTAGAGCTCAATCATACCTCTGCTATTCATTATTATAAGGTGGCCAGACGGCATAATAATAATTTCCACATCTCGTGCTGTCAGGACAGTCAGACTAAGGCCTCATACACGCGATCGGATTTTCTGTGGACAAAAGCGTAGGACTTTTGTCCAAATGGTGTTGGCCAGGAACTTGTATTGCATACAAACGGCAAAGAACTGTTGGCCAACAAACGCAAAACTATGTGATTTTTCAGCTCTTTAGTGCAGGAAACCTCAAACTACGGCCCTCCAGCTGTTGTGGAACTACACATCCCATGAGGCATTGCAAAACTCTGACATTCACAGACATGACTAAGCATGATGGGAATTGTAGTTCCTGAACAGCTGGAGGGCCGTAGTTTGAGGACCCCTGCTTTAGTGCCTCGCTTTGGGCAACTCCTGCTATTGTGTTATGGCGAGTATGCATGTTTGTACTTTGGAGTTATGTCCGCCGGACTTGTGTACACACGGTCAGATAATCCGACAACACACATTAGTTGGCAGACAATTTTAAAGTGACAATCCAATTGTGTTTATGAGGCTTTAGGCTCGCTCGCACACAGCAGCGACCTTGCTCTCCTTTGGTCTGACATTCTAACGTTTTCTACTATTTTCAGTGCTGCTCAAGCTGGAGGGAAGGGCAGGTACTTTGTGTAAGTGGGCCACAATCTGACTCTCCTATGTGCTGGCAAGGTATTTCACACTTTTTGCCGTACTATAATGATAAATAGCAAGGGTTCAATTGGACTTAAATGTCTGAATATATAAACAGATTATGGAGTTAAGGTGCAAGACTTTTATTACTCTTTTGCTTCACCTTTTTATTGCTTTTTGTGCAGACCGCCTGTTCAGAAATGCTTGTATAGGTCAGCAGCACAATTTGTAACTACTGGGATCAACACGTTACTGGTTATGCAATATAAAATATACATTTTAATATTCCATAAAAAATGTTTTTTAAATACAAGGTATGTTTCTATATTAATGTAAAATGAAGGAAGGATTTCTGGACAGTCGCACTCAAACTTGTTGCTTTTATTGTAAAATGAAAAATACAGGCTACATGCCACAGCAAACAGGGTACAAGTTGACGCGTTTCACACTAAACTTTAGTGCTTAATCATAGCTTGATTAAGCACTAAAGTTTAGTGTGAAATGCGTCAAATGGTACCCCGTTTGCTGTGGTGTGTATCCTGCGTTTTTCATTTTACAATAAAAGCAACACGTTTTGGAGTGCGACTGTCCAGAAATCCTTCCTTCATTTTGCATTATCCTATGCATTGCCAGCACCTGTGGCTTCGGATTTGGTGAGGAGATTCTTAATTGGTATCCTTGAGCGGTGATCTTTTCTCTCTGTTTCTATATTGCTGTGTTCCACTGGTAGCCAATACTAAAGTAACCATTTCCTGGCTACCAGCACACCCTAAATTATACTATGGAATCAACATTGGTGAGATTTACAATTAGGGGTACATGGCTGTGTAAACTCTGTGGTAGAGGAAAGCTGCTTTGCACAAACGTTCTATTTTCACCTTTTGGATAGTCTGTCAAAATATATCAAATCTATCACAAATAAACACTATTATATATATATTAAGTATTTTCGGTTCAATTGACTTTACTTTATTTAACATATAAGTAACTTAAATTATACACCCAAAAGTTCTGTTTAGCAATGTCAAAGGCTGTACAGTCTTTCATAAACCCCAGTAATACATTCAACACTGCACTCTAGACTGTTCTGTTAACTTGTTTTATACAACTATACTATCTGTATTCAAACTCTTATAACCGACTATTCATTCAAACTGCATTAATATATCTACTATACTGTTTAACGTATTAGAGAAATAAATACCTGTGAACGGCAGTGAGTTATGGCTATAAAAAAAAAAAAAAAGGCTGCTTTGTATTAAAGAGGTTGTAAACCTCCGTGGGGAAGTTGTACCTATAGGTAAGCATAGAATAAAGGTACTGTAAATATCTCCTAAATGTGTGCTGTTCAGGAGAGGTTTACTGCGCTGATGATGTCATCAGCGCGAATGCGCTCTGAGGCTGGGTTCACACTTGTGCAGTGAGAATTTCAGCTCTCATCTCTGCAGATAGATAAGGGAAGTGTTCAGCAGATTAGCTCCGTTTTTAGCTGCGAATTTGGAGACCTGGGAGAAGTTCCGGGTGAGAGGAGAGTGGGGGAGAAATGTATTGAGCTGAATGAGAGAAATTCCTGAAAAGAACTAAACACATCTGCGAATCAGCTGCGTACCCATAGAAGATAATGGGCCTGAATTCGCACCTGAGCCGCACTGCAAGCCATAAAATCTGCACACGTTTTTTCTGCAATGCGCAGTGTGAATGCATCGCACATATGTGAATCAGCCTCATTGAAAACAATGTATTTAGAAATGTTCTGCGTATTAGATGCGGTTTAAGCCGCACTCAATTGGCATAGGTGTGAACCCAGCCTGAAGGAACGGCTGCCCGGGCTGTTTCTTTAGGCAAGTGTGAATGGCGGCTCCTATGCACGGGAGCGACGTCACAGAGCTGGAGTCCGTGGCCCCAGATTGAAAATGGGCAAAGATGGATGCGGCCTGCAGCGGGAGGCCAAGCGGGCTTTGTTTGCAGGTAAGTGTCACATAATGTGCTAGTAAGTAATGCATGCTAGCACATTATGCCTTTACTTTGCAGGGAAGAAGAAAGACCCACCAGGGTTAATTTTAAACTGAGCTGATCTACAACTTCGGACCAGTTAGTTGGGTGCGTGCTGGTAATTCTCACTGTAACCTTAGACTAGGGATACATTGACACCACTGTATGCAAGTCATCTCCCCCATAGCCCCAACATAAGGAAACAGATGTGTGCAGGTAATCCTTGTAGCCCCAGGCTGGGAACACATTGATACTGCTGTATGCAGGTAGTAAGTGCCTCTGTAGCCCCCAGACTAAGGATACATTGACACTTCAACAAGCAGGCAATTTCCCCTGTAGTTCCAGATTTATACAGGGACATCGCTGCATACAGGAAAGCGTTCCCATGTAGTCCCAGATTAACGATACACGGACACCGCTGCAAGGAGGTAATTGCCCCTGTAGCCCCAGATTAATGATACACGGACGCCGCTGCAAGCAGGTAATTGCCCCTGTAGCCCCAGATTAATGATACACGGACACCGCTGCAAGCAGATAATTGCCCCTGTAGCCCCAGATTAATGATACACGGACACCGCTGCATACAGGAACGTGCCCCCCTGTAGCCCCAGACCAAGGATACATTGACATGAGAGATGAAGAAAGGCAGACATGTTTTAAAGTCCAGCCTGTGCAATAACCATGACTCCCTCCAAAGATACAGTGGAGAAAAAAAAAAGCATGTGTTATTTGCAGGACTACAAGTTGAAAATAAAGCCTGAAAAAAAAGAAAAACAAATGAAGCCATTACTTCTTAGGACTGGGAATTTGCAGTATCACATTTCTGTTTTTGGGATTACATGCATATTAATGTTCACTTATATTATTCTTTATGGACGCCTGTAGTGCAAAAAAAAATAATAAAGTGCAGTGTTTTGCCAAATACTGGGAGCAGGCATGTCTTAGGATCTAAAAACAATGCGCAAAATAGCGAACGCCTACACATAAATACATACAAAAACAAGCAGCTGAAAAATGTGATACTCAAACAGGAGAATGTGCAAGAAGCCCAAGCCTAGACCGGCAACCATCAGTTCCAGGTCAGTGATAAGAAATGTTCCTTAAAACCTGTCCCGTCATGGAAATATGATGCTTGCTTCCTTCCTAGTTGTCCGACCTCAACACTTAACCGACCCACAGCAATTGTAAATAAAAGTCAGATTTTTTTTTATTTTTCTATACTGGTTCCAGGCTAGGAACCCAGAAACCAAAGCTTTGCAACCAGGTAACTCGTTTTTCCGGAAACCAAAAGGCAGCCCATTCATTCAAGTCTGCCAAGTCTTACAGAAAGCTCACCCAACCTGTAGGGTGAAAAGCAGCTTATCCAAGAATGTGATCATTTGTTGCCAGAGATTACACCCCTTTTAGTGTCCAGCAACATCCATTATAAGTGCCTATGGATAGGTAAGTGTTCTTTCTGTTGCTTAGTGCTTCACCATCTTTGGCTAAATGTTCATATTAGTGCAGAATAAATACAGAACAGCTTTTACCAATATACATTTGTACTCTTCTTACCCTCTCCCCTTCTCCGATGGTTTCCCCAGCTGTACCCCTTTAGTTTGAAAGCTCATTACAATACCTTTCATTTTATTTGATAGCTAAAACTATTTAACCTTCAACATACAGTATATTTAAAGTTCCTCCAGAACCACTTCTACCCTAAACCGCAATATAATTATGCACACCTTTTACTAAAACAATGTATTTTGGGACATAACATCAGACTTGCACACAGCCAATAAGAACAGGCAGGTAGATCCAGCTATGTGTTATTGAAGGGAAGTTTAGAATAATGGTTCTGTAAACTGCAGGAAGAGCTTAAGGGAAAACAAGGGTTATATCAGCGTTTTCTGTAAGGCATCGGGTAAAAAGGCTGACATTGGTTTAGTGGGGTTCCTTCTTCTTGTTTGGTTTCTCGACCAGTTTATATTCATCCAAAATCGCATGGCTGGTTTCTTTTGCAGTTTTTTCACAATGGCCTTTACACCCAGGTGATCAATGTTAAATGCCGTTACGCCAACGTTGATCGCAGAATTGACAGCATCATTAGTAGCGTGCCCAGCGTCTTTTCCATACCTAGATCACAAATTGAAAGATTTTCAAATAGTTCAATAATCACAGTATTAGATGGCATTGGCTAGAGATTTATTATGGGCACAGTTATGCCATTAATTTGCCAGGTATACAGGTGCCTAATCCTGCCCCCCTCAAGCTAAACTGGAACACATTTTTTATTTTTTTTGGCAACATTCTTTACCAGCATTCAAAGACAAGGCAGATACTGGGGGTTATTTATGAAAGGCAAATCCACTTTGCACTACAAGTCAAAAGTGCACTTAGAAGTGCAGTCGCTGTAAGGCCTCTTTCACACGGGAAGGATCCGTGATGACCCACCCTGTGAACCTCCGCTTGCTCAGCGGGGATCGCTCCACTCATCCCCGCTGAGCCGGTGGATAACAGGGCGGTCCCTGCACACTCTCCCCTATGGGGGGGATCGGATGAACACAGACCGTCTGTCCATGTTCACTCGATCCGATCCACAGACGGATGGTTTTCCTCCATCTGCAGAATCGGAGGATTGCGGAACCGGGTGAGATCGGGTGTCAACGGACCCGCAATCTCATAGGGCTCAACGTATGTCCCTTTTTCATCTGTACACGGATGGATGAAAAAGCGGACATACAGTCTGCCCGTGTGAAAGAGCCCTAAATCTGAGGGGGTAGATCTGAAATGAGGGGAAGCTCTGCCGATTTTATTATCCATTTATGTGCAAGGTAAAATGCTGTTTTTTCTTTTCCTTGCATGTGCCCCTTGGATCTACAGCGACTGCACTTTCAGTGCAATTTCAAGTGCACTTGTAAAGCAAAGTGGATTTGCCTTTAGTAAATAACACCCACTGTATGGACCACATCAAGGACATTGATAGCGCAGTCAAGCACTGAATAAAATCTAGTGAGCCCCTATTGGGGGTGTTTGCAAGATACTGCATGTATTCTATGTATGCACATAAAAAGAGAGAGTTTTAGAGAAAACATTTTACTAGATAATGGAAATATATTCCAATCTTAGTATCACCGACATCCATTTTGAACTGCTTCTTGGCAAATTAATGGCACAAACTACTGTGAACCGAAACACATTACAGCTGAACAAGAATTACCAGATTTTATATTTGAAGTGATTAAAATAATTATCCATCCTATAATTACCTGGATTAAAAACAGAATTATTTTGTGATGCACAAAAGCCGTCACACAATTGTCATACTGGCACTTTAAAAAGCAGAAGAAAGGAATGTCGATTGTTTATGTCCAATCAGTTCCCTGATACAGTCAGCATCTGGTTATTGAGAGCAATCAGACATGTATTGCCCATTTACATTCCCAGAGAATTTAATGCACAGATGTTGCATTAAGGGAGCATATTCATTTAAAAGTTGTCCAACACACACAAAACAATGCGGCACACAACAATGCATGGTCGTTCATTACTGTACATTGTGTTGCACTGCATCCCAAGGGTGTTGAGGTGCCTTTCAGAATAAATGGCACCTTAGGGTACCAACAAGCATGATTAGGTATTTACCCCCTATAATGCAACACTGTAAATGGGCCCTTATAGTTCCTCTAAGCAGGTCAGTGAGACAGTAAGGTGTGACTTTTGTACATTTCAGACATAAAGATATAATGCCGGTAAAAGGGGAAGGACTCTATTCAACGGGGCTGAGCACTAAAGGGCTAATGTATGAAATGCAGGGAATACATTTTGTTTTCATAGAAAGCCATTTTTTCTGTTCATCGAATGATATAGGTGAAGATAATAAATCTAGTTAAGCAGATAGAAGTACACAGTCATAAGCACGTATCTGCCTGTGAATGTGGCTTGATCGCAACTATGTGCCACAATGGTCTCTTATGCTCCATACACACGATCTGAATTTCCCATCAGAAATTCCAACCGTGTGTATGCCCCATCTGACTTTTTTCATTGGAAATTCCGTCTGAGTTTAGATGGAGAACATGTTCTCTTTTATTCCAATGGAATGCCGTCGGAATTCCGATGCGATTTTGTCCAGTCAAAAGTCTGACCGTGTGTATGGGGCATTATATTAATTAAACCCTTTCTCAATGCAGCCCCACCTTAGCAGGAACCACAGTATAAATAAATGTGATCTACATGTGCTAAACTGTTAATGTTGTTTAGCAGAACTCAGAGAGCAAACATCTGTAGGGATTGTTTCCTATCCTATTGTATCTCTAAATACATTTTCTGTTTTGGCTGCTAGGCTGTATCCAGACTGAGCAGTTGTTTACCTTTTTGTAGGCTTAGAAAATCTTCTCTAAGCTCAATGGGTGGATTGCTTCTGCATGTTACTGTGAAGACGGTTCCAGTAATCAGAGTGAGAAGAAATATCGCCAAGTTATAAATATATATCCGACCCAACCAATCTCAAAAGTTCTTGTGCAGAAGTATGGTTTTGAGAAATGATCAGTATTTGGGTCACTTATCCAGAGTGTTCTCTATCTCCTAGGGCAGGGGTGCCCAACCAGTGGCCCGCGGGGCCCACTGATGTGGTCCGTGACTTCCTGCTCTGTGGATTGCAAGTTGGCAAGCCCAGATTGCAGGTTGTCTACCCACCATGCCAGAGCATCAGTGTTGTGAATGAAGCCAGCGGTAGAGGAAGCAAGTAGCTGCAGATCAGAGCAGCATAAGCCAATGCTTACTGTATAGCACCGGCTCCTGTAATAGGTAGAGCAATACCAAATGCACTGGGATAGCAAGTCTATTACTACAATCACAGTGTATATACGGACGTATCTGTTCTGCAGTGGTTACTGGGCTGCTTTCAAACTGATCTGCAGGTGTAGCGCAGTGTACCTGTGACTTACCTGCACTGTGCCATAGACTGGTTTTACCTGTGGGTTTGGTGAACTTTCAGAAAGTGCACCACACCTGCAGGATATGATAGAATTCTATGGCAAAGTACAGCTAACCTGCAGGAAAGACACAGGTGCACTGCGCTGCATCCACGGTGTGGGTAGACCACAGACCATCAGTGTAAAAGTAGCCTTAGGCCCCTTTAACATGATCTGTCTGACCCAATTGGATCCTCCATTCAAACTTTAAGGAGCAGCAGATGTAAACACACTTGTGTCCGTTTACACCTGCCTCCTTCCAGTCCAATCTGCTAAAAAAAAAAAAAAAAAAACAGAAGTGGATCCGTCCCCTTCCATTTGATCAGATGAGAGGGCCCATAGAGTAGAATGGGCTGTGTCTGTGTCCACTTTGCATATGCAGACTGGACACAGACCTGTCATCTGCTCACTGTGGCCCCCGACTGGTTACCAAGTCGCTTAAGTGACCCTCGCTCTTCAAAAGGTTGGGCACCCCTGTCCTAGGTATTAGTGGGAACTTAGCCAAGAGGCAGAAGGTTCTATTTGTTCAATAAAACCTTAGCAACCTCTGGAGGAACCCTGGTTGAAAAACCCTGGTCTAGAGTGTCTCTCCACTTGAGCCTAGGACATGTGCTAGAGGCTCAAGAGATTTGTTGGCTTTTTGAGTGGATACCTAGAGGTAGTTGGGCCTGCAAGGAATTTTCTACAGAGAAGCTGGGTAGAAGTCTCTAGACATTGTAACAAGGATTCATCAGTGATCAATCAAGATATCTCATTGCTCTTAGGCTCCATGTACACTAGCAGCTCCTAAACTCAACTCCATAAAAGCCCATGTGTCCACGTACACATAGGCGTTTAGGATCTGCTGAGGTTAGAGGAGGTTTAACCTCACTCTCCTGAATGTGGAAGAATTGCATTCAGGATAGGAAAATTTGGACTGCTGGCTGCAAAACATGCAAAATCGCTGCGCCGCTTTGCGTTTTTCCCCGGCCAGCGGTCAAAGTAGTTCAAGTGTACATGATGCTTCAAAGGGTCAAGGACATACCGATTAAAGAAAAATCCACTGCAAGCCAAGACAAGACTGTAACTGCTCTTTTTGGTATATCAGTTTGGTTGCTCCCACACGGGGCCAGCATGGGGGTCACCTGCTTGCCTGGGTTTTATAGCAGAGTTGTATGAATCCAAAGACATTTTGAAAAAGAACTACAAGTCCTTTGGCAGGTAAGTATAAAAAATAAATTGTATATTCCAAAAGTGTATTTAGCGGTCAGCCTTCAGTTCAGATTTATCTTCCGTTGAAACTATGAACCACATGTGAATCGCACAAGAACCGCACTGCATTCCTGTTAAATTCACATGCGATTTAGTGTAGTGCAATTTGCGCTTATTAATGTAAAGCTCACATTGCACCAAAGTTGTGCATGCAGGGATTTGGAACCGCACTGCAACTGCATCGGATGATACTTTAGTACAATGCGATCCGGTGTCGTCAAACACACGGTAGTTGCGACCTGCCTTTGGGGGGTTGTTAAGGTCCCTTTTACATTTGTGCGACTTGTCCTGTGGCTTATGACTGCAAAGTCGCATGACAAGTTGTACCCCATGATTTCTAATGGGTACCATTCATATCTGTTTGACTTCAAAAGTAGTCCCTGCACTACTTTGATGCGACTTGAAGTCCATACACCTCAAGATTACACAGGCATTGCCTCAAGTCACGTGACTTTCAGGTTTCAGGGCCTTAGACCGTACCTGCAGCTGATTGCAAGGGCAGTGTGATCTGAATGCGGTGAAGGAACGTGTACGGATCGCGGCATTTCCTGAACTGCATATGTGTGAACCCAGGCTTGATCTATATGTAAGTAAATGTGTTGTAAGCCTGTGGAGGTTATTTACGAAAGGCAAATCCACTTTGCACTACAAGTGCAGTCGCTGTAGATCAGAGGGGGACATGCAAGGAAAATAAACAGCATTTTAGCTTGCACATGATTGGATGATAAAATCAGCAGAGCTTCCCCTCATTTCAGAGCTTCCCATCAGATCTACAGTGACTGCACTTCCAAATGCACTTGTAGTGAAAAGTGGATTGTTGCATTTTAAAGATTCTGGCTAATCCATATACAAGGATGAATATGTCAGTTATGTTATTTTTTAAGCATAGCCCAATGTGTCAAAAGTCCTTCCCTTTTTACCAGTAACAGACCGAAAATAGAGCATTGCTTTGTACAGATTACCAATTGTCATATCCTAACAAATAAAACATTTTGCAGCAAAACGCCAACCATGAGCTGTATATTCTTTAAAAGGCAAATCTATCTGTTATATATAGCTGTAATCTCCCATTTTATATATACGCTTCATGTGTCCTCATCTATATTATATATACACACACACATACATAAAACACACACACACACACACACCCCAATTTTTTTTCTTCTTTTTTTTTAATAAAATAAAAAGGGAATATTACAAATCACTGCCAGTTTTTTTTTTTGCTTTCCAGGGCTTCATTAGAAGGATTTCACTGCAGTTTGTGTTGCACAAGCGAGAATAAATCTCCAACAGTAACACAGGCAGAAACAACACTTTAAACAAGGCTTAAGCAGAGTCCTGGATAGAAGTAAAAACCCAACAGGGGTTCTTACCCCTGATCTAAAACAATAAATGGCTGGATATACACTCCAACAAATACAGCAAAATCATTTCTACCAATGCCCCATTTAACAAACCTAATTTGTGTATGAGTAGGCATGTGGAGTGTGCATTGGCAGAATGAGGACCATAAATCCACAATGAACACTGTTTCTTCAGACGTGAACGATGGGCAAGTCATCAACCTATACCCAACATTTGGATACAGTGTCAGCACTGTGTTGGATATGAATACGTAAATCTTACACAATTCCCATTTATAGAGGTGGCCATTTGAAAGGGCACACTATTTTAATGGTTTTTACACTGGCTTCCTCCTATGGGGTGGCCCTAAATCTTATGCTTGATTTGGTTATATCCCAGCAGGTACGAATATCGCAAAATATGACATGACCCATAAGTGGCTGTAACCCCCCCCCCCCCCATACACCCAGTGAAGTGAACAGCCTCAGATGATGCACAGGGATGAACCAAATATCCCTACATAGGTTTTATATGTATATCAGCTGTCTTCACATTTATATACCTTTTAGAAAGTTCAGATTTTGTTAGGAGATTTTCTCTTCCTGGTTAACACAGAGTGTGATGTCTGGGCATACAGCCAAGATAGCTAAAATTGCTGATTGGAGGAAAGGCACACCCCTGTCTCATCATAGGCAGAGACTCTCAGAGCTGTTTTGTAATAAGAGCTGCTCTCTGCTAATCTATTTTAGCAACTTCCTTTGACAAAAGATTCAGGCTGCTTTTGTCTAAAAAGTGAAAAAATAAATGTAGGAGTTCTCAGGCTGATAACGTTCAGAAAAGAGCTATAACACTTGGCTCACTGAAGAGGGGTAACGAAATACTGCAGATATATGTGCCCAGCTCAAATTTCATGAATCAGGTTTACATCCACTTTTTTTAATTTCCATATTAAAGCCGAAATTCAGTCATTTTTTTCATCTTTCCATTTATTAAATCTTCTGCTCTTGTTGCTTTAAACTTTGGCTAGTAAAACATTTGTTTCCTGCCAGTAAATACCTCATACAGCCCACTTTGTGTTTCTTGTCTGGTAAAAAGCCTAGGCTTATGACACCATGCACAGCTCTTTGCAAGGAAGGGAGGGGGGATAAGAGGGCCAATGAAAGCTGCAGGTGTGTGTCTGTATAAATCCAGGAAGTGAACAGACAGCAGCTTCAGCTGCCCACAGTTAAAATGGATGCAGCTTGACTTAGTGGAGGGAGATTACTGCAGCATATTTGGCAAGTACAGAATCACGGTATAAATAAAATATGCAAGATGGTTGGAGGGAAGCTTCAGAATGACAAAGATGTTTTTATTACAAATCATGTAAGCAGACTGCAGTTCCTCTTTACGGCCAGGTTCACACCTATGCGAATTGAATGCAGGTTTCCCCTTCCATTTAATTTGCATAGCAGGAGAATGTGACTGGCCCTCTATGGAGCCGGTGCACATATCTCCGCAGCGGGTCCGGTGTGGTGTGCCAGAAAAACGTGTGCCCTTTTTGGTGCATTTCAGGTTCGATTTCAGCCCAAAATTCCGGTTGAAATCGGACCTGAACCGGTGAACCAGCACGTACCAGACCCCTGCTGAGCGCCACATGCGGCGACAGTGTGAACCCGGCCTAAGTACTGATATAACACTTGGTAATACACATTTCTTTTAGGCAGGCCATAGATGATGCGATTTTCTTTCCTGCATCCCTGGTGCACTGGCCGAGATTCGGTCCATCTATGGCCGGCTAAGGCCTAATTTTGCAAAACCCCATCTCTCCCTAACAACATACGCTGTCATCGCCTCCTCTTTACTACTGAGTCACCAACATGGCTATAGAATATCTAGGACCATCTACAGACTTGTCTATAAAATGGAAGAGAACAGCTATTAAAGACTATATACAAAATATTGGTACAAGTTGGCAAAATGTTTTTTTAGGGTATGACATTTTTATTCACCAAATGCTTTAATTAAAATGATAAAGCAATGAATTATCATTAAAAACACATAAATGGTATTCACTTAGGGTTTTGTTGCCGGAGGTTCAACCACCTTTTCTCCCCTATATCTAGAATAAAGATCATTACGCTCATGTTAGATAAATACATTCACATAATACAATATTAGAACCTTGAGAGGGCATTCGTTTTGAAGTTTCCATTTGAAAATTGAATTCGGACATCTGCTTGGAATACATTGACAAAACTATAATGTAAGGCTGTCACAGTATTAACAGCACTCAGCCAATTTAATCCTATATACTGCAGGCTGAATGTAAGAAAAAAAAAAAAACACACACACCATGCACATGGTATGGACATACATGGCGGCTATTGTATTTCGACACCTGGCCGTGCTGGCTTTCAAAATACCCAAATAGCAGCTCCAACTAATTGGATGCAGTTGCAAAAGTCAAATGATTGATCAACTTTTGGCAGGATTTGGCTTAATAGCGAAACCATTCAGTTAATCTGTATACTCTGCATCTGTTATTTGCCTGCAATACCAGTATTCACCAGCAGATGGTGTACTGGTACCCTACTCACCCTGATGTTACTATGCAGAGTTGGCTGCAAAAATAGGGAAATACACTTTAAAATCTGTGCAACTAAATTTTATTTTTATTTTCTCCATTCGGTGCACCTGACAGGGCTACCCCAGGCATGTTAAAAAAAAAAAAAAAAGTACTGTTGATCCATAAAAGATCTGTGTGTTAGCAGGCAGTATAATTGCCAACGTCACCTTCACCTCTCTTGACAATACACAGGCAGATTTTTCCAATTTAAGAATTGCCTGTTGTCACAAGGAGCTTTTAGCTCGTACAACCCCTTTACGACCACCTTACACATATGTGGGGTGACAAAAGCTTACATGCAGCACATATGCCCAGGGCCGTTGGTAAGGCAGTACAGCCAGCCCTTCTGCCCGGGCACCATCAGTTCAAAAGGGGGGCACAGGGAATCTGCAGAGCCGGAGGTCCAGCTGTACTGTCTTACTGCAAACACCAATCCTCTTTTGCCTCCTCCTGCAGCGCTGGCCGCTTCTCCTCTTTTTCACCCCTGCGGCTGCACAGCAGGGGGATTGGTCCTAGCACATTGCCTGTTTCCCCCACAGAGCTGCTGGCTTTCCTCCTCTACTTCCGGCAGCTGCTATGGGCACACACAGGGATGATTCAGGTAGGAGAGCAGGGGAAGGGGCAGGTAAATATGTAATTTACTGGCCCCTTATTTTCCTGAATGAACACAGTCAGCAATCGGTACCAATCGCTCCTGTATCTATCAAGGAAGCATAGTAAACTGTTAACTATGCTGTAGTTTGTGAATAAGTAGGAAGCCTCAGAGCACTACCCAGGGCCGCAATCGGGTGGGGGTACAGGCATTACACCTGTAAGGGGCCCGAATGTCCCCAGGGACCCGCCACTTGCAGTTGCAGCTTGTGGCTGTGGAGAGATTACACTTTCTCTGGCAGAACCCCTGCTCGGCAGGAGAGAGGAGAGATGAGATAGATGACTGACATTCCCTTCTTCAGCAACCCCCCCACCCCCGCTTGGCTCTCAGCGGCGCTCGGCAAAGGAGAGGAGAGGTGAGGTGAGATAATGAGACAGATGACAAGGCCCCCCCCCCCCCGTTCTCAATGTCATTTTTGTCATCCCCCCGGTTCTCTGTTCCAGGCAGGGGGCCCATACCTGAAACTGTGCTGCTGAGGCTGCAGAGAAAGGGACTGCTAAATCTTTGTCTAGTCACTTTCGGCCAATGGGGGCCCTGTCAGATAGGATGTATGGGACCTGTAACAACATTTGTAATAGCAGCCCTGTATATGCTTTATCGGGCAGCCGATGTTTATCTACTGAGAGCTCGCTCACTGCGCATTCTCAGCACAAAGACAGCTCTCAGACCAGACTAAATAATTAGTAGTCGATTGGGACAAAGGTCACAAGATCACTGATCCTTCCTGCCCCTTGGGCATTCAGAACTGGAATGCTGGGGTGGGTGGGAAATGGTTAAAACTAATTGTATATTAATGCACATTTCACATGACAGCAATGGGCTTTCCAGCATGCTGGAAAAGTCCCAAGAACAACACCTACTTATATTTGACGGTGTGCACGGTCTCTGTGGCCACACTCTTGGCGATATTCTTCCCAGCATACTCCAGGCCCAGCCAGACAGTTGCAAATCCTAAAAAGATTACAAAAAAAAAAAAAAAGGTTCACGTTAACATGTTGAAACTGGTGGATTTTAGCGGAGGAAGGGACTTGAGGTCCTGTGAATACCTTGTACACCACTAGCTGCTACCACCATAGCGCCATCCAGTGGAGACTTCCCATCCTTGTCTTTCTTCAAAGATTCTGGAATTAGCTTGCTGCCATGTTTCTTCACATGTGGCCCAAGTTCTCTGCCGACACAACTTGCAATGGCACAGACACCATCCACTATGGGAGATATACACATATTTTACAAAATACGTACTCACTGGTTGCATGCAAGAAAAAGTCTTCCAATAATAACCAAAAATCTGATTTTTAAATTCTATGAACATGGTCTCTGATTCTCTATCACTTCGTTAACTGAAGAACTGAAGAATTGTAAACTGCAAATGAGGGAGATACGTCGATTCAGGAACGTAGATGCGGAAAAGATACGCGGTTTGCTTAAGGCTTACGTCCGGTGTAAAGATATTCCGCATATAGGTGGCACAACCCATGCAAAGGTATGGACGAGGGAACAGCCGTCGTATTTTACGTCGTTTACGTAGTACTACGTGAATAGAGCTGGGTGTAGGTTACGTTCACGTCGTAGGCAGTGTTCGACGTATCTTAGGCAGCTATGTCGACGCAACTGTGAGCATGCGCACTGGGATGCGTCCAAGAGACGACGCATGCACAGTTCGTTTTTGAACCTCAGCCCATCATTTGCATGGGGTCACGCTTCATTATAATATATCACGCCCACTTCCACCTACTTTGACTTACGTCGGCTTATGCCGACAACTATACGCTACGCCGGCGCAACGTTGAGTGCATATTCTTTGTGAATAGCATGCTTGTCTCTCAACGTTGCGCCGGCATAGTGTAAAGTAGATACGCTACGCCGGCACACAAAGATGCGCCGCTCTACGTGAATCCGGCCCATAATGTATAGATTTTTCCCACAACAAAAAAAATCCCATGCTCAGCAAAATATGGTCGCTACCACTGCCAAATTAAATCTCTTCCTCAATAAATACTAAATTCCTGGTTGCCTGTGGCTATATATTTCAGAGCCACCGACCTGGAATGAACATACAGATCAGAAAGTCAGATTGAAGTGGAAATTACTCATCTGCATCCTTGTCCAGGCCTGCAACTCCAAAAGTCGTAAAGCCACTGGATTAATGTGACCGTCAATGAGTATTGCCAGGAGGAGTGGGCAGCAATGGCAGCATCTGGAAACTGAGCGGCAAGTAACGCCGCATACGCGGCATTACTTGCCGCGATTCGATTCATTTTTTTTTACAAATCATCCCCATTGATGTCTATGGCCGAACGCCAGTGTCGCCTAAAAAAAAGGGTCCGGGACTTTTTTTCAGGCGACAGGCGTTCGGCGTTTCAGAGATGTGAACCATCTCTATAGACATGAATGGGGATTCGCCCCTCCAGCGGCATGAGCGTCGGGCGACAGGCGATTTGTCGCTCAGATGTGAATGCAGCCTAAATCCTACAGCACTGGGAGCAGAGGAAGGGCCTGTGTACACGGGATAATGTTCTCATTAGAACAGTGTCTCCCCATATCAGTCAATGTAAATGAAAACGCAGCTGGAACAAGCTTAGGAAGCCAAAAAAAGGTCAGAAGGAGATCGGAAGCATCTCTAATGTAAGAACCTGCAAGCAAACCGTGTTGGCTGATCTACAGAAACCATATAAAATGTTGTCAAAGGAGGATGTGCCGTAGTTTATTTCTTTTCAGCATACTGGAACAATGATAGTACGGAATTACAATATCTGAAGCCAAGGCCGGCTATAGACAGGTCCAATCTCGGCCAGTTCAGAAGGAGCTGGCCAAGATTTGAACCATGGATGGAAAGACCGATTTGATCGATCAACTCGGACACATTCATTCTCTCTCTCATTAAAGTGGAGTTTCCATCCCAAATTTTTTTTTCATTATTGTGCTCATTAGACCTAAAAAAATTGGAAATGCCTGTTGCTATGCGGTCCCACGAAATCTGCCTTTGGAATCATCTAGGATTCTGACATCATCTCCCTCTAATGCTCCTGGGAAATGTGTGTCATCATTTCCCAGGATGCAGTGCGCTACCCAATTATCACTCCCCATCCAAGACTTCCAGGAAGTGCTTGTAGGCTTCACAATGCCCACAAGCAAAATGACAACGGTGTAGACATAGTTTTATAAACTATCTATTTTGAATATCTATGCGGATCGGTGGCGAATTGTAAAATAGTAAGTGACCAGATTTATATTCTAAAAAACGCATGATGAAAGGACATACATTTAAAAAAATGTAATTGTGGTTGGAACCCCGCTTTAAGGAACTACACAGTACTTTACGTTTTGTTAACCACTTAAGGACCGCCTCCTGCACATATATACGTCGGCAGAATGGCACGGCTGGGCACATGCACGTACAGGTACGTGCTGTGCTAGTTCCCAGCCGTAGGTCACGGGCGCGCGCCTGCGCCCCCGGCGTGATCCGGTCCGAAGCTCCGGGACCGTGGGACTCGCGGACCCGATCGCCGCTGGAGTGAGGCGATCGGTCCCCAGAGCTGAAGAATGGGGAGAGCTGTGTGTAAACACGGCTTCCCCGTTCTTCACTGTGGCGGCAGCATCGATCGTGTCATCCCTCTTTTAGGGGGACACAATCGATGACATCACACCTACAGCCACACCCCCCTACAGTTGTAAACACACTTCAGGTCACACATAACCCCTTCAGTGCCCCCTTGTGGTTAACTCCCAAACTGCAACTGTCATTTCCACAGTAAACAAAGCATTTAAAAAAATATATATAATTCCCAAAAATGATCGCCGCCATTAGTAGTAAAAAAAATAATTAATAAAAATGCAATAAAACTATCCCCTATTTTGTAAACGCTATAAATTTTGCGCAAACCAACCGATAAAACCGCTTATTGTGATTTTTTTTTACCAAAAGATAGGTAGAAGAATACGTATCGGCCTAAACTGAGGAATTTTTTTTTTTATATATATATTTTGGGGGGATATTTATTATAGCAAAAAGTAAAAAATATTGAATTTTTTTTAAAATTGTCGCTCTATTTTTGTTTATAGCACAAAAAATAAAAACCGCAGAGGTGATCAAATACCACCAAAAGAAATCTCTATTTGTGGGGAAAAAAGGACGCTAATTTTGTTTGGGAGGCACGTGGCAGGACCGCGCAATTGTCAGTTAAAGCGACACAGTGCCGAATCGCAAAAAGGGGCAAGGTCCTTTAGCTGCATTTTGGCCCGGATCTTAAGTGGTTAAAAAAAAAAAAATGCTGAATAAGGGCTCCTGCGCAGGCACAGTTTCTGGCGCATATCTACTCTAGCATAAAAAAAATCAAGGATTCTGGGCCCAGGGAGCTGCAGCTGGTGAGCCATAGAAGGAAATGGCTGTACATGGCTGTAATTGGGTAAACGCCTATACTTTTTTTGCATTGGCATGCGCATAGGATGTATGCCCTGGATGGAGACGTCTTGTGTGCAGGAAATACCTAATTTTTACACTCTGTATGTGTAAAAAAAAATACCGCAGAAAAGCATCAGTGTTTACCCGCCATTTGCAGCTCCCCGGGTGCCGAAAAACACCTGGATCTATGGGTAGATGTATGCGGACCTGCTGAATATTTTTTTTTACACCAGAGTAGGTTTGCGCCACAAACAGTCTGAGTTTATGAGCCATAAAATTCTCTGTATGGTAAAAAAAAAAAAAAAAAAAAAAAAAAAAGACAGACTAAATGGCAGGTAGAATTATGTTTTATATACTTTACCACTGGGCACAGCTATGGCACATATAGTATATTGTGTGCCCTCTGCTTGGTAAATTCTACAACTTTGTTCTTTCTAAGAAACATGGAAATGGTTCCCATCCATGTATTGGAGTGAGCGGGCATATGTGAAAAATGGCACTGCCAATAATAGCTTTGCAAGACAGTGAAGAAAGTTTTATACAGGTTTAGTTGCATGTGTTATTTCTATCTAATTATTCACATGTATGGTGTGAATGGGGAACGATTAGAACCTATGTCTGGTTTCTATTGCTATCTGGGGCTCAGTTAGAGATTTTTCCCAACTTCCTGTCCTACTAACATTTTATAAAAATGTAGAAAAGCTTTTTATTTTTTAAATTGTACAAGAGTGCTGTATAGGGAAAAGGGAGTCACCGCTCCAGGTGGGATCACTGTACGGTCACAAGTAGTTGCAGGATACCAAAGGGTGCTGGCGATGCACTAAGCAAACAGGAAAACAAATGGATGGATAGCCGCACTCCAAAAAATCCAATGAGGAGGTCTTTATTAAATGGTCAGCAGGTACAAAACAAGGTCACAGTAATGGGGAACAAGGGAACAGCCGACGCGTTTCGCACTAAATCAGTGCTTATCCATGAATAAGCACTGATTTAGTGCAAAACGCGTCGGCTGTCCCCTTGTTCCCCATTACTGTGACCTTGTTTTGTACCTGCTGACCATTTAATAAAGACCTCCTCATTGGATTTTTTGGAGTGCGGCTATCCATCCATTTGTTTTCCAAGAGTGCTGTATAGTATTAAAACAGAGAGTGTATTAGAGTAGAAGAAGGTTACTCCTATCAGATTTTTGTCTGCATCCCCGTTGCAGATTTTCACCTCACTTCATTTTTTGGTAAAATGTTGTCAGCAGAACAGGAAGTAGAGCTGGCCATAGATTATGCGATTTTATTTTCTGCAACTATGGGTTTGGGGAAACACAGTTATTACTGCTAGCGGTTATAGACTCTGACAATAATCGCATGCTGAAGATCCTACATGCTTGTTGTGCAATCAGCCTGCCCATACATGGATCGAATCTTAGCCGGTCCCTCCTGAAACGGCTGAGAGTCGATCAATTTATGGTCAGCTTAACCTCTTCCTGCCCAGGCTATAGGTGAAAGATGACTACAGCGTGACTTGCTTTGCTGGGAGGGTGTACATGGATGTCCTACCATGATCATGCTGCCAATCAGTCAGTGTCATCTATCAGTGCCGCATCAGTGAAGCCTCATCAGCGCATGAGAAAAATTACTAATTTGAAAAATTTTATAACAAAAACTATGATTTTTTTTTTTTCAAAATTTGGAGGCTTAGCAAAAAAAAAAAAAAAAAAAAAAAGTGGCGATTAAAAAAGGGCCAAAAATTACTAATTTGCTAAATTTTATAACAAAAACTGATTTATTTTTTATTTTTTTCAAAATTTGGAGGCTTAGCAAAAAATAAAAACAGTGGCAATTAAAAAGGGCCAAAAGAAAGCTCTATTTGTCCGACAAAAATTAGAATTATAAAATTTCACATGGGTACAGTGTTGTATGACCGTGCAATTGTCATTCAAAGTACGACAGCTAAAAATTGGCCTGGGCAGGTTAAGGAGAAGTCTCTAATGGAGCAATGAATAACGGTGGAAACCAGACAGGATTTGTAATCCTTCGTCGCTCTATTCAGAACCGCCAAAAAAAAATGTTTTTGGCTTACAAACAAACACACTTTAATAATATTAATTCTACATAATTGCATATCTGGACGGGATGGCGTGTTTGTATTTGCCCACAGCTTTAATTTATTTCCATAACCCAAACATATGACCAGCCCACCCATTCATGAACTTTCAAGCCAATTATTAAAGAATAAATAGGAAAAAACAACAATGCTATTATGTTCACAGTGCTCCTGCAGGGACATTATTAAATAGCAATGTAAACTTTGGAATTGCAGCTTTTTTCTTTGTCAGAGTGAACATGATATACTGTATTTATTGGTGTCTAACACTCACTTTTTTACCCTGAAAATAGAGGGTAAACTGTGTCTGTGTGTTATACGCAGGGGGCTGTGAAACTTCCCTCTGAGGCCGCGTACAGACGATGAGACATGTCCGCTCAAACATGTCTGACGGACCGTTTCCAGCGGACATGTCTCATCGGATTTTGGTCCGATGGCGTGCACACACCATCGGACGAAAATCCCCTCTGACTGAGGACGCGGTGACGTTGACGCCGCCACGTCACCACTCCAGGAAGTAAAATACTTCCACGCATGCGTCAAATCCATTTAGGCGTACTAACCAGCGGACATGTCGGACGGACGGGTTTGCAGCGGACAAATTTCAAAGCATGCTTTGAAATTTGTCCGCAGGACAAACCTGTCCGCTAGGTCGTACACACGATCGGAGATGTCCGCTGAAACTGGTCGGCGGACCAGTTTCAGCAGATAAATTTGATCGTGTGTACGCGGCCTTAAAGTTAGGGTGCGTGTTATACGCCGATAAATACGATAATTAATTAAACTTGAGTAATACAGCCAAGGCCCACACTTCTTAGGTTCTGTAAACGATATACAGTTAGGATATTTGTTTACCTAGGAACTGGCTGACTTTCACTGCACCGCCGGTGGCCTGCTGTGCCACATGAAGTCCCTTGGCCACTGTGGGGTTGACTTCCATAGGTCTGTCCTCAGGCTGAATATGTTCTCTTAATTTTGTAGCACCTTTGTGAATAGCTTTTTCCGTCAGCTCTGCTCCTTTCACCAAGCCCCAGTTCAGCCAAGACGCCCCTAGATTGAAACATATCATTTAAAGTCCAATAAAAAGTAGGCTATAATCTACAAATAGAAAGATAGTATCCGCTGCTGAGGGATCCATACTTCAGGTGGACTGAGTCACAACGCCACATGTATACCCGTAATTCCTCCAGGGAGTTGCATGAGCTCCACCGTTTCCTGGCTGGAATTAATTTTTGTTTTTTTGCCCGGGTTGTGACTCTCACTTTGGGGACCTCTATCTTAGGATACAAGTTTGTGGCGCTTGGGCTGGGCCCCCATGCCCCAAACCGTTGCACCTCTAGGATTTGAAACTGCCCTGGCATCAGTGGAAGTAAACAATGCCTTAGGCTTGGTGGTAAGTGGGTGTAAAATGATTACATAGAGTCTGTGGTTGATAGGAGGAGGATTACTGCTCCATCATTGGTACTCATTGGAGGAATAATTCTCCATCACTAGTATTAGTAGGAGAACTGGTCCCCTATCACTAGTATTAGTTGGAGAAATGGTGCCCCATCACTAGTATTAGTTGGAGAAATGGTGCCCCATCACTAGTATTAGTTGGAGAAATGGTGCCCCATCACTAGTATTAGTTGGAGAAATGGTGCCCCATCACTAGTATTAGTTGGAGAAATGGTGCCCCATCACTAGTATTAGTTGGAGAAATGGTGCCCCATCACTAGTATTAGTTGGAGAAATGGTGCCCCATCACTAGTATTAGTTGGAGAAATGGTGCCCCATCACTAGTATTAGTTGGAGAAATGGTGCCCCATCACTAGTATTAGTTGGAGAAATGGTGCCCCATCACTAGTATTAGTTGGAGAAATGGTGCCCCATCACTAGTATTAGTTGGAGAAATGGTGCCCCATCACTAGTATTAGTTGGAGAAATGGTGCCCCATCACTAGTATTAGTTGGAGAAATGGTGCCCCATCACTAGTATTAGTTGGAGAAATGGTGCCCCATCACTAGTATTAGTTGGAGAAATGGTGCCCCATCACTAGTATTAGTTGGAGAAATGGTGCCCCATCACTAGTATTAGTTGGAGAAATGGTGCCCCATCACTAGTATTAGTTGGAGAAATGGTGCCCCATCACTAGTATTAGTTGGAGAAATGGTGCCCCATCACTAGTATTAGTTGGAGAAATGGTGCCCCATCACTAGTATTAGTTGGAGAAATGGTGCCCCATCACTAGTATTAGTTGGAGAAATGGTGCCCCATCACTAGTATTAGTTGGAGAAATGGTGCCCCATCACTAGTATTAGTTGGAGAAATGGTGCCCCATCACTAGTATTAGTTGGAGAAATGGTGCCCCATCACTAGTATTAGTTGGAGAAATGGTGCCCCATCACTAGTATTAGTTGGAGAAATGGTGCCCCATCACTAGTATTAGTTGGAGAAATGGTGCCCCATCACTAGTATTAGTTGGAGAAATGGTGCCCCATCACTAGTATTAGTTGGAGAAATGGTGCCCCATCACTAGTATTGGAGTTGGAGAAATGGTGCCCCATCACTAGTATTAGTTGGAGAAATGGTGCCCCATCACTAGTATTAGTTGTAGAAATGGTGCCCCATCATTGGTATTAGTTGGAGAAATAGTGCCCCATCACTATTGCCCCATCACTATTACCGCATTTGCCGCTGTATAAGGCGACTGGGCGTATAAGACGATCCCCTAATTTTACAGTTTAAGATTTTTTGCCTGTATAAGACGACCCCCCTTCCGAGGTTTCCGACACTTCATATTTCTTCCTTCTGGAGCCATATTCGTCTTCCTTCTTGCTGGAGCTGGAGCCAATTACGGCAAGCGATTTATTCTATTAATGAATACAAAGCCTGCTTTGATTGGCAGAGGCTGTAACGTCATCAGCCCAGGCCTCTCTGACTCTCAAAGCCAATACAAGCAGGCTACTCTATGTAGCCTGTTCGGATTGGCAGAGGTTGTTACTCCAATCCAAGCAGGCTCTGTATTCATTTGAATACATCGCTCACTGGGATTGGCTAAGCGGTATATACTGTATGTAGCCAAAGCTACATGCGATATTACCGCACATCCAGCAGGTATCCGAGCAGCTGACCCGGCGTATAAGACGACCCCTGCTTTTTGGGCAGTTTTTTTAAGTGTAAGCCCTGGTTCACACTGGTGCGTTTTGACATGCGATTTGGCATGTAAAATCGCATGTCAAAACGGCGGATTTTTGCCGGCAATGGCAGAGTCCTAATCGGTGCGACGCTGCATCTGCGGCATTGCACCGATTTCAAAAAGTAGTCTCTGTACTACTTTTTGCGATTTCAGCCTGCGATTTACATTGACATCTGTGCAGAAACCTGCACAGATGTCTCTGAAATCGCGGCTGAAATCGGGACTGCCGGGCAGGAGTAAAATCGTGCGAGTTCAGCTGAACTCGCACTGCTTCACTCCCGCAGCCCAGTGTGAACCAGGGCTAAAAGGTAGTCTTATACGCCAGCAAATACAGTAGTTGGAACACTAGTGCCCACTCTAGTATTAATTGGAGGAATAGTGCCCCATCACTGGTATTAGTTGGAGAAATAGTGCCCCATCACTTTTAGTTGGAGCAATAGTGCCCCCTCACTAGAATTAATTGGAGGAATAGTGCCCACTCACTGGTATTAGTTGGAGGAATAGTGCCCCATCACTTTTAGTTGGAGCAATAGTGCCCCCTCACTAGTATTAATTGAAGGAATAGTGCCTCAGTGGTGTTAGTTGGAGAAATTGTGCCCTGTTATTGGCATCGATGAGAGGGATAGTGCCCCATTATTGGGTATCAGTGGCAGGAATCATGCCCCACTATTGGTGTCCAAGGGGAGAAATACTGCACCCAGAGCTGGATAAAGCTCTGGAGTCCACCTCTATAGTTTGTAAATTTACAGACTACAAGACTCCGCCCCAAACGGACATGAACCAATGGATTTAATGACTCGCCATCTTCTTACATGTCCATTGACAATATTTCACTGTAGTCATTTTTTCCCCTTTACTCCCCTAAAGACCAATAAACCTCTCTGACAGCTGGATCCTCCATATATTAATTATCACCGATGACATCCTCTTAGCTGTGTAAATTATCTCTGCAACTAAACCACCAACTTTTGGCAGACGGAACCAACACTGTATGGAAAATACCAATAACTGCCCCTTTTTCTACCTTCAAGGTACAGTATGTCCCATGTGTATTCACAGTAGCATTTTTTCCCTGCTTGGTAAGTTACTTTTCCCTGATTGAAGTCCCTAATAGGAAACAAATGTAGACGGAGGGCTTACCAAGGCAAGAGGCCTGAGGCTAGATAAGACCTGAGCTGTAACCCGCACTGAAGGGCATCAAACTGCAGCGTAAAGTTTTATTTCCACCTGTGCAGATCTTCCATTGCCAAGCGGATAAAATAGAAATATTATATTATTTACCTTGCAGGATTCCTTGGGCAACCTTCTGACTCCATGGTGGCAGGTCATCTTTCTCTATTGGTTCAGACTCTGGCTCAGGTATGGTGACAACATGCACAGTCTGACTCAAGTCAATGACTTCTTCTTCTGTTGCATCGCTGGACTTGAAGAGCAGAAACAAAACAATAGAAGAAGGTTTTATTATTGTAGCCATTTACCACCTACACAAGACAAGGTGCCCGTGACCATGAGATGACTGAGGAAGGATCCTGTTGCTGACAGACCTGGTCATATGGGCTCTTTACAATTTCTGCAGACAGACGGACTGGATATCAAAATGTAACCACTTGCCGACCGCTTCACGATCATATACGTCGGCAGAATGGCTCCTTTGGGCAAAGCAACTTACCTGTACATTGCTTTGAAAATCCCACCGTACAGTGCACGCGGCAGGTGTCCCATGATCGCATCACGGAGCTGAAGAACAGGGCGATGCCTGTGTAAACAAGGAATTTCCCTGTTCTGCCTTGTGACAGGACACTGATCTACTGCTCCCTGTGATCGGGAGCAGTGATCAGTCTCGTGTCACATGTAGCCCAGCCCCCACAATGTTAGAATCACTCCCTAGGATACACTTAACCCCTTCCTCGTCCCCTAGTGGTTAACCCCTTTCACTGCCAGGGTCATTTACACAGTAATCAGTGCATGTTTATAGCACTGATCGCTGTATAAATGACAATGGTCCGAAAATGGCATCAAAAGTGTCCGGTGTGTCCTCCATAATGTTGCAGCCACGGTTAAAAAAAAAAAAAAAAAAAAAAAAAAAAAATTCAGATCGCTGCCATTACTAGAAAAAAAAAAAAAAAAATAATAATAAAAATGCCATAAATCTACCCCCTATTTTTTTTTTTGACGCTATAACTTTTGCGCAAACCAAACAAAAATATGTAGAAGAAAACACAATCGGCCTAAACTGAGGAAGAATTTTTTATTTATTTTTTTATATCATTTTTGGGGGATATTTATTATAGCAAAAAGTAAAAGATACTGCTTTTTTTCTAAATTGTTGCTCTTTTTTTGTTTATAGCGCAATAAATAAAACCGCAGAGGTGACCAAATACCACGAAAAGAAAGCTCTATTTGTGAAAAAAAAATTCTATTTTGTTCGGGTACAGCGCCGCACGACCGCGCAATTGTCAGTTAAAGCGACGCAGTGCCGAATCGCAAAAAGTGCGCTGGCCAGGAAGGGGGCAAATTCTTCTGGGACCAACGTGGTTAAAGGGGTTGTAAACCCCCATGGTTTTTCACCTTAATGCATTCTATGCATTAAGGTGAAAAACCTTCTTTAGTGCTGCAGCACCCCAGTCCCCAAAGTTGCCCAAAGGGAGTAGCTAAAGAGCTGAAAAACACAGTTTTGTGTTTGTTGGCGGACAACTCTTTGCAGTTTATATGCAAGACAAGTTTCTGGCTAACGCCCTTCGGACAAAAGTCCTACGCTTTGTCCGCAGAAAATACGATTGTGTGTACCAGGCTTTACTCTGTCCAAAATGAAGAAAAAAAAGTTGCCTATAGTTCTACTTTAAGTTTAAAATAAAATCAAGCTTTAGCTTGGTGTCTGACAAACAGAGCTGAATGTGGAAATTAGACACAGACAAATGCACACCGCCCGCTTTGTTTTATAGACAACTTATTCTTTGTATTTCTGCAATTATTGCAGAATGTTTCACGCGACATAAACTGGAGAACATCCAATCTGGTACAAAGGAGAAAATGTCTGTGCCCTTTGTTCCACAGCTCAGCCATACAGATACATCTGTAAACAACAAGCACTGAAAACTATCCTGCTCAGTCTACCATGATTATTATTGTGGCCCTCCAAAATTACCAGGGACCTTACAGTGGTGAGTTACAAGCAGAAGAACAGGAAGTGAGGATTTCTCAGAAGAAATAAGGACATTTAAAAGCAAAATGGAAGGATGAGGTAAGTGGATGAGGACTGCACTAAGGTAAAGGAAGCTATTTAGGAAAAAAAATACCTTTACAATACCTTTAAATGTAAATAATCTGAGTGGTCAGAAAAACAGAAATCCTAGTTTCTTGCAGGAGAAGCGAGTCCAGAGAAGTACCACCTGCAATTCAGCACAGGTCTCCAAACCGCACCACTAATCAATGGCCACTGCCCCCACCTATAACTGGCCTTCCCAGCAAGGAGCACGCTGAAGGGAGATGCATGTCAAACAAAAACGAAAAGAAAATCCCAGCTCAACTCACCAACCAGTCAGCAAACAACCGTTCATGAGACCCACGGATTGCAAGCAACGCTGTTAATGAGTGTTTCGCAATACGAGCACTGCATTTTTAAAAATCGTAACTCGGTTTGCGAGTGTTGTCTTGCAAAACGAGCATGATTTAGGTCAAAGCGGTGTGCAGTACTGCGTTTGGCCTGAGGTGAGGGACGCCGGAGCCGAGCCAGAGCCGAACGACGCCAATCACAGCCGATCTGCGCCATTCGTAAATGCACGGAAAGACCAGAGAACAGCTTGGCTGACCTCGGCAAGTCTCGGGAACAAAGTCTTTCCGAGGTCAGCCAAAGTGTCTTTGGGCCTTTTCAGCCATTTCCGAGGCTCTCTAGGGCCTCCTGCCTCTGGCCGCATGCGGTATTGCATGCCATTGAAGTTAATGCGGAACAAATTATTTTCGTTTCCATTGACTTTTTTGGGGAAACTCACTTTGATATGCGAGTGCTTTGGATTATGAGTGTTCTCCTGGAACGGATTATGCTCGTAATCCGAGGTTCCACTGTATTATCCTGTCTAAGACCGGCCATATACAGTTCAAAATTTCCTGCTGAACTGGCCGAGATTCTAACCGTTAAGCCGCGTACACACAATCGAATTTATCTGCTGAAACCGGTCCGACGGACCGTTTCAGCAGACAAATTTGATCGTGTGTACGGACGAGCAGACAGGTTTTTCCAGCAGACAACTTTTAAAGCATGCTTTAAAACTTGTCCGCTGGAAACCCGTTTGTCCGACATGTCCGCTGGTTAGTACGCCTAAAATGGATTCGACGCATGCGTGGAAGTATTTTACTTCCTGGAGTGGCGACGTGGCAACATCAACGTCACCGCGCTGTCTGCCGAAACCAAAATAGCCTAGCAGACATGTCTGATGAAAACGGTCTGTCAGACCGTTTTCATCAGATAAATCTCATCGTGTCTTACTGGGCAGGCTGAATGCACCAAGTTGATTGGTCAACTTGGGTACAACCAGCCTACTGGATTCTTGTACAAACACTAACGGCTAGAGTAGCCACAAGCGATAATTATAAGAGTATCCAGCACATGATCACCATCATCCCCCGCCAGGGACAGCTTCCCCCGCATGTGGCCCCACCCCCTCCGCATGTGCCTGCTTCCATTGCGATTTGGGGTTAACCCTAAAACAAAAAAAATGGCACCCATGGTTGCAGGAAAGAAATTTGCACAGTGTATGGCCTGCCTAACAGTTAGGCCTGACTCACATTTGTGCATTTTGCAGTTTTCAATATACGCTTTTCATCCATTGAAGTCTACGGAACCAAAAACCAGAAAAAGTCCATAGCCCTTTGCATAAAATGCACAGATGTGAACTACATCCATAGGAAACCACGTTAAATGGACTGTAATGCATTTCCTGCAAAACTGAAAAAACGCACACAAAAATTGCATAAGTGTGAACCAGGCCACAGACGGGATCATTTGGTCGTTTGCAGGCTGGTTCGGAAGTTGAGCTGGGAATTTTCTTTGGTTTAGTTCTCCAAATGGCACCCCCTAGAGGAGGCCAGGAGAAGTTTTCTTTTGCAAACGCTGATGCAGTTTTTTTTATGTGAACACAGGGGTTGATTTACAGAGATAGAGATAGAGATTATTATATATATATATATATATATATATATATATATATATATATATATATATATATATATATATATATATATATATAAACTATGTATGGTGGACTGTCATGACTTTAACATTCAAGTGAGAATTTTTCCAATCAAAAAGTTTACAAATTGTTTTGCATACAGACAGCAGAACAGTGATGGTGGGAGAGCCATCATTGCATGGAAGATCACTCTTCAAAGTTTTGAAATGAGTGTTCCATCTCCACCAGAAATACAAACAGGGATGTAAATCGCTTCATTTTGGAATCAGTTTTTCAGTTTGGAATCATAACTATTCAATAAAAAAAAAAAAAAACACCTTTAGGGCTCATTTCCACTGGCGTTTTTAGAGCCACTTTTCTGAGCATTTTTTGCAGCTTAAAAACGCCTGTCCATGTTAGTCGATGACCTCATGCCCACCATGATGTTTTTGAGCTGTAGATGGCTGAGACGTTTTTAAGCTGCAAAAAATAACGCGGGACCAGTGCGTTCTGAAGCTCCAGCAATAGAGCTGTAAAAACGCCAGACATGGACAGGCGTTTTTAAGCTGTAAAAAACGCTCAGAAAAGTGGCTGTAAAAACGCCAGTGGAAATTAAGCCTTACAAATAAAACCCCAAATACAAGATCCCAGCACCTGCCAAGTGCTTAGAGTCTAAACCATTGTGATAATCATGTTTTGGGCAAATGACATATATGAGGACTTTGTGTTGATTCTACAGTTACCATACTGCGGTTATCTCTTTCTTTTACCTGGATCCTCAGATCAGACATTTGTTTCAAAAGATCTTCAAAGAGCTCCAGGTCAGCGGAGGGCAGCTCAGCTGAGAGTACCACCCCTACGTAGGATCCTTGGGTCTGGGACATCATGTCCGGGAACATGTAGACTCCTGTGTTGGAGCGTAGTACAGGGGACTGAGTGCACATGAGAGGGTACAGCCAATCACAGACCTGAAACAAAAGACAACAATTATTAAAAAACAGTCATGGGTACAGCCAATCACAGACCTGAAACAAAAGACAACAATTATTAAAAAACAGTCATGGTACAATATGAAGAAAATCGAAAACTGAATATATAAATATATATATATATATTTATTTATTAGGGTTGTCCCGATACTGATACCAGTATCGGGACCGATACCAAGTATTTGCAGGAGTACTTGTACTCCCGCAAATGCCCCCGATGCCTGAATAGAATACTTGCCCCCCCCCACCGCTGTATATCGCAAAGCCGCCGCTGCCGCGTTAATCACCGTGCGGCGAACATTACAGGCACCTTTAGTTTGAATAACTGTTTTCCCAGCCGCAACGTGTATAGACACTCCCCCTTGCTCAGGATTGGACGGATCTGTCCAATCCCGAGCAAGGGGGAGTGTCCTTTACACGGCGTGGCAGGGAAAACAGCTATTAGCTGCCTGTAATTTCGCCGCACGGTGATTAACGCGGCAGCATCATCATTAGGTATGGGGGACAAGCCTGCATATGTTTGGGGACATGGCTGCATATATGTGGGGGACATGGCTGCATATGTGGGGGGGACATGGCTGCATATGTGGGGGGGACATGGCTGCATATGTGGGGGGGACATGGCTGCATATGTGGGGGGGACATGGCTGCATATGTGGGGGGGACATGGCTGCATATGTGGGGGGGACATGGCTGCATATATGTGGGGGACATATTTAAAAAGAAGTATCGGTATCATGGAAAAAAGTATCGGTAACGTGTACTCGGTCCTAAAAAAGTGGTATCGGGACAACCCTTATATATATATATATATATATACACACACACACACACACACAGTACAGACCAAAAGTTTGGACACACCTCACTCCAAGAGTTTTCTTTATTTTCATGACTATGAAAATTGTAGATTCACACTGAAGGCATCAAAACTATGAATTAACACATGTGGAATTATATACATAACAAAAAAGTGTGAAACAACTGAAAAAATGTCATATTGTAGGTTCTTCAAAGTAGCCACCTTTAGCTTTGATTACTGCTTTGCACACTCTTGGCATTCTCTTGATGAGCTTCAAGCAGTAGTCACCTGAAATGGTCTTCCAACTCTTAAAGGAGTTCCCAGAGATGCTTAGCACTTGTTGGCCCTTTTGCCATCACTCTGCGGTCCAGCTCACCCCAAACCATCTCGATTGGGTTCAGGTCCGGTGACTGTGGAGCCCAGGTCATCTGGTGCAGCACCCCATCACTCTCCTTCTTGGTCAAATAGCCCTTACACAGCCTGGAGGTGTGTTTGGGGTCATTGTCCTGTTGAAAAATAAATGATGGTCCAACTAAACGCAAACCGGATGGAAAAGCATGCCGCTGCAAGATGCTGTAGTAGCCATGCTGGTTCAGTATGCCTTCAATTTTGAATAAATCCCCAACAGTATCACCAGCAAAGCACCCCCACACCATCACACCTCCTCCTCCATGCTTCACGGTGGGAACCAGGCATGTAGAGTCCATCCGTTCACCTTTTCTGCGTCGCACAAAGACACGGTGGTTGGAACCAAAGATCTCAAATTTGGGCTCATCAGACCAAAGCACAGATTTCCACTGGTCTAATATCCATTCCTTCTGTTCTTTAGACCAAACAAGTCTCTTCTGCTTGTTGCCTTTCTTTAGCAGTGGTTTCCTAGCAGATATTCTACCATGAAGGCCTGATTCACCCAGTCTCCTCTTAACAGTTGTTCTAGAGATGTGTCTGCTGCAAAAGGTGGCTACTTTGAAGAACCTAGAATATGACATATATTTTCAGTTGTTTCACACTTTTTTGTTATGTATATAATTCCACATGTGTTAATTCATAGTTTTGATGCCTCCAGTGTGACTCTACAATTTTCATAGTCATGAAAATAAAGAAAACTCTTGGAATGAGAAGGTGTGTCCAAACTTTTGATCTGTACTGTAATATATATATATATATATATATATATATATATATATATATATATAAAAACATTTTATTATTAATAATCTGATATGCATACAGTGAACACAAACTTCCTATCATAAAAATGTATTCAGCAGGCAGGACAGCCCCGGCATGTAACGGCCTTGCCGCCGTATCTGGTGTTGAAGGAACACCACTTGCTAAGCCATGAGAATATGAAATCCAGGCATTCTCAGGCCCGCCCACTGCATGCCTCTTGGCGCTTCTCACACAGGCAGCTGCACAGCATAGAATTGTGCGACAAAAATCTCAAGTCATGCCCAATAGCACACACACGAGAATTGCAGATAAACATTTAAGGAGTACGCACGTTCCTGCTTTTGGTGCGGTTTTGGTTTAGCTCTAAAACATGGCGCCTGTGAGAGATCAATGAAGACTTATATTAAAAGTCAGACAGTAATATAGTGCAGTGCTGATGATCCTACTGCGCATGCAATGCGCTCATTGCGATCTTGCCTCATCTGGAGGCCATTTACTGGTCAGCCAGGTCCAATGCAGGTCCTAGTAAGGCTCTGTTCACACTAGTGTGACTTTGGACACAAAGTCACAGTTCATTGATTTCATTGGCACCCTTTCCAATCTATGCAACTTAAAGTTGCTGCGACTTTGAAAAAGGTTCCAGCACTACTTTGATGCAACTTTGTGACTTGGGTGCCAGAGAGTGTAAACACATCAGTGTGAACTGAGCCTTAATGCCTACTAGGTGCTGCGCGACGACTATTGTCATATCAAGGTCACATTTTACAATACACACAAACTGTTACCAAAACTCATCTTTACTATTTAACATTTCAATTATTTTAACTTGCACATCTCTATTTCAATTTGGAAATTAAAATGCAGTTTTCCTTTTTTATTCTGGTCTTACAGTAATTATAGGATATAATAATTCCAACTAGTGATTTTATTATTTGGACTGCAAACTGGGCTGTGCCGTTTGGTATAGCAGAAATTTCATATAAACATCTATTAAAGTATAAGGCAGACTAGATAGAGCCAGGTGAAGGCTGTTTGTTACCCAATCTGATGCCACGGAGCACCCAAGGTGCCTTCAGTATGCAACTTTCTGCTGACTTTGGACTTGATAAAACACAGTAGACTAACGCCAGCAGATGACATGGCTTCCAAATCATCACGGAAAGTGGAACATTTTGCATTTCAGTTGGAAATCTAGGTCCCGGAGTCTAGAGGAAGAGTGGAGAGGCACAAAATCCAAATTGCATGAGGTCCAGTGCGAAGTTTCCATTAGGGTTGTCCCAATACTGAGCATTTGTCCGAGTACTTAAACTTGGGCAAATGCTCCGATGCTTCACCCGATACCTAGACAGTCAGGGTGATCAGTGGGGTGGGGAAGTTACAAGCACCGATCACCGCTGACTGTCCTTGTATCCTCCTCCATTCTTCTGCTGTCCCCCTCCATGCTGCCATCTTTTTCCATGCGGCCGCCGCATCCCCCCTCCTCGCTGCAACTGTGTCCCCCCTCCTTGCTGCCGCCGTCATGCCCCCCTCCTTGCTGCCACAGTCATGCCCCCCTCTGTCCTGCTGCCGTGTCCCCCCATGCTGCCGTCACGTCCCCCTCCATCCTGCGCCCTGTCCACCCTTCTTGCTGCCGCCGTGTCCCCCCTCCTTGCTGCCGCCGACATGCCCCCCTCCCTGCTGCCGTGTCCCCCCATTCTGCCGTCACGTCCCCCTCCATCCTGCCGCTGTGTCCTCCCTCCGTGTTGCCACCATGTCCCTGCTTCTTGCTGCCGCCGTGTCCCTTCTCCTTGCTGCTGCCGTCATGCCCCCCTCGATCTGTCAGAATGGAGAGCGGTGGTAGGAGCCGGTAAACTCGTCTCCTACCTTCTCCGAATCTACATAGTCAGTGATCACAGTGAACATTGTAACCTCCTGTGATTACGATGTTTCAGTTTATGAATGGAGAGAAGCTTCTGTCTTCTCTCCTTTCATATTCAGCGCAGCTGAGGCTGTAGAGAAAGGGACTGGGAAATTTGTGTCCCTAGTCCCTTTCCCTGTCTCAGAGGGGAGATGTCAGAGGTCTGTTAACACCGCTGATATCTCACCATAGAACCCCCCCAACAGGGCTGAAAAAAATAAATAAGGGAAAAGCACGGCTCTGATCGGTAACCTAAATTGGCTGAAGCGTCACCAAGGCGGGAGAAGACATCGAGGGACGTGAAAGGAGAAAGGTAAGTGTATTTTACAGGGCACAGCAGCGACAATGGGCACAGAGGTGACAAAGGGCACAGTGGCATCAATGGGCACAGTGGCGACAATTAAAGGGCACAGTGACATGCACAGTGGCAACAATGGGCACGGTGGTGACAATTAAAGGGCACAGTGACTGCGTTTGATGGCATGGAACAGTGGTGAGAATTGATGGCACAGTGGCTGTATTTGATGGGCACAGTGAGGCTGCAATTTTGAGCACCAGCCGCCACTGGATCCCAGGGTAATGAAGACTTCCTGGGGGAGCATCTCTGTGGTGGAGTCATTGCCATAGAAACATGTGTAAAGGGGAGGAATTAGTAAAACAACGACGCCCATGTGGGGGCACCAGAACTATTTCTGCACGCAAGCATCTGTGACCCTAGGATCGGCCCTGATGCTTCCCTCTGCTGACCAGCTTTATGGAGATACGGATTTCATTTTCCAGCAAAACTTGGCACTTGTCCACACTGCCAACAGCACCAATACCATGGAATCACCGTGAGTGATTGGCTCGGAAACTGTACTATACTGTATATGGACATACTTTTCAGTAAGCCAACATTTCTGTATTAAAAATCCTTTTTTTATTTAATTGGTCTTATGCAATATTCAAATTTTCAGAGATATTGAATTCTGGGTTTTCACTAGCTGTAAGCCACAATCATCAAAAAAGAAAATGCTTGAAATCTAATAAATCTATATAAAAGCATAATAGTTTCACTTTTTGAATTGAATTACTGAAATAAATTAACTTTTTGATGATATTCTATTTTTTGTAGATGCACCTATAGGTCTGACTTGAGTGCCGGTTCACACTGCTGCGCTGTGAATTTGTTTCCGTTTTTTCAGTCCATTCTGAGGTGCAAATTTACAGTGAATATGCTACGTTTTTACTGCAAATTTCAGGAGTGGGACATAGCTGTGACTAATGTCTCTAGCCAATGGAATCATAATGTAAAAAAAAAAAAAAAAAAAAAAAAAAAGTTAACCTCCTGTGTACTTCCCGTTTTTTGTGTGGAGAATAGTGTGGTGGAATTAGCACACGTGTGAGTGAGCCATGAAATGCGGTTCCAGAACGATTTACATTGATGTCTATTGAGACTAAATTTGCAATGCTCTGAACTCACACTTTTTTTCCCCCCATCACATTCAGAGATGAATCGCAACGCATAGGTGTGAACGTCCATCATTGAAAACAATTACTTTTTGGATGACATGCAAATCTAGGTTTTTTATTTAACACATCGCATTCGGTATCAACTCGCACAAGTGTGAGCAGGCACTTGGATCTCTGCAGAGAGACCATTGCTTCCACACAGACAGCAAGGTTTCTTTTCTGCAACTTTCTGGTAGAAATGTGCTTTTCTACACTTAGACCGCGTACACACGATCAGACCGATCAATTCGATGGCGTGTACGGTCCGTCGGACGAAAGTTTTAAAACTTGCTTTAAAATCTGTCCGACGGATACCTGTCCGTCGGACAGAATTGATGGTTAGTACGTCAAAGCATCGGACCAAAAACCCGCGCATGCTCAGAATCAAGTCGACACATGCTTGGAAGCATTGAACTTCCTTTTTCAGCACGTCGGTGTGTTCTACGTCCCTGCGTTCTGGTCTGATCGGATTTTTGGTCCGATGGTGTGTACACACATCAGACCACTTCAGCGTGGTCCGATGAAAACGGTCCGTCGGACCAGTTTCATCGGACCAGTCTGATCATGTGGAGTGGCCTCGGGCTAATGCCGGGTACACAGGACCGTTTTTTTTTTTTTAAAGGTCATTAAAAACGATCGTGTGTGGGGTCCAGAGCATTTTTCACAATGTACAGTAGGTGACTGGGATATTGTGTCAATCTCGCTCCCTTTCTCGGCGGAGATTGACCACCTACGAGCCCCATCGCGGGAGCCAGCGCCGAGCTGGCTTGCCGCGATGGAGACAAAGACGTCATAGAAGCGACGGGGATCCGACGCAGATTCCCGCCAATTCTACACGTGGGCGGAGTTTGTTATGAATCCTGAAAGAGAAATCCCCGCCGGATTTTTTAAAGAAAAATCCGGCATGGGTTCCCCCCTCAGGAGCATAACGGGCCCTTAGGTCTGTTATGGGTTGTAAGGAGACCCCCCTACGCCGAAAAAAAACGGCGTGGGGGTCCCCCCACAATCCATACCAGACCCGTATCCAAAGCACGCCGGCCGGCCGGTCAGGAAGGGAGTGGGGGCGAGCGAGCGCCCCCCCCCTCCTGAGCCGTACCGGGCAGCATGCCCTCAACATGGGGGGGTCAGGTGCTCTGGGGTAGGGGGCGCACTGCGGCCCCCCACCCCAGAGCACCCTGTCCCCATGTTGATGAGGACAGGGCCCCTTCCCGACAACCCTGGCCGTTGGTTGTCGGGGTATGCGGGCGGGAGGCTTATCGGAATCTGGAAGCCCCCTTTAATAAGGGGGCCCCCAGATACCGGCCCCCCACCCTAAGTGAATGAGTATGGGGTACATTGTACCCCTACCCATTCACCTGCAAAACAAAAGTTTAAACACAAATAAACCACACAGTGTATTGAAATATTTTATTAGTTGGCCGCCGGGGGGGGGGGTGTGTATGATCGCTTTTATAAAAGCGCCCCCCTCCGGCGGGCTTCTGTGGGGGGCTGGGTGCCGCCGTCTGGTTCTTTTCCGCCGCCGGGGGGGGCGCTTTGATAAAAGCGCCCACCACCCGGCGGGCTTCTTTCGACGTCTTCGGCGGCGGGGGGGGGCTTCTCCCACTCTCCGGGTCTTCTCCCGCTCTCCGGGGGTCTTCTCCCACTCTCCGGGGGTCTTCTCCGCTCTCCGGGGGTCTTCTTCTTCTTCAGGACTCGCCGCCGCTATCTTCGTGTGTTAGCTCAATTACTAGCGGCGGCGGTCCCCTCTTCTGCGACGTCGGCGTCTTCTTCTTCTTCTTCTTCTTCTTCTTCTTCTGCTGCTGTCCAGATGTTGACGCGACGCTTCCTCCCGCTGTTATGCCCGGCGCGCGGCTCGCAGCGAAATATATAGGCCTGTCTTGTGACGTCGCAGTCCCATCATGCTCCGGTAGGTAGCACGTGGTACCTACCGGAGCATGATGGGACTGCGACGTCACAAGACAGGCCTATATATTTCGCTGCGAGCCGCGCGCCGGGCATATCAGCGGGAGGAAGCGTCGCGTCAACATCTGGACAGCAGCAGAAGAAGAAGAAGAAGAAGAAGACGCCGACGTCGCAGAAGAGGGGACCGCCGCCGCTAGTAATTGAGCTAACACACGAAGATAGCGGCGGCGAGTCCTGAAGAAGAAGAAGACCCCCGGAGAGCGGAGAAGACCCCCGGAGAGTGGGAGAAGACCCCCGGAGAGCGGGAGAAGACCCCGGAGAGTGGGAGAAGCCCCCCCCCGCCGCCGAAGACGTCGAAAGAAGCCCGCCGGGTGGTGGGCGCTTTTATCAAAGCGCCCCCCCCGGCGGCGGAAAAGAACCAGACGGCGGCACCCAGCCCCCCACAGAAGCCCGCCGGAGGGGGGCGCTTTTATAAAAGCGATCATACACACCCCCCCCCCGGCGGCCAACTAATAAAATATTTCAATACACTGTGTGGTTTATTTGTGTTTAAACTTTTGTTTTGCAGGTGAATGGGTAGGGGTACAATGTACCCCATACTCATTCACTTAGGGTGGGGGGCCGGTATCTGGGGGCCCCCTTATTAAAGGGGGCTTCCAGATTCCGATAAGCCTCCCGCCCGCATACCCCGACAACCAACGGCCAGGGTTGTCGGGAAGGGGCCCTGTCCTCATCAACATGGGGACAGGGTGCTCTGGGGTGGGGGGCCGCAGTGCGCCCCCTACCCCAGAGCACCTGACCCCCCCATGTTGAGGGCATGCTGCCCGGTACGGCTCAGGAGGGGGGGGGCGCTCGCTCGCCCCCACTCCCTTCCTGACCGGCCGGCCGGCGTGCTTTGGATACGGGTCTGGTATGGATTGTGGGGGGACCCCCACGCCGTTTTTTTCGGCGTAGGGGGGTCTCCTTACAACCCATAACAGACCTAAGGGCCCGTTATGCTCCTGAGGGGGGAACCCATGCCGGATTTTTCTTTAAAAAATCCGGCGGGGATTTCTCCTTCAGGATTCATAACAAACTCCGCCCACGTGTAGAATTGGCGGGAATCCGCGTCGGATCCCCGTCGCTTCTATGACGCGCTCGCTGGAATGTACTTTTACTATTCCAGCGAGTGCGAGATGTCGGCAGCCTGTCGCCGAGATTCAGCGCGATGCTGGCGTGCTGAAAACACATTCTCGGCGGCAGGCACTGTAAAAAATGGGCATTAAAAATTTCGAACATGCTCTAATTTTTCACAACGTTTTTAACGTCGTAAAAAATGGTTGTGTGTGGGCTTTAACGACGTGAAAAAAATGTGCATGCTCAGAAGCAAGTTATGAGACGGGAGCGCTCGTTCTGGTAAAACTACCATTCACAATGGAGTAAGCACATTCATCACGCTGTAACAGACTGAAAAGCGTGAATCGTCTTTTATTAACACAAAATCAGCTAAAGCAGCCCAAAAGGTGGCGCCATCCAAATGGAACTGTACGTCACCGTGCTTTGCTAGAGCATTTTTTTTCACGATCGTGTGTAGGCAAGGCCTTAAGCCGCGTACACACGATCGGTCAAAGCGATGAGAACGGTTTGAAGGACAGTTGTCTAAGGCCTCGTAAACACGATCAGTCCATCCGATGAGAACGGTCTGAAGGACCGTTTTCAAACGGTTAACCGATGAAGCTGACTGATGGTCTGATGTGCCTACACACCATCGGTTAAAGAAAACGATCATGTCAGAAAGCCGTGACGTAAAAACACAACGACGTGCTGAAAAAAACAAAGTTCAATGCTTCCAAGCATGCGTCGACTTGATTCTGAGCATGCGCGGCTTTTTAATCGATGCTTTTGCATACTAATGATCGGTTTTGACCTATCGGTTAGACGTCCATCGGTTAAATTTTAAAGCAAGTGCTCTTTTTTTTGACAAAAGGATAACTGACCGATGGGGCCCACACACGATTGGTTCAGACCAATGAAATGGACCTTCAGTCTGTTTTCATCGTTTTTGACCGATCGTGTGTACGCGGCCTTGTGTTAAACCGATGAAGCTGACTGATGGTCTGATGTGCCTACACACCAATCGTATGAGAAGGTGGTGACATAAAACACAACGACGTGCTGAAAAAAATGAAGTTCAATGCTTCCAAGCATGCGTCGAGCTGATTCTGAGCATGCGCAGGTTTTTAACCGATGCTTTTGCATACTAACAATTGTTTTTGACCCATCAGTTATCAATCCATCGGTTAAATTTTAAAGCAAGTTTACTTTTTTTTAACCGTAGGTTAAATAACCTATGGTGCCTACACACGATCCGTTTTGACCGATGAAAGCGGTCCTTCAGACCGTTGTCCTCTGGTTAACCTATCGTATGTATGCGGCTTTACACTTACACTTAGGCTGCCGCTGTAGCTGCTTACAAAGAAAATAAACTGTAATGAACCCTAGTGTTTTGCATGCTTTTTGTCTTGTTTGTAGGTGCATATTTAGCAGATTTAAATGTAATCATGTGTTTTGAGCAATGCAGTCAAATAGATAAACTGTGCTTAGTTCAGTTGTTGAAATAGATGTTTACAAGATATAATAAAGTAAAGTAAATGCTAAAGGGCCAATCATAAAAAAAAAAAACACACACACCATAGAAAACAATACGAGAAGAGAATAACAGAAAATAAGATTGGATACAGAATATGCTAAACATGCTGCACAAGAAATTTATATATATATATATATATATATATATATATATACACACACACACACACACACACAAACCGTATTTAATCAGCGTATAACACACACTCTAACTTTAGGAGGGAAGTTTCAGGAAAAAAACATTCTACAGCACCCTGCGTATAACACGCAGGCACAGTTTACCTTCTATTTTCAAGGTAAAAAAGTGAGCGTTATACGCCAATAAATACAGTATATATATACACACACACACACACATGCATGTATATATACAGAAAGAAGCGTGCAGCTTATTTGGCATGACGGCAGACCAGTATTCTTCGGTCTATAAATATTTGATGCGTTAACCTTTCTCAGTTTCTCTGGTGCTACAGTTTAAGTATTTAAGAATTCAGTATATAGATCACCATCCTAAATACAGTGCATCTTCTTCATAGTTGGAGGTAGGCTTGTTTGGCTGTTTTATAACTCTATGTGGTCATTCATTAGTGCATCATTTTCTTTTGTTCAGTTCACAAACATAAAATATAGGTGTGGAATTGTTATATCCTAAAGTGACCCCCGTCAGTAACAGAAACCAGTCCAGAAATGCCTCTCTGTTAAAAAACAGAGTAAATACCCATTTCTGCTGAAGGCTAATCCATTAAAGACCACCAAGAAAACCATCATGTTTTGGGAGTATCGATCATCTGCATCCCCTACTGCAGTGGTCTCCAAACTGCAGCCCGGGGGTCAGATACGGCCCTTGTGATGCGATTTTATTTATTAGCATGCGAGCTACCGGGGACAGGGGCGTTTTAATTTTTTATCTTTTATTTATTTTTTGACTTATTTTTTATTAATTTTGTTTACCCTTTTTTTCCATTTTTTTATTTCACTTTTATTCCTATTACAAGGAATGTAAACATCCCTTGCAATAGGAAATGTGTGTGACAGGTCCTCTTTATGGAGAGATGCGGGGTCAAAAAGACCCCACATCTCTCCTCAAGGCTGGAAACCATGAGATCAGTGGAAAAAAAATTCACTGATCTCATTACTGTTGCTTACAGCCGCAATCGCAGCTTTGTTTACTTACGGGGACCCGGGCGTGACGTAATCACATCGCGCCCGGGTCCTCCGACGGTCATAGAGATGACTGGTGACCATCTGGTAACCAGTCATCTCTATGCTTCCTGCCGACGCCGGACGATTCGTTCTCCGGGCCCCCGAAGGCACGGGAGAGCCCGGAGAAGCAACGAATGGCGGCGGGAGGGGGGGGGGTAAGTCCCCTCCCGTGGCCTGTGAGAAGGATCAAGCGGCGGAATCGCCGCTATGATCATTCTTATGTCGTGCGGAATCGCCGGCTGAACTAGAGGATATCTGGATGATGCCTCTGGCTGCAGGCATCATTCAGATATTCACCCGCAAAGCCCAGGATGTCATTTGACGTCCACCCAGGATGGGAGATCCCATCTGTGGACGTCAAATGACAGTGGGTGGGTATTGAAGTGGTCAAGTGCCCAGTGGTCAAGTGGTTAAACTAATAACACACATATAATTAAATGTTACCATGTTTTTATTGAACACACCATGTAAACAGTCAAAGTGCAGGTGGAAAAAAGTATGTGAACCCTTGTCTGATGTGAATCGCTTTCTTGAGGTCATGCCACAGCATCTCAATCGGGTTGAGGTCAGGACCCTGACTGGGCCACTCCAGAAGGCGTATTTTCTTCTGTTTAAACCATTCTGTTGTTGATTTGCTTCTATGCTTTGGGTCGTTGTCCTGTTGCAACACCCATCTTCTGTTTAGTTTCAGCTGGTGGACAGTTCTCCTGCAAAATGTCTTGATGAATTCCCAAGTTTAAGTCTTCACTGCATTGACCAGTCATCTTTACAGGACAGCCACTCCTAGGGGGGAAAGCAGCAGTGCTGAACTTTCTCCATTTATAGACAATTTGTCTTACCATGGATGGACTGATGAACAGCAAGGCTTTTTGAGATACTTTTATAACCCTTTCCAGCTTTAGGCAAGTCAACAATTCTTAATCGTAGGTCTTCTGGGAGCTCTTTTGTGCGAGGCATCATTCACATCAGGCAATGCTTATTGTGAAAAGCAAACCCAGAACTGGTGTGTGTGTGTGTGTGTGTTTTTTATAGGGCAGCTGTAACCAACACCTCCAATCTCATCTCATTGATTGGACTCCAGTTGGCTGACACCTTACTCCAATTAGCTCTTGGAGATGTCATTAGTTTAGGGGTTCACATACTTTTTCCACCGGCACTGTGAATTTTTACATGGTGTGTTCAATAAAAAACATGGTAACATTTAATTCTTTGTGTGTTATTGAGAAGACTGTGATTGTCTATTGTTGTGACTTAGATGAAGATCAGATCACATTTTATGACCAATTTGTGCAGAAATCCATTTCATGCCAAAAGGGTTCACATACTTTTTGTGGCAACTGTATGTGACATTTAATTTCCTACACATGAGTGTCATATAAATTGATTCTGGGATCAGTTAATGCCAGAGACACTCACTGCTGCCATTGCACGGGGCAAACCCCTAATCTACCATACCAAGTATGGGTCTGCAAAGGGCTTGTGTGTTTAAGAGCCAAATATATGGTCTGCACAGTGTGAACAGCAAGCCTTGACAAAGCATTTGCAGAGCTTTCAGCAAGCATTTAAAGTGCCATTCAGCTTCAGCTTATAAATGTTGAACACATACCCTAAATGGCAGTGCTGATTGCCACTTTAAAAACAAGCTGCTAGCCAGCTTCAGCACTTCTTGAAAATTTGATGAAAGCCTGCTAGCTTAAAAGTGTCCAATAAAAACTCTCATTAGGATCGGTTTAATATTTACAAGCTGGAGCTGAATGGTCATTTTAAAAGCTTCAACAAAGCGTGCTGTTCACACTGCTCTTATACAAGCTGAAACCCGTGTAAATCTGGCCTAAAGGGTTATGAGCTACCAATTAGGTTGCGTACACATGAGCGTCAAAACCGATGAAAACAGACTGAAGGTCCGTTTCAATGGTCCAAACCGATCGTGTGTGGGCCCCATCGGTCAGTTATCCTTCGTCAAAAAAAAAAAAAAAAGAGAACTTGCTTTAAAATTTAACCAATAGACGCCCTACGATAGGTCAAAACCGATCGTTAGTAGGCACGACCATCGGTTAAAAATCCACGCATTCTCAAAATCAAGTCGACGCATGCTTGGAAGCATTGAACTTAATTTGTTTCAGCACGTCGTTGTGTTAAAACACGTAAACGTCACCACGTTCTAACATGATAGTTTTTTTAACCGATGGTGTGTAGGCACATCAGACCATCATTTAGCTTCATCGATTAACCTTCGGACCGTTCTCATTGGATGGACTGATCGTGTGTACGCGGCCTTATAGTACTCACTGTATATTGATCATGGTAGATGAGGCTCTATAAATCAGCAGGCACTGCTAAAGCTGATCAGCAGGCAAGCAAAAAAATAAATAAATCAAAATCTGTGAAAATGGTATAGTTCTTTTGTTCCACAAAATGTTGAGTTTCACACACCTCTGCTACATTGCACAGCCAATGGATGGCACCATTTTTTTAACGATGAAGAGATGTGGCGCAGATAACTGTGCACTTTTTTCATAAACACAGGAACAATGGAAAAGGTTATAGTGCGTATAGATCTAAAGTGCCACACATATCATTGCTATACAAATTTTAAAAGCAGGCTATACACAATTCGGATCTCGGCCAGTGCCTGCAGGGCGGGTCGAGATTTGAACCGTATATGGCCTGGCTAAATGTACCAAGTTGATCCATCGATCAACTCCCGGCGTGGGTGGTTTACTCCTCCTCCCACCGCGAGGAGACAATGGCTCGGCAGAAGGGATTCCCACTATATCACGGTCTGTGTTGATGGGGACTCAAGTGAAATTCGCCTTGTGTATAGGCAGTCTAAGCATCTGTGGTGGATTGGAGCCTGTGGATGTTTGTGCTTGGACTGCATTAAAGGGGTTGTAAAGGTACAATTTGTTTTTCCTAAATAGCTTCCTTTACCTAAGTGCAGGATTGGGAAACACCCAATCCTTCGCTTACCTTATCCTTCAATTTTGCTTTTAAAATGCCTTTGTTTCTTCTGAGAAATCCTCACTTCCTGTTCTGTCTCTAACTCCACATTACTGTGTGAGGCTTTCTCCCTGGTGTGGAGTGTAGTGCTCGCCCCCTCCCTTGGACTACAGGAAAGTCAGGACCCCCACTAACACACAGCTCCTTTCTCTATCTGCAACAGAGAGCGTCCTGACATTCCTGTAGTCTAAGGGAGGGGGCGAGCACAACACTCCACACCAGGGAAAAAGCCTTGCAATACGGTGTGGAGTTACAGACAGAAGAACAGGAGAAGAACAGGAAGAACAGGAAGGGAGGATTTCTCAGAAGAAATAAGGACATTTAAAAGCAAAATGGAAGGATGAGGTAAGTGGAGGGTAAAGGAAGCTATTTAGGGGGGAAAAAAAAAATCTGTTGACTAGTAAACATTATATGCGGGCGAACAAGTTTGGCCCACAGCTGGCGGCCAAACTGACCCCCAAACTACGAAATCTTACAATTCCCAAGATCAGGGGGTCGGATAACTCCCTGACCCAGAACCCTGTGAAGATTCTTAAAGCTTTTCAGTGGTTCTACTCCAACCTATACTCATCCGATACCCAATCCCCCCAGACCAGTCTTGATGCCTTCCTACAAAATGTCCCTATTCCTAAACTCTCTGACGCCCACCGCTCCATCCTAGACTCGCCTTTTCAGGAAACTGAGATCTGCGCAGTCATTAAAAACCTTAGGAAGGACTCGGCTCCAGGCCCCGATGGGTTCTCGAACCATTACTACAGGTCCTTTTCGGAGATCTTATCCCCTTATCTGGCCCGGTTCTTTAACTCCCTGCGCAGAGAATCCTCTCTTGACCCCTCGATGAACTTAGCTTTTATTTCTAAACCGGGCAAAGACCCCAGCGAAGTAGGCAATTATAGACCGATCTCTTTGATCAACAATGACTTGAAGATAATGACAAAAATTTTAGCGAACAGAATTAGCATCTTTCATAAGCTCATATATCCACAAGGACCAGGTGGGGTTTATCCCGGGGAGACAGGGACCGGATCAGATTCGGAGGGCGGTTGACATCATCTCCCTACACGGTCGGGTTGGGATGGCGGCCCCCCCAGGAGGGATATTTGCTTTCCATTGATCTCCAAAAAGCATTTGACACGGTTGCATGACCCCATCTTTTCACCTTACTCCAGAAATGGGGATTTGGTCCAGGTTTCATTAAGACTTTGGAGGCACTCTACTCTCAACCCATAGCACAGGTTAGGTTTCAGGGTAATTTCTCTGATAAATTTCCCATCAGGAAGGGTACGAGACAGGGCTGCCCCCTTTCCCCTCTCCTGTTCGCGGTTGCCATCGAGACTCTGGCTATCGCGATCAGAAATCACCCGGACATCCAAGGAGTTAGATGCGGACAATCGACGCACAAATGCGCTTTGTTCGCAGAGATGACGTACTCCTCTTCATTACATCTCCTCTCACCTCAACCCCTTCCGTTACCCAACTCCTCAAGGATTTTGGCAGCATATCTGGCCTCAAAGTCAACATGACTAAATCAGTGGCTCTTAACATAACAACCCCTCAAGCCCAAATAGACAGTTTGAAAGACCAATTCCCTTTCTCCTGGAGCTCTGTTTCCATTCCCTACTTAGGCATTTACCTCACCTCACGGACTGAACTCCTGCACAAACATAATAATTACCCCCCCCGTTTGGTAAGCTTACGGAGGATCTTCGCCAATGGTCCCTTTACAAATTATCCTGGCTAGGCCGCATAAATGCAGTCAAGATGACCCTCCTACCCAAAATTGTGTATCTCTTCCGTTCCCTACCCATCCCCAGTCACAAAATCATACATTAACATTCTCCAATCTGCCGTTAATCGCTTCATTTGGGACAAAAAAGGACACCGTTTAGCTAAGACCGTCCTCTACAGACCTAGACTAAAGGGGGGCCTTGGGTTACCCAATCTGTGGTGGTACTACCGAGCTGCCCAACTTAGTCAGTTCTCGACAATCTACATGAAGGGGCCTAAACCAGATTGGGTTTCCATGGAGAGGTCAGCGACCCCGGGATTTACCCTGGACTTTCTTCTCTGGAATTATCCCAGACACCGACCCCCGATTCTCGCTCCTACATTATCCCATTCAATGACACTCTGTGACTCCTTGCATAAACTAAAGCCCCTGATATCCCACTGGCACCCCACTGGCCCATATCTTCCACAAACCCGGGTTTCCCCCTGGGCTGGATATTTCAGCCTTCAATTGGTGGGGACTGACAAAGGCCTTTATAGGATCGACACTTTTTTTAACTCCAATGGGCCCTTATCCCTAGGCTTTTGCACCTCTAAACTTAAAATGCCCTCTTCTGAGAAATTCAGGTTCCTTCAGCTCTCTCACTTCCTTCATCAGATTAAGAAAACCAGTGTTGACCCTCCCTCAGTTACCCCCTATGAGCAGTGGTGCTCCTCAGCCATGGACACAAAAGGGGGTATTTCGCTTATCTACTCAGCTTTAGCTGAGCCTTTGGAGAAGGCGTCTTATATGTCTAACTGAGACCGAGACCTTGACCTCGAGTGGACGATGGAACGGTGGCACTCTAACTTAGCTCGCTCATTTAAGGGCATTTTGAATACCTCGCTGGTAGAAGCGAGTATAAAGGTCATAACCCGATGGTACCTAGTCCCTACTCGTCTTGCCAAGTTCTATCCACAATCCTCCCCCCTGTGCTTCAGGGAGTGCGGTCATACAGGATCCCTCCTCCACATAATGTGGGAATGCCCTAGAATTCGGTCCTTTTGGTATAAAACCTTTAATCTCATCCGAAAAGTCACGGGTGTGGGGTAACCCGAGACCCTACCATTGCCTTACTCAATGACCCAATCCCTGAAACACCCAAGAACACGCAGGCTCTGATCTTCTTCATCTTACTTGGTGCCAAGATGACCATCACCAAGGCCTGGAAAACCCCAACAGTCTCCTTCTCAATGGCCAAACGAAAAGTCTCCTGGATAATGTCGAATGAGAGGCTATCCAGCGTTATCCTTGATACTTCCGACAAGTTCAAACTCATCTGGGAACCTTGGGCTTCATATGTTGGAGTCCTCCTCTGATCTAACCCTGAAGCTAGTCAGAGAATTCTGCGATATTACGCTTGAATCCTCTGAATCCTTGACCCTCCGTGTTCTTCCGAACCCTTTTTCTGTCTCTTCCTCTTTCTCTGCTCTCTTTCCCTCTGTCTTTTCGTCCTCTCATGTCTTGACCCTTATAGTTAACATAACATATTGGTTGAGGAAGCTTTGGACCATATGGGTCCCCTCGTTCCGTTTCTCTTAGTTTTGTTTTTGTAATTATACCCTTAGTGTTTTGTGTCACTAGTATGCAACTAGTCGGGACCTGAGGAGTTTGGAATCATTTCCTTCCGCCTGTTCTTAGAATTTCCAGGACCCTAGTACCTTGTTAGCCTTCATTCAGGTATCATTCTGTTAGTGGTTTAGACTATCTATCCACTTTCTGGGTGTGTATCCCGGAGCAAATGCTACATGGGGGGTGGTTAGCTCCAGACACCTCCTGCGCAGCATGGTCCCATTTGGGGCGCGGGGGAGAATGGAGCAGAAGCTACAGACGCCTTAATTTGTAATTGCTAGATATGCTCTTTCATGCTTTTGTGGATACGATTTCTCTTTGCCTTATACCTGAATCTGACCAATGTTTGCCTTACCTTGCATTATTACAAACCTTCAATAAAAATATTTGAACAAGAAAAAAAAAAAAAATCTATACCTTTACAACCCCTTTAAAGCAGATGGCCGCTGAAAAAAAAAAATTAAATGCCAGCAGCTACAAATACTGCAGCTACTGACTTTTAATATTAGGACACTTACCTGTCCTGGAGTCCAGTGCTTTCCGCAGCAGAGGATGAGCGTTCGCTCGTCACTCTGCTGCTCCCACCTCCATCCTCTGTGAGGGAACCAAGAAGTGAAGCGCTCCGGCTTCACTGCCCGGTTCCCCACAGCGCAAGCACGAGTCTCGCTACGCCTGCCTATTGGCTCCTGCTGTGTACTGGGAGCCGAGTGTTCCCAGCACCCCCCTCCCCCTGAAAGGTGTCAAATGTGACACCAGAGGGGGGAGGGTTCTGATCAGCGGGAGTTCCACTTTAGGGTGGAGCTCCACTTTAAGTGAATTATGTACAACTCGCCACCACACACACACACTTGGGTATGAAGATGTTTATTGGTGTTGCCAATTTGACCTGTAGCACCCAATAAAATAGTCAGCTTATGTCTCTTACCTGGAGAAAAGCTGGAGGCCGGCTCTGAGCCATCTCACTGTCAGTGTCCATGAACTTGATAATGCGGAGATAGCCAGGATACGAGGGGGCGCTCACTAGTCCATCTGGTGTAACAAAGAAGATCTGAACTCCTCTTGGAATAAGTATAAGTTCCTCTGCATCAACCCCCAAACTCTGCACTGGAGGCGGCTGTGCCGTCATTGAATAGAAGTCATCTCCTACTATAGAGCGTTCCCCAGATTCGGTGCCATAGGAGACTGTGAAATGTCCATCTGTGGCCTGGGGGGTGTATGCTGGTGGTGCAACGGCACCTTCTGTAAAGGGATTTATTGGATTGTCTGTTGGTATACAGGAGATACCGCCTGCTGGCTCAGCAGGGAATGGCGGCATCTTTGGCAGTGGTGGTCTTTTAGGCCTTTCCTTCTCAGCTGCTGGCAGTAATGGGTATAGAGGAAGGGCTGGTGCAGCAGAAGGTTCTGGAACATGGCCCGTCATACCCTGGTGTAGGATGTTCAGTCTGGTATGCACATTCTGTAAAGTCTCTTGCATCTTTACTTGCATTTGTCTTGCGGAATCCCAAGCTGGACCAATATACTCCGGTGCCTGCAAGGAAACACCCAATCCTCTTAGCAAATGCTCCTGGCCTTGTCTGTAAAAGTTACGTGCGTCTTCCTTGTAACCATTTTCATCTGCGTTCAACCCTCTATTGATGTATAAAAAGGCTTTTCTGTATTCCTCCTCGATACTGCGAATTAAGGCGTTGTCCTGCATCTCTGCAAGCAGCTGCTTCTCCATCACTGAAATTACAAAAAAATAAATAAAATGTAATTATAGGAGTAAAATTGTTTATATATATATATATATATATATAATATATATTATATTATATATATATATATATATAATATAATATAATATATATATATATAATAATATATATATATATATATATTATATATAAAATATAAATAACATAATATATTATACAGAGCTTTTTTTCTCAGAAAATAGGTGCAGGAACTCAACCATGACCCGTTCAGATTTCACAAACAGTAGAAGCAAACAAACTGCCCCCCTCACTCAGACATACAACCGCCACCTCCCCCCCACCCTGTGCACAGGCCGGCCTCAGCTGTATTCACAGCGTCTCCCTGCAGGGTTGTACTCCCAACAGAGGGGCGAGATCACCAACTATCCCCCAGCCAGAACAGCTCAGATGATAGAGGCAAGCTTACTGAGGAGGAACAGGAAGTGAGAAATTCAGACAAAGAAAAAAAAACATTTATAACGGGAAATCGAAGGAAAAAAGGTAAGTGAACCAACAATGCACTAGTTTAACCACTTAAAGACCTCGTACCGACGATATACGTTGGCAGAATGGCACAAGCACGTACCTGTACGTCTTTTTTAAATGCCCATGCCGTGGGGTCCCGTACGCAGCCGGTGTCCCGCGATCGGGTCACCGGAGCTGAAGCACAGGGAGGTGTGTGTAAACACACCTTCCCCATTCTTCATTGTGGCAATGTCAGTGATCGTCTGTTCCATGATGTCACACGTCCAGCCCCTCCCCCTACAGTTAGAAAAACACGAGGACACTACTTAACCCCTAAAGTGCCCCCTAGTGGTTAACTCCTAAACTGCAATTCAATTTTCACAGTAACAGTGCATTTTTATAGCACTTTTTGCTGTTAAATAACAATGGTCCCAAAATTGTTTAATGTGTCCACCATAATGTCGCAGTCACGCTGAAACGCTGATCGTCGCCATTAGTATTAAAAAAAAAAAAAAAAATATTAATAAAAATGCAATAAAACTATCCCCTATTTTGTAAACGCTATAAGTTTTGTGCAAACCACACGATAAACGCTTATTGCGATTTTTTTTTACCAAAAATAAATAGGAGAATACGTATGGGCCTAAACTGAGGAAATGTTTTTATATATATTTTTGGGGGATATTTATTATAGCAAAAAGTAAAAAAAAAAAATATATAGAATTTTTTTCAAATTTGGCGTTCTATTTGTTTATAGTGCAAAAAATAAATACGCAGAGGTGATCAAATACCACCAAAAGAAAGCTCTATTTGTGAAAAAAAAAAAAAAGAAGAAGAAGGATGCCAATTTTGTTGGGAGGCACCTCGCACGACCGCAGAATTGTCAGTTAAAGCGAAGCTGTGCGAATCGCAAAAAGGGGCAAGGTCCTTAACCTCCAAATGGTCCGGGTCTTAAGTGGTTAAAGGAACCTAGTTAAAAAAAAAAAAAAAAAAAAACACACACACACACACACACACACACACCCCAACTGAATAAACTGAAGACGGAAGCCGATTGGTTATCATACACAGCTGCTCCAGTTTAGATAAATTCTTCCCACTGTACACAGTAGGACCTGTTCAAATATATATATATATACACACACATACACACATATACACACACACATATACACACACACATATACACACACACACATATACATACACACACATATACTATTTATTTATTTTTTTATTGCATTTTGGATGCATTGAATAGCAATTTTCCATTTAAATCAGTTAAAACCTCAGTATGAGCAGAAATGTGTGAACCCAGCCTCCTGGCACTGCAGCGGGCACATCCAACAAGGAGGGTTCAGATTAGAATAAAGCAGTTACATAACAAAGCTGATAATAGCTCAGACATCACAGCGATCGGTTTAATCCACTCAATGTCAGACCTCAAGCTGTAATTCAATGTACGGTGCTGTAACAATGGCATGGAACAAAACATCTGAGAAACAAGTATTTTAGACCACTAAAATCTAGAAGTGAACTAATAATCTATAATATGTATTATGGGGGCTTTGGGCCCAATCACACTTAGATAAATAAAGTTTTATTGCATCAATCTATCTATCTATAAAAACTTTATCTATCTATCTATCTATCTATCTATCAAACTTTATTTATCTATCTATCTATAAAACTTTATTTATCTATCTATCTATAAAACTTTATTTATTTTGTAATATGAGCTGCCTTGACAGCTTTTGGAACCCTCCCCCGTCCAGTGTCACATTTGGGCACCTTTCAGGGGGGGGGGGGGGGGGGGGCCGTGTAGATACCTGTACAATACAGGTATTTGCACCCACTTCCAGGTATAGACTCCCACGGGAGTCACACCCATTCCCGTCCCCCCAGCTGGCTTCTAGGAAACATACTGGTCCCAGAAGACTGCTGGGACCAATAAAGACGTGCAGCGTGACTCGCGCACAGCGCCGCGGTAGGGAACCGGGAAGGAAAAGCCGGAACGATTCACTTCCCGATTCCCATTACCGAGAATGGCGGCAGGGGCAGGGGAGCCGAGTGATTGATCGGCTTCAGCTACCGACATTGCGGGCACCCCGGACAGGTAAGTGTCCATTTATTAAAAGTCAGCAGCTGCAGTATTTGTAGCTGCTGGCTTTTAAATATTTTTTTTTTTCTTTAGGCGGACCTCCACTTTAACTCTTTGCTTACTGGGCACTTATACCAATTTTTCTGACCAGGTAAATTTTCAGCGCCGTCATGAAACACTGTACCCATATGAATTCTACCCCCGACCCCCCCCCCCCTCACACACACACACACACACACACACAAATAGAGCTTTCTTTTGGTGGTATTTAATCAGTGCTGTTTCTTTTTTTATTAGGGCTGCACCAATATTAGTATCGGTATCGATACCGAGTATTTGCAGGAGTACTTGTGCGAATGCTGCTGATGCCTAGTCTAAAACCCGGACACTCAGGGATAATCAGTGCGGCAGTGGGGTAGTTGTAATCACTGATCTCCCTGTGTGACCCGTGTATCCTCCTCCGGGTCCTCCTCCAGTCCCCCACCGGGTCCTCTCATCGCAGATCTTTCAGGATAGAGAGCAGAGGAAGGAGCCGGTAAATATGCCATTTACCACCTCCTTCCTTTTCTGAATGAACAGAGTCAGTGAGCACTGACTCTGTCCATGCATAATCGAGTATCGTAAACTGTGTTTATGACTGAAGAGAGGAGCCTACGTCACCTGTCCATTCATGTTCAGCGCAGCTGAGGCTACTGAGAAAGGAACTGGGGAATCTCTATCCTAGGTCACTTTCCATGTCTCAAAAGGGGAGATGTTTAGACCCCTGACACCTCACCAAAGAACACCCCCCTATGCCCCAGTGCTGCATATCAGTGCCACCGTCACATGACATACAAAATAAAAAAGGATCGGTAATCGGTGAGCACTTGAAAACAAAAAATATATATATAAAGTATCAGTACTTGTACTCGATCTTCAAAAAGTGGCATCGTTGCAAGTAGGGTTGTCCCGATACCACTTTTTTAGGACCGAGTACAAGTACCGATACTTTTTTTTACATGTGTCCCCAAATGCAGCCATGTCCCCCCAGCCATGTCCCCCACATATGCAGCCAGGTCTCCCACATATGCAGCCAGGTCCCTCCAGCCATGTCCCCCATACCTAGCCGCCGAAAGGCGCCGCACGGAGAACATCATAGCATTCATTTGAATAGCTGTTTTTCCCGCGTGTATAGACACTCCCCTTTGCTCGGGATTGGACAGATCACGATCACCCATCCAATCCCGAGCAAGGGGGGAGTGTCTATACGCAGCGGGAACACTACAGCTATTCAAATGAAAGCTGTGATGTTCCCGCATGCTGTTTAACCCATGCGGCGGTGGGTTTCCATGCGGCGGCGGCGATGGCAGCAGTGGGGGGGAAAAGTATTCTATTTAGGTATCGGGGGTATTTGCGGGAGTACAAGTACTCCCGCAAATACTCGGTATCGGTCCCGATATCGATACTGGTATCGGTATCGGGACAACCCTAGTTGCAACCCTATATTTAATTTTGTGCTAAACAAAAAAACAAAAAAAGGGGGAAGAAGATTTTATATAACTATTTAGTACACTGATGGTCTGATCTTTGGGTCCGGCCCTCGCCCTAGACTGTTTATGTACCTCTAGAAAAGACGTCTCGGATTGTAATCTGTATGGCCGGCTTTAGAAATTGCCCTTTGTACGGTTTTGTTCTATAATGCTGGAGATGTCCGATCTTACAAGTTGCTTTCACAAATCAGTGTATAGAAGTCAAACAATTGCATTCCTGTTTCCTCCTAATTAGATCTATATCACATGAGTTCTCGTGGAAGTTTATAAATCTATTATTTCATTTCATGGATCGCAGAACTCAGACAGGGGAATGAGGACAGAAGATATATGAAGATAACATGTGATCTGGTCTAATGCAACATCATTTCCCAACATCCAGCTCCACCATTCCCCTACTCTGTATATATTTATAATACACAACATAGAGCTACGAAATCCTCACTGACCCTCCATCACTACTTGTATGCTGCATATTCTATTACCATCTGCAGACAGTAAACAAAGCATAGGCTGGGAATACATTTCTCCTTACATACCCTCATCACGTCTGGAAGGACTGAGGAATACGCCAGATTTTCCTGACCCGAGTGTCCTTCCTAGATGTCCCTAAGGGCCTGTTCACACCATGTCAGTTAGGCTGCATTCATCTGCATTGATTAACGCAGGCCCAATGCCAGGGCACATAAGTTGTCTATATGCCATGATCACACATTATATTTATATATATATATATATAATATATATATATATATATATATATATATATATATATATATATATATACATACATATATATATATATATACACACACACATACACACATACATACATACATACATACACACACACACACACACACACACACACACACACATATATACACACACACACACACTTTTAGGAGGGGTAGGCTGGAGTAAACGAGCCCGAAAAAAAAAGTATTTTATTATATAAATAAACAGCTTTATGCCAAAAAAAATAAAAATTTACAGTGCATCTAAAAGTTACATTTAGGGCTGATTTACACTGGCAGTTGAAAAGGCAGCCAGGAGGTGACAACCCTGAAAAGCCTCCAGTACTGCACTGCAAGCGATTGCAGGGTGGTTTTGAGTACAGCCCACCAAAATGTGGCATTGTGGCTGCAACATGTGTACAACCTCCTTCCAACTGCTGTGGAGGGGGTCTCCAAACTTTCTAAACAAAGGGCCGGTTTATTATCCTTAAGACTTTAGGAGGGCCGGAATGTGGCCATTGAATGTATAAAAATGTCCTAACATCAGTGGTAAAAAACAATGCTCCATCTTTAGTGTCAGTGGGAGAACCTGTGCCCCATCATTGTTATTATTGGGAGAAATTGTGCTCCATTCTTGCTGTCATTGGGAGATATTATTCTCATCATTGGTGTCATTGTGCCCCATTATTGCCGTCATTGGGAGAAATTGTGCCCCATCATTGATGTAATTGGGCCCCCTCGTTGACATCTTTGGGAGAAATTGTGACCCTTAAGCGGTGTCATTGGCAGGAATTGTGCCTTGAGCGCCAGATAAAAGCAGGCAAAGGGCCACATCTGGCCTTCAGGCCGCAGTTTGGCGACCACTAGGTTAAAGGATGGGGGGGGGGGGGGGGTTTGGAAAATTGTGGCTCAACCCCTTCCCCCTGATTCTCGATGTTAAATCTGTCGTGGCCCTGTGTAGTCTATAGTCTTCTCCCACACTCGTTGGTCTGGGAAGTTGGTGGGGGTCATCCTTGCCATTGGCGACTTAATGGGAATAAGAGGCACCAATTACATTTGGCATTTCTGAATTTTAAACCAGTGATATCTTCACATTCTGTCCCTGAAGAAGCAGAGCCCAATAGACGAAACACGTCGGCCTTGGAGTTCAATAAATGGGCGAGCATTAGTACCACACATCTACTCAAGTATAAGCTGACCCGAGTATAAACTGAGGCACCTAATTTTACCCCAAAAAAATAAATATATATATATATATATATATATATATATATATATATATATATATATGAAAAAATTGACTCGAGTATACAGTGGGGATCAAAAGTTTGGGCCCCCCCAGGTAAAAATTTGAATTAATGTGCATAACGAAGCCAAGGAAAGATGGAAAAAAATCTCCAAAAGGCATCAAATTACAGATTAGACATTCTTATAATAAATTAAAAACAGTTAGATTTTATTTCCATCATTTACACTTTCAAAATTACAGAAAAAAAAAAATGGCGTCTGCAAAAGTTTGGCCACCCTACAGAATTTATAGCATGCACTGCCTCCTTTGCAAATCTGAGACCTGCCAGTGTCATGGATTGTTCTCAATCATCGTCTGGGAAGACCAGGTGATGTCAATCTCAAAGGTTTTAAATGCCCAGACTCACCTGACCTTGCCCCAGCAATCAGCACCATGGGTTCTTAGAAACAGTTGTCTAAAAAACTGAAACTGAAAATAGTTGTCGCTCACAAAGCTGGAGAAGGCTATAAGAAGATAGCAAAGCGTTTTCAGATGTCAATATCCTCTGTTCGGAATGTAATTAAGAAATGGCAGTCATCAGGAACAGTGGAAGTTAAAGAAAGATCTGGAAGACCAAGAAAAATATCAGACAGAACAGCTCCCAGGATTGTGAGAAAAGCAATTCAAAACCCACGTTTGACTGCATGATCCCTCCAGAAAGATCTGGCAGACACTGGAGTTGTGGTACACGATTCCACTATAAAGAGATACTTGTACAAATATGGTCTTCATGGAAGAGTCATCAAAAGAAAACCTTCTACGTCCTCAACACAAAAATCAGCGTTTGAACTTTGCAAATGAACATATAGACAAGCCTGATGCATTTTGGAAAGAAGTTCTGTGGACCGATGAGGTTAAAATATAAATTTTTGGCCGGAATGAGTAAAGGTACGTTTGGAGAAGAAAGGGCACATAATTGAATGAAAAGAACCACTGTCCAACTGTTAAGCATGGGGGTGGATCAATCATGCTTTGGGGTTGTGTTGCAGCCAGTGGCACAGGGACCATTTCACGAGTAGAAGGAAAAATGAATTCAATAACATTTCAGCAAATTTTGGATGGTAACTTGATGCCATCTGTGAAAAAGCTGAAGTTAAAGAGAGGATGGCTTCTACAAATGGATAATTATCCTAAACACACCTCAAAATCCACGGGGGATTACATCAAGAGGTGAGAACTGAAGGTTTTGCCATGTCCTTCACAATCTCCTGACCTCAACATAATTGAAAATCTATGGATAGACCTTAAAAGAGCATTGCGTGACAGACAGCCCAGAAATCTCAAAGAACTGGAAGACTTTTGTAAGGAAGAATGGGGAAAGATGCTTCAAACAAGAATTGAAAGACTCTTGGCTGGCTACAAAAAGCGTTTACAAGCTGTGATACTTGCCAAAGGGGGCAGTACAAGATATTACCCTCTGCAGGGTGCCCAAACTTTTGCAGATGCCATTTTTTTGTTTTCTGTCATTTTGAAAGTGTAAATGATGGAAATAAAATCTAACTTTTTTTGACATATTAGAAGAATGTCTAATCTGTAATTTGATGTCTGGAGATTTTTCCATCTTTCCTTTGCTTCGTTATTCACATTAATACACATTTTTACCTGGGGTGCCCAAACTTTCGATCCCCACTGTAAATGACAATGGTCCCAAAATAATGTCAAAAGATTCCAATGTATCTGCCATAATGTCGCAGTCACAAAAAAAAAAAACACACAACGCTGATCGTCGCCATTACTAGCGAACAAATAAAAATAAAATTATAAAAATGCCATAAATCTATCCTCTATTTTGCAGACGCTATAACTTTTGTGAAAACCAATAAACACAATTTTGCGATTTATTTTACCAAAAATATGTAGAAGAATACTAATCAGCCTAAACTGAGCAAAAAATATATTTTTTTCGGGATAATTTTTATACCAAAAACATTGAATTGTTTTCAAAATTGTCGCTCTATTTTTGTTTATAGCGCAAAAAATAAAAACCGCAGAGGTGATCAAATACCACCAAAAGAAAGCTCTATTTGTGGGAAAAAAGGGACGTCAAATTTTTTTTGGGAGCCACGTCGCACGACAGTTGAATTGTCAGTTAAAGCGACACAGTGCCGAATCGCAAAAAGTGGCCTGGTCTTTGACCAGCAAAATGGTCTGGGGCTGAAGTGGTTAAAGTGGTCGTAAACCCATTTTTACAACCTTATGCTATAGGCAAGTCTTGTAGCTAACTAGGATATCGCCTAAACCTGCACGGTCCCCTGTATGTGCCGATGTCATCGGCACATGTGCACTGGGGCAAACTGAAGGAATGTCACCAGTTCTGAAGGCTAAAAGGGGGTCCAACTTGGTATTAGCAAGGTGTACCTAATAAAGTGACTGGTGAGTGTATATATACAAACACCTTCCCCAATTACAAAGCAGGTCCTTCATTCAGCCACTGACATGTCACCGAGTCCCTGTACGGTGTCCAACACCCTCCAAAGTCCACCCAATTGGATTAGAACTATCAGTTTTGGGTAAAGGCCAGGAGTTGAATCAGCAAGCAGATTGTGAAAGTCCCATTAAAGATCCTCCTGCAGTTAAAGGGGTTGTAAAGGTTTGTTTTTTTATTTTCTAAATAGGTTCCTTTAAGCTAGTGCATTGTTGTCACTTACCTTTTCCTTCCATTTCCCTTCTAAATGTTTTTTGGGTTTGTTTTCTTTGTCTGAATTTCTCACTTCCTGTTCCTCCTCAGTAAGCTGTTCTGACTGACTTTCCACCGCTCAGATGATGGTTACTGAATGAAAGCTTACTGAGGAGAAACAGGAAGTGAGAAATTCAAACAAAAGGAAAAAAATATTTAGAAGGGAAATTGAAGGAAAAGGTAAGTGAACCAACAATGCACTAGCTTAACCACTTCCCGACGGCCGTACGAATTTATGCGGCCGCGGGTGGTTCTAAATCTCTAACAGGACGCATGTATGCATCCTCCGCTCCTCCAGGCCACTATTCCTGAGATACCGATGCGCGTGCCTGGCGGCCGCGATGTCCGCCAGCCACTCGCAATAGGCGGTTACAGGGACAAGGACATGGATCTCTGTGTGTAAACACAAGGATCCACGTCCTGTCAGGGGAGAGAGGAGACCGATCTGTGTCCCTTCTACAAAGGGACACAGATTGGTCACCTCCCCCCAGTCACCCCCCTCCCCCCACAGTTAGAACACTATGCAGGGTACACATTTAACCCCTTCCTCACCCCCTAGTGTTAACTCCCTTCAATGCCAGTCACATTTATACAGTAATTAGTGCATATTTATAGCACTGATCGCAGTATAAATGTGAATGCGCACCAAAAAATGTGTCAAAAGTGTCCGATGTGTCCGCCATAAACGTCACGCAGTACCAATAAAAAATTGCATTTACTAGTAAAAAAAATAATAATAATTCTGTCCCCTATTTTTGTAAGCGCTATAACTTTTGCGCAAACCAGTCGCTTATTGCGATTTTTTTTTCACCAAAAATATGACGAATACGTATGGCCTAAACTGAGAAAAAAAATGTTTTTTTTAAAAAAAATGGGCTATTTATTATAGCAACAAGTAAAAAATATTGATTTTTTTTTCAAAATTGTTCGCTCTTTTATTGTTTATTAGCGCAAAAAAATAAAAACACGCAGAGGTGATCAAATACCACCAAAAGAAAGGCTCCATTTGTGGGGAAAAAAGGACGCCAATTTTGTTTGGGAGCCACAACGCACAAACCGCGCAATTGTCAGTTAAAGCGACGCAGTGCCGGAAGCTGAAAGTTCACCTGGACAGGAAGGGGTATATGTGCCCAGTAAGGAAGTGGTTAAGGAACCCATTTAGAAAATAAAAACAAACTTTACACTTTTACAACCCCTTTAAGATGAAACCAAGTAAGGAGTCTCACCTCTTCATGCATGCCGTTTCCCCATAATGTAAAATGGAGATGCTCTAAGACAAGATTCCGGGATCTTATGTGATTAGATCTGGTTGTCACAGTCCTCATGAGGCCATTATATGCTTACACAAACTGGCCCTGATTTATATGCAACACTCATCCTATTACTATTGATGTGTTATAACAAAACAAATGTACACAAGGCGGGTCCAGGAGGAGAAGACAGATCACAGGTTGGAAGACCTGATTCTCCACAACTCCCTCCCCCATGGTGGCATTGCGCTCTCTGGCACTCACCACATAAAACAACACCATCTGACCGGCCCAGGCATGTGACATACTGAAAGCCGGAGTTGAATCTCACACAATTGTTATCTCTCTTGTCATGTGCTGCTTCACAATTCAATGGCCATCGAACGCGCGCGAGTGATTGCGATCATTTTCCTGTTGCAGAGCATTGTATGATCTGTTATTATTGGACTTTACTGTGACCCGGGGATCACAAAACCATCATTGTCACCACTCAGCACAAGCCGGGATTACAGATATTGTCACACCGCTGTGTCATAGGCAAACACTTACACTAGAGTTACAACCTTTGCATCTGCATTTCTATACACTTATTTTGTTGTCCCTGATGCACATTTTTCATGCATTTTTTTTTTATGTATTTTTTTTATATTTTTTTTTTGTATGTGCTGCCATTGAAATTCTATGGAGCCAAAAACAAAACATTTATGAACCCCCCAAAAAAAAATCCACTTACAAAACACATACAGTATAAAAAAGGTATGGTGCACGATGGCACTTGGTTTCTAAATAATAATAGAAGTGATACACGTGATTAGTACAGTATATAAGTAATAATACAAATATATTAGAAGTAATTAAATAGTCCAATGTGATCAATTCCCATCCCCCAAGGTCTCAATCTTTCAGAGCAATTTTGAAAAAAATCCTTCACCGCTTGTGCTCACAATATGGATTGTGCACAAGTTGGTTAAAAAAGTACTTTTTTTTTGCTCTCAAAAGCCAAGATTCCTCCTGGGGTGTGCTACAAGGATTCCTCCAATTTTGACATTGCATACATACCCCTGTTTCCCCGAAAATAAGACCTAGTGTTATTTTCCAGGGCGGTTGCAATATAAGCCCTACCCCGAAAATAAGCTCTAGTTTAAAATGTTTGTAAAATCATTTAACCCACTCAATTACAGTATATATATAAAATATATATTATATATAATATATATATATATAATATATATATAAATATATATATATATAAATATATAATGTCTGTGTTTCTGTAAAATAAATGCGGGGAGAGAGAGCTCCGGTGGGTCCACAAAATCGAAGAGCGGTGCTATAACAAAGGTATTTGGCACAATTAAATTACAAAAACACACACATTGTACATTATCTAAACTGTAAAAGAGTGGATTATAGGCTTTTACAAGCATTTTAACTCAGTTCTCACACTGAGGATTCTTGTCAGGCAGGGAGAGAGAAGAACGCACATTACATAGTAAGACCTACTACCCAAAAATAAGCCCTACTGTGTCTTTTGTTGCCAAAATTAATATCAGACCCAGGCTTATTTATTTAAAAATAACCAACAGGAGATAGGGGACAGAGTGGGGGTAGTGGGAACAGAGTGGGGAATGAGTAACGAGCACAGAGGGCAGAGTGCAGAGCTGGAGGACAGAAATGGGGAGCAGGGCACAGGTGGCAGGGTGCCGATCTGGAAGACAGACTGGGGAGCTAGGGCACAGTGCCGAGCTGGAGGACAAAGTGGGGAGCCAGCAGAGTGCTGAGCTGGAGGACAGAGTGGGGAGCCAGGGCACGGCGGGCAGAGTGCTGAGCTGGAGGACAGAGTGGGGAGCCAGGGCACGGGGGGCAGAGTGCTGAGCTGGAGGAGAGAGTGGGGAGCCAGGGCACATGAGGCAGAGTGCTGAGCTGGAGGACAGAGTGGGGAGCCAGGGCACGGGGGGCAGAGTGCTGAGCTGGAGGAGAGAGTGGGGAGCCAGGGCACATGAGGCAGAGTGCTGAGCTGGAGGACAGAGTGGGGAGGGCCAGGGCACAGGGGGCAGAGTGCTGAGCTGGAGGACAGAGTGGGGAGCCAGGGCACAGGAGGCAGAGTGTGCTGAGCTGGAAAAGAGAGAGGGGGAGCCAGGGCACAGGTGGCAGAGTGCTGAGCTGGAGGACAGAGTGGGGAGCCAGGGCACAGGAGGCAGTGGGGAGCCAGGGCACGGCGGGCAGAGTGCTGAGCTGGAGGACAGAGTGGGGAGCCAGGGCACGGGGGGCAGAGTGGGGAGCCAGGCTGAGCTGGAGGAGACACAGAGTGGAGCCTGGGCACAGGGGGAGGCAGAGTGCTGAGCTGGAAAAGGAGGAGCCAGAGTGGGGAGCCAGGGCACAGGAGGCAGAGTGCTGAGCAGAGAGGAGGACAGAGTGGGGAGGGCCAGGGCACAGGAGGCAGAGTGCTGAGCTGAGGAGGACAGAGTGGGGAGCCAGGGCACAGGAGGCAGAGTGCTGAGCTGGAGGACAGAGTGGGGGAGCCAGGGCACAGGGGCAGAGTGCTGAGCTGGAGGACAGAGTGGGGAGCCAGGGAGACAGCAGAGGCAGAGTGCTGAGGCAGGAGGAGAGAGTGGGGAGGGGCCAGGGCACAGGGGGCAGAGTGTGTGCTGAGCTGGAGGAGGACAGAGTGGGGAGCCAGGGCACAGGGAGGCAGAGTGCTGAGCAGAGTGGAGGACAGAGTGGGGAGCCAGGGCACATGAGGGGCAGAGTCCAGGGCACAGAGAGTTGGAGGACAGAGTTGGGGAGCCAGGGCACGCAGGGGGCAGTGCTGCTGAGCTGGGAGGAGAGAGTGGGGAGCCAGGGCACGGGGGCAGAGTGCTGAGCTGGAGGAGAGAGTGGGGAGCCAGGGCACAGGAGGCAGAGTGTCTGAGTACTGTTGAGTGAGCTGGACGGACCGAGTGGGGAGGCCAGTGGGGACACAGGAGCAGTGTGCTGAGCTGGAGGAGAGAGTGGGGAGCCAGGGCAGGAGGCAGAGTGCTGCTGAGCTGAGGAGAGATGGTGGGAGCCAGGGCACAGGGTTGGAGAGTGCTGAGCTGGAGGACAGAGTGGGGAGCCAGGGCAACAGGAGGGGCAGTGTTGCTGAGTGGAGGACAGGGGAGTGGGGAGCAGGACACGGGGGGCAGAGTGCTGAGATGGAGGAGAGAGTGGGGAGCCAGGGCACAGGAGGCAGTGTGCTGAGCTGGAGGAGAGTGGGGAGCCAGGGCACAGGAGGCAGTGTGCTGAGCTGGATGAGTGGGGAGCCAGGGAGTGCTGAGCTGGAGGACAGAGTGGGGGAGCCCAGGGCAGCAGGAGGGGGAAGAGTGCACTGAGGCTGCTGGAGGAGAGAGTGGGGAGCCAGGGGCACAGGAGGCAGTGTGCTGAGCTGGAGGACAGAGTGGGGAGCCAGGGCACAGGTGGCAGAGTGCTGAGCTGGAGGACAGAAGTGGGGAGCCAGGGCACACTGAGTTGGAGAGTGACTGAGTTGGAGGAGAGAGTGGGAGCCAGGGCACATGAGGCAGTGTGCTGAGCTGGAGGACAGAGTGGGGCCAGGGCACAGGAGGCAGTGTGCTGAGCACAGGAGGCAGGAAGGCAGTGCTGGAGGACAGAGTGGGGAGCCAGGGCACAGGAGGCAGTGTGTGCTGAGCTGGAGGACAGAGTGGGGAGCAGGGCACAGGGGGCAGAGTGCTGAGCTGGTGAGGACAGAGTGGGGGAGCCAGGGCACAGAGTGCTGAGTTGGAGGAGAGAGTGGGGAGCCAGGGCCAGGTGGCGAGAGTGCTGAGCTGGAGGACCAGAGTGGGGTGGCAGAAGCTGGAGGACAGAGTGGGGAGCCAGGGCACAGAAGCCTGAGGGGGAAAAGGGGGCAGAGAGATATTGTTGTTAGGAGTATACAAGACATACAAGAAGCAAGAGGCTGACTAAATCCATAAAGATACTCCTATATCGGTTTTTTGTACTTTCCTCTCTTGCACGTGGTAAAAAAAAAAAAACACCCCACACACTTTTGCTCTCGAAGAGCTCCAGTATGTTATATAGCAAGTCCCTTTCCATGCAACCTTTTACCGACCACTGCGTCACTACAGAGGAGCTCGCTAATCCAAACAAACCTGAAGAAGCGTCACCTGACAGCAGCAGACAGGTGTTCTAAACACGTCATCTACAGAAAAGGCAAGTAAAATAAAAAAAAAAACACACACACACACACAACTTTCTTTTACACTTGTGTTAATTTTTTATTTTTTTGTGGATACAGGGTTTTAAAATCGCATTTTTAGCGAAGGCAACCTGATAGGAAAGCTAATGCCTGGCTCCTATGCAAAGCCTCTAGCCAGCAATGGTAGCTTTGAGGTTTCTCTCAGGGGAGGTCCTCTTTAACCACTTAAGACCCGGACCAAAATGCAGGTAAAGGACCTTGCCCCTTTTTGCGATTCGGCACTGCGTCGTTTTAACTGACAATTGCGCGGGTCGTTGCGACGTGGCTCCCAAACAAAATTGGTGTCCTTTTTTTCCCCACAAATAGAGCTTTCTTTTGGTGGTATTTGATCACCTCTGCGGTTTTTATTTTTGCGCTATAAACAAAAATAGAGCGACAATTTTTAAAAAAATTCAATATTTTTAACTTTTTGCTATAATAAATATCCCCCAAAAATATATAAAAAAAACATTTTTTTTCCTCAGTTTAGGCCGATACGTATTCTTCTACGTATTTCGGTTGTAAAAAAAAAAAAAAAAAAAAAAAAAAAAAAAAAAAAAAAAAATCGCAATAAGCGTTTATCGTCGTTTGGTTTTCGCAAAATTTATAGCGTTTACAAATAAGGGATAGTATTAGTGCATTTTTATTAATTATTTTTTTTTTTACTACTAATAGCGGCGATCAGCGATTTTTTTCGTGACTGCGACATTATGGCGGATACTTCGGACAATTTTGACACATTTTTGGGACAATTGTCATTTTCACAGCAAAAAATGCATTTAAAAATTGCATTGTTTACTGTGGAAATGACAGTTGCAGTTTGGGAGTTAACCACAGGTGGCGCTGTAGGGGATGTGTGACCTATATGTGTGTTTAAAACTGTAGGGGTGACGTCATCGATCGCGTCCCCCTATTACAGGGATGACGCGATCGATGCTGCGGCCACAGAGAAGCACGGGGAAGCCGTGTTTACACACGGCTCTCCCCGTTGTTCTGCTCCAGGGACGAATCGCAATTCAGTGTTAGAAAAGCAAATCCATATTTGCTTTTCTCACACACCTGGGTGGGCTCCGAGTGCAATGCTCTGCACTCTGTGTCAACCCTATTTTGAAGCCTATTTGAGCCTATGGCTCACACTCACCCTGTAATTCAGGCACCCAGCATCCTGAAAAAGGCAGGACACCTGAATGTGCATTAATCTATCCATTAAGTATATAGGAGGACGTGGATAGAGGGGCGGTGCCCTTGTGTCCTTAATGGATGGGCCACCCCTGTCAACTCTGGAGGAACTGTCCACAGGACAACTATTAGTCACGCACTCCACAAATCTGGCCTTTATGAAAGAGTGGCAAGAAGAAAGCCATTGTTGAAAGAAAGCCATAAGGAGTCCAGTTTGCGAGAAGCCATGTGGGGGACACAGCAAACATGTAGAAGAAGGTGCTCTGGTCAGATGAGGCCTAAAGGTTACTTTTTGGCCTAAAAACAAAATGCTATGTGTGGAAGAAAACTAACACTGCACATAACCCTGAAAACACCATCCCCACTGTGAAACATACAGGGCAATCTTAGAAGAAAGCCTGTTAGAGTCTGCAAAAGGCTTGAGACTGGGGACAGAGGTTTACCCTCCAGCAGGAAAATGACCCTAAACATCAAAGCATAAATCCATCTAAAACTCTGTTGCAAGACTTGAAATGCTGTTCAGATGCTCTCCATCCCAACCTGACCAGAGCTTGAGCTATTTTGCAAAGGAGAATGGGCAAAAATTTCACTCTCCTAGATGTGCCTAGCCTATCCCTTTGATCTGCAGATGAATGAACGAAAAGATACAAAAGTAACAATATGTTATATTGTATCTTTCTGTACTGTCTGACCAAGTGTTGCTTATAAACATTGTCAAAATTACAGCTTAGTCCCCTTTTCACACTTCTACGACTTGTTCCACGATTTCGGACTGCAAAAATCGCATGACAAGTCATTCTCCATGATTGTCAATGACTTCCATTCATATTGGCTCGACTTTAAGGCCGCGTACACACGATCAGACTGGTCTGATGAAACTGGCCTGAAGACCAGTTTCATCGGACCAAATTAATCGTGTGTACGGCCCATCGGACCAAAGTTTTAAAACTGTCTGTCGGACCAAAACGATGGTTAGTACACAAAAGCATCAGACCAAAAACCCGCGAATGCTCAGAATCAAGTCTACGCATGCTTGGAAGCTTTGACTTCGTTTTTTCAGCACCTCGTTGTGTTCTACGTCACCGCGTGTGGCAGGCGCAGCACTATGAAGTGCCTCATGCGCTGTGGCATTAGAAGAATTGTGATATCTCTGACTTTTCAGTCCAACAAGACTGTCTAAGGTGCTCTTGATCTGGGAAGAGGTTAGTCTTTTCTTCTTCTTTGTTGATCTGTGAGCCCCCATGGATTCCCTCCTGCCCACATATTGCGATGCTATGCTTGACTATGAAAGTTTTTCTGCATTATGTATTTTTTCCTTTTTTTTTTAGAAAAAAACCTTACTGCCTACCTTCCCTGAAGAAGGATGTAGAAATAACATCCGAAACGCGTCGGAAACGACCATCCATACCCTTAGCATTGTCCTGGGGTTTACGATGATCTTGAGCAGTATTATTGTTTCTAATCTGATCTGTATACTAATACGTCATTGTGAATGAATTTTTTATAGTCTTGTGATATTTTGTAATAAATTTATATTTTTTATGACCTAGTTGTCATCACTATTTATGGTTGCCCAGAAAGTCCCACCTCTCCAGAGGTATTCATTCTTTCCAACAAGACTGTCTATTACTCTGAAAATTCCTCTAGCGCCGTTCTATGGAAGCAGTAGGCTTAAAGAGCACACCAAATGCTTAAAATAACTTCTTTATTAACTTCACTTTTCTTCATATAAAATACTGCTGCTTTGCAGCAGACAGTCCATGTACAAAACACGTGATGAATAAGTATAACAAAAAATGGTGGTTCAAATATTCAATCTTGCCATTTAACATAAGATGGTGGATATATATTTCTTTCTTCAGTATTTACTCTCTCTCTGTCTCTGCAAGTTATCAAAGCATTCTCTGATTTCTCTGAAAGGTATAACTGTGGTTTGCAGGGTTGCTTTTGCAGGGTTAGCTTAGTTTGGTTTAAAGGTATGATATGGTATGGTTCGGGTTTGGTTTGAAGGTATGGTGGAACTACAAGTGAACACACAACTAGATCAGTATAAAGTTCTAACCACACTATTTACAATAAGAACATATATACAACTGTGACAGATACCTATTTTTAGCCCCTGGCTTCCATAAAACAAGACTCTGGCCTTTTGTGTCTGCTCTGTGTCTCTGTCTCTATGTGGCTCTCTGTCTCTGGGTGGAATAATCTAGCAGCACATGGAGTATTAGGAACCTCCCAGACAGAGTGTTTGTAAAGCTGGCTGTGACTGGACAAAACTCTGCTCAATGTGAGATTAGCTGTGATTGGGCCAAGGCTTCTGATGAGTCACAAACGCTATGCTTTCTGGCATGAATTCAACTGTGAATAACTTTGCTTTTGTCTCTCACATATAAACATGTGCACCACACTATGTTCCCAGCAGGCTTAGCTGTATATACATGTAGGTTATATTAGCTACCTAGGACAGGTTATAGCTGGCCAGCTACACCGCGTTCTGGCCCGATGGGATTTCGGACTGATGGGGTGTACGCACATCAGACCACTTTAGCGGTGGTCCGATGAAAACGGTCTGTCTGACCAGTCTCATCAGTTTGGTCTGATCGTGTGTACGTGGCCTAAGTTGTGCCGCCTAAGTAGTCCCTGCACTACTTTGGTCCAACTTCCATGCAAGTTGATATCCATAGACCTCAATGTTAAACCCTAAAAGTAGCATGCAAATCAGACCTGAATAATATAGACACGATTTAAGTATGACTTTGTCCCACCCAATCCTTACAACATAGTAGCCCCTCCCAAGCACATATTCACTTCCTGGTTATTCACTCAGGAACAATGTGCTCCAAACAGCCCAAAAATAAATAAAAAATGTCTTTGTGCTTCGCTTCTCCTCCTCTTCTTCCTCATGCACTGCTACAGCAGCAATGACAACTGCTGTGGAAATATATATTGAGTAGAAAACATTTTTGTGTCACAACACAACACACCACACAACAACCAGGAAGCAAACAGGAACTGGAAACAACTATGACAGGAAAAGGAATTACCTCACACCATGTATGTTTTCATTGGTTAATGCCAAAGTAGTACTGATCCAAAAATCGAGGGAAAATCGCAGCCGCGGAATCGTGGCAAAGTCGCTCGACTTTAAAGTCGTACAAGTGTGAAAGGGGCCTGAAGATGACAACTTTCTCTGTGTTCACATACATGCAGCTTTGATTGTATTTTTTTTTACATACAAATACAAAGTAGTCATTCTAGAATGTGATCACTACATTGTAATAGATGTCTGGATACTTTTCTCATCCTTTATGTAACAATAAGATGTGCGTCACCTGATATCAGGGAATAAAGTTATAAAGGACTGAACAAAGGTCATGTTCTAGTCACCCCGAGTAGAGTAGATATACAGTACATGATTGCAGTGATGGGAAGTACAGATTATGATAGGACAGAGTACAAATCCAGTTCTTGGCACATATATAAAACAGACACCCCAACACTGCACAAAAATGGCAATCAATCACACCCTGCCAAGTCCCTAAGGTCTCCATTTTCAGGATGAGCCCCTCTATGGAGTCCAGTGTACCCCAACTACCCCTAGGTGTGGTTACTGGATCTCTCATACCCCATCAAGTGTGTTCAAATGCTTAGAAAACAACCATTGTGGTTTATTGTGAACCTTTCACCCATAGAAATACCTTATGGTGGGCTTGTTTATTTTTTATGCATGACGGATTACTTGCTCAAACTCTGATCTCTTTATGATGAACTTACAATAGGAAACAGAATCCTCAACCCCCTACCCCACTCCTGCATAACCTCAGATCACCCCAACATCCCAAACTTAGACACCCCACTGTCCAATATCCGACCCCCTAAAGTCTGAAGGATTGTAAACCTGTCTTTTGTTCAGAAAGTTTGGAAACCCCCGATCTATAGTCTAGGGCAGAGTTTTGCAACTTGTTTTTTTAAAGAGGAAGTCTACTTCCTCTTTTTTCCCCCTGTAAAGTAAAAGCATAATGGGCTAGTATACATCGCATACTAGCCCACCGTGTTGCACTTACCTGCAAACAAAGCCTGCAATGTCCCCATCCATCTTCACCCCTCTTTCCTCCAGGGGCTGTGTATTCCGGCTCTGTGACTGGCCAGAGCGACGTGACGTCACGCATGCACGCGGGAGCCGTCGATTACGGCACGGGCCCTTTAGAAATGGCACAATCGCGCTCTTGACGCAAGTGTATATGGTAGGAGATATTTCCAGCACCTACGGGTAAGCCTCATTATAGGCTTACCTGTAGGTAAAAAAGGGGTGTAACTAGGTTTACAACCACTTTAAGTCAAGGCACCCTACACAATATTTAAAGTGGAGTTCCACCCATTTTTTTTGTGTTTATCTGTGCTGCATGCCCTAATCTCATAGTGTTCAGAATGGACAATTTTTATTTATTTTGTTGCTTGTAAATACCTTTATTTTGTAGTCCTTCATTACTTCCTCCTCCTTATTAGCCTAGGCTATTAAGTCACATGGCTATTTGCAAGGGTTTCTGGGATAGGCATCAGTAGTCCTTGCAAACCTGACTGAAACCTATTACATTGCTTGTGCAGCACTGAGCATGTGCGAGATATGCAAAGCTGAAATCCAGGAAGTCATACAGTCTGGGTTCATGATGCCCACACTTAAGATGGCCACGGGCGCTTTTTAGATTATAAAACGATCTAAATGCTGTAACAACCTAACAAAACGGACCTTAGTTTACAGAATAACTTTACTAGAATACATTAAGCTTGTGTATTACAGGGGTATTTATATTTAAAAAGTGAAATTGTGGGTGGAACTCCCCTTTAAGCACTCCTTTCTACAATGTAAGAAACTAAGGTAGAAATTTTACATAACGCAGCAACATCCACACATAGGACACCCAACATTAGAGGCGATTTATTCTTCCTATGTAAACACACCTTTGCACACTGGTACTAACTAGTATCCCTAGGTTTCTATTCTCCCTCAGTTTCTCTCCCTTATTAACTAATGTGACCCAAGTTCTGATGTAGAAGGGCAAACAAGGATGCTATGCAGGCTCCAGATATTCTCCTTATCGACCAATGACGCCATTGATTATTAGGACGTCGGTGGCTGGAAGGTTGTGATGGTGACCAATGAAAACCTGTGGCTTGTACAGCCTTGGCCAAAAGTTTTGAGAATAACACATTTATTAACATTTTCATAACATTTGCTGCCTCAGATTTTATGTTGCCAATTTGATCATACTCCAGAACGTTATGAAGAGTGATCAGATGAATTGCAAAGTCCAACTTTGCCATAAAAATGAACTTAACTTCTTCAGATCCGTGCTATAGCCCAATGACATCTACAGCACAGGCCTACTCTGCCAGGTGGGGGTCAGTAGACGTCCTCCCGTGCTGGAGCAGCCTGCGTGCCCCCTGCAGGTTGCGCTCTGATCAACGAGTCTGAGACTAACCATGTGATCAGCTGTCAGCCAATGACAGATGATCATGTGATGTAAATAGAGCTGATAATTGGCTATTTTTTCTCCTCGCGCTGATAAAAAAAAAAAAAGCGCTGATCACCACGGCTGTCAGAGGGACATCGGGCCCAATCAAGGAGAGCTGCCGCCAGCTCATCTGTGCCCACCTGCCAGTGTACAACAGTGCCGCCTACCAGTGTCACCAATCAGTGCCTCATCAACAATGCTGCCCATCAGTATCACCCAACAATGCCATCAATGCTACTTATCAGTAACACCTATAAGTGCCCTTAGTGTCCCCATCAGCGCATATCAATGAAGGAGAAATATTACCCATTTGCAAAGTTTTGTAACAAACTATGAAACATGATTTCTTTTTTTCAAAATTATCAGTTTTTTTTTTGTTTGTTTAGCAAAAAATAAAAACCCCAGGAGGTGATTAAATACCACCAAAAAAAAGCTCTATTTGGGCGGAAAAATATCATTTGAGTTACAGTGTTATATGACCGCGCGCAATTGTCATTCAAAGTGTGACAGCGATGAAAGCTAAAAATTGGTCTGGGCAGGGGGGGGGGGGGGGGGGGTTAAGTGCCCAGTAAGCAAGTGGGACAACCGCATCAGGAGGAGTACAGTTACAGGGAGACAACAAAGGGAGGAGGAGGGGGGGAGACAACAAAGCATCAGGAGGTACAGGGGGGGAACAATGCATCAGGAGAGTACAGTACAGGGGGGGGGGAGACAACAAAGCATCAGGAGTACAGTACAGGGGGGGGAGTACAGTACAGTACAGGGGGGACACAACAATGCATCAGGAGGAGAGTACAGTACAGGGGGGGGGGGACAGGGGTACAGGGAGACACAAAGCATCAGGAGGAGTACAGTACAGGGGGGGGACACCAACGCATCAGGAGTATAGTACAAGGGAGGAGGACACCCGCATCAGGAGGGTATAGTACAGGGGGGGGCACCGGGAGGACAGAACAGGGGAGGGGGGGGACACCCGCATCAGGAGGAGTACAGAACAGGGGGGGGGGCACCGCATCAGGAGGAGTACAGGAGTACAGAGAACAGGGGGGGACACCGCGCATCAGGAGGAACAGTACAGGGGGGGGGGACACCGCATCAGGAGGACAGTACAGGGGGGGGGGGGCACCGCATCAGGAGGACAGTACAGGGGGGGGGGGCACCGCATCAGGAGGACAGAACAGGGGGGGGGGGCACCGCATCAGGAGGACAGAACACGGGGGGGCACCGCATCAGGAGGACAGTACAGGGGGGGACACCGCATCAGGAGGACAGTACAGGGGGGGACACCGGAGGACAGACAGGGGGGGGGGGGAACACCCGCATCAGGAGGACAGTACAGGGGGGGGCACCGCATTAGGAGTACAGAACCACGGGACACCGCATCAGGAGGACAGTACACAGGGGACACCGCATCAGGAGGACAAGTAACAGGGGGGGGGACACCGCATCAGGAGGACAGTACAGGGGGGGGGGACCCCGCATCAGGAGGAGGAGTACAGAACACGGGGACACCGCATCAGGAGGAGTACAGTACAGGGGGGACACCAGATCAGGCATACAGGGGGACCACAGATCAGGAGAAGTACAGTACAGGGGGACACCGGATCAGGATGTGTACAGTACAGTCTGGATCACTTCAGCTCTGTCCCGGTATAATCTATGTATGCTGGGACTTGTAGTACCACTACCCCAGTAAGGTTCGGTCATGCTGCTCTCTGTGTAGTGCTGCATCACGTAACGAGGTATAACGCGCGGTACTCACGTTGTCGGTGTGTTTCCGTCCTCTGAGTCTCCGGCTGTGCGCTGTCAGTGCTCTGTCACATCAACACGGCAAGCACCTGATCTTCCCTAAAGCTCTACAACCCCGCCCACTGTCAGAGCTCCGAAACCCCGCCCACAGGGTGAGCTCTGCAGCCCAGCCTACTATCAGAGCTCTGAAACTCCGCCTTTCTCTGACACCTGTAACCCCGCCCGCTGTCAGTGCTCTGCAATCCCGCCCCCTGTGAGGGCTCTGCAACTCTTCCTACCGTCTGAACTCTCAATACCGCCTACTCTTCGAACTCCTAAACCCCGCCCGTCGTAGCTCTGTAACCCCGCCTTCTGTCTGAACGCCACAGCTCCGCCCCTGTCCCAGCATGCACATTGCTTAAAAGGGCAATGCCATAAACATCAGTTAAAGTGGCCTTGTCACTCATAGGGGGCGTGGTTAATTATTATTGTTCTGTGTTATAAATCTGTTCCTATGATGGAGTCACGTTACTCTTATGTTTCCTTCAGGTGTGCCCCTCTCTCAGGTCTAATGTAAAGATACACATGATGAATGTAATAATTAAAGTGAACCTGTCTCCTAGGGTTGCCACCTGTCCGGTTTTGACCCGGACAGTCCGGGTTTGGACACATGTGCCCGGTTTTGAAGCCTCCTGAAACCCGGGCACATTAAAAAAAAAAAAAATTTTTTTTTTTTTTTTTTTAGCTGTCCATCCTGGCCCGGCCGCAACAGAGCTGCACATCCCCGGCTCCACCAGCGTGCCTGAGTGTTAGTAGAAGGTGTGCCGCCCGCAGCAGTGCTCTCTGTTAGCCCCCCGGCCGGGCTGTAAACATGTGTGCAGCAACTTCTCACTGTGCTAGCCCCTCCCCCTCCCTCCCTCCGGCGCGCCTCCGTCTGCATTGTGTGCTGCAGAGTGGACGAGGACACATGGGACACAGAGTGCTCAGCTCTTCTCTGACTGGCTACAGAATACACATGGAGGTGGGTGGATGGGCGGACCATACACTACCCCCACCATACACTAAACATACAGTTTCTGCCCCCCCCTGCATATACCATTACCATCCACAGCCGTTATACAGTTCTGCCCCCCCCTCCATACCATCCACAGCCATACATACGTCCTGCCCCCGTGCATATACCATCCACAGCCATACATACAGTCCTGCCCCCCCCCCTCCATATACCATCCACAGCCATACATACAGTCCTGCCCCCCCCTCCATACAGGGCCGGATTAACAGAGGGGTGATGGAGCGGGGGTTGTAGCTCGATGACCAGAGGTCACAGAAACCCCACATTTGGGGGGTAGTCAGTTGAAGACCTACCCCCACAACTGGTCAAAATATGGGATGGCTATCATTTATGGTTCTGGAGATACGGGCCTGCTTGCCACAGCCTGTCAGAAGCTACATACAGAGCGGCCATTATAAATACAAGCTGACACACTGCAGCAGACTGAGAAAAAAAAAATCATCATTAATTTTTTGCTAGAAAATTACTCTATGTGGTCTTTGCAACTTTTTATGTTGCACGGCATAGAGCTGCACGATTCTGGCTAAAACGACAACTGCAATTTTTTGCTTAGAAAGATAGATGGCGATTCTCTCACGATTCGTGCGGCATAACATCATCTTTCACATTAAAACTTTACTGTTTTGTTTTTTATGGTTTTTATATCAATGAAGTGGGCAAATGCAGTGTGACATAAAAATATTGCAGCAATTCCCATTTTTGTCTCTGCTAATATGATATATAATGTTTGGCGGTTCCAAGTAATTTTCTAGCAAAAAATATTGCTTTTTAACAAGTGTTGGACTTTAAGTGGTTACATTTCTTGCATTTACACACAGAAGTTTGATCTAAAAAGGAAGTTGGTTACAATGTTTCATGTGTTTACAAACTTGGCAGACTGCCCGGATATTTTCTTTTACACACAGAAGTTATCCCTTTGATCTAAGAAGACAAGTGTTAGTTACAATGTTTCTGATAAGAACTTGGCAGACTGTCCAGATATTTTCTTTTGACAGCTGAAAGTCTCTCCACTTGTTATATGAAAGAATCAGCAAACTCTGCATTGAGATGTCAGGGGGGAGGAGGAATCGACATCACAATTTTTTTTAACGATTAATTGTGCAGCTCTAGCACGGTACTGTATTTGCGCAGCAATTTTTCAAACGTGTTTTTTTTTTGGAAATAAACTGTTTCATTCATTAAAAAAAAACACTAAAGTTAGCACGATTTTTTTGGTATCCTAAGCGATGCTTTAATTTTTTTTAGGTTACATGTTTAGAGCTACAGAGGAGATCTAGTGATAGAATTATTGCTCTCGCTCTAACGATCGTGAGTATGTAACCTGTGTGTATCTGGCTCTGATACTAGCCAGAGCCTACCCAGCACTGACTGGTATCTCTCCCCAGCCTGTCCCCACACACCCTCTCACCCGCTGACCTGTAGATGGGGGAAATCACTCTGTAGTGTTGTTGTGTTCTGCCAGTGAGTACAATGATCAGTGTTGCTATCTATAGCTGGCAGCACTGATTGTGTTTTTTGGAAAAAAACAGGCTGGTTGTACTCAAGTCAATTAATAGATTGACTTGTGTAAAACCAGCTAGCCCATACATAGATCGACTATGGCTGGTCTCTGCATAATTGGTGTAATTTCAATTCATGTATGACCCGCTTAACCACTACGCAGTCCCTAAACATCCTTCCACTCCTATACATTGTGCCCACTGTCATACCCTCCACACTCCTCTCCTGTATATACTGCCCACTGTCATACCCTCCACACTCCTCTCCTGTACATACCGCCCACTGTCATACCCTCCACACTCCTCTCCTGTACATAGTGCCCACTGTCATACCCCCACGCTCCTCTCCTGTACATACTGCGCCACTGTCATACCCTCCACACTCCTCTCCTGTACATACTGCCCACTGTCAGACCCTCCACACTCCTCTCCTGTACATACTGCCCACTGTCATACCCTCCACACTCCTCTCCTGTACATACTGCCCACTGTCATACCCTCCACACTCCTCTCCTGTACATACTGCCCACTGTCATACCCTCCACACTCCTCTCCTGTACATAGTGCCCACTATCATACCCTCCACACTCCTCTCCTGTACATAGTGCCCACTGTCATACCCTCCACACTCCTCTCCTGTACATACTGCCCACTGTCATACCCTCCACACTCCTCTCCTGTACATACTGCCCCACTGTCATACCCTCCACACTCCTCTCCTGTTCATACTGCCCCCATAATACCCTCCACACTCCTCTCCTGTACATACTGCCCACTGTCAAACCCTCCACACTCCTCTCCTGTACATACTGCCCACTGTCATACCCTCCACACTCCTCTCCTGTACATACTGCCCACTGTCATACCCTCCACACTCCTCTCCTGTACATACTGCCCACTGTCATACCCTCCACACTCCTCTCCTGTTCATACTGCCCCCATCATACCCTCCACACTCCTCTCCTGTACATACTGCCCACTGTCATACCCTCCACACTCCTCTCCTGTACATACTTCCCACTGTCATACCCTTCACACTCCTCTCCTGTACATACTGCCCACTATCATACCCTCCACACTCCTCTCCTGTACAACATGTGCCCACTATCATACCCTCCACACTCCTCTCCTGTACATACTGCCCACTGTCATACCCTCCACACTCCTCTCCTGTACATACTGCCCACTGTCATACCCTCCACACTCCTCTCCTGTACATAGTGCCCACTGTAATACCCTTCACACTCCTCTCTCCTGTACATACTGCCCACTGTCATACCCTCCACACTCCTCTCCTGTTACATACTGCCCACTGTCATACCTCCACACTTCCTCTCCTGTACATACTGCCCACTGTCATACCCTCCACACTCCTCTCCTGTACATACTGCCCACTGTCATACCCTCCACACTCCTCTCCTGTTCATACTGCCCCCATCATACCCTCGCACTCCTCTCCTGTACATAGTGCTCCCATCATACCCCCCACACTCCTCTCCTGTACATACTGCCCACTGTCATACCCTCCACACTCCTCTCCTGTTTCATACTGCCCCCATCATACCCTCGCACTCCTCTCCTGTACATAGTGCTCCCATCATACCCTCCCACTCCTCTACTGCATATACTGGTCACTGTTACACCCTCTTCACTCCTTTCCTGCAAGTAATACCTACCCTCTGCACTCATTTCTGTACATAATGTCTTACACTTTGCACTCCTTTCCTACACATACCAACATACGCGCACACTCTTGTATATACTGTTGTAAATTCTGCACTCCCTCCCTGCACATACTGTAATACCCTCTGTACTTAATGAAAATTAAAAGGTGAACTAATGCCCCTGATCTCCACTGCACTTACCTCTGTAGTAATGGAAGAGTTTTATTTTTTTTAAATGATTGTGCTGAGGTTTATTCATGTCAGTGAGACTCTTACTTGTGGCACAGCAAAGTAAGCATATTTTATAGGTAAAATAATTATTTTGTTTAATTTAATCATGCCTCGTGAGGCCCCTCCCTCAATATGGCCACACCCACCATATGTAGTGGCGTGTTCGGGTTTGGCTTGAGGAAAAGGTGGCAACCCTACTGTCTCCTGGTACTCTGCGATCTCTGAGCAACCTACAAAGACTGCCATCATAGAGTTCTTCTGAAAATGCTGCTTGCCTGGCTGACATGCTGATGCAATTGCTACAACACAGATAGCAAGCAATTGAGCTGCAAATTTGAAAATGGCTTGCTAAACCATAGCTCCCAACTAGGGTTGTCCCAATACCACTTTTTTAGGACCGAGTACAAGTACCGATACTTTTTTTCAAGTACTCGCCGATACCGAATACCGATACTTTTTGTAAATGTGTCCCCAAATGCAGCCATGTCCCCCACAGATGCAGCCATGTCCCCCACAAATGCAGCCATGTCCCCCACAAATGCAGCCATGTCCCCCACAAATGCAGCCATATCCCTCTCACATATGCAGCCATGTCCCCCTCACATATGCAGCCATGTCCCCCCCACATATGCAGCCATGTCCCCCTCACATATGCAGCCATGTCCCCCACATATCCAGCCATGTCCCCCTCACATATCCAGCCATGTCCCCTCACATATGCAGCCATGTCCCCCTCACATATGCAGCCATGTCCCCCTCACATATGCAGCCATGTCCCCCACATATCCAGCCATGTCCCCTCACATATCCAGCCATGTCCCCCCTCACATATGCAGCCATGTCCCCCTCACATATGCAGCCATGTCCCCCTCACATATGCAGCCATGTCCCCTCTCACATATGCAGCCATGTCCCCCTCACATATCCAGCCATGTCCCCACATATCCAGCCATGTCCCCCACATATCCAGCCATGTCCCCACAGATGCAGTCATGTCCCCCACATATGCAGCCATGTCCCCTCACATATGCAGCCATGTCCCCCACATATCCAGCCATGTCCCCCTCACATATTCAGCCATGTCCCCCTCACATATGCCATGCAGCCATGTCCCCCTCACATATGCAGCCATGTCCCCCTCACATATGCAGCCATGTCCCCCACATATCCAGCCATGTCCCCCTCACATATCCAGCCATGTCCCCCTCACATATGCAGCCATGTCCCCCTCACATATGCAGCCATGTCCCCCACATATGCAGCCATGTCCCCCACATATCAGCCATGTCCCCCTCACATATCCAGCCATTGTCCCCCTCACATATGCAGCCATGTCCCCCTCACATATGCAGCCATGTCCCCCTCACATATGCAGCCATGTCCCTCACATATGCAGCCATGTCCCCCTCACATATCCAGCCATGTCCCCCACATATCCAGCCATGTCCCCCACAGATGCAGTCATGTCCCCCACATATGCAGCCATGTCCCCCTCACATATGCAGCCATGTCCCCCTCACATATGCAGCCATGTCCCCCACAAATGCAGCCATGTCCCCCACAAATGCAGCCATGTCCCCCACATATCCAGCCATGTCCCACACATATGCAGCCATGTCCCCCTCACATATGCAGCCATGTCCCCCTCACATATGCAGCCATGTCCCCCTCACATATGCAGCCATGTCCCCCACATATCCGCCATGTCCCCCACAAATGCAGCCATATCCCCCTCACATATGCAGCCATGCCCCCCTCACATATGCAGCCATGTCTCCCTCTCACATATGCAGCCATATCCCCCTCACATATGCAGCCATATTCCCCTCACATATGCAGCCATGCCCCCCTCACATATGCAGCCATGTCCCCCTCACATATGCAGCCATGTCCCCCTCACATATGCAGCCATGTCCCCCTCACATATGCAGCCATGTCCCCCTCACATATGCAGCCATGGCCCCCTCACATATGCAGCCATGTCCCCCTCACATATGCAGCCATGTCCCCCCTCACATATGCAGCCATGTCCCCCACATATCCAGCCATGTCCCCCACATATGCAGCCATGTCCCCACATATGCAGTCATGTCCCCCACATATGCAGCCATTCCCCCTCACATATGCAGCCATGTCCCCCTCACATATGCAGCCATGTCCCCCTCACACATGCAGCCATGTCCCCCTCACATATGCAGCCATGTCCCCCACAAATGCAGCCATGTCCCCCACATATCCAGCCATGTCCCCCTCACATATGCAGCCATGTCCCCCTCACATATGCAGCCATGTCCCCTCACATATGCAGCCATGTCCCCCTCACATATGCAGCCATGTCCCCCACATATCCAGCCATGTCCCCCACATATGCAGCCATGTCCCCCCTCACATATGCAGCCATGTCCCCCTCACATATGCAGCCATGTCCCCCTCACATATGCAGCCATGTCCCCCTCACATATGCAGCCATGTCCCCCACATATCCAGCCATGTCCCCACAGATGCAGTCATGTCCCCACATATGCAGCCATGTCCCCCTCACATATGCAGCCATGTCCCCCTCACATAGCAGCCATGTCCCCCTCACATATGCAGCATGTCCCCCACATATCCAGCCATGTCCCCACATATGCAGCCATGTCCCCCACATATCCAGCCATGTCCCCGACAAATGCAGCCATATCCCCCTCACATATGCAGCCATGCCCCCTCACATATGCAGCCATGTCCCCCTCACATATGCAGCCATGTCCCCCTCACATATGCAGCCATGTCCCCCCCACATATCCAGCCATGTCCCCCTCACATATGCAGCCATGTCCCCCACATATGCAGCCATGTCCCCCTCACATATGCAGCCATGTCCCCCTCACATATCCAGCCATGTCCCCCACATATCCAGCCATGTCCCCCACATATCCAGCCATGTCCCCCACAGATGCAGTCATGTCCCCCACATATGCAGCCATGTCCCCCTCCATATGCAGCCATGTCCCCCACAAATGCAGCCATGTCCCCCACATATCCAGCCATGTCCCCCACATATGCAGCCATGTCCCCTCACATATGCAGCCATGTCCCCCTCACATATGCAGCCATGTCCCCCTCACATATGCAGCCATGTCCCCCACATATCCAGCCATGTCCCCCACAGATGCAGTCATGTCCCACATATGCAGCCATGTCCCCCTCACATATGCAGCCATGTCCCCCTCACATATGCAGCCATGTCCCCCACATATCCAGCCATGTCCCCCACATATGCAGCCATGTCCCCCACATATCCAGCCATGTCCCCGACAAATGCAGCCATATCCCCCTCACATATGCAGCCATGCCCCCCTCACATATGCAGCCATGTCCCCCACATATGCAGCCATGTCCCCCTCACATATGCAGCCATGTCCCCCCTCACATATGCAGCCATGTCCCCCCCACATATCCAGCCATGTCCCCCTCACATATGCAGCCATGTCCCCCACATATGCAGCCATGTCCCCCTCACATATGCAGCCATGTCCCCCTCACATATGCAGCCATGTCCCCCACATATCCAGCCATGTCCCCCACATATGCAGCCATGTCCCCCACATATGCAGTCATGTCCCCCACATATGCAGCCATGTCCCCCTCACATATGCAGCCATGTCCCCCTTACATATGCAGCCATGTCCCCCACAAATGCAGCCATGTCCCCCACATATCCAGCCATGTCCCACACATATGCAGCCATGTCCCCCTCACATATGCAGCCATGTCCCCCTCACATATGCAGCCATGTCCCCCTCACATATGCAGCCATGTCCCCCACATATCCAGCCATGTCCCCCACAATGCAGCCATATCCCCCTCACATATGCAGCCATGCCCCCCTCACATATGCAGCCATGTCCCCCTCACATATGCAGCCATATCCCCCTCACATATGCAGCCATGCCCCCCCTCACATATGCAGCCATGTCCCCCTCACATATGCAGCCATGCCCCCTCCACATATGCAGCCATGTCCCCCTCACATATGCAGCCATGTCCCCCACATATCCAGCCATGTCCCCTCTCACATATGCAGCCATGTCCCCCACATATGCAGCCATGTCCCCCACATATCCAGCCATGTCCCCCTCACATATGCAGCCATGTCCCCCTCACATATGCAGCCATGTCCCCCTCACATATGCAGCCATGTCCCCCTCACATATGCAGCCATGTCCCCCTCACATATGCAGCCATGTCCCCCACAAATGCAGCCATGTCCCCCACATATGCAGCCATGTCCCCCTCACATATGCAGCCATGTCCCCCACATATGCAGCCATGTCCCCCTCACATATGCAGCCATGTCCCCCTCACATATGCAGCCATGTCCCCCTCACATATGCAGCCATGTCCCCCACATATCCAGCCATGTCCCCCACATATGCAGCCATGTCCCCCACATATCCAGCCATGTCCCCCACAGATGCAGTCATGTCCCCCACATATGCAGCCATGTCCCCCACACATGCAGCCATGTCCCCACATATGTGCAGCCATGTCCCCATCATATGCAGCCATGTCCCCAACATATGCAGCCATGTCCCCCACATATGCAGCCATGTCCCCCAACATATGCAGCCCATGTCCCCCACATATGCAGCCATGTCCCCCACATATGCAGCCATGTCCCCCACATATGCAGCATGTCCCTCACAGATGCAGTCATGTCCCCCACAGATGCAGCCAAGTCCCCAACATATGCAGCCATGTCCCCCACATATGCAGCCATGTCCCCCACATATGCAGCCATGTCCCCCACATATGCAGCCATGTCCCCCCCCACAGATAGAGGCATGTCCCCCACAGATGCAGCCATGTCCCCCACAGATGCAGCAGCCATGTCCCCCACAGATGCAGCCATGTCCCTCCAGCCATGTCCCCCACATATGCAGCCATGTCCCCCACAGATGCAGCCATGTCCTCCATATATCCAGCCATGTCCCCCACATATGCAGCCATGTCCCCACAGATGCAGCTATGTCCCCCACAGATGCAGCCATGTCCCCCACAGATGCAGCCATGTCCCCCACAGATGCAGCCATGTCCCCACAGATGCAGCCATGTCCCCCACAAATGCAGCCATGTCCCCCACAAATGCAGCCATGTCCCCCATATATGCAGCCATGTCCCCCACATATGCAGCCATATCCCCACATCTGCAGCCATGTCCCCCACAGATGCAGCCATGTCCCCCACAGATGCAGCCATGTACCTCACATATGCAGCCATGTCCCCCCACAGATGCAGCCATGTCCCCCACATATGCAGCCATGTCCCCCCACATATGCAGCCATGTCTCCCCATACCTAGATGCAGATGCCACCGCCGCTGCCGCTACAATGCCACCACCGCCGCCTAGTTAATCAGCGTGCGGGGAACATTACAGCTTTCATTTGAATAGCTGTGTGTTCCCTGCCGCGCTGCGTATAGACACTCCCCCTTGCTCGGGCACTTTGATAGACAGATCACCGTCCAATCCCGAAAAAGGGGAAGTGTCTATACGCAGCGCGGCGGGGAACACACAGCTATTCAAATGAATGCTGTAATGTTCCCCGCACGCTGATTAACTAGGCGGCGGTGGTATACGGCGGCGGCGTAGTATCGGATCTGGTATCGGGGGCATTTGCGGGAGTACAAGTACTCCCGCAAATGCTCAGTCCTGATACCGATACTGGTATCGGTTTCGGGACAACCCTACTCCCAACTGTCCCTGAATTCAAGGGACTGTCCCTAAAATGGAGCAAAGTCTCTCTGTCCCTCATGTGTCATTCATTTTGGTCTTATCCATATAGTTGTATATAAAATGCACTTTTTATCTTTCAAAAAATCTTTCCCAGTGCTAAACCTTTCATCCAAATTCTAAATTGATGTTTTTGTACATTTTAAAATATAAAGGAATAGTAGTGGTAAAAAAAAGCACTTGTGGATTTAATAAATCTTTTTTTTTTTTTATTAATTCTCCTTTAAGGGTGTGTGGCAAGGGGGCGTGTCCAATGCCTAAATATGCTTGTTAGTAGGTGTCCCTCATTTCCATCTCAAAATGTTGGAAGACTGGCCCCTGCAGTTCCCGTGGCTACATTTGTGACCCCCCCCTCCATCGGACTTCTGGCCCTATGGTTCTGGTCGGGCCCCTTGCCAGAGGCGCACCTGTACTACTCTGTACTAATCTGGCAAGGTGATCAGGATTTTTTTTTACACTATGATTGCTTGTTTCAACTATTATGAATGGCTTTCATTCATGACTTGCTTACTATTGTGATGCTGTGATTGGCCACAGCTGTCACATGGTAAAAGGTGCTGTGATTGGTCATCATATCATGTGAGCAGTGTAACCAATCGTAGACCACACACACACAATAATAAACAATGATGCCATGAATGGATTCCATTCATGACTGTTGTATACTAGATGACAGGTGACCGCTGTGATCGGTCACATCAATCACCTGGTATCTGGGCTGATCACAGCAGTTGGATACAGAGCACTATGATCCCCTGTGTCACTACGTGACGACATACCCATAATTGCCAATAGTCCCAAATTTCCCGGGACATTCACAAATTTTGGACCCTTGTCCCGATATTTGTCCCCGAATTTTGACGTTTGTCCCGGGCATCGAAATTTTTTGGGCATCTATGCGCCAGATTCAGGTAGTCCAGAGCATCTTTGCTCTGGAGTAACGCTTCTCATTTGCGTTGCTCTGCAGAAATTTTAGGAGCAAGTGCTGTCATTCACGAAGCACTTGCTCCTAAAGTTGCGGCAGCGCATCGCAAATGAGCCGGCGGAATTCAAATTGGGCGGGTACGGGGCGTGTAGTATGCTAACTAAGCGCGATCCCGCCGCCAACGTACTGCGAATGCGTCGAGTGTCAAAACATCCCCGTGCGCATGCTCCAAAATCTGTGAAATGAACGTCAATGACGTCACATTCCCATTCATGACCGTTTTACGCAAGCGACGTTTTTTTTTTTTTTTTGACGCGATGACGACGCCTATACCTAACATAGGATATTCCAACCCCATGTAGGTATAACTATGCGCCGCGTATCCCGTCCGGAAACGTCGTAACGTCACTGCGTCGCGCCGGAATGCGATCGTGAATTGCCGATTTCCGCTCATTAACATATTTTTTGAGCGGAAATCGGCGCCATTTTTAAGTTGAAGTAACGATGCGATGGCGAAACTCAGTTACGCTGTTTGCATCGGAGCTTCAACCCGGCGTTTCTTGTTTTCTGGTTACAGAAAACAGAAACGCCGGCTCAAAGTCACAGTTAGGCTGGCGGATCACTGGATCCGCCAGCCTAACTGTTCCTGAATCTGGCCCTATGTGTTAATAGCGTTAGAACATGCTTGTATCCTCCTCCTACCTCAAAAAATCCTTCCCGCCTCATTTTTGTCCTCCTTGTGTTCTACTGGACAAGGAGGACACATGCTCTCTCTCTCTGTTTCCTGATTCCTGCTAGTGGTCCGTGGCTGGCGGAGACAATGTCGCCGCCATTTTCCTGAAGATCACAACAAACAATTACTGTTTAGTAACAGCCGGGTGGCTGCCAATTAGAATTTGAGCTGTGCAGGGCAGGACTTAGGGTGGTGGGGGCCCCTGGGCTTGAGTGTTGAAGGGGCCCCCTGGAGCGAGGGGGGGATCATAGTTGTTGAGCGGGGGGGGGGGGTGCGCATTAAAGTTGTTGAGGGGGGGGAATTGAAGTTGTTGAGCGGGGGGGTGACTCACATCTCATCGGCTCTCTTCCCTTCAGCAGACATCCCCACACCGCTCCGGTTCCTCTCCTCCTGGGGGGGGGGTTTTGCAGTTGTTGAGGGGGGGGAGTGCCTCTCACCTGTGCCGACAGCCGGGCCACAGACTGCCATTAGCCCGGCTGTCGGCTTTCTTCCCTTCAGCAGCCACAGTCCTCCACACACACCGCTACGGTTCCTCCTACTTCCATGCTGCCTCCTATTGCAGTGCGGGAAAATTAACCCTTTCGCGGGACTGCGGGAAGAAGCGGAAAGTCCCGCAGAATCCGTGCGTTTTGGGAGGTATGTGCAGGGCCATCAGGACTTTTGGGGCCCCTTACACAGCTTAAGGCATGGGCCCCCTGGAGCAGAGAACCGGGGGGGGGGGGGGGGTGCTGCCGCCTGAAATTGAGAAGCAGGGGCTTTACAAAAAAAGAATAAATATAGAATAAATATATATATAGATATAGATATATATATATATATCTATATCTATATCTATATCTATATATATATATATATATATATATATATATAAAAGGAGGTAGCCATCCGGGGCCCTGGGGATCTCTGTGCCCTTTAATAAAAAGAAAAAATAAACCTCTGGGCCCTTTAATAAAAAAATATAAAGAAAATGTATTTATTTTTATAAAAAAAAGGGGGGTTGACCTCTGGGCCCTTTAATAATACGAATAATAATATTATATATATATATATATATATATAAACATATTTTTTTTTAAAAAGTGGGGGTTGCTGTTTGGGGCCCTGGGGGACCTCCAGACCCCTAAAAAAAATAAAAAAAATAAACATTTATAAAAAAATACATAAAAAAGGGGGGCCCTGGGGACCTCTGGGCCTTTTAACAAAAAATAAAAAAATATAAACAAAAATAAGAAAATAAACATTTATAAAAAAAATAAAAAAAGGGCGGGGGGGTGCCATCCGGGGGCCCTGGAGACCTCTGGGCCCTTTAATAATAATAAATAATAATATTATATATAAACATTTTTTTTTAATAAAAAATAAATAAAAAAGTAGGGGTTGCTGTCCGGGGCCCTGGGGGCCTCCGGACCCCTGGGGGCCTCCGGACCCCTAAAAAAAAATATATATATTTTTTTTAGAGGGGACCCCCTATTGGGCGGGGCCCATGGGCTTGAGCCCAGTCAAGCCCAATGGTAAGTCCGGCCCTGGAGCTGTGGCACGCCCACCTCCCGCCCCGCTGCCATCTGTCTGTGACCTGATGTGGGAAGGGGTGGGCGACGCGCAGCTCAATTGCTATTGGCAGCCACCCGGCTATTTTGTCCCATTCTGTTTAGTAATGGCTGCAGAGAGAGTCTCCACTGCTGGGAATGCCTGATGTAAGGAAAGGGGGGCTCCAATGGGGGTCCCCTGATGTAAAGGAGGACTCTGCTGGCAATGTCTGATGTAAAGGGGGACTCCGCTGGCAATGCCTGCTGTAAAGGAGGACTCTGCTGGCAATGCCTGATGTAAAAAGGAACTCTTCTGGGGACACCTGATGTGAGGGGCTCCGCTGGGGACACCTGATGTAAGGAGGGGCTCCGCTGGGAATGCCTGATGTAAGGAGGGACTCTGCTGGGGACACCTGATGTAAGAAGGGACTCTGTTGGGGACCCCTGATGTAAGGAGGGACTCTGCTGGGGACACCTGATGGCATCTGGTGGCAGGGCTTCCACTGATTCGGCATTATGGCGAGTGGAATAATTTTTATTCTATATTATAATGTAATAATAGAAATAATGCACTTCAAGCATCCTGACACCATAACAACCATAGTGCCGGGATGATTGAAGTGCCAACCCCAGGTGTTTGGAGTATCTTTATCTGCTGATTGTTAAACTTTCTGGAATACACATATTTCTATTGTGGTGTAGGATCTGGGCCTGCTGTCCCTCCATCCCTTTTTCTTTCTCTCTTTATCTCCCTCTTTCTTTTTCTTTATCTCCCTCTTTCTTTTTCTTTATCTCCCTCTTTCTTTCTCTCCCTCTTTCTTTCTTTTTCTTTCTCTCCCTCTTTCTTTCTTTTCCTTCTCTCCCTCTTTCTTTCTTTTCCTTCTCTCCCTCTTTCTTTTCTTTCTCTCCCTCTTTCTTTTTTTCTCTTTCCCTCTTTCTTTCTCTCCCTACTTCTTTCTTTTCTCTCTCTCCCTCTTTTTTTATTTTCTTTCTCTTCCTCTTTCTTTCTCACCCTCTATTTTTCTCACCCTCGTTCTTTCTCTCCCTTTTACTTTCTCTCTTTCTTTCTTTCTTTCTTTCTTTCTCTCCCTCTTTTGTTCTTTCTTTCTTTATTTCCTTCTTTCTTTCTTTCTAATGCCGCGTACACACGATCATTTTTTTGTGATGAAAAAAACTAAGTTTTTGAAACGTCACTTTTCAAAGACGATGTTGCCTACACACCGTCGTTTTTTTCACAAAAAGCGAGGTTACGTTCACCACTCTTTTCCATAGAAGCTCGCTTCATAACTAGCTTCTGGGCATGCGCGGGTTGAAAAACGTTGTTTTAAACGAAGTTTTTGCTACACACGGTGACTTTTTGTGAAACAAAAAACGACGTTTTGAAAAACGACACAAAAAATTCAAGCATGTTGGAATTTTTTTTTGGTCGTTTTTTTTAAGACATAAAAAACAAAATTTTGCCCACACACGATCAATTTAAATGACGTTTTAAAAAACAAAGTTTTTTTTCATCGCAAAAAACGACCGCATTACTCTCCTTTTTCTCTCTCTTTCTTCCTCTCCCTTTTTCTTTCTTTCTTTCTCCCCCAATCCCTCATTCATCTCATACTCTAACCACACCCTCTCTGAGCCATGCCCATTTAAGCCACACCCACTATTCCAAGTAAGCCACGACCGTTTTTGTCACAGCACACTTTGCGCAACACATTTTCCTATTATGGTAGGCCCCGCCTACAAACGGATGACACGCCCCCAAATTATAGCAACTTGCAAGGCTCCTACATGCAAAACAGTGTCCCAAATATTTTTTATTTTTTGCAATGTTGGCAACTATGCATACCAGTACATTGCCTGGGAATAACAGAGCTGTTGGCCAGCAAGTGATTAACTAGAGAGCCATGGATATCTGGTAAGGAGCTCTCCTCCTAGGAAATCCCCAGGCAAGTTTTGAAGTGGGAATAATGCATGACACAGGGTTATATCTGTTTTGAGGACTTTGTATTTTCACTGTGATTGTCCTGTATGAGTTGTATGTGTTCACAATCTCGTGTAAGAGGCACAATAACCATTTTATCACATATACTGTATGTTAATGTTAGACATATGACTGAATGTTGAAAAATTATTATTTTTAGTGCTGCACTGTTGGATTTTCCTTTTCTGTGTGAGTCACACCCGCATGACATCGATCACAGGAGAGCGACCTCACCTGAATTGTGAAGCATGTGACTGATGACACAGAAGAAGAAGAAGAATAAAGAAGAGCAAGGACAAAGGGTTGAATAGCATTTGGACAAGTATTTTTGACCAAAAGGGCAGTTACAAGTGTGGAGTGGGGAATTGCGGTAATTGTGTACACATGTGTCACAGAAAGAAAGAGGTGGTAGGAGTAGATGGAATAAGGCATAAGATAAAACAATTTATCAATTGTGGCAGTAGCTATGTTGTGTACGGTCTGATCTGTCCGTGTGGGCTATTGTACATTGGGCGCACCTTTCGACCAATGAGAACTAGGATGACCGAACATAGAAGCAACATTACGACAGAGAAAGATAAGTGTTCGGTACCAAGACACTTCAATGAGTTTCACGATAGCAGTACAGACGGGCTCAAGGTGTTTGGCATAGAAGCTATGCCAAGCGACCTAGATAATGGTAAAAAATATCAGATCTTATGTAAGAGGGAAGCGTATTGGATCTTTACTTTAAAAACTTTGGCTCCGCTAGGTCTTAATGAAGAGATTGAGCTACACAATATAGTTTAGACATGCTCGGTTGATATTGGTAAAATCAGCGGTTGTCCTATCAGTATGGATGCCCTGATATGATAGGAGTATACCTTTTTAGTCCTTTTTAACCTTTTTAGATACACTTGATAGTATCGATTAGAGTGAATATAAAAGTAGGTTAGTGGATGGCTAGGTTCAATTCGTAGTGTAGGGCCCCCATATGGTAGTATAGATACACTGGGTAAACAGACAGTGTCGTAACTTTATGATATATTCAAATTGTGTGGTCCTCAAGTGATATCTAACTTCTCTCTCTTCAGTCCCATGGGACTTGTCCCATGGGTCCCGTGTAAGGTGGGTTGGTACAGTGCGGATGCTGGTGCATGTATACCAACCTCCTCAGATGTATAATATGTTATGTGCAATAGTCCCTTTCATAGTTCCTTTCATATTTCTTTATGCCCTATATATTTATTATTCTATGTAATCATCTGGTGTAAGGCCATTATCACTATTGCCAGTATATTATATTATAATTTAAAGGGAAAACATTTTTTTTAGGATAATTTATCTATATAGATTGGACCAATAAGGTCGTATATATGTTGTAAGATATGCGGTTTACACAGTGGTTTTATCAATTGTTTTATACAGTTTTTTAATATATATATTTTACAATATCCTTCTATGTATGTGTATATGTATATATATGTGTATATATATATATGTGTGTGTATGTATATGTATATATATGTGTGCATTTTATATACTGTCCATTGAACCACTATTTATATGTGATGCTTGTTAACTTTGGGGATAGAGTCGCTATCTGTCCCCTACTAGGTATGCATACTCCTACATGGCTGTTGTCACTTCAATTTTTGGGTGTATGTGTGTATGAGAGGCGCAGGATGTATGGTCATCATCTTTTTTGCCTAGTCTTGTTGAATTTGGAGGCTAGATGTGGTATATCTATGTGCGGAGTTGGGGCTTGGGATGTCGTTCCTTGGTTGGCTCCGGACCGGAAGTGGAGGGTGGAACGCAAAACACCCGCACTTCCTTTGTCTGGAGGTCCCATTACGATGCACGCGCATATCCGCGCGCTAGTGTAAGTACGGCGAAACCGGAAGTGCGAGGTGGAACGCAAACACCCGCACTTCCTGCGTCTGAAAGATTCACTACGGGGGCTGTACATTTACCGTGCGCATGCGCACGGCGGAACCGGAAGTGCGAGGTGGAACGCAAACACCCGCACTTCCTGCGTCTGAAGAATCCACTACAGGGGATGTACATGTACCGCGCACATGCGCACGGCGGAACCGGAAGTGCGGGGTGGAACGCAGGACAGCCCCGCACTTCCTGAATGAAGGTGGCGTGCGCTCCAGCGTGTACCAGCGCTAGTACAGTGACATAGCGGGGACGATTGAGTGCGGGCCGATCCCCGGATACAGGATGATGTCAGGTAGGGATCTATGCGATGTCTGCACCTGTGCTCTGGGCTTGGTCTGGTGAATTTTAAGATCTTGATACACTGGCCAGCCTTTAGGGACATGTAGACAGAATGATTCCACCACAGCACCATACAGGAAATACATAGGTCTGTCCCCCCACACTGGTATAATCCCTTCTTGATGACGAGTGGGGTAGGCGGAGCCCCGTGGGAAGGGCGGGACTTGTTGACCAGCACTGCGCCTTTGTTCACACATGCACCTATAAATGAGGACATGCAGGAAGAAGAGAGAGATATCACAGACCACCTGGGCTTTGAGGAAGGGGGCACGCCCCAGAAACGCGTCAGCCACATTGATATCAAGGGTTTGACTGGCAGGTGCCGCAAGGTTCCAGTCCTAGCTGTTTTAAAAAGCGCTTACTTCAGATTGTTTGTGAGTAGGACCATTGCTTTTTTATCTTGTTTATTAAACTTTTTAATTTCAGCTTATGAACATCCTTTTGTTCTGTGGAGGGCTGCAAGACTCCAGACTTTTGCCACTAGACCACACTGGCATACCCAGATTTGCGATACACCAGAGCGCAGGAGATTTGTTGCTTGTGTTGATGACACAACCCCTTCACAAAAAACACACACGGCGAGGTCATCTTTAGACCTGACTTAAAGGGGTTGTAAAGGTACAAGTTTTTTTACCTTCATTCATCCTATGCATGAAGGTAAAAAAACTAGACATGTGCAATTTTTTAAGTTACGAATACGTTTTCCGTCATTATTCGTTATTTTCGTTGATTCGTTAACCTACGAATGAACGAAAGTTTTAGCGCAAATAATAACGAATAACGATATTTCCCAAATGAACGAATATGGAAAACTACGAAGATACGAAACTACTAAATGTAAAAGAACCACACAACGAAAGAAAAAAGAAACGAAAACATAGAAATAACGAAAATACCGAACACCCAAAAAAAAAATCATGATTACGAAAAATAAACGAAAATGCAAACTTACGAAAAGAAAACAACCGAAAAGCCGAACAAAGAATAAAAAACGAAAAACAAAACTAACGAAAAATAAATTACGAATCTTCGGAAAACGGAAATGAAAACAACAATTATACAAAATAATACAAATTCACTTTCATTAGTACTGTGACCAATAGCCACTCAGCACTGTCCCTTACCCTGAAGAGGTTTGTTCCTTCCCCCCAATGAGCTTCTTTCTTCTTATTACCTAGTGGCTCCTTGACCGTGTGTCTTTATCTGTGTTAGACTGCAGTGCATTCCATCCAGATAGGGTGTGTTTGGGTAGGTTGCACCGGTTTTGTGGATCGGTCAAGTCAATCGCAGTAAAGTACGATTTACAAAATTACGACGAGTAGTGTGTCGAATAAACGTAAAATGTATTTTAACAGAATTACGAATGCAATAAAATCTACAAAAGAACGTTGTTACAATCAAATGAAATTAGACATGAAAATACGAATGATCATAAAGCAACGAAGATTATTTCTTACGAAAATACGAACGCGGCATGATGAAAATATAATGTAAATACAAATATCAAAACAACGAAAAATAAACCAACGTAAAAACGAATGAACGAATAAATTCATTGTAAAAATACGAACGAGGCAGAATACAAAATTTAACGAAAATACTAATCTCGAATCAACGAAAAATAAACTAACATAAAAAAACGTAAACGGAAAAAAAAGTGTTACGAAAATACTAAAGAGTACGAATACGATAACTAACGTCTTACGAAACTATGACTAGTTACGAATCACGATAAACGAACAGAAACGAAACAGAAATAAACGAAAAAATTTGCTGTGCACATGTCTAAAAAAAACATCTAGCAGCACCGCCCCCCCCCTCCCGAGCCCCCGTTGTACTTACCTGACCATTCGAATCTCCCGGGCGCGTCCACGTCATCCTCTTCGGTTCCCAGCCTGGCCGTTGATTGGCTAGGCTGGGCGGATTGATAGCAGCGCAGCCATTGGCTAGCGCTGCTGTCAATCAGGGCGGATGACGCGGCGCGCTGGGGGGCGGACTTGAGTGATACAGTCGGCGGCTATGGCCGCCGCTGTATCACGGGAGCGCGCTCGCAAAAGCTTTCCTCCATGCGAGCGCCCTCGCATGAAGAGGGAAAGCTTTTGTGAGGAGGAGCCCAGACAGCCGCCGAGGGACCCCAGAAGACAGGTTTCCGGGCCACTCTGTGCAAAACGAACTGCACAGTGGAGGTAAGTATCACATGTTTGTTATTTTTTTTTTTTTAAATCCCTGACTTTAGTGTCCCTTTAAGTAGTTAATGTTTCACCGAGAGAATAATCCCTTAAAGTGAGCCTACTAGCAAAATTCACACTTCACATTAATCAGTTGGACACATGTCAATATCAACTCACTTTGAAATTTTCAGTTCCTAAAGTGGACCCTCACCCAGCTTTTACTTTTTCCTAATATTGCCAATCTTTAACCTTGATTGGACCCTGGGCAAACATTTTCTTGGGTCTTCCCGAATCCACTTATGAACTATTTGTGGGCAGTGTAGGCTCAAGGGGAAGCTGCCTTGGGTAGGGTGACCAGACATCCCCAGTTTCAGGGGACAGTCCCCTGATTGAGGACACGGTCCCCAGACCAAGTCTGTCCCTGGTTTTGTCCCCAGATTGGATTTAATAGGGGGCAGGGGCAATTTCAAAGACAATCAGTGCCAAATTAAAATAAAAAAATATTAGAATTACACCCCCCCGCTCCGCGGTGCCTACTAGCATAGGGGGGTTGTATTTTTCCCATTATCTGTACCCCCTTCTGATGATCATGTGCTGGTCGGAGTGGAGGGAATATTTCTTCAGTTTTGGGTGCATGCCCATTCAGCTCCACTCGCATGTTCTTCTGCCTTGGCTCAAATCCTGGCCAGCCACCTGCCTATCTCCTTGCCTTCCCTGGCGGAGTGATCTTCATCCGCTCCCCATCCAGTAGTAGCCGGGGGCCCGAAGAGTAAGACTTGAGAGGCTGTGAGGCGGGCGGCGATGGGCAAAGAGTCGCTGATTGTTGCCATTACTAGTAAAGAAAAAATATGTCCCCGGATTTCATTTTAAAAATTTGGTCACCTTAGCCTTGGGCCCCTCAACAGTGACTGGGCCCGGGGCAGCTGACCCTTTTGCCCTGTGTTAAGGATGGCCCTGAATATTGCCCCCACTAACTTATCTCACAGAACCTGGGTACCTGGTCAGGACTCCCACAATTCTCACCGACGTGAGAAAGACATACTCGAAGCCACCGCTGCCTCCTTGGATACCACATCATTGTTAAAGTGATTGTAAAGGTTTGCTTTTAAAAATAAAATAACAGCACTCCTGGCTCCTCCTTTCATGGGGTGTCCCCATGGAAGCTGCTTTCCATGTGGGCACACATGCGGGCTCGCTCCCAAATCCTCCTTTGACATCAGGACTTGACCCCACACCCCGCTTCTGTGTCAATGGATTTGATTGACAGCAGCAGGAACCAATGGCATTCTAACCCTTGATTGGCTGAAGCAATGCATCTGACCGCTGGTCAGGGCACAGTGAATAGTTGGTTGTTTCCCCCCTTCCTGCCCAGGCCAATTTTCAGCTTTCAGTGCTGTCTCTTTTTAACCACTTAAAGCGGAGTTCCACCCTTAAAATCACTTTTTTTCATTAACCACTTAAGGACCCTGCACTGTATATATACGTCTTCTTTTTAAAGATGGATATCTCGGTAACGGCAGCAGCTGCTGCCACAACCGAGATATCCATCTCTTCAGTGCAGGGTCCTGTGTACAATAACGGCGGTCTCCGCGGCGGATTCGCCGCGAGATCGCCGTTATCGGTGACGGAGAGGTGCCCCCCCCCCCTCCCGCCGTTTTCCCGTGCTCTCCGCCGCTTACCGTTGCCGTCGGGTAGCGGCGGAGGCGATCGGGTCTGTGCGGCTCCTCTGCTGGGATACGAGTGAGGGAAAAATCGCCCCCCACCCGTTCCCCATAGCAGCGCTGGGCGGAAGTGACGTCAAAACGTCATTTCCGCCCACTGTCTTAAAGAGACATTTTCTTTTTAAGGCTATTTAAAAAATGTCATTTTCCTTTTTTTTTTTTTTTTTTCTTTTTAAGCCTAAATATGAGATCTGAGGTCTTTTTGACCCCAGATCTCATATTTAAGAGGACCTGTCATGCTTTTTTCTATTACAAGGGATGTTTACATTTCTTGTAATAGGAATAAAAGTGATCAATTATTATATATTTTTTTTTTTCAGTGTAAAAAATGTTAAATTAAATACAAATAAATAGGAAAACAAAAAAAAATTTTTTTAAAGCGCCCCGTCCCGATCCCGACGAGCTCGCGCGCAAGAAGCGAACGCATACGCGAGTAGCGCCCGCATATGAAAACGGTGTTCAAACCACACAAGTGAGGTATCGCCGCGATCGTTAGAGCGAGAGCAATAATTCTAGCCCTAGACCTCCTCTGTATCTAAAAAAATGCAACCTGATAGAATTTTTTAAAACGTCGCCCTATGGAGATTTTTAAGGGTAAAAGTTGACAGCCATGCTACGAGCGGGCGGCAATTTCTAAACGTGACATGTTGGGTGTCATTTTACTCGCCGTAACATTATCTTTCACAATATATAAAAAAAATTGGACCAAATTTATTGTTGTCTTATTTTTTATTCAAAAAGTGTAATATTTTTTTTCAAAAAAAAAGTTGCGCTTTGTAAGACCGCTGCGGCAAATACGGTGTACAAAAGTATTGCAATGACCACGTATTTTATTCTCTAAGGGTGTTAGAAAAAAAAAAAATATATAATGTTTAGGGGTTTTACGGTGATTTTCTCAGCAGAAATAACTGTTCAGTCTTCGCAAACACAAAACTGAAAAACACCCAAGGTCCTTAAAGCGGTATTTCACCCTAAATATAAGATCTCCCATGCGCTTCAGCATACTGGGCGTCAGCGCAGTATGCTGGGTTATTTTTTTTTTTTATAGCACACTTACTGTTTTTATCGTAGAAATCCTTTTCTGGTTCCCACTGTTTGGTAGGGGGCCTTTACACGCGCCAGTACAGCGCGTCACATCTTCCTAAGATACCCCGATATGGACTCGGTATTTCCGGCGCTATGCGGCGCCTGCGCACAGACCTAGGAGCTGACTGCGCAGCGCCGTATTTCTCCGAAATAGGACTCGGGAGAAATACGGCGCCTGCGCAGTCAGCTCCTAGGTCTGTGCGCAGGCGCCGCATAGCGCCGGAAATACCCGAGTCCATATCGGGTATCTTAGGAAGATGTGACGCGCTGTACTGGCGCCGTCCAACGCGGGGGACAGAAAAGGATTTCTACGATAAAACAGTAAGTGTGCTATAAAAAAAAAAAAAACCCAGCATACTGGCGCTGACGCCAGTATGCTGAAGCGCATGGGAGATCTTATATTTAGGGTGAAACTCCGCTTTAAGTGGTTAAATCCAGCATACTGGCGTCAGCGCCAGTATGCTGTTTTTTTTTTTTTTTAATGCGCGTACTTACTTTATATCACAACATTGAATTCCAGGCGCACCGCGGAGTGTCGCCGCTATAAGGCGTCACGCCTCCTGGAAACAGCCGATTAGCATTCGGCTTTTACTCGGCGCCTGCGCACAGACCCAGGAGCTGACTGCGCAGGCGCCGTATATAGCCACGTCACGCCCTCCGAAAAAACCCAAACTAGGACCGGCTATTTTCGGCGCCTGCGCAGTCAGCTCCTGGGTCTGTGCGCAGGCGCCGAGTAAAAGCCGAATGCTAATCGGCTGTTTCCGGAAGGCGTGACGCCTTATAGCGGCGACACTCCGCGGTGCACCTGGAATTCAATGTTGTGATATAAAGTAAGTACGCGCATAAAAAAAAAAAAAACAGCATACTGGCGCTGACGCCAGTATGCTGGATGTAAGGAAAAAAAGTGATTTTAAGGGTGGAACTCCGCTTTAAGGACCTTAGGTGTTTTTCAGATTTGGTGTTTGCAAGACTAAAACAGTTTTTTCTGCTAGAAAATTACTTAAAGCGGATTGGTCCATGAAAAAAATGTATTAAAAGCCAGCAGCTACAAATACTGCAGCTGCTGACTTTTAATATTAGGACACTTACCTGTCCTGGAGTCCAGCGGCGTCCGCAGCAGAGGACGAGCGTCCGCTCGTCTCTCTGCTGCCCCCCCTCCATCCATGGTGAGGGAACCAGGAAGTGAAGCGCTCCGGCTTCACTGCCCAGTTCCCTACGGCGCATGCGCGAGTCGCGCTGCGCCCGCCGATTGGCTCCCGCTATGTGCTGGGAGCCGAGAGTTCCCAGCTCAAAATGGGGGGGGGGGGGGGGGGGCGACGGGAAGCCAGAAAAAACCGTCTTTTGCCCGGCTGGAAGTGGATGCAAATACCGGTCTTTAGACAGGTATCTGCACCCTCCTCCCCCTGAAAGGTGTCAAATGTGACAACGGAGGGGGGAGGGTTCCGATCAGCGCGACTGCACTTTAGGGTGGAGCTCTGCTTTAAAACTCCCAAACATTATATATATTTTTTTTCTAACACCCTAGAGAATAAAATAGTGTTCATTGTAATACTTTTTCTCACACCTTATTTGCGCAGCGGTCTTACAAGCGCACTTGTTTTTTAAAAAATTCACTTTTTTGAATTAAAAAATAAGACAACAATAAATTTGGCCCAATTTTTTTATATATTGTGAAAGATAATGTTACGCCGAGTAAAATGATACCTAATATGTCACGCTTAAAAATTCTATAGCTTGCATCTTTTGAGTTACAGAGGAGGTCTAGAGCTAGAATTATTGCTCTCGCTCTAACGATCGCGGCGATACCTCACTTGTGTGGTTTGAACACCGTTTTCATATGCAGGCGCTACTCACGTATGCGTTCGCTTCTGCGCGCGCGCTCGTCTGGACGGGGCACTTTAAAAAAAATTATTTTGTTTTCTTATTTATTTTTATTTGTTTTATTACTTTTTACACTGGAAACAAATTTGATCACTTTTATTCCTATTACAAGGAATGTAAATGCCCCTTGTAATAGAAAAAAGCATGACAGGTCCTCTTAAATATGAGATCTGGGGTAAAAAAAAACTCAGATCTCATATTTAGACTTCAATGCAAGAAAAAAAAATTGGAACTGTCATTTTTTCAAATGACAAAAAAAAAATGTTTCTTTAAGACGCTGGGCGGGACTGACGTTTTGACGTCACTTCCGCCCAGCAAAGCTATGGGGACGGGTGGGGCATATTTTTCCCTCACTTGCATCCCCACACAGCTGCCGAATAGACCCGATCGCCTCCGGAGGGGGCCCTCTCCAGCCACCGATAACCGCGATCTTCGCGGCAAATCCGCTGCGGAGACCGCCGTTACCGTTTAAAGGACCCTTAGCACTAAAGATGGATACCACGGTTGTGGCAGCATCTGCTGCCGTTACCGAGATATCTATCTTTAAAAATAGGATGTATATATACAGTGCAGGGTCCACAAGCAATTAAATGACAATTGCGCAGTCATACAAAACATTGTTATACTTTTTTTCCCCTCAAATAGAGATTTATTTTGGTGGTATTTGATCACCACTGGGGTTTTTATTTTTTGCCAAACAAATAAAAACATTTAAAAAAAAAGTCTAGCGCCCCCTTACTTTCAGTATGGGCACTACGCTAAAGTTAGTGGGAGAATTGGAGAGTTACGTTGCTCCCATTCTTAATTTGTTAAATTTGGGGCTGCTGTCATTCCAGAGCTGTCCTGTGGGTCAGTCTGTGCTCCGGGGGAGTGGTTCCACCCCCAGACGGCAGATGGCGCCAAAGGGGTTCTGGTGGAGTTACTTTCCCCAGCAGCCAATTGGAGGAGTTCCCCTCCCGCAGGGCATGCTGGGAGAGGTTATATCTGTGGCGGACGCCATTTTTTGGGGTTCTTCGCGAGGTTCCTGGTTCGGGGTGCGGCACCCACCTTATGGCCTACCAGGCCGGGGTCCTGAACTGCGCGGAGTTCCACGCAATGCTGTCGAGGGGCCTCAGTGGTCTATTCCATGAAGGAGATCTTACGCTACAAACATACCAGATCCCAATTGATGTCTTAGACCAAAAAAGGGCCAGGTCCATGAGGGGGACCACCTTCTGGAAATCCTAAAGTGACTTTTTCCGGCTGCCAGGCTTGTGGCAGAAGTCTGTCCGGGGAACACTTTACCCACTCAAATCGGAGTAGCGACGAAATTTACTGATACTGAAAGCAACTTGCTTTCATCATTTATCCGACCTGGTACCTGCAAGTTTTTCTTCATTCAACAATCTGTCCTGGTCTGCCTCCTGTTGATGTTGGTCCTGTTGGAGACCTCAGGAAAAAGCATTGGAAAACCGTAAATTCTGGCTGGACATATCGCTCACATATTTTTACTCACTAACTCACCCCCCTGGACAACATCTGAGGTAACTTAAAAAAAACGCCGATCCCCAATTTATACCAGCGGCTCCTGAAGGGGTAGCGCTACACCAAGTTTTTCTTTTGTTTCTGTTATAAAATGTGTAAATAAGTATGTTTTCTCTTTCACTAATGGGCACTGATGAGGCTGCACTGACGGGCACTGATAAGGTGGCACTGATGGGCACTGATGAGGTGGCACCAATGAGGTGGCACTGATGACGGGCACTAATATGGAGCACTGATGGGCACTGATAGGTGACACTGGTATGCAGCACTCATGGGCATTGATAAGTGACACAGATGGGCACTCATAGTTGGCACTGATAGACGACAATGATGGGCACTGAAAGGCTACACTGATGGGTACTTATAGGAGGCACTGATGGACACTGATAGATGTCACTGATAGGCATCACTAATGATGAGGCACTGGCAGGCATTTATGATTGGCAATGATTTATGGGCACTGATTGGTACCATTTATGGGCACTGATTGGCATTCCTGGTGGTCATGGGTTGGCATACATGAGGCCATGGGTGGGCATCCCTGGTGGTCCTGAGTGGGCATCCTTGGGGGGCTACACTGATATTCCATCTTTTCTCGCATCTGTCAGACACGATAGAGAAAAAGCTGATACACTCTGAGGCTTTTTACCTAGATTGGAGTTGTGGAGTGTCAGACTGACACACCACACCACCGATCGCCGTGCTGTGCGCCCCCGCTGGATTGTTATGCTGCTGGACGTCGTGTGACACCCATTCAGGATTCCTGAACCACTTCCTGGACATTATTCTGCTATAGGCTGAGCAGGAAGTAGTTAAGGAGCAAGTTGGGAAGTCCATCACTGCGTCCTTAACAACAGATGAGTCATCAGTATAAGTATCTCTTACCCAGAAACCTAAAAAGATAAGGTATCCTGTTGCAAAGCCGGAACTATCAAAAGTACAGTGGCCCCTAGCAATCACTCTCATTCCACTGGTGGGCATGTACCAGTGCAAGAAAAAACAATGCCTCATGCGCAAAAGTCCTTCACTGTAAAAGGAAAAACTTATACTATCAAAGAGTTTTACAATTGCTTGACCGAGTACGTAATATATTGTCTGACATGCCCATGTACAGTGCCTTGAAAAAGTATTCATACCCCCTTGCAATTTTTCACATTTTGTCATGTTACAAACAAAAAGGTAAATGTATTTTATTGGAATTGTATGTGATAGACCAACACAAAGGGCCAGATCCACAGAGAGAGTACGCCGGCGTATCTACTGATACGCCGGCGTACTTTCAAATTACCCGCGTCGAATCTTTAGTTTGAATCCTCAAACCAAGATACGACGGCATCTGGGTTCGATCCGACAGGCGTACGGCTTCGTACACCTTCGGATCGTAGATGCGATACTTCGGCATCCGTTGGGTGGAGTTCTCATTGTTTTCGCGTCGAGTATGCAAATTAGCTATTTCCGACGATCCACGAACGTACGCACGGCCGTCGCATTCTCTTACGTCGTCTCTAGTCATCTTTTTCCGGCATATAGTTAAAGCTGGTATTTTGCGGCGTATAGTTAGACTTGCCATGTTAAGTATGGCCGTCGTTCCCGCGTCGAAATTTTTTTTTTTTGCGTAAGTAGTCTGTGAATAGGGATGGACGTAATTCACGTCTAAGTTAAAAAAATGACGTTGTTGCAACGTCATTTAGCGCAATGCACGGCGGAAAATTTCGGAACGGAGCATGCGCAGTTCGATCGGTGCGGGGACGCGCTTCATTTAAATGAAACACGCCCCCTACGATTTGAATTACGCGCCGAGAGATACAGTACGCCGCCGTAACTTACGGCGCAAATTCTTTGAGGATTGAAATATTTGAAAAGTAAGTTACAGCAGCGCCCATCTATTTGTATGTGGATCTGGCCCAAAGTTTGTGATTTGTGAAGTGGAAGGAAAATGATGAATGATTTTCGTAAAAAAAATTTTTAGCAATAAATATACCCAAAATGTCAAACCTCAAATGGTAACTTCACTTTTGTGGTGAAAAAATAAATAAATAAATAATATAGCGTATACAATTGCGACACAAATGTTATTAAAAATTACCTTTCCATTTCAATTTACAGCGCTGTAAATAGTTTTTTTTTCTTTTTTTTAACAAAAGTGAAGTTACACTTTAAATTTGCATGCGCCCATAAAGTACCCTATATTTTCCATAGGTGACACATTAAAAGCCCCCTGTAGGTCATCAGTTTTGCATTATAGAGGAGGTCTCATTCTAGAGATGTTGCTCTCACTCCGGCGTGCATGGTGATATGTAACGTGTGTATTGCAATCTGCGTTTTTCATGCGTAGGTGCCATCCACGTGTTTACGTTTGTACGTGTGGGTATATGTTGGAATGGGGGGGGGGGGGTCAATGAAATTTTTGGAGGGATTTTATGTGCTTGGTGGTAACTTAAATTTTTTACTATAAAAAAAAAACCCTATCAGGTTTTTTTTGGAAGCAATCAGGCGGCTGCAATGCTTCTTACCTGACAGCCAGGAGTTTTCTGGTCAGATTTGTACACAGTCCTTCAGCCACTGGGAATGTGTATACCCCCCCGCCACATACGACCGTCTGGACCTGGCTGCTTCCCATGGCCTTGCTATATATTGCTTCATCATTTATCAGTCAAAACAAGCTACAGACATCACATGCTGTCATCCAATCTGTGCCTGCTGCAATCAAAGCTCTATGTAATAATAATAATAATAATACATTATAATAAACTTTATTTTATATAGGGCCTTTAATGGTAGTTTCTCAAAATGTCTTACAAGGAAAATACGAGAAATACACAGGATAAAACAAAGGAAAAAGGGACAATTAAGTGAAAGCTTGTCTAGAAAAAAAAGTTTATAGATTTGATTTGAATTTGTTTAGAGAAGACTCTCCTCTAATCATCTTTGGAAGTGAATTGGAAGTGAATTACAGAGTTTTGAAGCATATAAAGAAAAGGCTGTATCTCTCCCATCAAATGTATGTGAAATGTGATGGGCAGATGACAAGCATGCACAGACCAACACTATCCACTAGGTGGCACAACAAGCAAGCATATGACTGTAGCAGAGAACTTGGCAAAAAAATAAAAATACAAATAAAACAATAATAATAATATAATATATATGGAAGATATACGATACGGAGCTATTACATACACATAAAAAACACGTAGGTCTCCTATAATTATGGAAATATAATATAATATGTTGAAACCTGAGCCATGTCCTGTTGTCTATTTAGAGTAGCTATGGAGTCATTACCTCAATAGAACAAGAAAATTGTCTAACTACTGAGAACCTTGGAAGTGCTTTGCTAAGGAGCGGGTAATGCTATTGTAGCATTATGTTATTTGATAGCTGAGCTTGGCTGTTGTTTCTGAAATTTGATAGCATTATATGTGTTTCATAAAGCTGATCTCCAATATGATCTTAATTGCACACCTACGTTGGTCTAACTTAGACCCACCTAAGTATGCAAATCTCAAAATTTGGAGGCTTGCTGTGGATGCTGAAAACCACCGTAGTATTCAGAGCTACTACAGTGAATGTCTTCTGTATCCTGTGCAAAATGGCTTCCTTTCTGAACAGTTTTTGCAATGAAAACAAAGCATTCTCTGATTGGAGGTGGAGAGGTGTGATAGTGATGTCATGATCTCCACCCATCCAATCATAATAGGCCTTGTATTCAATTGCAACTAAGTATTATATGAACAGCGACTGTGCTGAGCAAATGATCCCTTGGTGTACAGGACCTGGAAGATTTTGGTTATCATTGTAGTAGAGTCCCCAACTATTACAGTGACGGTCAGCTTCCCCAGTAGTATGAGATATGTATGTTTACATCGATCCAAGCTGGACCAAATGTAACTAATGAATAAAGATCATGCCTTAAAGCGGAGCTCCAGCCACGGTAAAAATTTTTTTTAAAGTCAGCAGCTACTAACAGTGTAGCTGCTGACTTTAAATAAAGACACTTACCTGTCCTAGGCGCCCGCGCTGATGGGCCCCCCGATGCCGGTCCCACGATCGCTCCGGGTCCCGCGCCGCCATTCACAATATGGGAAACAGGCAGTGAAGCCGTACGGCTTCACTGCCCGTTTCCTACTGCGCCTCCGCGAGTCTCACGCTGGCTTGTGAATGGGCGCGCTGCTCTCTGAGAACACACACAGTTCCCAGGAAGCAGCGCGCCCATTCACAAGGAGAAGAAGAAGAAGAAAACACACCGCGGATTAGGAAGAGGCAGATTACGGACTTCCGCATAGCAACAGCTATTTCGGGTGAGTATTTTTTTTTTTTCAGGTTTTTTTTTTTTTTTTTTTTCAAACAACATTGTAAAATGTTGTTATACTGGGTGGAGCTCCGCTTTAAGTTTAGCTTTAAAGTAGAACCAAAATCCAGACTTTTTTTTTTTGTTTAGGATAGAGCGGAAATGCATTAGAACACCTGTCAGGTTGTGGAAAGATATGGCCAGCAGACAAGCAGCTCTCACAATATGATATGAGATAATTCAAGTAAGCTTATATTGTAAAAAAATAACTATTGTTGTATTGTTATGTAACCTTTTATGTAAACTGACAAGTTATGTAAACTGACAACTGCTGCAAAACGTCTTCCTATGTTGCGGCTGTATTATCCTTCTGCAGTGTGGACAGGGTTAAAGTGATACTAAAGTCTCATATTTTTAATATAAAAATAACAAACATGTCACACTTACCTGTTTTGAGTAGTGGATTTGCACAGAACAGCCCAGATCCTCCTCTTATCGGGTCCCTAGTCGTCACTACTGGCCCCTCCCACCTTCCGAGTTCCCCCCGACAGCAAGCAGTTTGCTAAGGGGGCACCCGAGCTGAGCCACTGCTCGGTGTGTCCATTCAGACACAGAGCCATGGTTTGGTCCAGCCCCCGCTCTTTCCTCTTTGGCTTGACCAATTTTGATTGACAGCAACTCAGCCAATCAAGAGGGAGAGCTCTCGCCAGTCAAAACTCTCCTGAAACATCGCTGGACTGAGATGGGCTCAGGCAAATGTTAGGGGGGCTAAGGGGGGCTGCTGACTTTAGAATCACTTTAACCTTATTACTTATAAATGCACTTTGCAATGCTCACCTATAGAGTGTATCCAGTGCAGGTGGCAGCCATTTTGGCTGGGTCTGGATTGATCCCGGAGCATGTTGATTGGCTGATGTATCATAGCAAGGAGAGTGTGTCTGCAGGCTACTGAGAAGAAAGAGGGCACAGCTAGGAGGGGTGTAAATAAAGAAAGTGGGCTGCTGACTGAATGGAACCCTGCCAAAGCTGACCACATTTGGGTGAGACCTCAGAGAAGCAAAAAGACTGCACATAGTGCAGGACCTTGCTTCAGAGACTGGGAACTTTCTCCCTGGGAGGGTGTGGAAGCCTGGTGCAATCAGACTGTACTAGAGTGCCGCACATAGCTTGTAAGGAAGGATTGTAAGAGATAAATAACAGCAACTTCTATCACTATGTGACTTTATTTTGACTTTTACTGAATCAGAGCACATGTCTGGAGACCCAGAAGACGGTACCTTGGGTCTGGTAAGAGACTAACATTGTACAAGCTAATCTTTTGCGCTTTTTTCAAAGGCCCCAACTTTGCCAGCCGGTGTTTTTTTTTTTTTTCATTCCCTGGTCAGTGTGATAAAGGAGGGCTGTTACAGAAAGCTAAGACTGTCTTTATATACTGTTGCTATGTAAATGCAGTTCAGTTCTGTTAATTGCTGTTAGCCAGAATGCTGCAGGTGTTTAACCATTTCACTCACAGTAACGTTATTCTCTTATTGATTGATTGTATAAGCACACCAGCTAATCCTTTATTTTAGGCTATGCTTGGCCTAATAATGTCTTTGAAATATCTCAGGGTGTGTCAGTAAGTGCTGGGTGAGAAAGGTGTATCATCTTCAGGCATGCGGAAAAAAAATCACAAAACAATTCAGCGACTCCTCTAGGGGTTAGCGCTAGAGTTACATTACAATAATGATGTTAAAGAATGAAAGCGTATGCTGTGACTATACTGTAGAACTTCATTAAGGAGAAGAATAATATCTATACCTTTCCATGTGGAAGAAAATTATTTGGAGAAATTAATCATTAACATCTTCACATCCACGCCATAGCCAAATGACGGCTACAGCGCGGACCTACTTTGCCATTGATCCCGACCCTTACCACGTTATCAGCTGTCAGCCAATGACAGCTGATCATGTGATGGAAACAGAAATAGTAATCGGCTATTTCGGCGGCTGACAGAGGGACATCTGTCCCGATAAGGGAGAACTGCCACCAGCTCATCTGTGCCCATGTGTGCCACCTGTCAGTGCCATCTACCAGTGCACAACAATGCCGCCTACCAGTGCCCACCAGCACCACCTACCAGTGCCCACAGTACCACCCATCAGTGCCCACAGTGCCATCTATCAGTGGTACCTATCAGTAACACCTATTAGTGCCCTTCAGTGCCACCCATCAGGGCCCATCAGTGCCATCTTATCAGTGGCCATCAGTTCCGCCATATCTGTGCCCATCAGTACCGCCTTATCTGTCACCATCAGTGCCGCCTTATCTGTGCTAATCAGTGCCGCCTTATCTGTGCCTATCAGTGCCTACCAGTGCAGTCTATCAGTGCCCATCAGTGCCGCCTCATCAGCGCATATCAATAAAGGAGAACAATTACCTGTTTTTAATTTTTCATCTTTTTTTGCTTGTTTAGAAAAAAGTAAAAACCCCAGTGGTACCCCCAAAAGAAAGCTCTATTTGTGTGAAACAAATGATACAAATTTTGTTTGGGTACAGTGTGGTATAACCGCGTAATTGTCATTTAAAGTGCATCAGCGCTGAAAGCTAAAAACTGGCCTGGGCAGGAGGGGGGTTTAAGTGCCCAGTAAGCAAGTGGTTATAGTAAAGAAAAATCTGTAGAATAATTGTACCACTAGGTGGCAGAGAAGCACATCTGACAATCTTTTGCTATCTAATACTTCGAATTACTACTAATATGTTTTTTGAAAGCAATTTTTATTTTATTTTATTTATTTTTTTAGACATACCCTGCTGTTTTGGTATCACATCACCAAAGAAGCAAGTGAATGGAATGTTAATGACATGTCAAAAAGTTGATATATTAGTCTTGATTCAGTAAAGAAGTCGGGAACCTTCACTGAAAAAAAATGGGAATAATAGCTTAAAATGACGCTAAACGATATCCTTATTCTCCAAATATAGTTTATGCTCATCCACTACTTAATGGCCCTGTCATTTATTTTTCATTAAATTGTTTGTTTTCATCTTTTGCAGTCAATTTTGAAAAGAAAACACTATTATTATTATTATTATTATTATACAGGATTTTTATAGCGCCAGTTTGTGTAAAGAGTGACAGTAGAGTACCAGCAGAATTCGATACAAGAGGGTTAGAAGGGTTCTGCTCCCAAGAGCTTACAATCTAATAGGGAGAGACAGGTGGAACAAAAATGAATAATTGTAAGAGATGATGGGATAAATAATGCATTCAGTTGTTAGCTAAAAGCAGGACAGGCTGCTCCGAAGAGCTGCGTTTTCAGGGATCACCTAAAAGTGGACAGAGTAGGAGATAGTCAAACAGATTGGGATAGAGAGTTCCAGAGGATGGGAAAAGCTCTGCAGAGGAGCATGGAAGGAGGCAACAAGAGAGCTAGAGAGTAGGAGGTCTTGGCAGGAGCAGAGAGGACAGTTTGGATGATATGGTTGGTGATGTAGCTAGGGGCTGTTGTGGAAATTTCAAGATGTATTTAATATGTATTGTCATATAGTGTCACCCAGTGTTAGTACTTCTGCAACCCGCTCTAAAGAGCTGACTGGGGCAGTCTGAGACTGGTTGAATCCCGTCTGGTAGTAGAAAATGTCTTGAGGTTGGAGTTTGATGTTTGCGTGGGCATATGTCCACCAACGAGGGGCCCTCTGTGCATTAGCGTGGACGATCGCTGAGGAGGGGATATGCTCACTCCGCAAGAACACTAGTGGTTATAGGCGGATGTGCGCTTTTGTCTCTGCTGTGTCTGATCAGCATGGTCGGGATTCGTAGCGCACGCCTGTAGATAGCCTCCATTCCACTTACTATAATGGTATAATCTGAATATGTGTTATTCCATGGAATGGCGCAAAATAAGGATTCCTATCAGCGGTAATATGAGAGCTTGTGAGCGTTTTTAGAGGCGGGGAAGGCGTCCATGTTTTAAAAGCAATACGGCTTTGTTTGCTACTAGCATATATGCTTTACCTGCCTGGACACGCCCATAAGACTTTAGCCAGCATTGTATTGTGTTATATTCATGTATTGTATTCATGTCTTGTATAGGACATCCTGTTAGAGGGATGCCCTTATATGGTGTTTGCTGTGTGGAGGGGACATCCTGTGATGACCACTCCCATAGGGGAGGTGATTAGCTGCTGCAACGATCACTTCCTGTTTGTGAGAATAAATGGAGTCATGAGGAGCTGGGCAAGCCAGTGTGATGCTGGGGAGCTGAGATGAGAACATAATAGTCTGATGATGTCTGTGACTGGCAAATCGAATGAATGGTGAGTGAACCTTTAGCTTTAAATATGGATTATTTCAATAAGATGAAGTGTGTGCTTATAGCACAAGGCAAAATGGCTGTGTGCTCTGCATACAACCGATTTTGCCATGACAGGGCAGAGTTGTAAATGGCTTTGTATGTTTTTGGTCAGTAGTTTAAGTTTTATTTGTGAGTATTTTGTGTGTTTTTGTCAGTATTTAAAATGTTAATGTTATTTGTTGGGCAATCGGAAACCAGTGAAGGGATTGGTGGATGCATTTAGCAGCCACAAGATGGACTGGAGGGGGGATAGTCTGTGCAGCGGTAGGCCTATAAGAAGGGAGTTACAATAGTCAAGCTGAGAGACAACAATTGAGTGAATGAGTTCCACTGGTTAAAAAGGGGCGTATTTTGGAGATGTTACGGAGGTGAAGTCTACAAGATTTGTACAGTGATTGGATTTGGGACTGAAAGAACAGATCTGAGTCCTGGATTGCACCTAGTACCCTGGCATAAGAGCTTGCGGCCTCTGATTTACTAAAGGAGTGGAGCAGTTTTACTGAATGCAATAAAGTTGTGTTGACCTCAATCATCCAATCACATGGAAGCAAAAATCCTGTTTTTTTTACTTGCTCGTGATTTTGGGTATTCTTTGCAAAGTGACTTTAAACTTTGTCTTTCTCACATTCATTAGGATAAGTGAAAATTTAGTATGGGCATATACTAGTAGATTTGAGAACAAACATACATACTCATTTTCTCAGTACACTTAATGACTTTCTGAATATCGTTTAAAAGTACTTAAAATGTCATTACTCCCTAGAATCCTATATTTTTTCAGGTCTCTCCCTATCCCTGTCCATAAATTCCAGTTGAAAAAACTTCAGGGTAAAATAGTCAAATTCACATGGAACACCTCTGGTTATAGAATACCCCAAAACAACCTTTTTCGTCATAGAAAAAATGGGGGGTCTAGGTCTTCCTGATCTCTATAATTTTTTTCTATTAGAAAGACTAGCACAGATCTCAACGATCTATTCTAAATCCGAACAACCAGATTGGCTCAATATTGAAAAACAAGCGGCTCCACAATGCTCGCTTGAATACCTATTTTGGTGTCCCCCTAAAAAGAGACCTTCAATTCTAGTCCCGTCTCTATCCCAATCACTTGCGCTCTGGGATGAACTTAGAAAATATCCGTCTCTTGTCTCAACCGTTCGACCACTTGCAAGTCTGTTTGGGAACCCAGACTTTCCCCCTGGGCTAGATCTGGAGGCTTTTAAATGGTGGATGGATAAAGGACTTTATCGTATTGGACAGTTTTTTTACGCTGGTAAACCCATGTCATTAAACCATTGCAAAAAAAAACTTTTAAACTTCCGGAATCCGAGGAATGTCATTTTCAGCAAATTTACAATTTGTTCACAAATGATCTGGAAGGAAAAACCTCTCCCCCCACAATTTACAAACTACAAGATGTGGTGTGAAAGAGCTGAGGGACAGAGGGGGGGTGTTTCAGTTGCATATTCGTGCCTCACTCACCCTAAAGGGAAAGCTTCTTATATGGAGACATGGGAAAATGATCTTCAAATTAATTGGGACTTAGACACCTGGCATAGATCATTTACAAAATCCTTCAAGGGGATTCTAAACATTTAAGTGATGGAGGCAAACATTAAAGTAATAACCAGGTGGTATTTAACTCCCTCTAAGCAGGCTTCTATTTCCCCTACAGTAGATCCGAATTGTTTTAGGGGATGTCAACTCCTGGGAACTATGACTCATATCTGGTGGGAGTGTCCTAGAATTAGATCATTTTGGAACAACATTTTTTCTATGATTTTCAAGGTAACAGATTGCCAGGTCTCGAGATCTCTACCAATAGCTCTCCTGAATGCGCATATATCTCAAATTCCAAAACATTCTCAAAAATTAATTCACTTTATTCTTACAGGAGCTAAGCTCACAATTGCCAAAAATTGAAGAAATTGCCAAAAATTGAAGAAACCTAAGCCCTCTTTCTCGGAAGTAAAAAAAAAATCTCTTGGATAATGACTGAAGAAAAGTTAGCTAGCATTTTGAATGATACTGTTTTGAAATTTGAAACGATCTGGGAAACTTGGGCCAGATATATAGGTATTTCTCTTACTCAGGATGCCTCTTCGATTTCCGCAATCACTGTAAATTAGGTATATAGCTTGTCTTATCCCCTTTCCTCCGTCTCTTCTTAGTCCCTTTTTTTTTTTTTTTTCTCCGACTTTTTCCCGCTTTCTTTTTATTTTTCTCCTCTTCTTTAGGGGAGCCCAGTGATGTTTTGTAAGGGGATTTATCTAGCAACATAGGCTTTGGTTCAGAGTGTAATTTAGTATGTCAAAAGGATTTCGCTCCTGGTGCAGTTTGAACCCGATAGGGACACCAGGAGATTATAAGTATCCTTATTTCTCTTTCTTACATCAATATATCATTTTTTTAATTGTTTAACTTTTAATACTCACATATTTTATAACAATGTATGATCTTTTTTCATTTTTAATAATAAGTACTTCAAAATATCCTTTGTGTTTAACATTCGATTTTATAACGAATGTCATTTCCCAAACAAAAACCACATTTACTGTTGGAATTTTGTTAAAAAAAAAAAAAAAATCCATCCTGCTCCTTTAACCACTAGCTGACCAGTTTTATGGCGGCAGGTTGGCTCGGCTGCACGAAATCACGTAATATAACGTCATTTCCCGCGGCACGATCACCGCCGGGCACCCGCAATCACTCGTTACAGAGCGAGCTCCCGGTCCTGTCAGGGGGAGAAATGATTGATCGTATCTTCATACAATGTATGAACAGCGATCTGTCATTTCCCCTAGTCAGTCCAACTGCCCCTTCAGTTAGAACACACCCAGGGAACATACTTAACCCCTTCCTCGCCCCCTAGTGTTAACCCCTTCCCTGCCAGTGACATTTTTATAGTAATCAATGCATTTTTATAGCACTGATCGCTGTAAAAATGCCAATGGTCCCAAAAATGTGTCAAAGTGTCCGAAGTGTCCGCCATAAGGTCGCAGTACCGATAAAAATCGCTTTTTTTTAAACGAAAAATATGTAGAAGAATACGTATCAGCCTAAACTGAGGAAAAACAATGTTTTTTTATATATATTTTTTGGGAATATTTATTACAGCAAAAAGTAAAAACCGCAGAGGTAATCAAATACCACCAAAAGAAAGCTCTATTTGTGGGAAAAAAAGGACGCCAATTTTGTTTGGAAGCCACGTCGCACGACCGCGCAATTGTCAGTAAAAGCGACGCAGTGCCGAATTGCAAAAAGTGGCTGGGTCATTGACCAGCAAAACGGTCCGGGGTTGAATTTTCTCACCACTGCGTTTGAAATTGAATGTAAATTTTACACCTCTAATGATTAGAAGATCAAAGGAACGTTCTTAAATTAACAATTTCAAACAAAATTCTAGCTTTGCTTTGCAAAGTGAAAATCGATTTTAAAAGTAAGCAAGGCCTACTTCTTTAGTTAATCAGCCTCAATGTCACACAGGAACACATTAACTGGCCACACTGGACATTAGCATCCGTTGGTATGGCTGTATCAATGCTTCATATATACCGTATTTATCGGCGTATATCGCGCACTTTTTGCCCTGAAAATCAGGGCAAAATCGTGGGTGCGCGATATACGCCGATACCTGCTTTCCCGCGCCGAGTTTTGAATACTGCGCCGACATATACCGAGCGCAGTAGACTCGGGTATATTCGGCCAGTCTCGGCTTCTTCCGCGGTCACGTCCTGGATGTACAGGACGTGAGCGCGACAGTTGCCGAGCCTGCCCGTGTGTACTGCTCTCGGTATATGCTGGAGCAGTATTCAAAACTCGGCGCGGGAAACGAGCGGGGAGGACGCGAGGACGCATAAGGACGCCGGACCCGCCGAAGAGGATACCGGACCCGCCGAAGAGGACACCGGACCCGCCGAAGAGGACACCGGACCCGCCGCAGAAGGGCATCCGAAGCCGCAGAAGGACAACCAAAGCCGCAGAAGGACGCCGGACCCGCCGAAAAGGACATCCGTAGCCGCAGAAGGACGCCGGACCCGACGAGGCCGCGGATGGACACCGCGCAAGACACAAACTGTAAGTACAAAATTAACTTTTTTTCCACAGGATTGGGGGTCACTTTAGGGGTGCGCGGTATTTACGCGGGAGCGCGTTATACCGCGATAAATACGGTAATTGCTCTTATCTATTTTTATGTACATTATCAGACTGTAAATTGCATCCTGTCCAACAATGATCTACAGTAATGCAGCCTTTTTCAACCAGGGTGCCTGTGACGGGAGTGTAATTGGGCGGGGGGCTAGTGGAACCCAGCTTACCTTGGAGAGCACTGGAATCTCCTTGTCAAGCTTCCCCGGCCCCTCCTATGTGTAAGTTATCCTGTGTCTATTAGGGGCACAGGGTGACCTAAACCCCCCAGTCTGATCTGCACTGATTAGACTCACTGTACAACTACACTGGAATATATATATACACAGTGGAACCCTGAATTACGAGCATAAGCAGGAGAATGCTTGTAATCCAAAGCACTCGCATAGCAAAGCGAGTTTCCCCATAGAAGTTAATGGAAAAGAAAAAAATGTGTTCCACATTGACTTCTATGGCATGCAATACCGCATGTGGCCAGAGGTGTAGGAGAGACTCGGAAATGCTCATTTGGCTGCCCTCGGAAACCCCCCGGAAAGGCTAGGATCGGGTCCAATCACCTACGATCAGCTCCAGCGCCCCCGCACCTATGGCCAAATGCGGTACTGCCCAGTGCAGAGGCTTGAATCCTGCTCGTTTTGTGAGACAACACTAGTAAACCGAGTCAGGATTTAAAAAAGTCTATTGCTCGGATTGCAAAACGCTTGTTTCTCGCAATCCGTGGTTCCATTGCATATATATCTATATATATATAGTATTATGTCTCATATACTGTTGTAGACTTTACTAGATCTTGGCTTGGGAGCAACCTATTATGGGATGTATGCGAGTATGTGGATTAGCAGTGAGGAGGGAAGGGGAATTCCTACAAAAGCTTTCCCTGCTGATAGGACAGTCTACTGATGAGAAGTTTGAATACACCTGTGTCATACTACTGGTGGAGGTAAAGTGGCATTATGCAAAGGAGGGAGGATTGTCCTCTGAGTGTATATCTCTGTGTGCCTCTGTTCAAATAAACAGTTCATGTATAGATCAAACGTGGAAAAATAAATAGGTTGCGCTAACTATATAACAGTAGCACAAGGAGTACATAAACCCAAAGTAGCAAATGATGAATGAGAATAAATGAATAAACCATTAAATGCATAATAATGAGTAAAGTGAAAAAATATTGGTTAATACCAATACCACATAAAACTTAAAAAGTGTATTAAAACACAAACACAGTGAATCAATTAGTACACTTCTGCATAAATATAAAAATTAAATAAAAAAATCAATATGTAACACCCATGCAAAAAGTCTCTAATCAATTCTTCCATATAGTAAAAAGTATTTTCTTTTCTTTGGTCAGGAAACAATCTTGTGAGATCCACCACCAAAATGTAACAGATGTCTGCTTACCAGATCTCCATGACCCCCCACTACAGAGGACCAGGAGAGGCTTTGAATTAAAATCCCTGATCTGGTCCAATCAAAACCGAATACAGTGATTCAAATCAGCGCACATCAAGGTCCACCCAGTACATCCCCATTCCAGGTGCCATGCCAAAAGAACATAATACTACCATAGTGTAAAACAGTTTAAATTTATAAAGAGAGGATATAAAAACTCACTTCGGTAATAACAGCCTTAAACCTGTGGTGCCGGCCGGACACACACAGGTAAACCTGTTCCTGCTGGAGGCGAGTGAGCTGGGTGGTGACGTCAAACGATGTTCCGCCCTACGTCGTTTCGCAATAAATTGCGTCTTCCAGGGGCACGAATCGCATCTTCCAGTGGGTGGATCAAGCCTGCCTTTTAGTTACAAAAAGCTGCAGGTTTCTAGTCGCTGGCGCTTTAACAACCAATGACATCACCAATGGATAAGGAGGACATTGGGCACCTGCAAAGCATCCTTGCTTGCCCCTCCCCTGCCCCACACCATCAGTCCTGGGGTCACATTAGCTGAGGACGAAGAGAAACATTGGAATACTAGTCAGTACCAGTGTGCAAAGGCGTTTTTATTTTGGAAGAATTAATCACCTCTAATGCTGGGTGTCCTACATATGTGGATGTTACTGCAAACTATTAGAATAGTTTTCAGTGTTTTCACTAGGGTTGTCCAGATACCGATACTAGTATCGGTATCGGGACCGATACCGAGTATTTGCGGGAGTACTTGTACTCGCGCAAATGCTCCCGATACCTAAATAGAATACTTTTTTTGTATTTATCAACATGTTCTGTGAAAATTCTTTGAGTTTTTTACTACTGCGTGACAAGAAAATAAAACATTTTTATTAATTTTTATTCTTTTATAATGTCTTGAGTTAGAGTTCTTCATAATTCTAAAGAAAATATCCTTAGTCTGTATTGTGGTTTGAAAACTGTCACATGACATTTAAAAAAAGTATCGGTAGTCGGTATCGGCGACTACATGAAAAAAAGTATCAGTACTTGTACTCGGTCCTAAAAAAGTGGTATCGGGACAACCCTAGTTTTCACATTTTAGAATGGGTTGTCTTGAGACTGTCCATAATTTTATAGGGTGCCTTAACTAAAAAAAGGTTGAGAAACACTGATCTTATGGTTATAAAAAAATGTAGCCCATACAGCACAGCATAGGGTGTATTATTACCCTGAACCTGTATGAATAAAGCAATAGTGAACTCCCATTATTAAATTGTACCGACAGGTAAGTTTATAATATACAGTAGATTTACCTGTAGGTACAATGAATATCTCCTTTTTGTGTGCCGATATTCACATCAGCAATAGCCAATGATATCACTGTGCGTGTACAATGAGGCTTTGCATTCAGGGCTCACTGAATGTGCTGTGGAATGCAGAGCGCCATGCTGCTATGATGACTCCTGTGAGCATGTGTGGGAGTGAATTGCGGCCTGGCCATTCAAATGGCTGGAGATTTGAAATGCAAAAAGGGGCAATAAGAGACAACATATACAACACTACAAAAATAAATGTATTGATCCACCAGTCATCTAGAGCTAGGGTACCTATATAATTGGCAGATTCAATTTAAAGGGTAATGCCGCGTATACATGATAGGAAATTTCGACAAGAAAACCGTGGATTTTTTTCCGACGGAATGTTGGCTCAAACTTGTGTTGCATACACACGGTCACACAAGATTCCGACCGTCAAGAACGCGGTGACGTTCAACACTACGACAAGCCAGTTCAATGCTTCCTAGCATGCGTCGACTCGATTCCGAGCATGCATGCTTTTTTGTGCGTCGGAAATTGCATACAGTCAATCTGAACTTTTCTTGTCGAACAAATTGAGAACCAGCTCTCAAATTTTTGTTGTCGGAAATTCCAACAAAAAAAGTCCGATGGGGCCTACATACGGTTGGAATTTCCGACCAAAAGCTCACATTGAACTTTTCTTGGCGGAAATTCCGACAGTGTGTACGCGGCATAAGTTCACCCTTCATTAGACGTGTGCAAATCATTTTGTTTCAAATTATTTTTTTTATTAATTTTAACAAATTCATTAATTTGGAAATATCCAAATTAATTAAAACCCATTTAACAAATTTGTCAATTCAAAAATGTATACATTCAAAAATTCGTACATTGGTAAATTCGATAAATTCTAAATTAAAAATCTTAAAACCTGAAGATCTAAACAAAATGAAACGTGATGAATTAATAATATTAACAATATTTAAAAAAATATATTATTATTATTTATTATTAATTAGTTCCGTTCGATTCGTTTAGATGCAGCATTCTTTATTTCAGGTAGTTTGTAACTTTGGATAAATTAGTTTTTTTATGTTAACTAAGTGCCAAATTAGAAAGGAAATTTCAAAACCTATAATTTAATAGTTAGTTATTCTATTGAATTTTCAGATTTTCTTTCTCATTTTCGGATTTTAGAATTATGAATTTCCAAATTTTAGAATTTTAGAATTTACAAATTGCGATCATAATGAATGACCCGAAAAGAGAGAAAAAAAAAACGAATGAAACGAAAACAAATGAATATTTTGGGAGTGCACATGTCTACCTTTCATAACATGTTACATGTTACACAAACATATTCAGGGTATAACATGTAACATATTAAGAATGCACTAACCCCCTAACCCCCCCCATCCTCGCTGTGACAGCAGGCCGGTAATCTTCTCCCCCTGACAATTAAAAAAAGGATACTGGGCTCCGCCCACCCGGCCATGTCACTCATTCACAGTCTTTTGTGAATAGAAAACGTCAGCCTCTGTGGTCACTGTGGTAGTTCATTGAGTGTTCCAGTCAGAATATATCGGCTGCCAGCCTATACACTGATAGATCTGCAGGAGACCTGCATGGTACAATGCTTTACAGGTTTCTGCAACAAAAAATAACAAATGCACATTTTTTTCACCTGAAAAAAAATATGCATTTATAAAAAAAATTTAAACAAGAGACCTTATCCTTTTAAACCACTATATCACCATTATATTGTTCACTTGTAGAGGAACACTAAACTGTAACCCAAAAACTGATAGGTATGATAGGACATCAAAGCCTCCTGGGGGAAGATTGTCTAAATTCAGTTATTGCATTGCCCCATTACTTAACCTCTCCAGCCCCGGAAGAATTGGCTGCCCAATGACCGGGACATCTTTTGTGATTCGGCACTGCGTCGCTTTAACTGACAATTGCGTGGTCGTGCAACACTGCACCCAAACAAAATTGACATTCTTTTTTTCCCACAAATAGAGCTTTCTTTTGGTGGTATTTGATCACCTCTGCAGTTTTTATTTGTTGTGCTATAAACAAAAAAAGAGCAACAGTTTTGAAAAAACCCGATATTTTTACATTTTGCTATAATAAATATCCCCCCAAAAATATATAAAAAAACAAAATGTTTCCTCAGTTTAGGCCAATATGTATTCCTCTACATATTTTTGGTAAAAAAAACTGCAATAAGTGTATATTGAGTGGTTTGCACAAAAGTTATAGCATCTACAAAATAGGGGATAGTTTATGGCATTTTTATTATTATATTTTTTTACTAGTAATGGGGACGATCTGCGATTTCTATCGTGACTCCGATATTGCGGCGGACACATTGGACACTTTTGACACTATTTTCGGACCATTCACATTTATACAGCGATCAGTGCTATAAAAAGGGATTTTTAAATACAGCTTACCTGTAAAATCCTTTTCTTGGAGTACATCACGGGACACAGAGCGGCATATTCATTACTATATGGGTTATATGGAGTACCTTCAGGTGTGGACACTGGCAATCTCAAACAAACAGGAAGTCCCTCCCTATATAACCCCCTCCCCTAGAGGGAGTCCCTCAGTTTTGTAGCAAGCAGTATGCCTCCCAAAATGTTCCCAAAAAGAGGGGTGGGAGCTCTGTGTCCCGTGATGTACTCCAAGAAAAGGATTTTACAGGTAAGCTGTATTTAAAAAATCCCTTTTTCTTTCTCGTACATCACGGGACACAGAGCGGCATATTCATTACTATATGGGATGTCCGAAAGCAATGCTTTAATGAGGGGAGGGAGACATCTTCCAAAGAAGGATTTAATTTAGAGGTATACTCAAATACTAGTAAATCCAACTTAAACGAGAAATGTAAATCTCAAATCAAGGGAGCCCCCTCAGATCCTGAGGAGCTTGAATCGCGGCCTGTAGTACTGACTGCCCAAAGGCTGTATCCGCATTCCTTCTTACGTCCATTTGATAACATTTTGTAAACATGTGGACTGACGACCACGTTGCTGCCTTGCATATTCGAGCCATAGAGATCTGATGATGATGTGCTGCCCAGGAGGTGCCCATGGCCCTGGTAGAATGGGCCTTTGCCGACAAAGGAGGAGGCAACCTCTTCAAACCGCAGGCCTGAACGATTAATTGTTTAATCCATCTTGCGATGGTGGACCAAGCAGCTGCCTGACCCATCTTGGGCCCTTCCGGTAAAACGAACACCACATCTGTTTTCCGAACTTTCTCTGTAGCTTTAAGATAGGCCCTTATGGCCCTGACAATATCCAACGTATGCAGCAACCCCTCCTTTCTAGAGGTGGGTTTTGGAAGAAGGATGGAAGTACCACATCCTGGTTCAGGTGGAAACTGGATATAACCTTTGGTAGAAAGGAAGAATGAGGACGGAACCCCGCCCTATCCTTATGTAAAATGAGATATGGTTCCTTACAAGATAAGGCTGCCAATTCCGATACTCTCCTGGCCGAAACTATGGTGATCAGAAACACAGACTTTCTAGTCAGTAAAACCAAAGGTACCTCAGCCAACGGCTCAAGGGGTTGTTTCTGTAGAGTTGACAGAACAAGATTTAAGTCCCATGGACAAAGTGGTGATTTGACCGGAGGATTAACACGTAAGACTCCCTGTACGAAGATCTTAACCAGCGAGTGGGCGGCCAGCGGCCTCTGAAACCACACTGATAAGGCTGAAATCTGTCCCTAGATCGTGCTTAATGCCAGGCCTTTATCCACTCCTAGCTGGAGGAAACGTAATACTCTATCAATGGTATACTTGCGGGAAACCCATCTCTTAGCCTCACACCAGCCTACGTAGGCCCTCCAAACCCTGTAACAAAATTACCCTGGAGGCCGGCTTTCTAGCCTCAATGAGGGTAGGGATTACCTGCCTAGACAGACCTCTACCCCTGAGAATCAGGCATTCAGCCGCCAGGCCGTCAAATTTAGACGCCGTAATGCAGGGTGGAGGATCGGGCCTTGTGAGAGTAGGTCTGGCCCTAGAGGAAGAGTCCAAGGGCCTCCCGCTGCCAATTTCAGGACTAGTGAGTACCATGCCCTCCGGCACCAAGCTGGGGCTACCAGGATACCAGCCTGTGCTATGATCCTGCGCCGCAGGCGGGGTAGTAACTGCAGTGGGGGAAATGCATATAGAAGTTATGATTGATGCCAAGGGCAAACCAACACATCGGTTCCGCAGGCCATAGGGTCCCTCGTTCGAGACATGAACCTGTCTAGCTACTTGTTGAATCCTGATGCCATGACCTCCACGTCTGGCACTCCCCACTTCTGGCAGATTGTCTGAAAAAAACTTGTGGATGCAGAGACCACTCCCCCGGCGACAGGGTTTGGCGACTTAGGAAGTACGCCTGCAGGTTGTCCACCTCGGGAATGAATGCCGCCGATATGCAGGGTACATAAACCTCTGCCCACGAAAAACCAAGCTCCTCTCACTCTGAGTGGCTTGACTCTTGGTTCCCCCTTGGTGGTTCACCTATATGCCACCGCTGTGGCCTTGTCTGAATGACTTCTCACCGAGGACCCCTGTAATCTGGATGTCTATGCCAGGAGGGCTAGCTGAGCCGCTCAGAACTCCCAGACCTTGATGGGCAGCTGCCTCTCCGCCTCTGCCCAAGTTCCTTGGCGAGTGAACTTGTTCAAGACCGCTCTCCAGCCTTCCAGACCACTGGGCAGAACCAAGCTGCTAGAATTGCTGCCTGTAGGACACGAGTGTGGAAGCGTGTGGTATTGCCTCGAACATGGCCATCGCATACATAGGCGAATAGTTGGCTCTTTTTTGCTTAGAACCAACTGAATCAATCTTTTGATAGCCTCGACCTTTACCAGGGGCAGGAACATCCATCTTCTGTTCTGTGTCTAATCTCGTGCCGAGATATTCCAACTGCTTTGTAGGTTGAAATGCTGATCTTTCCCCGGTTTAGGACTCAGCCGAACCTCTCGAGGTACTGAACCATGAGGGCTACTACGCATTCCACCAAGGAAGCGAGTGATCTTATGATTAAGAGGTCGTCCAGGTATGCTAGGACCGAGATCCCTTGGATCCTTTGGACTGACTAGAATAGGAGCTAGGACCTTCGTGAATACCCGGGGGCCGTAGCCAGCCCGAAGGGGGCGCCACAAATTGGAAGGGACGCTGTATCACTGCGAAGCGTAAAAACAAAAATATTTGATGTGGCTGAAAGACCTGGTACATGAAGGTAACCCTCCTTTATGTCTATAGAAGCCCGATCCTTCTGGAGTGTGGCGGCTGCTGGCCAAACGGATTCTATCCGGAAAGAGCGAACCCTTAGGTAAGCATTTAAACCTTTTAGGTCCAAAATTGGTCTGACATTGCCGATGAGCCTTGGTATGACAAACAGATTGGAATAGAAACCTAGCCCCTGTTCTTGGGCTGGTACCTCTACCATTATGCCCTGGTAAAGCAGGTGATCCAATGCTGCCCGCATTGAGGCCTTCCTTGTGGAGGAAATTTTAGAAATTCTAATCTGTAGCCTGCGGCCACAGATGATCGGACACCCTCTGTCGGGGACCGATCCCCAGAGGCCTGTCCTTGCGATCCATTGTTAAAAGTTTGATCGCGCAGGAGGACCGTACTGCCTGAAATTTGAGGGCCCTGGAACCGGGGGGAGCTGCCCTTTTAAACGCAGGACCCCAGAACTTCCTTTGACTGGTAAAAGGGTACTTTTGCCACTTGAAACAGTCTGAATGTATTTATCCAGATCTTTCCATGGAAGGGCAAACCTGCCAGCAGTCTTTTACATGGGGCTCGGCCGCCCAGTTCTTCAACCATAAGAGCCTTCTCATATGCACTAAAAATAGTGACAACGAGACGCCTGCTGGATGGAGTCTTTTTATATAGCCTCTACCGCAAAGCACAGAGCTCTGGGAATATCCAATAACTCCTCTGCCTATTGGGCAGGGATGTCTAAGCATCTGTTTTGTCTGGTTCCTTAATGCCTGAAAAAACTCCAATTGCAGCCACTGCTGGCTGTAGCCAGGGATGCTGGAAAAAGTGTCTCTAAACGTTTATCGACCAGGACCTTAAACATTTGTATGTTTCCCCTTAGGCCAGTTAATGATTTATTCACCCATGAGATGGCTGCGTCCACCGTTGGGAGCGCCCCCTTTCTTTAGAAAAATGTCTTTTCCATAGGGTAAATAACAGAAAACCTTCCAGGTGGTCTCCCATCCAGGCACTAACCAGGCCCTACCCTGCTTAGCCTCCGAGATCGGGCGCTTTCCGGGAGATGCGGCCTCAAGGACCTCACGGGTAGTTGAAAAGCAGTGCCCGAACCGGGACCTGAACCCTGGACCCTCAGATCAAAAGTCCGATGCTCTACCAACTGAGCCATCCGGGCCCCTTTTAAAGAGCACTTGGTCAGGGGAAAGAGTGCCTGCAAGCACAAATATTTCCTGGCAGACGTGCATAAAGACTACCCTCTCGTCAGCTTTAGGCGGCAGAAAAAATTCTGTCCGGTCGTCCCAATCCTGGAAAAAACAATTCCTCTAACAGAGGATGGACCAGAAAAGCTGCGTTGCTTAAAGGCGCTTTTAAAAGAACCCAAAGAGGATACCGCAGGAACCTGAGGCTCTGGAAATGGCAAATTGAATGCCAAGCGGACCATGTCTGTCAAAGACTGGACCCACAGACTCTCCGCCTGGGAGGCTGAAAACGATTCTTCAGTGGTAGATCCTCTAGGTTCTGTCCCTTTTGGCGATGGGGATCTAGTCCGCTTCTTGCCAGAAAAAGAGCCAGCGATCATAGCTGTTAACCTCTTTTCTCTAGCCCCCCCTAGGGTGACGGCTAGCATCTCCTCTGTGATAACACAGGGTTGGGCCGACCTGGGCCAGCCTCAGCACCAGACCCCCTTAATGGCTTATCCAGGGTGACCCCTATAGGAATAACCTGTGGGGAAAGTATTGGCATATTATCAGAACCAGAGGAGTAACCCCTTTGTCTTTGCCTTTTCTCTTTATTTTTATTTTTTTTATTTTTTTATTTTTTTTGTGTTTTGATCCTGAACCCTTGGAAGCCATAATACAAAACCGAAGGACTCCGCTTACAACAACAGACTGTTATAGCCAGGAGTAAAAATAAGGTTTAGGGGACAATAGGATCACTAATGCCCCAAAAACGGTGGGGCTCAGTATGTTTTCTTTTATATATTATTCACCACATACAGCCCCACCCCCAACATGTTTGCCAGCATTCAACCTGTTGCCAAGGGGATTTTGGCTTAACAAAAAGTATTGGAGCTGACTCCAGCATGTAGTACCCCTTCTCGCCACCGGGAGTCACTGTGCTGCCAGCTCTACGTCCTCTCTCTCCAGCTCAGCTCTGAACTGAGCTAAGAACGCGCCTGCTGTGTATAACAGCAATTAAAGGCACGCCCACTCTACACTGCAGTCACACTCTCCCGCCCCCCCCCCCTCCCGAACGGCGCGAAAATTTTCTATATGCATGCGCGCGTGCACGCGCGCGCGCGCGACTGTCGGGGGAGGAGAGCCCAGGAGGAGACGCACTCTGGAGCCCAGGAATGCAGGTTGGAGGACGCATCAGGCGGCAGATTTGAATCCCGGCAAGGTAAGGCTAACACAGGCCCCTAAGGAGTCCCTTTAGCCTAGAGACAGATCTGTTTTTTTTTTTTTTTTTTAAAAGATCTTCAACCAGCGAGCAGCAGGTAGCTAGCAAACATACATAGATAGGTAGGGGGATCAAGTTATGGGGGGAAACATTTCAGGGCATCCTGTCTATCAGACATAGTGACCATGGTGCCAATGCAGAGCATACTCAGGCTACCCCCCTTAAGATCTCCCCTGGAGAGCCTGCTGTCGAACCAAGTCCCGCAGGCTCCCCTCTTACCTGCTCCATGCCGCAGGACGTTTTGCAAAACGGTCCAATCTTCTCCCATCTCCGTGGGTAGCGTAGTAGACCTTCAGGCCCTGGGGTCCTATGAAGGTACCCACTGTCCTGGACCTATATAGCACCCTGGCAAACAGGAACTTATGGTCTTTACAAACTCCAAGTCCTGGGCCCAGGGTCCAGCCCTCCAAAGAGGAGCATTATAGGCAAAAACCCCACGGTTTGGGGCCCGGGTACTGTCCACTTTGGCACTGAGGCTCCTTGGACAGATCCGGTTAGCCCGCCCTTAATCCCAAGGATGTGGAGCAAAGCTATTCCGTGACCAACACCTAAGACACTGGCGAAAAAACTGAGGGACTCCCTCTAGGGGAGGGGGTTATATAGGGAGGGACTTCCTGTTTGTTTGAGATTGCCAGTGTCCACACCTGAAGGTACTCCATATAACCCATATAGTAATGAATATGCCGCTCTGTGTCCCGTGATGTACGAGAAAGAAAAATGCACTGCTTACTGTGTAAATGACACTGGCAGGGAAGGGGTTAACCACTAGGGGGTGAGGAAGGGGTTTAGTGTGTCATAGGGAGTGATTCTAACTGTGTGGGGGCTGGGCTACCAGTGACACCAAAGTGATCACTGCTACCTATGACAGGGAGTAGTAGATCACTGTCCTGTTTCTAGGCAGAACAGGGAAATGCCAAGGGTCAAGTCCTGGGGAAAAAGTGTGGGAACTCCCACCCAAGATCCACTCCCCAACCAAAAAATAAATAAAAAATTATACGCTCATATGCATAATTACTAAACCGCATGTTTTAGTTTTTTTTTTTTTTTTTATCCACTGTACCTTAGTAATCCTTTATGTTACTGGCCTCTTCCTGTATATGGATACATCGGGTAGTGTGCGGGTATTCCGTCACTTCCTTGTTGCCGCAATGTCTCCTGGAAGCATGCAGGATTTAGAAAGAACTTTAAGCAAGTTCTTTCTAAATCCCGCGATAACTCGCGGCAGACCTCCACAATGTCTCCTGGGAAGAATGACAAATGCTCCCAGGAGACATTGCGGCATCGAGAAAGTGACGGAATACCCGCACACTACCCAATTAATCCATATACAGGTAGTGGCCAGTAACATAAAGGATTACTAAGGTTCGCCTGCCCCTGACAGTGACTTGAGCTGGGCATCGCTGCTTAGGATTGGCTCGGGCGGCTAGGCTGCTCGAGGCTGCTCTAGTCCTGCAAAGGGAACTGCGTTCCTGCTCTGAAAAAAGTGCAGGGACTCCGTTCCCACGCATTCCCGCAGGACTTGAGCCCTGGGACATTCCTTGTTTACATAGCTATCTCCCTGTTCTACTTCTCCGTGACACGATCGCGGGACACCGGCGGACATCGAGTTACTAAGCTTGCGGTGGGCTAGCGCACACTAGGCGGCAGATTCAAAGCAACGTACCTATACTGACGTATATGTACATGAGGCAGTCAGCAAATGGTTAATTTTATTGTTCTTGCACACTATGCATAAAGAGCATGAGGAGGGACCTTAAAACTCATCAACACTTTCTGCAGATTACAGTGTATGTATCAGCTCAGCAGTATCTTCCAGAAACTAAAATCAGTATTCAGGGGACTGACCTATATGTCACTGGTGTCACTATTATGCCTTCTGATTTTCCAGTACTGCACTGTGAGATACGGTAGATGGCAGCGCTGCCTCAAATAGTCCAAGATACAATATAACTGTCACTTTCTTTATTTTAATTATTATAACACAGAGGATCTATCACTTCTTCAGTAGAGTCATTTATTTAATTTCTTCATCCCTCGTGGCTTTAAAATAGTGTGATGTGAATACAAATGATTTTCTTTACAGGACATGTCAAATTTTAATGAAGAAAGCACCATTTCATACAGAATTACTGTGTAAAAAGTGTGTGAGAGTTTTAGCTGTAAATGACAGTCAAGATATATGCGTCAGTGTCATTATTGAGAATGTGATATGTGACACCAAAAGAGAGGATATTCAGAGAAAAGTGGATTTGACAGACCATATTATACACACATTTTGGATACTTTAGGAGGCATAGGTGGGTTAATAGAATTAATATGGGAAATCTGGCTTAAAGTGGTAATAAATCCAAAAACAACCATTTATTATATTGCAGCTTACCAATTCTTAGTTGCGTTTTGCTACATTCGTTTTCTTTTTTCGTCTTTCTTTATTTTATTTTTACTTGGTGATCATGCCAGTAAATCTAAGCTGTTTTTCAAAAGAATGAGCTTTGCAGATGTAGCAGTGAGGCCCCGTACACACGAGCAAATGAATCTGTTCAAATCGGTCGGACAGACCGATTTGATCAGATTTGTCTGCTGGCTGTTTTGGTTTGATCGCTTTACACACGATCAAACCAAAATACCCGCCGGCAGACAGTGCGGTGACGTGGCGGTGACGTTGACGCCGCCACGTCACCGCACCAGGAAGTAAAACACTTCCGCGCATGCGTCGAATCCATTCGACGCATGTGCGGGCAGATATGTCTGCTGGTTAGTGTACTAACCAGCAGACATGTCGGACGGACGGATTCCCAGCAGACAGATTTTAAAGCATGCTTGCAAATCCGTCTGCTCGCCCGTACACACGATCAAATCTGTCTGCTGAGACGGTCTGTCAGACCGTTTCCAGCAGATAGATTTGATCGTGTGTACACAGCCTGAGGCGGCGTACACACGAGGGGATATGTCCGCTGAAAACGGTCCGATGGACCGTTTTAGCAGACATCTCCGCTCGTGTGTATGGGCTAGCGGACAGATTTCTCCACCCGACAGATTTCAAAGCAAGCTTTGAAATCTATCCGGTGGGAATCTGTCCGCCCGACATGTCTGCTGGTTAGTACACTTACCAGCAGACATGTCGGCCCCCACCGCCGCCGCGCCGCTGCCGAATGGATTCGGCGCATGCGCGGAAGTGTTTTACTTCCTGGTGCGGTGACGTGGCGGTGACGCGGCGGCGTCAACGTCACCGCCACGTCACCTCGCCGTCCAGCGGCGGGGAATTTGATCCGATGGTGTGTACACGCCATCGGATCAAACTCCCGATCGGACATATCCGATGGAAATGGTCCGCGGACCGTTTTCATCGGATATGTCCGATCGTGTGAACGCCGCCTTACAGTTTTGAAACAAACTATTTACTACTGACAACAGGGGTGGTTACAATGGTAGGCTTTTAATTATTTATGTAAAACCTGTAATATATAAAATGTTTGGTTTTGGATTTACCATATATACTCAAATATAAGCCAACTTTCAGCAATTTTTTTATGCTGAAAAACCCCTCCTTTGGCTTATACTTGAGTGAAGGTCTTCTCTCAGTCTGAACGGTTTTGTGCTGTCCACGCCATCCACTGTAACAAAGCCCTTATCACTGACGAGGAGGAGGTGGGGCAATTTGTTATAGTGTATGGCACGGATGCGACGGCACAGACTTCCTATACAGCCCTTCTAAGAATCATCTGAGAGGGGGCAATGTACAGCATAATCAGGTGCAAATCCCTTACCTCCCCATCAAGACTGACACAGCGGATCAAAGGTACATGGGCAAAGTGAGGTTGCAGATGGGCACAGTGAGGCTGCAGATGGGCACAGTGAGACTGCAGATTTGCAATGTTGACCCTCTTTTTTTACTTACAGTAGCTGCCGCATTTACCACCCTATATACTTATACTCGAGTCAATACATTTTTCCATATTTTTTTTTGGTAAAATTAGGTGCCTTGGCTTATATTTGGGTCCACTCGAATATTTACAGTAATACATTTTTAAACCCAGATTCCTTGGTCCACACAGATATCTAAATGAGTTATTAGTGTAGCACTACCCTGTGTAGGAGCTGGTGATTAGGATAGGACCTCTGTTCTTTGCCTCAACATTTTCAAGAAATTGTATGTTTGTACAAACATACAATATCCCATTTTCTGATTGAAAGCGAGGCAACTAGGCACTGTAATCTTCACATCACCAGGAGGTCTGCGCTCATGCTCTCTTATTCCCATACCCCACCCACAGGGGCAGGGCAGGACTTCGGGTGGTGGGGGCCCCTGGGCTTGAGTCCCTTTCAGGCTCTACTTTCTATACATTACTTTGAAAAGAACAAAATGATACATACACAAGCTATGTATTAGAGCTACACAATTCTGAGGATTTAAAGAGCACTATTTGATACATGAACACGTGCATAGTTTTTTTCTTTTTAGAAGAATATATGTATATAGGCACTTTGTATATGAAGGGTTAACACCCAACTACACATATATATGTTTGGTGGATTGTCATTTATTATCAAATTTGTGGTGCAACAGCCACTGGCGTAGCGAGGGGGGGCAGGGGGGGCTCCTGCACCGGGCGAAAAATTGCGGGGGGCGAAATCCTTGCGTCCGCGGAATGCGCCGCCGCCGCCGCCTCAGGAAAGGCCGCGGCTTGGGCCTAGCATTGGAGCTGTCGGCCATCTTGGCACACCCGGCGGCGGCGCGCCTGGTTGGCTGGTGGAACTGTCTGTCTCCCTTGATGTGGGAGTGGCGGGAAACACCAGCCAACCAGACAGAAGGGCGCGCTGATTGGCCTAGAACATGTGTTTACAGCGCGGCGCGGCGGCGGCAAGTTTCATCAGCAAGGTAAGAAGGGGGGGGGGGGTGTCGGTGTAAATCTTAAGGGGTGCTCTGCCTGATCCCCACCTATCCACCTCAGAGCCTGTTATTTTAGTAAGACTGCTGGGACTTGTAGTTCTCCTGGGGCTCATGGAGATTGGAGAACTACAAGTCCCAGCAGGTTATACATTATCATACAATAAGGCTCTGAGGTGGATGGATGTCCGGACACCCATCCATCTCGGAGCCTTGTATTATAACCTGCTAGGACTTGTAGTTCTCAATCATCTCCTGGGGCTCAGGTGCATGCGATCCACCATCTATGGGACTACAAGTCCCAGCAGTAAGAAAAACTGAACAAAGATGGTGGATTGCATGCACCTGAGCCCCAGGAGACGATGGAGAACTACAAGTCCCAGCAGGTTATAATATAAAGCTCCGAGGTGAATAGATGTCTGGACAGTGACAATTGGTGGCTCAGTGGTGACAATTGGTGGCTCAGTGGTGACAATTGGTGGCTCAGTGGCGACGATTGGTGGCACAGTGGTGACAATTGGTGGCACAGTGGTGACGATTGGTGGGACAGTGGTGACAATTGATGGCACAGTGGTGACAATTGATGGCATGGTACAGTGGTGGCAATTGATTGGCATGGCGCCCTGTGATTGGGCGTATGTGGTCATGCGCTAGCGCCGGGGGGGGGGGGCCGAAAAAAAGTTTTCCCCCGGGCGCCAATAACTCTGGTTACGCCACTGGCAACAGCACAAGGTGATATTCACAGGTATTAATTTTGCTTATAGCACAAGATTAGGTAGACTCAGGTCACCTACCAGGGTAGCGCAATCCTTATACCATACCCATCACAATTCTGGATAAACTGAGAATAAAAATCGAGATCACGATTCTGAAGTAATCTCTGGCTGATTTTTGCAGGTTTTCTATTATTAACCGCTTAATGCCCGCCGCATGTATATGTACGTCCACAGAATGGCACGTACAGGCAGATGGGCGTACATGTATGTCCCTGCCTTCTTGCGGGTCGGGGGTCCGATCAGGACATGCGGCGGGCATCTTACCTGCGGGAGCGATCCAGAATAAGGGGGTGGCTGTTCGTTTTTGTCCGCCCCCTCGTGATCGCTCCCAGCGAATCCCCTGAGCCTCCGCCGTGTGACTTCCTCTGCCTGTATAATGTAAACAGAGGAAGTGATGTCAGCTCTCCTCTCTGGGGTATTTTCAATCCGACGAGAGGAGAGAAGACATCACAGTAAGTTGCACCAACACTACACTGACACCACACACATAGGCACATTTAACCCCTTCCGATCACCCCCCCCCCAGCTCCCTGTCACAGTGTCACTGATTGCAGTGATCATATATTTACTGATCACTGCATTTAGTGTCAATGTGACAGTTAGTGTGACAGGCCCCGTACCCCCCCTAATAAAGTTTTAACCCCTTAAACACCCTAGTTAACCCTTTCACCCCCTATTGCCAGCGTTACTAAGCGATCGTTTTTCTGATCGCTTTATTAGTGTCGCTGTTGCCGCTAGGTAGCTAATTTTTTTTATTGTGTTTTTTTTTTTTTTTTTTACTAAAGACATGTGGCTGAATATATTTTGGCCTAAATGTTTTGACTAAAATTTAGTTTATTCGATTTTTCTTATAACAAAAAGTAAAAAATATAGGGCCAGATTCAGGTAGATGAGAGTATCTTTCCTCTGGAGTAACGCTTCTCATTTACGTTACTCTGAAGACCCTTTCAGCGCAAGTCCTGTAATTCACATAGCAGTTGCGCGTAAACTTGCGCCAGAGTAACGATAATGCGCTGGCGTAACCCGACGCAAGGGGAAGTGGGTGTGATCATATGTAAATGATGGGCGGAGCCCAGCGCAGAGGCTTACGTTCAGCGCATCAACCACGGTGCATGCGCAGTGAATGAGGCTCCACTCGCCCCCTTTGTGCGCATGCTCACAACTTCCGTCGGCACCACTTCACGGGAAACGTCAGCGCAATGCCTTCCGTTGGGCGTTTAAATGCGCCCGTAGAAGCGCCATTCCGGCACTAAAGTATATCCTGCTCCCCCTCCCGCAGTGATGTTACTTTTGTTCTGAGATGGCTGCTCCCGTTCCCCGCAAACACACAGGAGAAAGCTGAACTTTAATGGCCAGGAGCTGTCAGTCGTCATCTCGGCTATGGAGACCTATGATGTCTTCCTCCATGGCTGTAAAATTTGACAGACAAGCATGGACAGAGGTGTTGTCCTGCAAGTGGGGGTGCTCAGCTAGCTCTTATCGTCGGTAACGCTGCTGTAGCTGCTCTCCTGCTGACCTGTGACCGTCTGGAGTAAAGATAAAGCAGCCTTTTGTAGAAATAACTTTGCGCCGGACGGATGAGATACGCGCGGCGCATGTAGCCAGCGTATGGTGCTAATCCGTTCGTGAATTGGGAAAAATCCCTCATTTGCATATTTGCAGGGGAAATCAATAGGCGCGACTGATGCGCCCAGCGAAATTAAGCGCTGACGATACTCTGGCGTCGGAACGTTCCGCCGGTCGCAAATGACCCGTTATTGGGCGCATCTAGTTTGGTGGGTACGGGCACATAGAAACGACGGCGCATCATCACAGTTACGCGGCGCATATCCAAATACTCCAGCGCAAGTGTTCGTGAATCTGGCCCATAGATTTTTTTTCAAAAATGTCGCTCTATTTTTGTTTATAGCGCAAAAAATTAAAATAGCAGAGGCAATAAAATACCATCAAAAGAAAGCTCTATTTGTGGGAAGAAAAGGACGCAAATTTTGTTTGGGAGCCACGTCGCACGACCGCGCAATTGTCTGTTAAAGCGACGCAGTGCCGAATTGTAAAAACGCCTCTGGGCATTTAGCAGCATATTGGTCCGGGGCTTAAGTGGTTAAGTTATAACACCTCATCGCAATGCAATACTATAATATATATATATATATATATATATATATATATATATATATATATATATATATATATATATATATATATATATATCCCCCAAAAACAAGGCCTGCAAATACCATTTTTAGGATGGTTTCATTCTCTGTATTTCCAGGTATCTCATTCGTACTGCTGTTATGTGGTTCAAATTATGACGTCGCTTCTGCCCTTACTATGTCCCTGTCGGTAATCTTACACATGCGCCAGTGCGCCAGTGCGCCGTAACCATTCGTTGCCGTGTCTGCGGCTGCTGTTTTCTTTCACTCCCCTTTTGTGACGTCTTCCTTAGTCACACTGGGGAGTATCAGGAAGAGTGGATGGAGCTAAACACCGCAAGACAGAGAGGAAGTTCTCCAAGACGAAGACCTGGTATGCATCCTTCTGCTATACACACCCTTCTGAATAATCTTGCTCTACTGGCATTTCAGGCTGCCCCTAGCTGTATCCAGATGGCTTCATAACCAGGTCTCAACTGTCCAGAAATATATGACATTAAAGTAAAGTAAATCTTTGGTAGAAAAAAAGAAAAATCATATATAAGTGGAGGATGAACATGCCCCACCATACATCCCACAACACAATGTCCCATGTTATGCTAGGTGGAGATACTGTAGGGATAGCCATTTCCCCATGGCATGGTTGACATGTAAGCATTAGATTTGGGATGCTCGCAGGATAATCTCTAAAGTACAGTAGTTGTGAAACAGTTTTGATGTGGCATAGCACTTTTTGGAGCCCATGGTTCTTTTTTTTCACACTACTAATTTATGCATAAATGACAATACTGTATTTTTACAAGCAAGATTGCATATGCTTGGAACAGAAAATGGAATATTATGTAGTATGCTTATTATTAAGTATGAAAATTTTGTACAACAGAGGTGACACTTTGTAAAGGATTAGAACAGAATTTCATATACGTAAATGCATCTGCATAAAAGGGGTTTCTATAACAACCCTGACAGTTCACACACTTTGAATTTTACTCCTGATTCATCCACTTCTTATCAAGTACAAATGGGACTTTAATGATTACACAATTAAGCAGAGTTTTATTAAGCTGAAATCCACTAGCAATCATAAATTGCACCTGAGACACACAGCAAGTATATAGATTGAGCTTGTTAAAATCGTCATTTGACGTGATTCATCATTCTTGTGCTTTATGTATACTTGGAAGTTTGCATAACTTTAGCACATGTAACTTCATGAGTCTGATTAAAAGAATGTGAAACCTTCTTGTTATCCCAGCTGGAGGCCGACAGCACCATCTTTAACATTGAATGGACCCTGGCAAACATTTTCTTGGGCCCTTTCCGAATTCACTAATCAACTATTTGCAGGCAGTGCAGGCTCAAGGGGCAGCTGCTTTGGGCCCCACAGCAATGACTAGACCCAGGGCAGCAATGTCTAGACCCATATTCACTGTGGCAAACCTAGCCACCTCTGGAACGCTGGACGTTACATGTCAAAAGGTTGTCTGTATTATATGCTATGCATTCTGCTGGGTCTTATGTGGGCATAGTAATTGGTATGCTGGCAGCCGTAAGCCACTAGCATTCAAGTACTTTGTTTTATGTTGCCCAATCGGTGTTCGGCAGTTTTAAACCGAACTCCCACAATACATAACCCCAGACTCCAGCTATCAACCGACTTTTCCCTTGTGCAGCAATGCCTGATGGGAGAATTATCCAAAATGTTAAGTTCCCCATCTGGTCCTCACTGTATTACCCCTGTTAAATCTATTTGGCCGTTTGGAAACCCCTTGCATGGGGAATTATATAAATATGGAAGCCTGTGTATAAAAAGTAAGTTGACTCTCAGAGCTGTGTGTCGTCCGGTTACTGGGGAGATTTGGGACATTGCCTTACTTTTCAATGCTGACTGTGGATTTACCCTGGTTACCATCGGAGATCGTGGAGTTTAATATTGTACTCCGCTACATTCACATATATAAGTGAATGTACAGTGGGGACACTCAACAGGTAAACTACCAAGTTTACACTATCTTGTAGCATTTACACATTTACTTTTGTAAATCTAGCTCTATTTCCAACCAATAAGTTATAGATAGAAGATGGTAAATTTAATATTACATAAAAGAAAGAGGCAATTAGAGGCAAGCCAGGGATGATTGTTGCTAGGTATTTCGTACTAATTTGTTCATGAAACCTATAAAAGGACATATGGAAGACAATAAAATAGATATAGACATAACATAATCTTATTTAGATCTTGCGAGAATCCTTTGACCATATAACACCTCATTAGATTATGTGAAAGAGACAGAGTATAGTATAGTATAGTATAAAGAATAAAGAACCTCAGGCCACACACACAGACCTACAAGGTCAGTTGACCATTCATGGATGTTCTGGCTGGTCCATGAACGGGACCACTACAGCTAGGTCACCTGTCCACTCCCACTCTCTGGATTCAGAAAGGGTCATGTCTGACCACAAATAATTTCTAACATATATAGGAGAATTTTAATTATGGACTCTAATGCCACGTACACACGATCAGTTCATCCGATGAAAATGGACCGATGGATTTTTTCATCAGATATCCGATGAAGCTGACTTTCGTCAGTCTTTCCTACACACCATCAGTTAAAAATCCGATCGTGTCCAACGCGGTGACGTAAAACACAACGACGTGCAGAGAAAAAATTAATTTTAATGCTTCCGAGCATGCGTCGACTTGATTCTGAGCACGCGTGGACTTTTGACCGATGGATTTCCCCACAGACGATCGTTTTTTTCTATCGGTTTTTTAACCATCAGATAATTTTAAAACAGGTTCTACGTTTTTTCACCGATGGGGAAAAAAAACGATGGGGGCGCACAAACGATCAGTTCATCCGATGAAAACGGTCCATTGGACCATTTTCATCAGACAAACGATCGTGTGTACAGGACATAACTGCATGAATGAATAAAAGAGCATTATTACAAGTTATCTTTGTTGTAAGCTACTGACATGACCTTACTCAAAGTTTAGACGGCTCCCAATTGTATTTCAGAGTAGCTGGTAGTTTAAGTTTTGATTCTGCAGTAAGAACTTTAAAAACGCATCACATTTAGATGAGAATATCTTGAATATTCTTCAAGCTTTCAAAGTAGATAATTAGCATGTTTTTGAGGCTCCTGAATGATAAATGCAACCGTTTTTTGTTAAGAAATAGCTGGTCTTAGCCATTTTCCAGAGTGTAGCAATCTGCCTCTAGTAATACTGTTAACTATCTATATTTTCATCCCATCAGCAGCTGACTATAACATTTTACATTTTTTTGAAGGGATCCAAAATGCCGGCTTACAAAAAACATACGGTAAATCACATATGCTGTAAGAATTGTAAGTTATAGATTAAAGTATAATTTTCTTTCTTGTAACTGAGCCTCAAAGGGTAAGTGCAAAACTGGTATTTCAGTAGATGCTAGAGACTTACACGATCGTTTTTTGTGATGAAATAAAATGACATTTTTAAAAACGTAATTTAAAATGATCGTGTGTGGGCTTCACATCGTTTTTTGTCTTCTGAAAAACAACAAAAAAAAAAAATTTGAACATGATTCAATTTTAAAATAAATAAATAAATGATCTGGTGTGGGCTAAAACGACGTTTTAAACCCACGCATGCTCAGAAGCAAGTTATGAGACAGGAGCGCTCGTTCTGGTTAAACTGCCATTCATAATGTAGTAAGCACATTCATCACGCTGTAACAGACAAAAAAGCACAAATCGTCTTTTACTAACAAGGAATCAGCTAAAAGCAGCCCAAAGGTGAATAGAACTTCCCCTTTAGGCTGGGGTCACACCTATGCGAATTGAGTGCGGAAACTTGTTGTCGGAAATTCCAAGCGTGTGTACACAATTCTGATGCACAAAATTGGATGCGTGTTGTACGTCACCGCGTTCTTGACATTCGCAATTTCCGACAACATTTGTGTGACCATGTGTATGCAAGACAAGTTTAAGCCAACATCCGTTGAAAAAAAAAAATGTCCGATCGTCTGTACGTGGCATAACTCTTAGGTGTTCTGCCACAGTTGGTACAGCTATGCTACTAGTGCAGGTGATTGCAGATTGCTGTCTACCGTGTTGACCTGCAATTCATAAACACAATAACTGTTCTACCTATTTTAGACTGTTGTATCATTTCCTTTATCTAGGTACCATCCTACTGGTCCCCCCACAAAGGCAATTTATGGGTTTAGCATTTGGAAATAGTTGGTAGGCTATTGCATTGTGAAACTTTTATATCATACTTACTGTTATTGTGTGATTCTGTAAGTCTTTTTGTATATTGCCATAAACAGATATATAACTACATTGTCATTGCCTTGTCCCTCTCCCCACTCAAAGATTAAACTGAAAGAATGCAGGAGTCTGGATGACAATACTATAAAGGCCACTAGTGTGAAAAATGTTGTATTCTGATAATGTATGCCCATGGTGGTCAACTTTTTTGATAGGGGGCCTCAAGTGTAGCCCTTAAAGCGGAGCTCCACCCGCATTTTTTTTTTCAAAGTCGGCAGCTACTAACAGTGTAGCTGCTGACTTTGAATAAGGACACTTACCTGTCCTAGGCGCCCGCGCTGACGTCCCCCACCGATGCCGATCCTCGATCCCGGCACCGCCATCCACAGTCAGGGAAACAGGCAGTGAAGCCGTGCGGCTTCACTGCCCGTTTCCTACTGCGCATGTGCGAGCAGCGCGCGCTTTGTGAATGGTCCGGCTGCTTTCTGGGATACACACGATTCGGGACTTCCGCATAGCAACAGCCTATTTAGGGTGAGTATTTTTTTTTTTCCATTTAATTTTTTTTCATTTTTTTTTAGATTTAAAAAATAAATAAAAAAAAATCAGGGTGGAGCTCCACTTTAACATCACAAATGGTCGCACACAGTTTGCAGTGAATGTAATATTACAGAAAACTTTCAGAGACTGCGGACATGCAACAGATTGTCAAAAACTGGGAATGAACTTTAAGAGTTGTTGGAGACTGGTAAAATGCATCAGAAGACAGTAATAGACTGGAGATACATTACACAAAATTATAAGAGATTACTGCTATTACACCCTGTGAGAACTCACTTCAATTGGTAGAGCTTTAAAGTGATACTATAGATTCATGTTTCAAAAAATTTAAATAACAAACATGTCATACTTACCTCCACTTGTGCAGTTCGTTTTGCACAGAGTGGCCCCCGATTGTCCTTTTCTGGGGTCCCACAGTGGCTCTCGCGGCTTCTTTCCAAAATAGTTAACCCCCTCTGGGAAGCTCTCTCCAGAGGGGGTTACCTTGTGGGTGCGCTCCCGTGTTATACACTCGGCGTACATAGCCGCTGCATCATTGGATTTGATTGACAGCAGCGGGAGCCAATGGCTGCACTGCTATCAATCTATCCAATAAAGAGCCGAGAAGCCATGGGGAGAACGATGCTGGATCGCGCCCATGGAAGTTCGGGGCTCAGGTATGTAAAATGGGGGCTCAGGGGGCTGGACAGTGCAAGGTGTTTTTTCACCTTAATGCATAGGATGCATTAAGGTAAAAAAACACAAGGCTTTACAACCACTTTACGGACTCAGCCACTCATGTACTGTATTTTCTTTTTAAGAGCTTTTTTGCACAATTAAAAGAAAGATTCAACACAGTTTCAGGCATCAAAATTAAAGAGTTTCCCTCCCATGGAGTTTTCAGCATTTTTCTCTTGCAACATTTTTTACCTCCTGGCCTACATCTGCAGCACTGCTGGCAGAGACTTTCTCTGTCTAACGGGCTGGAGCCAAGAACTCTATTCAGGTTTCTCCTAAAAGCCCAGCACACCCCTGTCCAATTAGTTTGCTGGTGGTTCTCAAAACACAGCCCCTAAAATTGGAGATTTCACCCCTCTCAGATCACTAGGAAATCTCTGGGCTCCAGGTCCCAAATCAGGTTTTATCAACTGTTGAGGAAACGTAAAAGTAAATTTTCTCTGAACGACACAAGTTATCTGGAGCCCCTCAACCTGCTGGGATGAGATCTGGCTCATTAACTCCTTTTACACTATGGCTGGGCACAGCACTGCCACACCCCCTTGACAAATCTATGTGTGCACATTTCTGTTCCCTACAAACTGTTTTTGCCACAGCAAGATCCATTATAATACATCAAAGAAAAAGCAAGGGCACCAAGGGCCGAACAATTGGTGCCAAAGGGCTACATGCAGCCCCCTGGCCTAGAGGTAGGCACTAGACATGTGCATTTGTTTTCGTTCCGAAAATCAGGATTTTTCATTATCATTTTAACAAACAATAACGAAAGCGCAAGAAACGAAAACCGAAAGATCCAACATAAAAAATGCTTTATTTTCGTTTTCATTGCGGTAAAAATTTGATATAGAGAGATTCGACACTATAGAAATAATAGATTTGACATTATAGAGATTAGATTTCGATTTATGAGAAAATAGATTTGACATTATTACTAGTTATACAACATTAGAATTCTTGTAGGCGGAATATTCTAACGGAAATGTACGATTCGACGTAAAGCTTCGACGTTCCGTCGAATATTCTTTTGACCATTCGACAGAAACTAAGTATTATTGGATTTTCGGACGAAAGCTATTCCCCAACGAAAAACGAAATAAATCAAAACGATTTTCGGGAGTAACTAAATAAATTTATTTTCCAAACGAAAAAACGAAACAAAATATTCCAGTCTGCACATGTCTAGTAGGCACTGGGGATTTACAGTATGTGATTAATACATGTCACAGATTATTTTATGAAATCTATTTTTAAAGCAGAACTAAAAACAAAAATACTTACCTTAGCTCAGTACTAAAGGCAAAAATACTAACCTTAGTTATAATGGTCTGACTGCCATGAGGCCCATTGCATGTTTTTTTTCTGCAATTCACAGACCCTGCCTGTTTTCTATTTCTTTTACTTTTGCTCCACTTAAAATTTCACACCCATGTAGATATATTTTCCCACACATTTAAATTCAAGCCTAGCTGTCCAGGAACTTTGACAGGCGTTGAAATAAACTTTAAGGCCGCGTACACACGATCAAATCTGTCTGCTGAAACCCGTCTGACGGACTGAACAGACGGATTTGGCCAGCCGACAGATTTGAAAGCATTGGAAATCCGTCGGACCGATATGTCTGCTGGTTAGTACGCTAACCAGCAGACATATCTTCTCGCGCATGCGTCGAATGGATTCGATGCATGCGCGGAAGTGTTTTACTTCCTGGTGCGGTGACGTGGCGGCGTCAACGTCACCGCCACGTCACCGCCACGTCAGCGCGCTGTCTGCCGGCGGGGATTTTGGTTTGATTGTGTGTACACGATCAAACCAATACATCCCAGCAGACAGATCTGTTCAAATCGGTCTGTCCGACCGATTTGATCAGATGTATTTTCTCGTGTGTACGGGGCATTACGGTAACTTTAACAACTGCCCATCTTAAAAGCAACACTTCTCCACACAAACATTCAATAAATCCTTGTAGTCTGTGGCACTGTTCGTTAACCCTTTATACTCTGTACACTTAATATAATAGTTAATTTTGCAGTTCTCTCTTCCATGCAGCATTTCTGAGCTGGTGTGGCAGAGCATGCGCCGGACTTCCCCAACCCAGTTTTCTGTCACCTCATCCCAGTGACATTGATCTGTAGGTTACACTTGAATCCCAGGAAGCCTGGCACTGTGCATAACATGTGCTTCTCTCCTGAAGCCTCACTCATCTTCCATTACCTTACAGGCTGGGTCCTTAGAATGTTGTAAGCCCATATTGTGTTTTTATTGGGAAAGAACTGATGCACACATGCTCCTTCTCTACTAGAGCCACCCGTCACCTATGCCATGTCACCCCCGCTTCCCAACTGGCTGGTTGATTATGCACGTAAACACTAGTACTGTAGTTATTAGCAATAGCAACATAGCTTTCTCTTGGTTAGCTTGACCACACATCAGACATGTGTACAATGACCTATGTTGGCTTGTCCTCTTGTGCTAGGGCCTGCCTGATTGGATAGATTAGGTAGGTCCTCAGATTGCATAGCTTCAGTAAATCTAAAGTTGAATGTACAAAGACTGTACAGTCAGATCGACATGTGTTTGGTGGTCCTTAAGTCTTGTTTGGACACAAGTGCTGGCACTCGTATTCAATGCAGGCTGCCTTTGATTTGACATCTGCATCTGCCCTGAGGCAGACACAGCTGCATTCCAAAATTTGACAGCTGTGTAAAAGCAGATGCATGGCCCTCAAGACAGACAGCGTGCATCTGGTGGATGCACAGGATACAAAGGCAGCCTGCACGGAGTGCCAATGCCTGTCCGAATCAAAGCCTTTAACCTTTCTGAACTGTTTTTATAGATAAGGGTAGATGAAGCTTGCAGAGGAAGACACAAATCACACTTCTTTTTATAGAAGGAAGGTGTGTGTTTATATATTTTTAGCTACTTCAATCTGTTAGCTATTAAAAGCACTGATGTCAAATTTAAGATCTAGATGTTACTTTCCACACCTTTGTTTAAAATAAACTAATTTAGATAGAATCACATCTGCTTTGATCATGTTTCCTGCTACGGAATTTAGCTTAGAGCAGGTGATCTAATATTAAATACAACCTATTCTAATTTTAGAAGTATTAAAATTAAGGGCCCATTCAGATGGCCGATTAGCACCTTTCCCCATGCAGAGCCACTGGCAGATGCGTTTGCAACTTTGCATACACCTCAGAGCTGCCTGCAGGCATCCCATAGAAGTGAATGCACACACAACACCAACACAGACACAATCGCATGTGAAAGTTTGACATGCAGGCAGAAGTGGGTGCATGGAACTTAAAGGGGTTGTAAAGATTATTTTTTTTTTTTTTACCTAAATAGCTTCCTTTACCTTAGTGCAGTCCTCCTTCACTTACCTCATCCTTCCATTTTGCTTTTAAATGTCCTTATTTCTTCTGAGAAATCCTCACTTCCTGTTCTTCTGTCTGTAACTCACCACTGTAATGTGAGGCTTTCTCCGTGGTGTGGAGAAAGCCTCTTGAGGGGGCGACCAGGCAAGTCAGGACACTCTCTACTTTGCAGATAGAGAAAGGAGCTGTGTGTTAGTGGGCCTCCTGACACTCCTGCTCGCCCCCCTCAAGAGGCTTTCTTCACACCAGGGAGAAAGCCTTGCATTACGGTGTTGCGTTACAGACAGAAGAACAGAAGAAATAAGGACATATAAAAAGCAAAATGGAAGGATGAGGTAAGTAAAGGAGGACTGCACTAAGGTAAAGGAAGTTATTTAGGAAAAAATGTTTTCCTTTACAACCCCTTTAATATATCTGTGCACAGAGTACGGTACCAATCTCCTGTCTGAATGAGCTCAAAGCTGTTATTCCCAGAATAACTTCACGTGACTTTAAAAATTCTGTAATCATTTTTGTCTTTTTTTTGGGGGGGGGGGGGAGGGTGTTTCCTCTATTTTCACCTGGTGATCCTACCAGTATATATGTTATTTTTCTAATCTATTTTACAGACCAAGCAGCTGTCTAGACAACCGCTCACAGGGGTATTTACAATGTTCAGCTTTTATTTATTAACCACTTTAATACCAGGCACTTGCGCCCCTTCCTGCACAGGACAATTTTCAGCTTTCAGCGCTGTCACACTTTGAATGACAATTGCACGGTCATGCAACACTGTACCTAAACTACATTTTTATCATTTTCTTCCCACAAATATATATACAAACAGTGTAGCGCTGGAAATAAATCAAAGTGAATAAATAAATAGTCATACATTATGACAATCTAAAGCAATAATGTGAGGATCATAAGATATATGCTGAGGGCATAAATTAAATATAATGGTGAATGTTCAGTGAAAAATCAAACAATAAGTCCAATGAATCAGCAGGTGAAAGTCCAAAGAAAAGGATTCAGAGGAAAAATGTGCATCCAGTGTAGGTTAAATGATTCCAAACAAAACGTGAAGTCAGCCCAGCACCTAGTAGTAAAATTGTAAAGGCTTACCAAAAAGCCTATGACCACCCTTCTCAGGAGGGTCAAACAGGCTTGTAAGATGAGGTTATCCTGCAGGTCAGCTGAAAAGATCTCCCACGCCTTCACTGGCTCCAAACCACAGCTCACAGGTGTTTTTAGGAGTGAGCTTTAATAGAGAAATAGAGAATAGAGAAATAGAGCTTTTTTTTGCTGCGGTTTTTATTTTTTGCGAAACAATTTTTTTTTTAGTTTCTGTCATCAAATTTTGTTTTCCCCTTCACTGACGGGCACTGATGAGGCAGTACCGATGGGCACTGATGAGTTGGCACTGATAAAGTGGTACTGGTGGGCACTGATGAGGAGGCACTGATATGTAGAATTGATGGGCACAGATAGGCGGCACTGATACGCAGCACTGATGGGCACCAATAGGCGGCACTAATATGCAGCACTGATGGGCACTGATGGGTGCTGACAGGCGGCACTGATGGGCAGTGACAAGTGGCACTGATGGTCACTGACAGGCGGCACTGATGGTCACTGACAGGCGGCACTGATGGTCACTGACAGGCGGCACTGATTGTCACTGACAGGTGGCACTGATGGACAGCAGTGATGATGAGGTACTGACAGGTGTTACTGCTGGGCAGTGATTGGCACTGTGGTGGGCAGGGATTGGCACTGTGGTCGGCACTTGGAGATTTTATTAATGGGGCACTGCTGGGCACTGGTTTGCAGGTGATTGGTACATTTGGGGGGGCTGTGCTGATAATCAATGTGCTGATTATCAGCACCCGCCGATTAGCTTTCCCTGTCCGTGTGAACCGAGAAATGCCTTTTACCGGCACTTATTAGTTCACTCGATGATCAGCTGTGATTGGTCACAGCTGATCACATAGTAAGAAGCCTCTGACAGAGGCTTCTTATTACGAACGGAGATGTGGCGTGTTAGAGTGGGATGCCGCACTCGCGATCGCCGCGCCGGCATGTTATCCTGCTAGACGTCAATAGAATTCCAGTCAGGATAACAGAACCACTTCCTGGACATTCATTTTCTATTGACTGGACGGGAAGTGGTTAATGTAAAACCTTTATCCCAAAAGGAAAAAAAAAAACGGTGTAACTGCTTAAAAAGTGTTAGCTAGGTGTTGGTTTTCATTTGTTATTCAAATCCATCCAAATTTACTAGTGCATCTGATATTACCCTCTCCCCAGATTGACAATGCTGCTGTTCAAAGGTGTTCTTGTTTCTCCAATATAGAATGGAGACACCATAAAGATAGGCAGAGTGTTACTGGCAGGATCACCAGATAAACGAATAAAGAATAATAATATTACTGATTAATGGTTATCATCCAGTACGTAAAAAAAACTGACAGTATGCTGTCTCTCCCTCCTGATTGGCTGAGACACAGTGGACGCTATTCACTCCCGCTGCTGTCAATCAAAGTCAGTGAGCCAATGAGGAGAGAGGTTTTTTTTGGGACAATTGTCATTTTCACAGCAAAAAATGCATTTAAATTGCATTGTTTATTGTGGAAATGACAGTTGCAGTTTGGGAGTTAACCACAGGGGGCGCTGTAGGGGTTATGTGTTCCCTAATGTGTGTTTACAACTGTAGGGGGGTGTGGCTGTAGGTGTGACATCATCGATCGTGTCCCCCCTATAAAATGGATGACGCGTTCGATGCAGCCGCCACAGTGAAGCACGGGGAAGCCGTGTTTACACACGGCTCTCCCCATTCTTCAGCCTCGGGGACCGATCGCCGCACTCCAGTGGCGATCGGGTTCGCGAGTCCTGCGGTCCCGGAGCTTCGGACCGGGTCACGGGAGCGCACCGTGGGCGCACGCCCATGACCCATGGCTGGGTAGTAGTACAGGACGTACCTGTAAGTGGATCTGCCCAGCCGTGCCATTCTGACGTATATGTGCAGGAGGTGGTCCTTAAGTGGTTAAGGTAAAAAACTTTTTTCCTTTATAATCACTTTAAGCTATTAAGGTCTGCAAACAATGGGCTTATTTGAACAAAAGGACAAAATAGACAACCATTACCAAAAGGTAACCATGTAAAAATCAGCCTAAAGCTCCACCTGCTGGCTCAAAAGAAGGCTACAAATTATTATAAATATGCAGTATTTTCATATATTACTAAAAGAAAAGAAATTTTTAACATTTATAAAATCAAATTTTTACAAAAACCACTTATGGGCCAGATTCAGCAACACTTGCGCTGGAGTATTTCGATATGCGCCGCGTAACTGTGAAGATGCGCCGTCGTTTCTATGTGCCCGTACCCACCAAACTAGATGCGCCCGAAGACGCGCCATTTGCGACCGGCGGAACGTTCCGACGCCAGAGTATCGTCAGCGCATAATTTCGCTGGGCGCATCAGTCGCGCCTATTGATTTCCCCTGCAAATATGCAAATGGGGGAGATTTCCCGATTCGCGAACGGATAAGCACCATACGCTGGCTACATGCGCCGCGCGTATCTCGTCCGTCCGCGCAAAGTTATTTCTACAAAAGGCTGCTTTATCTTTACTCCAGACGGTCAGAGGTCAGCAGAGAGCAGCTACAGCAGCGTTACCGACGATAGGAGCTAGCTGAACAACCACACTTGCAAGGACAACACCTCTGTGTGCCAACATGCCAGGAGCAATTGTGGTCCTCGAACTACTGATGGGTCCCCCGGAACGAAGGAGGCGGGCACGTGAGAGGATATACCGCACTCGTATGACCTCTTTGGCATGGGGGATGAGGAGGTGTATCGCCTCTTCAGATTCAGCCCAGATGCAATACTTGAACTAACCAAACCCTGCAGGATGACATCACCAGCCCAACACACCGCTCACAAGCAGTGCAGCCACTGGTGAAGGTCCTGGCAAACACTTCATTTCCTTGCAAGTGGATCATTCCAGCGTACAAGTGGAGTGGTGGCTGGATGTCACAATCCTCCGTGAGCAGATGTGTGTGCACCAGGTTGTCCCTGCAATCCTCAGACGCATGTCCAATCAGTTCATCAGACCCACCACTGAGGAGCTGCGGCAGAAGGCAATGACAGATTTCTACAACATTGCCAGATTCCCACGCACTGTGGGGGCCATTGATTGCACACATGTGGCCCTACAGCCCCCCAGAGCACATATACCGCAATCGGAAGCATTGGCATTCCATCAACGTACAGGTGATAGCCGATGCCCAACGCCTCATATGGCACGTCCGTGCCAAACACCCTGGGTCCAGCCATGACAGTTTCATATACAATCAGAGTCCCATCCCAGCAGAATTTAACCAGAACATGTATGGGGACAGCTGGCTGGTTGGTGAGTGACAAGGGAGTCAGGCATGACTATCCCTCCCGTGATGCACAACAGAAGTGGCACATGTGCTGCTGACTAACATTCTCCTGTCTTTTACCTTACAGGTGACTCTGCATATGCATTGGGACCCCATCTAATGACTCCTTTCCGGAACCCCCAAACCAGAGGAGAGAGAAAATACAATGAAGCACACATCAAAACCCGTGCAGTGGTGGAGCAAACATTTGGGCTCCTGAAGTCCCGTTTCCGATGCCTGGATAAGTCTGGGGGGACCCTATTGTATTCCCCTACCTTTTACAGTTAATTTATTTTTATTTTTCTGAGGGTACAACAATTAAACAGATACACAGCCATAGTCACAAAATTGGCAATTAACAAATTATCGTAATTAGAAAACCACACAGTTAAAATGTTTTTGTTTAGAGATAGTGAAATCATATCTATTTCCTAGTGTAACCCCTTGTGCCTTCCCCCTTGCACCAACCCTCCCTCCCCCTCCCCCTCCCTCCCGCGGGAAACGTAATCTTCTTGTGTTGCTTTAACAGAGAAGTTCTGGCTTACAATGACGTGTGTTCGATGCTGATTCGGGGGCTTGGCTAGGATTTGAGAAAGCATTGTAATCTTCCCGTAGGACTGCCATAGGGGGGATAGCTAAACAGAAGGTCTCTGGCCATTTTGGAAGGGGTTGTTCCCAATGGTCCGGTCAAGGTTTCATTGTTAGTTCTCCCTACGGGGGATCTCTCGCTGCACTTTAGCCATGGTCCCCACAGTTTTGCAAATTTCAGTAATTCCCCTGCCGAGTGAAACACACTCTTTCACTGGAAATTGTTTGATTTATAGTCGCCGTCCAGTTTTCTATGGACGGGGGATCGGGGGCCTGCCATTTTTGGCAATTATTTTGCGAGCCTGAAAAAGGCATCTTATTACTGCTTCCCGGCTACCTGGCGGGACTCGAGTGTCCTCCATGCAGCCTAGTAGACAGGTCAAAGCTTCTGGTTCGAGAGAGGATCCAAAGGCCTTGTTAATCCTTGCGATTATCTCTGCCCAATAGCGGTAAAGCTTAGGACATTTCCAGACCATACGTATTCCCCTACCTTTGTGTGTCAGATCATCGGTGCATGTTGCATTCTGCACAACTTTGCTATGAGAAAAGGCCTGCAGATTGACATACGTGATGACCTGACCCCCGACCCACACAGTCCCCACCTGCCAGAGGAGAACCAGTCTGCTGATGGAAGAGCAGTCAGGAGGGTCCTCGCCGTAGGCATCTTTGGACACTAAACCAAAACATTAATAACACAGACAGTGCACGCGTGTACACCACTGATGTCACTAGATCACACACACACCACATGCACATCGCATTGGATTAGCCCAAGTCCAGCATGTAGGAGTTGGGAGCAGTAACGCCAGCGTCAAGGCCCCAATGATGTCACTGTCCATTCATACACCTTTCACACGTCATTCATACAGCCGTGGGTTAACTTCACCACCACGGCCGAGGGTGACACCCCTTACTGTCAGGAGTGCCACCCTCTCACATTCAACACCATTCACACTGTCCCCTGCACTCCTGACCGTGTGCAGTAAAAAAAGTAATACAAAATCTCATACCCTGAGAAAATAAATAAACAAAAACTCATGACCTGAGTATAAAATAAATAATACAAAATAAACAAAAACTCATAACCTGAGTATTTTAAAAAAATCATAGAAACCAAAACAAAAAAAAAGCCTCATCGGGGATGCCGGGGGCTTCTTCTGGGGGCCCCTCTCTGCCTCCTCAGCTGCCTGGATGGAGAGTAGTGGTGGGGTGGGGGGGCATCTGGAGGTGGCTGATCCCCAGGTGGGCTGGCACTCCTGGCAGGTGTGGCCTGCATGCCCTCCAAGGCCATGGCTATCCGGCCGAGGTATGAGTTCGTCTGGGCCTGCATCCGGAGCTGACGGTGACCTGTAATGCTGGGCCCGCCGACTCAGCCTCCCCTGGTCCCGGATGGCAGCACTGTTACCCTGGATGGCAGCAGTGTTGGCCTGGACAGCTGCAGTGAGTTGCGTATATCACCATGCACCTCCCCAAACTGGTGACCACTGCAGCGCAGTTACAGCTGACATCCTGGAACTGCGTTGCTTATCTGGGCAACGGAGCCCAGGCTGTCAGACACTTTCTCCAAATGCCCAACTATGGCCCCCATTTGTTCAGTCTGTCTGGCGTGATCCCTCGCCAACTGTCCTGGACAACATCAGACACCCCCTGGTCTTCTGGGTCGCCTTCCTGGGGCCAGAAGATGGTTGTCCCCGGGGGAAGGAGTCGCCCTTGAGGGGCTTCCAAGGATGGGGGAGGGGATAACAGATGGCCCAGGAGAAGGGGAGGAGACCTCCAAAAACTAAAGTAAAGTCCTGCTCTGCCACAGCAGGATCTTCCACAACCACCTCGGCAGGTGTGGTGTGGGCACTCTCCTCCTCAACCTCGGTGTCTTCACCACCCAGGGGCTCGGGCACACGATGGCGTTGGGGGGATGGGGTGGAATGGACGCTGACCGATGATGGCCTAGCTCCGTCATCTGTGGATGACACAAAGCAGACACATGTTGGTGGTCCCACACACTTGGCAGATGTACCCTCCCCCCCAAATGCAACAAATGAAATAGGGGATAAAAAACACTTACCTGTCCTGGAGCCTTCCTCCATGGAGTCATAGCCTGGGACCCCCTCCAACTGCTCCCTCTCCAGGCAGCGTGCGACCACCTCCTCCTCCACGGTCAGGGTGACAGGACATGGGGGACCACCACCTGTGCCCCTCTCATGCCTCCTGATGGTGGCCACCTTGCCCTTGACCTTGCGCCGCAAGTCGTTGATCTTTTTCTGAATGTCCCCAGCAGTCCGGATGGAATACCCCAAGACATTCACCCTGGCAGCAATGGACTCCAGGATGCCCTGCTTCCTCTCCCGGCTGGTCTTGCGGCTTTTTTTCCCATGAAGCAAATCATTCACAGACTCCATCGCTGAGATGATAACCGAGACCTCCTGGGAATTAAAATTAAGGTTCCTCCTCTCTCTGGGGGTAGCGGGAGCAGCCATTACAGAGCAAAAGTATCTTCCCTGGGGTGGGGGGAAACGGATATACTTTTAAGCGCCCAGCGGAACGGATTGCGCTGACGTTTCCCGTGAAGTGGTGCCGACGGAAGTTGTGAGCATGCGCACAAGGGGGCGAGTGGAGCCGCACTCACTGCGCATGCTCCGTGGATAGGGAAAAGGTAGTGTAGCGCTCAAAATTACAAAATATAACAATAAAGTTAAACTTGCATACATATAAATAGTGTGTAATACACATAGGGTGATCAGTGCATCAATCATAAAAACTAACATAAACCTCGTACAAAATAAAATAAAATAAAGTTCCATAAGGATGAAAGTTCAGAAGATTCCAGTGACACAAATGATGCTTGATTTTCAAAAGTGACAAGAATAGAATATCCCACCACCGATGAAGATGCAGGG